>OZ014461.1:9951928-10588391 GCA_963966035.1 Acleris laterana
ATGCGTATATTTGATGGTCAAAGTAAATTGAACCCCCCATCTTAAGAAACAAGGTCACTAATACATACGCGGTTTTATGAGACATACGCTCAATTTTCAAAGGAGGGCAGTATGGTACTTATGCCCTTTATGCTCGTTAATATTCAGAATGCGTATCGCTTCAGTAACTTCTAGTTATAATTTGACATTTACCACAAGTACGAAACGTTTCAAATTGTAAAAAAAAACTAGTATATTTATATTTTTTTGCTAACTTGTTGTAGTTGAACGAATAGCCTGATTTATATAATTCTTAGCTGCCAATTATTGTAATTTACTTAATTAAAGCATGTTTAAAAAAAGGTATCCTGTGATCAAACTCAAGACCTCAAAACGATAATTCCAAAATATAAGAAAGTATCAAAACATGCAACAGAACAGTCAAAAGCTTACTTTTTAATCTTGTTCTTGTCGGGTGGACGGGTTTAACCATAAAGTCCGAATACTTCTTCTCACTTGTCATTAGAGGCTAAATTACTGGAAAAGGATGGATCACTACCACACGGTTTTTTTTAATAGGTCTAGAAAATAAATGGCACATAAGCGAAATAACAAAAGTTGACGGTACACATTTAACTTACCGCGTAAAGGTAAGTTCACAATGACGAATTGCACGTGTTTCACTGCTGGCGATAATGCGATTAGCTAACTATTTTCTCGCTCAAGAAACGACAAAATATACAGTGTGTAAATGGTATACGGGCGTTCCTTTTAACTGTGGTTAGTATAACCCCTACTGAGCACATTTAGGCAGCTTTTGTTAAAATTAAATTAAAAAAAAAAACCATACAAAATAATTTAACACGCAATGTATAACGAAAAATGCAATTAATTAAACATTACGTGCTTACCTGACAGATGGACTTCGATGTACATTGCGGGTCGATAGTATGTTCAAAAATTAATAACGGTGTATACGTTAGCGTAATCAAAATAATTATTTCTGTTAATGATTAGTAGAGTCTTAATCTATGTCCAGTTTTAATAAACGCCCGTATACCATTTACACACTGTATAGATTCCGGGTGAATAAAAAAGACACATATATTAATAGTTGTTCGCTGGCTATCCACACTGTCAGTGGTGTGTCTTTACTAGTTTTTCCAAACAAAAGATGATCGCGTGTCAATAAAAGGGACGCATAATTTATATTAATTATGTACTTTGCCAAATGCAACTCGTAATTGTGAATCCACCTTAATGAGTTAGTCATAAAACTACACCCAGCGAGCCTGATTACTATTATTGTGATTTCTTATAAACTAAAGTATTATCTTAAAATCAAAGGATGGTTTTTGTAGTACAGATGAATACACAATGTGTAGCATATTATGACAAAGTTTAATAACCTTTAATCTTCGTGTAGTCAACTTAACAGAAAAAGATGTTATTTTTTTCCGTTAAGTTACTCCATAGATGTAGGAAAACCGATCCCGTGTAGTCAAATGTCAAGCGTACCACCTGTTTCTTCTGTGTACAACACAGCTTGTAGCCAATATCATCACTACATAGTATAAAACAAAGTCGCTTCCCGCTGTCTGTCCCTATGTACGCTTAGATCTTTAAAACTACGCAACGGATTTTGATGCGGTTTTTTGTAATAGATAGAGTGATTCAAGAGGAAGGTTTTTATGTATAATAAATTCCGTTTTATATACGGGTGTAACAGGAAACTCACATAAACCGAAGCGAAGCGAGGGCGGGTCGCTAGTTATTGATAAACCGCACATCACTGACCGCAAACTTACGCACACTATTGCAGAGTGACACACACTAACACACCTAAAAAGTGGTACACTTTTGAAATGCAATCGAAAGCGGTCATATATAGACGACTCTTTAACGAAGGGCAATTGTAACAGGTGCGAGGAGTACTATACTATTACCCATTTTTATTCTCCCTCTATGCTTTCCTACCTCTATGAGTTACTCACTTATAGTCCAATTGTTAGTAAGTTATGCCATATACTCTATAAACTATGTATTCATTTGTACAACAAAAAAAAAACATCCTTCGATTTCTCGATAATGCTTTAGTTTCTTAGAAAACAATAATACTAATGAGCGCTCTGAACGCTCGATCAAGTCTTAAATGATGTAAGAGACAATTTAAATGATGTAAGAGACACAATAAAGGTTAAAATTGTATGCTTTTGCGGTACACAAATTACTGCTTCAGTATTCTGTAATGCAAAGTGAACTCAACGTTGGACTTCCATATGAAATGCCGCACCGTCCGTAGATCCATATTAGGGTCCAGTACCTATAAAGAAAGGGTAAATGAAAAAATGTACAGGTCGATTCACAAGAGCTGGGACGAATGGATTGAATGAGTGAATGAAAGTAGACTAGTGTGTAAAATAGTAACAGGTTTTCGGTTTGAAATTCGAACATCGGTTCAAAGGACGGCACTCACACCATGATACGTGAGATTACTTTCGTACAATCCATTCGTGCCAACTATTATTGTGAATAAATAAATAAATATCAGGGGAAAATGTCACACCAATTGACCTAGTCCCAAACTAAGCTCAAGGCTTGTACTATGGGTACTAGACAACGATATAAATACGAGTACATATATAGAGAAATATATACTTAAATATGTAGAAAACATCCATGACTCAGGAACAAATATTCGCGCTCATCACACTAATATCTGCCCTTACCGGGATTTGAACCCAGGACCGCTAGCTTCGTAGGCAGGGTCACTACCAACTAGGCCAGCGCGTCGTCAATCGACCTGTATAAGGCTTAGCCTTCTACAGGTGTCTCTGACTGTCCTTGGGGCTTTAAACGCATGGATAGTTTCTAATCCTGAACCTGAAGTTCTTTTGTTCTGTAAGATATTAAAATCCAACTTAATTTTTTTTTTTCACACAAGTTAAATGCAATTTTTAAATATCGCTGGCTGCAATTGATCACTTTCATCTCTTGGTGAACAATGTACTATTTCACACCTCGGGACTCGTGTAAAATGACATTCTTTCTGCACTTGCATCAACATGTACTATTGATTTGTTTAGTTATACACCGTGGGAACGAGGAATCCGACAGATTTTAACTACGTATTTCTGAGTGTATTATGAGTAAATAATGTTAATAAACATACTTAGGTCCAATTCTGCTGTTTTAAGTTAATTAATTTCTAGAACAAAATAAATCAATTAACTACAGTACTTCTTTGTGAACAATTCCTAATCAAAGGAATGAATTGATTATTATTTCGTATTTCATTTCTAATGGCATCTTAAAACTCGTATTACGGCCAGTACTTTTGCACATTCGCGGACTCGTTGGTAGAAAACGGAAACAAAACTGAAGTCTTAGCTGATAGTAATATAAACTATGAGTGCTCTTTGTGATTAAACGTTATCATAAGCACAGCTACGAAGGTCTATTTTTTTTATAACCGGCGGTACCTACATTGCGATGTACAAAATATTTTTTTTTCAAAAATGAAAACTTTTTGTTGCTTACACCATAACGTTTTACAAAATGATGGCACCTGGCCAGTAAGACTGAAATTATCGCTTCTGCGTACAAAGTAGCTAGGTGCGTCACATGTATTAGGGTGTGTAAACCTAAAGATTTTTCAACTTGTTAATTTCTGAAAATTATTAATATTTCGATAGTTAAGCTATATCCAACAATGTTTGTACTACTTTTTTTTCTCCTCCTAGGCATCTGTATCGATGGTTAAAGTTTGTCGGATTCCTCGTTCCCACGGTGTATAAGGGTCATACACAATCACAAAAACAAAAGGCCTCGCCTGTGGTCAATAGTTAAGGGCTTGTGTGCGTATAAGTTATGTTTTTATTTGATAGGACTAAAGTAGACATGACGCGGTTTATGCGGATGTGGGTTCAGCCAGAAAATTTGGCCTTGAACACGTTAACTTCGTGTATGTCCACAGGAAAGATGAGAACCTAAATCTGTGTATGACCTGACATATGACATAAATCACAGCCCTGAGAGCCTGGGACTGACCTGGTCGGCGCAGAGCAGTTCCACCCGCTCGGCGGGCTCGGGCTCGGCGCGCGGGGAGCCGTCCCCGCCGCCCACGATCTTCTCCACCACGTGCTCGCCCACCTTGCGGCACTGGATGAAGTCGTTCGCCACCAGACGGTCCTGGAAACAATGTTGTGTGTAAAACAACCGGTTATAACCGGTTATTTGCATTCCCTAGTTGTGTGTTATGTGGAGTGGTTTTTAAGTATGCGTACTTTTGATGATACACGGGCGAGTAAGCTCGCTGAGTCGTAAGTACGCGTACTTAGTCGCCCTTCTATCACCCCTTTTATTTTTAGTGCCCGACCGAAAATAGTTCTTGCGGCCGAAGCTTCAGTATCCTCTTAAGTAGTGGGATGAGGCATGTTAAATTACCTTCTACTTTAACTTTTTACCAGATGCTCTTAAATGCCAAGATCTTCACATATTTAAGAAGAACCTGAAAAGCAGACTTGTCGAAAGAGCTTATTACACGCTCGATACATTTTTTAATGACAAAGTCTGATTGTAAAGTGTTTAATTGTGACGTTCTTAATTCTTATTCTCTGTCAAATCTTTTTACTATGGTTGACATTTTTTAATCAGTTTAATGTTTATGTAATATAGGAACTTAATATGTGCTATGTATAATGGAACCATTTAGTAATTTAATCATTTTAATTGTTCTCTCTTGTTGTACGCCGCAAGGCAGAGCACAGAGGTCGTTTAAACTAATCTAAGAACTATTATGTATACCTGTGTTTCACGAAATAAATTACTTACTTACTTACTTCTTCTGTACCAATACCACTGGAGCACCTGCAGGCAGACCAAAGAAGCCCTTCCGACAATCCATCCCGGATTGTCGCGAAAGCTACGGCTAATGAAAAGGGCCTACGGGACTGTTGAGTGGAGCCATAACTATAGTCTTGTAGTATATGCTATTAAGTATTTAAAAAAATGTAAACAATCCGAACCATGTGACAATGTTAAACAACCAATCAAAATTGTTTTATAGAACTTTGACGTATCATTCTGCTTCTATTGGCTGACGAACTATATCATTGTGTTTGTTATGTTTACATTTTTTTAAATGCCTAAAAGTATAGACATGCCTATGTTTAACAAACACTTGTTTACATTAGGTGTTGCAGCCCCCTGTGCAGAGCCAGAGACGGCGGAGGAAACCGCAGCCCACGTCATCATGGAATGCCCTGAGGTGGCAACATTCCCGGCACGTCACCTCGGAACACCCAGGTCGCTACCAGATGTTGGCGGCAAGTCAGTGTGCTAGGCTTCTTGGTGGAACTGGGTTAACAAGTAATGCCAGTAACCCAGTACCCAAAAACGGCGCATATATAAACACTAACTGTCCTTCGCATTCACCACTGACATGGGTCGGTACGTCCATGCATTACAGGTAATGCACTAATGTACAGAGCCATCTATTACTGAGATTACTGACGTCATGTACACATAACTAAGCTACTTTGACAGTGCATTACATGTAAAATGTTAAGTTATCAACTTGTGGAAAATTTGCCCACTACTATAACTTTTATAACCTACCTTCTTCTGTCGGTCCTGCTTGGTGGTACAGCTAGCATGGGGCAGCAGGTAGAACGGTAGCTTATTCAGCTTGGGAGGTGACATCTCCACCGCAACATCCACCACCCACACTGGCACCGTCTCTGTCAGCAGGTTACCTTCGGTCTCCCCTCCTGCATCACCAACCTGGAATATGCATGGATCATGTTAGTTGTTAATCTTCTTTTTCTGGCACTCATGCACTATACCCACCTGGTGGTGAGTGGGATCTGTGACCCATAGACAATAAATTCTCAAGAGTGACAATTCTAAGCCTTCAAATGTGTCACCAACCATGAGGACTAAGATTGAATGCCTCTATGATAGTAACTATTCATCGTTTAAGTAGTTGTTTGTAAACTAATAAATAAATAATAAAAAAAAGTGGATCGTCTTGCTTGACTACAAGCAGACAGAACAACTTGTAGAGGCCACAAGATGAATCTAACGACTTGGTACTTTTTCTATTGTACTTCTATTCTATTTTATTTTTTATTATTGGCAACCAGTCGCTTTAGGTTAGCAACCATTACTGCCAATGACATCTGACAGCAGCATGATGTATAGCGTGTACATGACTAGTTTTTGTTTTTAAATAGTTGTTGGTCCTAAATAAACATTGCAGTTACGTATGTTTGTTGTGCACCTGGAATAGACAGACACAAAACATCAAAATTCATCTTGGTACTCAACTCCAACAGATTCTGGCACTGGCATCATCTAGCCATTTGCTTAGTTAAATATTTGTAATAATAATAGTAGTTTTAATTTAGTTGGAAATTGTTTGCTATCTTACAAGCGATATTTTGAACTGTAGGTACCAATAATTTTTAATTTTTAATTTTTTTTTTTAGTTGGTAGTGACCCTGCCTACGAAGCTAGCGGTCCTAGGTTCAAATCCCGGTAAGGGCAGATATTAGTGTGATGAGCGCGAATGTTTGTTCCTGAGTCATGGATGTTTTCTATATATTTAAGTATATATTTCTCTATGTAAGTATTTATATCGTTGTCTAGTACCCATAATACAAGCCTTGAGCTTAGTTTGGGACTAGGTCAATTGGTGTGACATTGTCCCCTGATATTTATTTTATTTATTTATTTTATGTTAAAAAGCTTACATACAAAAAAAAAGGTTGATAGACCCTTCTACTATTCCCAGGGAAATAAACAGCTTTTTTGCAGGCAGAGTAACAACTAGTGATTTATGGAATGCAATTTAACCGGTTATTAACCGTTTTTGTATGAAAATAACCGGTCAAAACCGATTATAACCGGTTATTTGCATTCCCTACTTGTGATTATATGAATACATCATAAACATACCTGCAGCCTATACAGAGTTCTGCCCCCGACTTCACTAAAAATCAGCGGAGTGTGCACTGGTACACTGAATAAATTATTTCCAACCACTTTCTGTCCGGAATCACTGACTCTACTCGGATGGCTCCAAAGTTCCAACAGGGCTTGCAACAGCAAAGCACCAAAATTAACCTTTTGATCGAGCTCCATTGTCAATCCAGCCTCTTTAGCGCTGACCCAAGCGCTCAAACAGTCTGTTTCATCTTGTCCTAAATGTATTGTCAACATACCAGTCTTTAAGTCAACATTGAACCAATTTGGAACATATACTTTTTTAAAGCGCTTCTTTACTTCTTCCTCAAAATCGACTTCTCCCAGTTCTTCTAGTTTGCATGCTTTTAAGACGTCAAAGAGGGCTACGTTATTAGCAGTGTCCTTTGTCAATATGTGTCGTTTGTCATTTAATACTTTATAATGCCTTATAGCAGGCCCGCCAGGTATGTTTGTGATTGATGTGGTTTGGTATACGTTGTTAGTGTTGTAATTATTTTGATTGTACATGTCAGTGTTAAGGTTATTTAAGGGAGGCAGCTTCCAGCACCGTATATCAGACTCAGATGTAGATACCCAAACCCCCTGTTGGTCTGCAGTAAAGCACAATTTTAAAATTGGAGCTGTCTCTTCACAGATTATTATAGAGTTATCTGGGTTTCGTAACTCTGTTATTATGACTAGCTTATCTCGGCCACCCGAGATTATGTGTGAGAAGTTTTCCGTAGCTAACAAAGCCCAAACTGCTTCAGAGTGAACCCTTAATGTAGATACGCACCTCTGTTGCCCAAGAGACCACAACTTTATCGTGCCATCTGAGCTCCCCGAGACACACTGTTGGCCGTCTCTGCTCACGACTAACGCTTTAACATTATCGGAGTGGCCCTTGAGCTTCATAAGCCTCGCACAGTTCCTAGGGTCCCACACTCTCAGAACTTTCTCAGTAGATCCACTAACTAAGACTGTACCGGGTGGGTTCATAGCAAGACTGTAGATAGATTCCTTATTGCCGACGAGACTAGAAGTTGTAACTGTGTTGTTGCTCGCAGTTAGTGCCGTTAGGGTATTGACGTCCCATAGGAATATAGCCCGGTCTAAGCCGGCACTTGCTACTTGCTCCTTATCCTTCGCATACGCCAGAGTTCGCACGTAATCTTTATGAGTGCGAAGAGTCGACATGCAAAAACCTTTCGGCGCGTTCCATACCTTTACAGTGGTGTCGGAAGACGCACTGATTAGGTTCTTTCCGCCGCAACACAAAACTATGTCATTCACCCAGTCTGTATGATGTTCCATACTCTGTATATACCTATCCTGTACTCCTGAAGCCGTGTTCCAAACCCTGATAATCCCATCTCGGCCTGCGGAGTACAGTCTGCCCTGCACTGGGTCCAACTGCAAAGAACTAACGCCATTTTTATGACGACGTTCTTCCTCGTCGCGGATTACGAACGATACTTGAGTTTTCTTACGCATCGTCGAGGACATTTTCCGACATCTTCGTAATGTACTTAGTTTTGTATTTGTTAAAATTACAGGCAAAATTACTTTCAAGAAACTAGTGTCATATCATATCAACCCTTCATTCATTCAGTTGTTTGACATGACGATTTTGTTCTCATTGAATAAAATATGTGTCGTACTAACGCGCCATTGGTTCATATTATTCGACTGATGATCGTCAAATTGACGTTTAAAAAAGTATTCAAAGTGTAACATAGAACAAAATAGTTAAGGTTGCATTCATATTATTGGAATTATAGAGAGAGTTAAAATTAAAGATGCGATCAGATAATATAATTTATTACATTAAATGTGTTTTAAAAGCAGTTGGTACTACCTAAACAATTTGTATTCATTATTTGAATAAAGTTCACACATTTACGCACTAGTAACGATAGCAGGTTTGTCGAAAAACACGAGATGCTTCGGTTTGACGACTTGATCAAAGGCACCAAATTCAAAATTGAAGGACGAAGTATAAATTTCTATAATGTACTTTAGCTCGATACTTGTTTCACTTTGCAAATCTATTTTCAAATGATTTGTATACAATCCTCCTTCTGTAATTACTGCTTTTCCTTTCTTGTTTGGTGACATATCCTGACAAGCGATCCCTGTGATATTTGTTCCTTCTGGGTACGAAAATGTGACGGTTTCGTGTCTTGTAAAAAACAACAAACCGAGTTTCTTCACTTCGGCGTACGACATCCTGGATCCAAAATCATGGCCAGTAAAAAGATCATATCCGTTCGTAATTGCACTAAAAGTCACAAGAATGTATGCACAAAATAACGCGCGTAAATGCATTTTAGTAAGACCCACTTAACTTGGTCCAAGTCAACTGATAAAGTATTAAAATAGTGTGTTCATTGACGCAACGAAATACGATTTAAGGTCAAGCTTATTCACTTATTGACCTTCGAAAAGAAAAAAACATTTTACTTTACATTCTCTTCATTACTTTTGAAGCTGGGGCACTAACTACAAAAACCATAATTATTATTTGAAGTCAGACAAACTGTCTTTTTATTACTTAAGTAGGTACTTCCTCAAATAGTAGAAAGAAAATAGGAGTGCCTAAAGTTAAATAAGTACTTAGGTTAAGTAACCAAACCACCTCTCGCTTTCTTATTTGCGTAAAGATTCCTACAGACCCTGTTCGACTGATAGGCTTATATTTTTAGAGTAGTTACAGGATAGTCACCACGAACCACTCAATTTGGAACTTCGAGTATTCGAGTCTCGAGTCTCTGTCTCTCGTTATTCCACACAACACAGCTTATAGGGTATATCAACTTAACAGAAAAACCGGGCAAGAGCATGTCGGACCATGCTCAGTGTAGGGTTCCGAAGCCGTAACGACAAACACAAAAAACTATCTCAAAAATCAACATGTATGAAACAATTTTCTATTTAAAGTTATTTGGCGCTGTCTTAGATGATTTTTAGTAGGTATAAACCCGTTAATCGCCTGTATCTCAGGAACTAATCATGTCTACTTAGCCGTGATAGTTTTCCTTTAAAATTCGTTATATGCGCTTTCGTTGAAGATTTTTTTCAGATTTTTAGTACTTGTAGTTTTGGCTGTTGGGGGGGGGGGGGGACACTTGACTCTAACAAAAAATAGCGCTTTAAAGCTTAATATTTCATCCCGGATCCCTTAATCGAAAAATTGTTTTCATAAACCCGCAATATTTTTGAAAGACCTATCCAACGACACCCCACACTATGGGGTAGGCAAGAAAAAAAAAAGACATCCCCACGTTACACGTTACGTGTAGGGGAGGTGCATTAAAAAAAAATATTTTTCAAAATTTTATTTTACCACTTTGTTGGCGTGACTAATATGTACATTCATGCCAAATTACAGCTTTCTAGTACTATTAGTCTCTGAGCTAGACTGGGGACGGACGGACGGACGGACATGGCGAAACTATAAGGGTTCCTAGTTTGACTACGGAACCCTAAAAAGTGGCCACCTTTTCCCGTTAAGCTGACTACTCAAAGGGTAATTGTTATTAAAGTTTGTTACGTATCCCATAAATTGTGTTTATACTTGCGCTACAAAAAAATATCGTCTGTTTTCAAGGATTTTTTGTAGTTAATTAGATAACACAATAATAGTAATGAGGGCGCCACTGGACACTCGACGTTTACTCGGTGCAGTGTTGAAGAAAAATGGCACTGAAAGTTATGCGTTAAACCGAATGGAAAGCTTGTCTTGATAAAACGGGCTTCACTAACAAAAAAAAGCTTTTTAAAAAGAGCGATTCTCTTTAACAATTATATTGTGTTATTATCATATTATGGGCGTTCTTAATAATAAACAACTGATAAGTTTAACATACCTAATTAAGAAATATTGCTACATTTTTTTATCTTAATGGCCGGTTGCAAATCTGAAGTACCAGGAACCCAATACATGTCATATTGAAGGGTTCTTTCATAGGTCCATACTAAGTTCATTTTACTCAAAAGAGGTTTTAGTTTTCATTTAATTTTCCGTTTCCTCATGTCTTATCTTTACTGCTTTACTACTAGGTACGAAATCGTTCAGAAAATTTCATAAATCTTATAAATTCCGTATGAATGAGGAATACTAGTAGCTAAAGCTACTCGACAACAGATGGCGTTTTCTTTAAGCCTGTTAGATACTTATCCGTTAGATGTCCATGTTGAAAGCCCAAAAAAGGCCTGAAAATGTATTAGATCTAGATAAATAAAATATTATCTAGTTGTAATACATTTTCAGGCGGTGAACTAGCATCAGTGGAGAGCGGTACCCGTGGCTGGTACCCCGAGAGTACGAGGGGCGCTATACTAGCTGCGCTGGGAGCCTCATCAGCTCGCGATATGTGCTCACTGCGGCACACTGTATCCAACGTCATCACATTAATGCCGCACGGCACTACCATGTCAAATGTCAAACTTAAGATGTTGGGCTGTACCGCCAATAAAACGATTAATTACTCCAGACGCCTTCTAAAAAAGTAAAATAAGGATTGATCTTTATCTATATTTTTAAAATTGTATAATAGTGTTGGTGATTTCACCCGTCATTAGGTATCTATCAAAAACAAACAAACGTTAGCGTTAGTGTTAGCGTAGTGTAATTGGTTTACTATCCAACCTTGTATTTGCAGAATTCCTAAGGGCTTGCAGTCCCAGGATTTCGAAACTGTTTCTATAGGTACAGGCTGATAATAAACATATTAAAAAAGGTCCTGGCTATTTACAAGCTTAGGCTCTCAGTCATGTAGATCGCGTCAGTAACAAAAAGGTGTTAATACTAAAACTAGTTCCTATATAAATAGAACCCGCAATTTCACTTTAAAACACTTTTGTAGGCGCTGTAACAAACAAACAAACTTAAGCAAACAGAGCCCCTAGCCAAGATGCACTACGCTAACTAGCGTTTATAATCATATCGTTTTTAAATCGATCACTGGTAGAGTCACGTGACTTTTCGTATCACGTCATCTACCAGTTACGCGATTGGTTTAAAAACGAAACGAATAGAAACGCTAATTAGCGTAATCTATCATAGCTAGGGCCTCCGAGTTCCTTTCGCATTTAGCCTTAATGAAAGAGCTTGTTATTAAAATAAATTTACCTTCCTTGGCATTAATTACTTACCAACTGTCTAAATAGAACGATAACCTTATTTTGTCACTAAACTTAAATAACAAAATGTTACACAGTTACAAGTATGTTTTTATCGCATGCAGAAGGCAACTGGTTAAATTACTAGCAGTTCAGTTTAGGTTGAGAGAAAAGGACAGATTGTTATAACTGAAGATTGAATATGTCATGGTAATTCCCAGATATCGCTTAAATAGCCCTACTGATTTTCTTGAAGCCTAAGTCAGGACCATAGCGATAAACTAGTTTCCTCTTAAAAAAACCTTGTCCAAATCAGTCCATCCGTTTTGGAGTTACAAAGCTACAGAGAAACACAGATTCAGATAACTTATATAACCCGCGGGTTGCGGGTGGTAGGATAACTTGTGCAGGGTCCGCCCGGATCGCTACCACCATCTTATCCATTAACCTACCGCCACACAGCAGTGTTCGCATTGTTGTGTTCCGGTTTGGGGATAAGACAGCCGGTAAAATGACTAGCATAGAGGCAATCCATCGTAGTCCTCAGAGTTGGCAACGCATTTGCAGTTTTAGGATTGCATTGCAGTCTTGTGAATGCGAATGTCTATAGATCACAGTTTCCACGTACCATCAGGTGGTCTGTGTGCTCGTTTGTCTTCTCTATGTCATAAAAAAAACCCTTTTTGTCAGGAGATACAAATGCGTAAGTGTAAAATAAATGTACGCATGTTAGGTTTGTGTGAATGAAAACAGCTGCGATTGTCTTCTATTTGAACACGCACGCACACAAATACAAACGCAAGGTAAACTGATTCAACTATAAGTCAACGTGTTTCAGAGTTTCTAGGACACCTGATCAAAACAGACCAAAAACAAATATGTCTCTTATCTCAAGTCGGATAAAGGTGTGTTATCTAGACACGATAACATATAGTTGTGTTACAACTCGCTGGAGACGCACATTTATTTGTTGATAAGTAATTTTTAATAAAAATCAATAGATTCATTCGTAAACGATAACAGTGTAAGTGGTGATAATGGAGACCAACTTGTAACAGTGTAACTGCAGAAGAAAATTTAAACATTGAAAAATAAGTCAGGAGAGTAAATCAATATACAGATCAATCACCGATAAAGAAACGTTATGACTTTACGATAAGAAACAATAATAAGGTAACATGATGAACTTACCGCCAACGTTCGAACCAGAACGAAGAGGCAGCCGAAACCGCGCCCTGGAGAGATCCCTCAGCTATTCAGAAGCTATCGGAAATGGTTCAGGACGATCATCTATAGAAATTCCCAGAATAGTAGACACAGAAGTTTACAATAACGAAGAACTAAAGAAACATTACAGGATCTCCCAAACTGATGTAGAAGGCAAAGAAATTGCGTTCCCATCAGTAATAACTAACTATGATACCAAAGTCATTCCTTCAACTCTGAGTTTCGGAACAGAAAGTTCTCAGTATTCTAGCGAAGATGAACGGACAGATAAAGGTTTAATCATGACTATTGATGTGGAAACTGACAGTCCTAAAACTAATACGACCAGGAACTTTTCAGATGCGTCTACAAGGCCGTTGGTTAGTTCTTATGTTACAAGTGACTACGATA
Organism: Acleris laterana; assembly: GCA_963966035.1. Classification (NCBI taxonomy): domain Eukaryota; kingdom Metazoa; phylum Arthropoda; class Insecta; order Lepidoptera; family Tortricidae; genus Acleris; species Acleris laterana. Next base: position 9,965,618 of record OZ014461.1, read on the forward strand.
CTATTGACGTTGTTGAGAGTGTCTTTAACGAGCATGACACTGGACCTTCAGCACATGGATATTCTACGCCTTATAGTAAAAGGAAGAAAGGGTTGAGGCATAGGTAAGTTGCAACAGGTAACCCATCATTTTATCGAATTACATTTCATCGGACGCTATTTTCTGCTGACACCACGATACATACAGACATACATTAAATCACGCCTGTTTCCCAGAGGGGCAGGCAGAGACCACTTCTTTCCACTTGCTACGATCTTGGCAAATTTCTTTCGCTTCTTCCACATTCATACATCGAGTCATGCACGCACGTCGGTTTCGGGTACTTAAGATTCGGCCCTTTTCCAGTATTTCACCGATTTCACTCGAAAAAGTACGCCTAGGGCGGCCCCTTCCGACCCGTCCACTCACCACACCACCCCACCGACACGACACCACGATATTTTCTGATAATATTAATTACGAAGGTTAAGTAACGTTAGAGTTGTGACTACTAAAAAAATTAACTCGTGTGGCGAGAAATGACTTTTGATGGCTAGCCTAGACCATACCATACCAACCATACCAACCAAATTGAAGGTATAAAAGGTTAAAAAAATTGAGTGATTGACATTGCCCTACACTTTTGAAATTTCACTAAAAAAATTGAGGCTCGTACTGAGCAAATTGTAAAACAATGTAGGTATTTTGGCAATGACTAAGATTGATTGATAAATCATATCGCATTTACGCCGATAAGATATCGTATTTGGATATTCTAAGAATGTAAAAAAACCGAGTGTTGTATTTTTTCCGCATAAAGCAAGTAAGAATGACCTATTTGAATATAGATAATAAAGAACTAAATCGCTTTAACGTCTCGTCTGCATACGTGTGAGTACGGTCACGGATTTTAATTGATGAACCGCTATAGAACCTTGTCGCATAAAACCAACGATTAATTCCTATGTAATGTAATGTATAATTCGTCATCTGAAGCTGTCATTATGATAAGGTTCTATGGTGGATCAACATTTAAATTCGTGATTGTATCTATACGTATTATGACGTATAAGCATGCGTGCTCACATACGATGAACAATATACAATTTTTACCAGCTCTACAGATTCCCAATTCTACAGAATCTCAGCTCTACAGATTCCCAATTCTACAGAATCCCAGCTGTACAGATTCCCAATTCTACAGAATCCCAGCTCTACAGATTCCCAATTCTACAGAATCCCAGCTGTACAGATTCCCAATTCTACAGAATCCCAGCTCTACAGATTCCCAATTCTACAGAATCCCAGTTCTACAGATTCCCAATTCTACAGATTCCCAATTCTAAGGATTAGAAATAGGTAGGTACAGGTTTTTCAGCATAATTCGATAGATCGCCATAAATTCGGCTTTTTTTTCTACTACAAAATAAAGAACGAACTGAGAACCTCCTCCTTTTTTTGAAGTCGTTTAATAATCAAGCTTAGGGTATCTAATCATTTCATAAAAAACGTTTCACAAACAGATTCACTTCACAACCATATCATTTGACAAACCGCTTATTTTTTCCGAAACTGTAAATAATTCTGGATAATGCTTCTAAATATGTAAGGTTCCACTGAAAAACTTATGAAATAAAACAGGAAATTAATGATTTTTTGAGACATGGACATAACGGAAAATTACAAATTTCTGATTTAAATGATTAATATTTCCGAAGCTAGCAAAAATCTTTGAACATACATAGAAGTCAAATCGATAGCTATTTAGTTGCTCTATCAGCCCTAGGCGGGTTGACGTCGGTTTCTGGGACACCCTGTATAATGTCGACCGCTCTACATTACTGAAGTTTTTCGTCTATACCCGCACTATTAAATGCTACTCGAGCTGGGAATCTGTAGAATTGGGAATCCGTAGAATTGGGATTCTGTAGAATCGGGATTCTGTAGAATTGGGAATCCGTAGAATTGGGATTCTGTAGAATTGGGAATCTGTAGAATTGGGAATCTGTAGAATTGGGAATCTGTAGAACTGGGATTCTGTAGAATTGGGAATCTGTAGAGCTGGGATTCTGTAGAATTAGGATTCTGTAGAGCTGAGATTCTGTAGAATTGGGAATCTGTAATAGAAATCTGTAGAGTTGGGATCAATTCTGACGACATATTGATTATGTAGTTAAGGGTGTATACAGGATGTCCTTGGAAGTGTGGATCAAATCGAACAGGAACATAGAGGCGGTCATTTCCAATCATATTAATCGATACGTCCTCATTCGATTCTTGACGATTACGAAGTTATGCAATTTTATGTTTTGTTTAATAAAAATAATTACTTACGTTTTAACCTGCAAGATTGAATCAGCACTTATTGGAGGCATTTAAAAAAATAACAAAAGAACACACAAACTAGTAAACATCCGGGGTGGGGTGAAAAGTAGCCTATGTGTTAATCCAGGATACATGCTATCTTCATGTCAAATTCCAGCCGTTGAAAAAGAAAGAAAGAAAAATACATTTATTCACTACTCACACAAGACACACAGAAAACTGAAAACAGCAATAAACAAGTAAACTGAACATCACATGACAACTATGACAAGTATGACAGTTACAATGACTAGGTTCTAAGTGTGCTCAACACTGGGCGACTGTACAAATAGCAAAATATGGTTAATAATGGCTGCCTAATATGGCTGCGTTTATCGCGTGACAAAGCTGAATAAGGCACCCGTCACTTTCTAACACGTAAAAAAGTACGAGAGTGACGGATGCTTTGTCCAAGTTTGCCAGGCGATATAGACAGCCATAGTAGGCCCACTGGTTACGTTGATGAAGATGACAAAGCCAATGATCTGATCACAGGAGACGTGCCGGCAGACCAGCTCGCTCACGACGCGTGGTGCACAAGACAGGAGAAGAAAACGTGCCCGTGCGCAGCAACATCCCCGCCAAGTCCATCAAGTATATGCGGGACATCGTCAACACAGTCGTGAGTCCACTGTATGAACATTAGTATTCAACGTATTTGCGGTCTCAGGATTACAGTCTTGAGGTTGTAATTGAGAATGCAAATGTCTGTCCCAGGCACAGAATAAGTAATAGTACAAGTCCCAGATCCCACTTGCCAGGTGGCCTGTTTAAAAAAAAATCACATCAACTTCATAAATTTTACTTAAACTGGATTTATAATTTTTGCTAAAAAACAGTAAACAATCCCACCTGATAATAACAGTACTTCACCTTACAATTACAGTACTCCACCTTACAGTTACAGTACACCACCTTACAATTACAGTACACCACCTTACAATTACAGTACTCCACCTTACAATTACAGTAGTTCACCTAACAATTACAGTTTTCTACCTTACAATTACAGTACTCCACCTTATACTAATTCGTTTTGCCTTGTTGGTAGTCACCCTGTCTACAAAGCAAGCGGTGGTGCGGTGGTTTTGTTTTATACTACGTAAAGATTCCTATTTCTATGGTTTTTTTACTATGGAAAGACTTATAGGATATCATTTACCAATATCTAGTACCAATAGTGCAAGACAGCAAGCCTAGAGCTTAGTTTGGGACTAATATTTTTTTTGTGAAAGCATCCTTTGCTATTTATTTCATCCTTTCTAGATCAATGCAAAATGGCGTTTCATAATCCTGATGATGGTGGTCGCACACTTTGTCTTCTGGCTGATCTTTGCTGGCATTTGGTTCGCCGTCTCCAGTGCTTATAAGGACGACATTGGCGACGGCAAGGACCACTGCGTCATTGGGACCTCCTCGTTCGCTGGTCTTCTCATGATGTCCGTGGAAACACAGGTAAAAAGTGGCTCTTGAGATGTACTACGCTAACTAGCGTTTCTATTGGTTTGACGTGATACGAAAGTGTAATTTTCACTGTCTGAAATGTATGTAGCGTAATAGTTTCTCGCCGAATGTTAACATTGCAGAAAGTGTACCTGTTCGATGTTGTCAAAATCTTGCTTTTGTGTTGAATACGTTGATGCTGTTTTATTTTTCTGCTTACTTACCTAATAATTTAATGTGAAAAATTGTTATTCTTTTCGACGATTCGGATTATCACGCGCCTATGTCACCGTGTTTTACCTTCTATCTTCTTTATCGTAATTATATCGATGACATGAAAGTAGTTCTTTGCCTTAAGGGAATAAGAGCTACCTACTATAAGGTCACATATGTGATATAAGTACCTATTAGTGGCATTAAAGCTCACGTTTAAAATCTAACCCCATTATGCATAAACGCACAATAAACCTATTTTAGTTCAAGGATCCTTTGTTGCGTTTCTGTCAAATTTAAATTTCATAGTGCCTCTGGGTCATTGTTTGGGCGTTTGTTCCGAATCACTTTCGTGGTCACATTTTTGTAGAATTTACTGCAGATTTCGATTTCGTTTCTGGTTAGGTATCTTAGTTTACCGGACATCTAACAAATATCCAAAAACGGCATCAAAATATACGCCCAATTCTTCCAAAATATGTCCACAAAAGTGAGGCGGTTGAAACGCTCGAATAATGACCCCTCTATGGTTTTTACTCAGAAGAAGTATATCCTGGGTAGTGATTCTGTAAACAATGCCGGTCGTGCGGACTGTCGAGTGAAACCAAGCGGCGAGATTAAGTAGTCCCGTCAGTGCGAACAAAACACATTGTAGCGCGTGCATTTTCAATTAGGCAGCCTTATACGTTCGACCCATCGTGCTGCTAAATTGAAAATGCACGCGCTACAATGTGTTTTGTTCGCACTGACGGGACTACTTAATCTCGCCGCTTGGTTTCACTCGACAGTCCGCACGACCGGCGTTGTTTACAGAATCACTACCCTGTATTGTAAGAGATTCTGCATACTAGGTGACACTTAAGACGTAATACAAAATGTCATTTCCCGAATCTACTCATGATTACAATCAACTATTAATATGGGACCAACTTCGAAAACGTAAACACAAAATCGACGTCTCCATACAAATTGTGAAACCAGCTGATTGCTTTTAGTATGGGAGATTAAAAAAAATTCTACCGATTTCGATATTAGTCCCATAGTAAAAGTTGATCGTACTGATGAGTAGATCTAGAAAATAAAATGTTGTATTACGTCTTAGGTGTCACCCTGTATACTGTACATTGTGTTCACGTTTTATAATAATAATAATAATAATAATCTTTTATATTGTATTTGCAGATGACAATTGGATACGGCGTCAGATATCCAAGCGAGGAGTGCCCTGAAGCTATTATTGTGATGGTTTTAGAGGTAATCGATTAGAACAACTGTGCTTTACCAATATGCACGGTGTTTTTTTTTTGGTGATCAGGAACAAATTTTTCTAATTCAGTTATTAATGGCGATCACGTTTAAGTCGCAGTTAATTGTCACCCTACTAATTGTTTAGTCTAGAAGTTAACAACACTTAACTGACAAGTTCATTGACGTTTTGCGGGTGGTAGGACCTTGAGCAGGGTCCGTCCGGATCGCTACCACCATCTTATCCATTAACCTACCGCCAAACAGCAGTGTTCGCATTGTTGTGTTCCGGTTTGGGGATAAGACAGCCGGTGAAATGACTAGCATAGAGGCATTCCATCTTAGTCCTCAGGGTTGGCAACGCATTTGCAGTCTTGGGATTGCATTGCAGTCTTGTGAATGCGAATGTCTATGGGTCACAGTTTCCACTTACCATCAGGTGGCCTGTGTGCTCGTTTGTCTACTCTATGCCATAAAAAAAAACGTAATATCTGTCAAAGTTCCCGCCAAAGCGATGGCACTTGACGTATCTACTTCACTTCAATAATTAATGTAGGATTTATTTATTTATTATGTAGGATGTCCATGTATCCAGTGGTGATTGGTTTTAACAATATCATTAACTTAAATAAATTAAACAGTGAGTTAATTGTTTGAGACATCAACCATTAAATTCCATTTTATTTGCTTATTAATAATTTTCAACTCCTGATCACCGATAAAAAATCACCGTGTGTTAAACGGTATATTCCATCCACCTTAGTCCTCAAAGATGACTGCTGGTTGTGGATTAAGATTCCGCTCTTAAGATTGTACTTTTCAGAATTTAAATGTCTATGGATCACAACTCCCACTTACCATCAGGTGGCCTGTGTGCTCGTTGACCTTGTCTATGGCATAAAAATACCCCGCTTCTTAAACACTTGTAGGTAGACCAGAAAGACCCTTCTAATGATTAGTTCCTAAGGACTCTATGCTAGTAATTTCACTGGTTGTCTAATCTCCACACCGGAATACAACAATGCGAACACTGCTGCTGGTAGGTTTAAGGATAAGGTGATGGTACCTACCAACACGAAATCGTTTGTCTAAATTTTGCATAATGTCTGTCTTTTGTGTCTTTACTGAGCTGTCCTAGCGGAAGACCAGCGTTGGCTTCATAGCCAGCATAATATATTGTGCTTTACCACCACTGTATTGGTCATGTATGTATATATGTTCCTTATTTTTTATTTTATTTATCCGTTGAGACGTAACATCAGCCTCGTGTGGTTGCCGGGTTAGAATAATGCCACTCCTAGTCTTCCCGTGGATTTCGTAAGAGGCGACTAAGCAATCTGCAACCTGTTATTAATACACCTGTAAACATCTTAGCCTAATTTGCGTAAAATGTGGTTACAGAATTATCAACAAGTTCTTAGAGTTGTTGGTAATTCTGTAACTTTACCTACCCCACTCTGGGAATAAATGCATGGAGTTTATGTATGTATGTACGTAAATATCAATGAATATTTATTGATTTTAAGATAGTAGCTGGAACTGCTCTGTCGGGTGGTCTCTCCAGTTTGCTGTTCACGAAATTGGTGAGGCCCAACCGCCACGTGTCTTCGGTCGGCTTCAGCAAAAAAGCAACCGTAAGTACAAATTATATCTTCACTATAAAAAAAAGTGTGAACCAGGCATACCTCGGTTTGGACACTATTAAAGAATACTGCCTTAATATTATATTCATATCAGGGGCAGTCACAGAAATTGATTTTCTCCCAATTGAAGCCCAGTGGGCCTAGTGTGCGGCCCTAGTATGTGCGTCTATATCGCGTTTCAAATGTAGATAAAGCATCCGTCACTCTCGTACTTATTTACGTGTCAAAAGGTGACGGATGCCTTATCCAAAATTTATCACGCGATAAACTCAGCCATATTAGGGCCCCTGCGGGCCTAGTATGGCTGCGTCTATACCGCGTGTCAAATGTGGGGGTGCGTATCTACTCACATACCTTTTTAAGTCCTATTATCGGAAGTCCGAAAATGTTTGTCATACCATTTTACATCATAATGATCACTCTTCATACTCTTCATATATTTTTTTAGTACTAACGATCGGAACTCATAATCATCTGCATTCATAACGCCAATATTAATGAAGCCGTACACTTTTCACCATTTCTCAAATATCTTACGTGTAATAAGGTTAGGTTAGGTTAGGTTAGATTTATAAAAAAATCTCAAAAGTAACGAATCCTAAAAAAAAATGCATTATGAATTGCGATAATTATGACTTAAAAAGTATGAAGATAAAAGTATGAGGAAAAAAATTATGAAGAGTGATTATTATGAATACAAATCGGTAAGAAAACAAAAAATAGGAATAAGAATTTTATGTGAGTCAATATGGACCCAAAAAATCTCAAAAGGTAACGATTCCTAAAACAAAAAGCATTATGAATTGCGATAATTATGACTTAAAAAGTATGAAGATAAAAGTATGAGGCAAAAAATTATGAAGAGTGATTATTATGAATACAAATCGGTAGGAAAACAAAAAATAGGAATAAGAATTTTATGTGAGTCAATATGGACCCCAAATGTGGATAAAGCATCCGTCACTTTTTGACACGTGTACTTATTTACGTGTCAGAAGGTGACGGATGCCCTATCCAAAAGACACGCGATATAGACGCAGCCATATTAGGCCCTCTGGGCTTGTAATGACGACAAACTACTCAAGTATATGGATAAATACAGGAGCAAATACCAGCGCTCATCAGTCATCACACTAACATTGGCTCTTACACAGGATCAAAAATTTACGATTATTTTACAACTAGCGCCCGCTCTCGTCGTCAGTTTATGTGAGTATGATATACAGCCTTCCTCGATAAAGTAGTCGAGAGTAAAGGAGTCGAGCGTAGTGCATCTTGTCTGGACCCTCTGCTCACCAAGATGCTGCGACTTATAGTCACAGAGCTGTATTTTTTGGCATCGGTTTCCTTTAAGCACTGGCCTTAAATAATAAGTTGCTTCTCATTTTCCAGATATGCCTTCGTGACGGGAAGCTGTGTCTCCAGTTCCGGGTGTGGGACCTTCTGAACCTGCACTTGATAGACAGCACCATTACTGCCTACATGCTCAAACCCATTAGGTTAGTTTTCTTAATAAATAAATAAGTTTCTCCTCCAGTCGGTTGATATAATGGGTGGCTCTTTTAGATCGGTCAGTATGGGAAAGTCTGAAACTATAAGACATACGAAGATCTGCTGTTAGGAACCATGTCATCGATTTTATTAACAAGAAAAACTGCAATCATACATTTAAAAAAATCTGAGCTCGGGAATCGAACCTGGACGTTTTGAAAAATAAAACTAACACTATTTCCATTTAGATATCGATTGTGTAGGTCTTAAGCACGTCGTCTATATATCAGCATTGTTTAAAAAAAAACCCTTTCATTACTTTGAATAAAACATTATAGCCTATACCACTCCCATAGCCAAGATTAATCTAACGATACCTTACATGTTAAAATCAGCCACAGAAATAGACATACATACATACACCTTAAAAACATAACCCTCCTTCTAACGCAGTTGGGTAATAAAGACAATCACTGGAAAATCGAATTTGTCTGCCTTTGAGATTTTGTGGCATCTTTATCCCTCTTTTCTTAGTCTCCCAAGGGTTGCTGGAAGTGACTTACGGGTTCGCATTTGTATTATTTTTTAACCTTCTTACAAATCGACTAACTTACTATTGAAAAGTAAACTGGTTCGTAGCTTCCTTGATTTTATAAAGGCAGTTCCAGGTCCAGTAAATCACTTTACTGTCCTCTCCAGAACTCTGGAAGGTGAGATGGTCCACAACTACATCCAGCAGCTGAAGCTCAAAGAGGCGCGAGCGTTCCTGCTCTGGCCGATCACGGTCACCCACGTCATCGACGCGGAGAGCCCACTCTTCGACTTCTCCGCCCAGGATATGATGGATTACAGGTGGAACAGTTATTCCCAGCTGTCCGCACCCCTTTATCCACACCACTTTTTGCCAGTAATGCGGACAACTGGGGTGTTAGGGTCTCCCCCACAGACCACTTACCCTATAGACTCCGCATACAAAGGCGCCCCCGTAAGCCATGCTTATGCTCACAGAACACTAATTGGTTGCCATGGTTCTATTGGCGCGCACCACGACGCGCACACTTGATTATTCGTTGACTTTGAACTAGCCAATCACGGTGCACTTTCCGCCCCCCGCGCCCCGCCATTTTGGCTTAATGAGATACTAGACAAACTGTTCCGAAGCGGAGTCTATAGGGTAAGTGGTCTGTGGTCTCCCCAGACCTATCGACGCGGAATCGGCCTGAGCCGGTAAGAATAAGTTTTATGTCCACGCAATAAGATCGAAAACGACGTCGATCCGTCCGCAATGCCGAGCCGAGCCGAACTGAGCGATACCTTTTTCACTCTTACTGCACGGACATAAAACTTTTTCTTACCGGCTCAAGCCGATTCCGCGTTGATAGGTCTGGGGAGACCCTAATTCTCTCAAAAACAACGGACTGTCGGACGAACGAGCGTTATCGCAGCGAGTTTAAGTAGTCAGAGCGAACAAGACACATTTTAGCGCGTGCATTCTCAATTTGGCAGCATGGCTTCTGTCGATAAGATCGAATGTATAAGGATGCCTAATTTTTTTCAAGATGTAGAACAAAAGAAGCAGCATTTGAGGAGTAGAATGGATCGTTACATTTAAAGCCCCAAGTTTTGACACCCTATATATTTTCGATAGCAATGATGTTCACAACATACACATTCACGTGGCGCGCGAATTAAGCAATAATAGATTCTTGGTCGACGGCGTAAGAGCTTTGAGCTATGCCATATTAGGTAATTATGTCGCTATGCCGAGACGGTTGCATCAATATGTATACGCCACTGGATACCGTATCGGACACCATTCTCAGAATCGGGGTCCCGTGTTTTGTGCTTAAATAATTACATATTATATTACACTAGCTTCTGCCCGCGACTTCGTGTAGATTTCAATTATCGTTATTCCCTCCGGACCTCTTGAATATTTCGGGATAGAAAGTAGACTATGTGTTAATCCAGTGTATAAGCTATCCCTATTCTAAATTTCATCCAAATCCGTCCAGCCTTGAAGAAGTAACAAACACACACACACATACAAAGTTTCGCATTTTTAATATTAGTAGGATTGGTTACATGGGCTTATTAAATATTTTAGGCTAACCTAACGTGTTAAAAAGTCGAAACGGTCTACCAAAAAAAATATAAATAATGAGACGGGATTTTCTTTGCAAAATGAAAGTTTGTACTATCAGCCCAATGGAACCCTGACCCACCATAGAACGGTGTCACAGTGACATTATAAAACAATTTGTTTGACACTTCTTATGACTTGAATCATAACGTCTCTGTGACACAGTTCTATGGTGGGTCAAGGTTCCAATGGTCTGATAGTACAATGATATAGGTAGTTTGCCAAATGAAGATTTGTATAATATAATTACTTTTAATCGTTGCATTCAGGTTCGAGATCGTGGTTTGCCTGACAGGCGCATCCAAGAACATGGGGACGGTGACGCAGAGCCGGACCTCCTACTTGTCCAAGGAGATCAACTGGGGATACAGGTTCAAGAACGTTTTGAAGTAAGAATAACCTTGATTAATACTTTCAATGAATGGTTAGACAAAAGAGCATCGGTGGCCTAGTGGATTAGGGTTTCAACTCGTTTAATATTCTCACGAAAGCGGGTTTGTCATACTTGTGTGTATAGATGCACAAAATTGGCCTTCTGTCTTATTTGTTGAACCATAGAATATAGAAGAGGAAAGACAATGGGATACCTGATACGGCATGACATATTCCTTTTGACTATTTTGGAGGGCAAAGTTGAGTAAAAGAGGCAGAGGAAGACCTAGTCTAACTTCAACCAAATAAAATAAGACAGTTATGTATCATAAAGACTAGGTACATAAACTAAACAAACCTGACGATCATTTTAGAGTTGCTGTTAGTCATCAAATCTCCGCTTCAGATCATACAAATCTATTTTTCCTTTTAAATTATTCACGATAAATTTCCTTTTCAGATATTCAAAAAGCAAGGAATCCTACGTAATCAAGGTGGAAGACCTGAACACCATGGAACAGGACGCTACTCCTCTTTGCAGCGCCGCTCGTCTCAAGCACTTCGAAGTAGACATCAAGTCAGACCTCTCCATCCCACCATCTCTTGAAGATGAGTCCTTATCCAAGCTGACGTTTGGTCAGGACTCATTGACTAAGAACACGTCATCGTTAAGCCAGACTGCTTCCTTGACCAGGATCCCTGAGTCTTTGCCATCCACGCCAAGTTTAAGCGGCACTGGTACCCAGAAGAGTTATGGGTGGAACTTCAGGAGGATATATCCTGAGAATGTTATGAAGATCCAGTGATGAATACAAGCTGAATATACAGAGGAAAAGAGGAAGATGATAGTTTTGTTGAATTAACTATACACCTGCATCATACATATGTAGAATCGATCGATCTTTGCTATTCCAAAAGCTAATTTTAATATTTCAAAGAATTCGTTAAGCCATTTAACGAGGAAAAAGCAACAGGGGCATTTTTAGATTTAGAACAGTCAAGGTTAAAAATAAATATCCGCACAAAGTTACAAAAATATGTACACAGACTTTATTACCATAGTAATAAGGTCTGTGTACATATTTTTTAGTATACATATTGGCGACCTTGACTATGTACCTACTTTAGTTTTAGTTTGGTTTTATATCTTAGATTTCATTTTGTTTACAGTTTTAATATTAATCGTAATTTGTTTTAGTCATTAATTAGTAAAACTTTGTAGGTACCTAAGTCGTATTTTTAATATGTTCTTTATAATAAAGAAGTATTGTGCTCAAATGTAGGTATGTTTAAGTTTAAATAATATTGTATCGAATTTATTGCTTGCCGTAAGTATAGTCGATCAATATACTCCTTCACTGCTTTTTGGCTCATTTGAAGTACCGTGAAACGGGGTAAATATGGATTATGGGGTAAGTAGGGACTTAACCTTAAATAAGTCATAACTTGTTACAAATAAGAATAAGTATTAAATGGAAAATAATGTTACGTGGAAATAATTTCAGTCTTTTAATTAATAACATATACTTAATTTTAGATTGTGTCCCTACTTGCCCCTTAATGGCTATTTACCCCGTTTTACTGTACATTAAGGCACAACAGACAAAGTCCGTTGACCGATATTGGCCTGTTAGGGTCTCCCCAGACCTATCGACGCGGAATCGGCTTGACCCGGTAAGAATAAGTTTTATGTCCACGCAATAAGATCGGAAACGACGTCGTTCCATTCGCAACGCCGAGCCGAGTCGAACGATACCTTTTTCACTCTTACTGCACGGACATAAAACTTTTTCTTATCTGCTCAAGCCGATTCCGCGTCCGCGCCGCGTCTGGTATCACACGTAGCGTAGCTATCCCGCGAAGTCAATGGGTTTCACATGCCGTAGCCATTGGTTCGACCTACATAGTGACCCACCCGCAGGGGCTAACTTTTCATGCAGATGACGTCCAAATTACCAAATCTTGCACTCAGGGTGGTCTGAATTGTTTAGGTAATTAACTAAAACGCAAAAAAAAAGCGGTACAACTGTTGTTAACAGGACGTTTTTGAAAAATAAATGCTTATTTTTATGATAAAGACATCATAATGATATCAGGGTAGTGATTCTGTAAGCAACGCTGGTCGTGCAGACTGTCGAGTGATATCCAAGCGACGAGATTAAGTAGTCCCTTCAGCAGCCTTATACGTTCGACCAATCGTGCTGCTAAATTGAAAATGCACGCGCTACAATGTGTTTTGTTCGCACTGAGACGGGACTACTTAATCTCGCCGCTTGGATATCACTCGACAGTCCGCACGACCGGCGTTGTTTACAGAATCACTACCCAGTTAGAGATGGGCTGACTATGGATTTTGCCGACTAGCCAGTCGGCTGACTAATAGGCCGACTAGTCGGCAATGCCTAATTCGGACAAAAGATGCTCTAGGACAAACGGATTGCGAATGACACCCGAAAATAAAACGGCCAAGTGTGAACCGGGCGGTACGGAACCCTCGTTGAGCGAGTTCAACTCACGCTTCTCCTGTTTTTTTTTTAAATATATGGCTAATTAACAACTGCTGATTCCCTTCCAATACTCGCATATGGCTTCGACCTTTTGAATCTAAATAAAAACATAATGCCGATTTTTATACAAAGGTGTTTAAAACATCAGGTCATTGACTCGAACAGATGTTACACTAAATATTTTTATAATCCAAACAAGTCTGTCAAAAATCGAATGTGTAAATTATTTTGTGTACCTGGTTTTGTTTAAAAAAAGCGCTGTTGGCAACGTCATAATAATTATACCTAAAAGTAAGTAAGTACGGTCACCCAATTTGATTCCTAGGCCACTATATGGACTTTGTTAAAGTGACGTAGACAACCAAAACGTAAGATATTTCTTATGATTTGGTTTACAACGTCACGTTGACAAAGTTCATAGTGGCCTAGGAATCAAATTGGTTCACTGTACATTAATTGTTTTTCTTGCTTTTACTTGTTTATCAATACCTATCACTACATATTATAAAACAAAGTCGCTTCCCGCTGTCTGTCCCTATGTATGCTTAGATCTTTAAAACTACGCAACGGATTTTGAAGCGGGTTTTTTTAATAAATAGAGTGATTCAAGAGGAAGGTTTTTATGTATAATAAACTTTGTTTTATGTACTCACATGAACCGAAGCGAAGCGAGGGCGGGTCGCTAGTGGTATATAAATTAAATCCCATCGATAAGGTGAAAAACTTTTCAAACTCGCACATCGAGGGTTTCATACTGCCTGATTCACACTTGGCTGGTTTTTTATTGTTGTTTTTTCTTTACTTTTGACGCTTGTATTGCTGCGGTACGCGGACGCCTCTCGAGAACTCTTCGACCCCATTGACCATCGGTTCTGCGAGCAAATCTAGCAATTCTTAGGGCTATGTCGGTGACTTTGGTTTTTGTGCGAATCCTCATTTCTACTTCGATCACGCAGATAAATAAGACGTTCAAATGTAGGAATTATTAATTACTAGCTTCTGCCCGCGACTTCGTCTGTGTTGATTTCGATTATCTTTATTCCCTCGGGAATATTTGATTTTTTCGGGATAAAAAGTAGCCTATGGGTTAATCCAATGTATAAGCTATCTCCATTCTAAATTTCATCCAAATCCGTCCAGCCGTTGCTGCGTAAAGGAGTAACAAACAAACACACACACACAAAATTTCGCATTTATAATAGTAGGATGTAGGTTTCGTTTAAAAATTCTAAATTACCATTCAAAAAAACCATTATGAATTATACTCATATCAAATGAATACATTTACGTACTTACCAAACCAATTAAACAATTAACCGCCTTAATAACCTTGGAACCTCTATTGATAAAACCCAAATTCCCGCAGCACATTTAATCTAAATTAGCACGTCGGAAACCCTGAAACAAATGAGTACCAGCTGTTATAAAAAGAGCTCCCGCTCATTTCTTTACCTTTAGAAAATGGACTAAAAGAAAATGAAGATCAGGAAATAGGGCTCAGGTTGTAATGGTCGTTACGCAACTCGATTGACACTTTCTACAGATAATTGAGGTGCCGGTTCGCTTCCTGTAGGCTAAGAGCTAGAGGCTTTCATGAGAAATAATTAAAAATATGTGATTTTTTTTATTCTCATTGCGTAACTACTGTACGCTTTAAATTAAAAAAAAATGATTACTTTCTTTAAGCATTAGCTTTATTTTGCGGGTGGTAGGACCTTGTGCAGGGTCCGTCCGGATCGCTACCACCATCTTATCCTTTAACCTATCGCCAAACAGCAGTGTTCGCATTGTTGTGTTCCGGTTTGGGGATAAGACAGCCGGTGAAATGACTGGCAAAGAGGCATTCCATCTTAGCCTCAGGGTTGGCAACGCATTTGCAGTTTTGGGATTGCATTGCAGTCTTGTGATTGCGAATGTCTATGGGTTACAGTTTCCACTTAGCATCAGGTGGCCTGTGTGCTCGTTTGTCCAGTCTTCTCTATGCCATAAAAAAAAAAAAATATTATGAAATCTCATTATGCTAGCCGTAGCTCAATATCCATTTTGCCTAAAAGACCCATTACGGCACACATCATGATTGTTGTGACTATTTAATCAAATGGTATAGTTGCTTGTTAAGAGATAATTATGTAAATTGTACCTATTGTATTTGTCACGGTTTGGTGGAATAAATGGTTATCTATTCTGTTCTATGGCCTAGTATGGCTGCGTCTATATCGCGTGTCAACTGTGGAAGCATCCGTCACTTTTTGACACGTGTACTTATTTACCTGTCAGAAGGTGACGGATGCCTTATCCAAAATTTATCACACGATAAACGCAACCATATTAGGCCCCCTGGTTGATTTTATTCTAAAGCCCACATGAAAACAAAAACACTCGTTAAAAAAACTATTATTTTCGACAAATAATTAATAAGTAGGTACTAACTAAAACTCCAACCCGTGTGGTTGCCGGGTTAGAATAGTGCCACTCCATATCTTCCCGTGGATGTCGTAAGAGACGGCTAAGGGAATAAAGGCGTATAGTACTGTTAGGCGATGGGCTTGCAACCTGTCACTAATACACTGGTAAACATCTTAGCCTAAAAGTGCAAAATGTGGTTACAGAATTATTAACAAGTTTTTAGAGTTGTTGGTAATTCTGTAGCTCTGCCTACCCCACTCTGGGAATAAAGGCGTGAGTTTATGTATGTATGTATGTATGTTTAAACTCTGTCATACAAATTCATTAATTCCAAGGTTTAAGTTAACTAGAACAACTTTAAATCAATAAATTCGTCTTTGTTCGCGTTTGTCACACAAAATGAAATTCATTTACACGTGGAAGTATAAAAAAAAACGTTTTTAAACTCAACCCACTCGCACATACATCTTAAACCACTCATTAAGTCACGTAAGGTCAAACGAGAAACGCGAACATTAATTTTGAGTAATTGCTAACCAATACCTAAGTCAATGGATTACTCACGGAATGTACGTATTGTGTTTATTGCAAAATGAACCAGTCAGCTAATCTTGAGACGAGCTTCCTGCTTAGAGCTATAGTACACAGAATGTAACCGTACAGTCAACCAATTTGATTTCTTGGCCACTTTGGACTATGTTAAAGTGACGTTGTTAACCAAAACGTAAGAGACCCCCTATGATTTGGTTTACAACGTCACGTTGACAAAGTCCATAGTGGCCTAGGAATCAAATTGGTTGACTTTACATGTACTTACTAAATAATATTATTGCTACTGTGCCATAGAAGTTTTGTTTTTACATTGTACATTTTACAATATGAGTAAAATATAGCTCTAGTTATAACTTATAAGTATAGCTGTAGTATGTTTTTAATTGCTCTGGCAGCTGTCTACCGATACTGTATCGAGGTGTGTACTGAAAAACAGCTCCATAAACTGACTTCTGCACCTTTTTGTTTGCTTGTTGTTGGTGAATAAAGATCCTTTTATTTTTCTTTTTTTTTAGAAGTTATTTTTCGCGATGAAAATTTGGAATTATGACTCTTCGAAATTGCTTTTAGTGCACCCGAAAGACCAAAAGGGAAGAGTTATCCTCTTAAATCATGCACTGACGCTTTGATGAAGGTTAACCATTGGTGAGACTCGTCCGGATAGTCAATGCTTACTAGGTCACTGGACCTGACCCCTCTTTTTTCTGTTGTTTCGTAGTTTATTTTGTTGTTGCAGTGTTGTGAATAATTGTTTTTCTTTATATCTTTTAAACTTCTACTTTTGTGTTTATTCTTTGAAGGTTTTAATAAACCATGAAACTTATATTATGTTCGATTTAAAAAGGAAACTCTTAACTTAAGCTAATTACACTTAGAGCGTCGGTGGCCTAGTGGCTTAGGGGGTCGACTCGTGATCGTAAGGTACCGAGTTCCGAGTTCGAACCCCCGTGGTCACCATGAGTTTTTCTAACCTACGTGCATTACCCGTTGCTCTTACGGTGAAGGACACACACACAGGCACATTCGAACAGCTGAATTTGTTAAAGGGTAATTGAACAAAAGATGCTAAAGGGTTAAAGTGTATCCAAAAGGATCTGTAAGATAAGGTTGCTGAAAATACTTTGACTAAATATTAGAACATAATAAACTAATGACTTATAAAAAGTAATAAATAATGCTAATACTGTTTTTTACATGTTTACTGTGACAGAACGCAGCGTAAGGCAATTAATTCAACCTCGCTCAGCTGATGTGTTTGTTTCCAACATGCCTTACTTGGAAACGTAATGTTTACCATGCATCGATACGTACGGTCACCACTATAGAACCTTGTCGCATAAAACCAACGATTAGTTCCTATGTAATTTCTATCTCGTCACTTGACGCTGTTATTATGACGAGGTTCTATGGTGGATTAACATTTAAGTCCTTGATGGTACACCTACATACACCCACTACCGGTATTGATTACTTTGTCTCCATTTATCTATCAAATTACATTGTCCGTCTGTTCACAATATCAGTCTAGATCGAAAATCGAACTTCAAAGTTACGTAAGCCTTTCTTTTCTTTCTATTTCATTACGAATTATGAGTGAAACGAAGAGGCATTCAACATACATACATACATACATACATAAACTCACGCCTTTATTCCCAGAGTGGGGTAGGCAGAGCTACAGATTTTCCAACAACTATAAAAACTTTTTGATAATTTTGTAACCACATTTTGCACACTTAGGCGAAGATGTTTACCAGTGTATTAGTGACCGGTTGCAAGCCAATCGCCTAACAGTACTACAAGCCTTTATTCCCTTAGCCGTCTCTTACGACATCCACGGGAAGATATGGAGTGGCACTATTCTAACCCGGCAACCACACGGCCAACCCATAGTCCCCATTTCGTAGTTCCCATTCATTATTTATTAGTCACTAACGACCCGCCCTCGCTCCGCTTCGGTTTATGTGGGTTTTCTGTAACACCCGTACGTACATGAATCAGAATTTGTGATACATAACCTTCTTATTGAATCACTCAAAACCGCATACCATTGCGTAGTTTTAGGCCCGTATTAATAAACTCATCTTGGCTGAGATGCCCGTCACAAGATACGTCAAAATAAACGTCAAACCATAGAACACTGTCATTTTTGACTCATCTCGAGACGAGCATTAGAGTTGAGATTAGTTTATTAATACGGGCCTTAAAGATCTAAACGTAAATACATAGGGACAGACAGCAGCCACTTTACTTTATGTATGAATGTAAACACTTTATTGTACAAAAAAAACAGAACAATACAATTATAGAAACATATGGACAAAGGCGAACTTATTCTTTTAAGGGATCTTTTCCAGCTAACCCTTGAGACCACTATGTATTAAAAGATAATAGTATTGCGAAATTTATTACTTCCTCGTACCTAAAAAATAGGAGATTGTTTATGATTAACTTTGTAATAGTTAGCGATGTCTTTATTCTTATCCTCATCCTTGCTTAATATAAAACAAAGTGGCTTTTCACGTCTGTCTATCTTTCTGTCTGTCTGTATATCCGTTAACTTCTTTCTAAACCGGGCAACGGACTTTGATGCAGTTTTCACCATAAGTTAGTTTTTTAAGGAAGATTTTTTTGCTATTAATTCCGGTTTATATCCGCGCGTAAACTTATATAAACTGAAGCAAAGCGAGAACGGGTCGCTATTTTATAATAATAAATATGTAAATAACTATAAAGAACTATTGTTAAAAGAATAATGCCTTTCCTCTCTATTGTTCAAAATATACAATAAGGACCTTTGAGCATACTTACGATTAATTTATAAGTAATACATAAACACAGTCATAAAATATAAACCAAAATGTCAAAACGATCAGAGCCCTTAGTGTATGTGTGAATGTAAACACTTTATTGCACTAAAACAATTACCTACATAGGTACCTTCACGCCTGTTATCCCAGAGCGGGGTAGGCAGAGCTACAGAACTACCTGCAACTCTAAAAACTTGTTGTTAATTCTGTAACCACATTTTGCACGAACATGCTTTGATGTTTAGCGTAATTCCACGATAGTGTAACGAAAGTTACCATTACATCGAGTGTTTTTTGAAACTTTGAAAGCTCATATTTTTCTAGATAAAAATTTAAAAACGCATATAGATATAAATTAATCCTTCTATTTTGAACTATAACTAAAAAAACAAGCAGAATGCTAGAAATTGGTAACTTGCGTTACTCTCTGCCATGGAATTGCCCTTTAAAATCATATTAGTGACAGTTTGCAAGCCCATCGCGTAAACAGTACTACAAGCCTTTACAGATGTAGTGCAAAATGATTTTCCTTCGGGAAAACTCGGATCTCAATCGGAATACGATGGCACCCGAACTGTCAATCAATGATTGTATTAAATGAGTGACGTTTTCATGTCCATTAAAATGGAACTTTATTGTTTAGTGTCAAATGACAAATGCTGTCATTTGTCACTTTGTCATTTGACACTAAACAATAAAGTTCCATTTTAATGGACATGAAAACGTCACTCATTTAATACAATCATTGATTGACAGTTCGGGTGCCATCGTATTCCGATTGAGATCCGAGTTTTCCCGAAGGAAAATCATTTTGCACTACATCTGTACGAGTATTCCCTTAGTCACCTCTTACGACGTCCACGGGAAGACATGGAGTGGCACTATTCTAACCCGGCAACCACACAGGGCAATCACAATTAAATTACTGAAATAAATGTAGTACAGAGGCGAACTTATCCTTTTAAGGCAACCCGTCTAGTTAACCTTGCGAGTGAGAAAACAAAAAATGTAGCAAACAGACAAATGCTTAAGTACAAAATATAGATGAGAGGAAACGATATAGACATAGTGTAATTTGCTAATATACAAAACGTCTAGAACGCGTTTGCGTCCCTCATATTAATAACATGGACGCAAACCCGTCCGAGTCGGTTTGCCGTGTGAACGACCACTTACACTCAAGGCTTTGACAAATATACTAAAAATATAGATGTAGGAAAAAAATTATCCCGTGTAGCCAAATGTCAACCGTACCACCTTTTTCTTCTGTGTAAAACACAACTTGTAGCCAATATCATCACTACATAGTATAAAACAAAGTCGCTTCCCGTTGTCTGTCCCTATGTATGCTTAGATCTTTAAAACTACGCCACGGATTTTGATGCGGTTTTTTTTAAAAGATAGAGTGATTCAAGAGGAAGGTTTATATGTATATTTTCTTTTTATTTTATGTACTGGTGTTACAGAAAACTCATATAAACCGAAGCAAAGCGAGGGCGGGTCGCTAGTTATTGATAAAGCGCACATCACTGACTGCAAACTTACGCACACTAATGCAGTCACACAAAACGTGGTAGGTACACTTTTGAAATTCAATCGAAAGCGGTCATATGTAGACGACTCTTTTGAACGAAGGGTATTTGTAACAGGTGCGAAGAGTACTATTCTATTAGCCGTTTTTATACTCCCTCTATGCTAAAACCTCTTTGGTCAAATGTTTGGTACGTACAGTCTGAATACTAATCAGCTCTACTTCAGTTAGAGCCAAAACATGGCGGAAATGACCTTGAAAAGAAACAAGTAATGTAGGTATTATAGAGTATGTATACAAACAAAGTCTATTTGCAACGTTTTGTATTTTGCTTTGGACTCTGGACTTGCAATTTTAATGATCGTCAAGCTTAATATTTCACCATTTTTTATAATTATAGTAAATAGTAGTAGATAAGAGAAAGATTTTTTCACAGAAACATTGTGCTCATCATAATATTCGCTACAGTACAGTATTTTCCATTATTTTCTATTCCGAGCCTTCTCTTAAGACACGAGACGCCTAATTTTTCTTCTAATAGGTCTTGGTAATTTCTTATCAGTCTATTTTTTTCCTTTTACCTTCTTTTTTCCTCTTTTTATTTATCATCTTAGGCATAGTACTCGTACACTTCAATAGTAAAGTTATCCATACTAATGTTGTAAATATGAAAGTGTGTCTGTCTGTCTGTCTGTCTGTTACCTCTTCACGCTTAAACCGCTGTACCAATTTAGATGAAATTTGGTGCAAAGGTAGTTCGAATCCTGGGAAAGGACATAGGATAGTTTTTTTCCCGAAATTCATCCCCTAAGGGGGTGAAATAGAGGGTGAAAATTTGTATGGAGCTACGATATAAACGAGTTCCACGCGGACGGAGTCGCGGGCAGAAGCTAGTTTCCAATAAAAACTTGACGATGCACAAATCACGCTTCTTGGATTTGGTTTCTTTGGTTATTTGTTAGTTCCAGCATCACACGAAAATAAAACTTGACTAATAATAAGTTAAAATGTAGCAAAAGGATATGTAATCTCGGTTTCAGAACAAAACTCAGTATGGATCAAACCTAGATAAGTATTGAATGTAAATAAAACAATACATTACTTCTTCAGAGAAATCTGTCATAGTTTTTATATTTAATGATCCAGAACCCTAACATACACGTAACGTAACGTAAACATCTTAGCCTAAAAGTGCAAAATGTGGTTACAGAATTATTAACAAGTTTGTAGAGTTAATTAATAATTCTGTAGCTCTGCCTACCCCACTCTGGGAATAAAGGCGTGAGTTTATGTATGTGAATGTATGTAACCCTAGTATATTATAGTTTATTTACATCGCTGCTATTTAGCAGTGTGTCCCAGATCACGTTTCAGTAAACAAGACGTTAGCCCGCAATGGCCCGCATCATTCGGTTATGGCTGTGACCTTAACATATTTGCTGGTCATTAGAATGTCAATGAAAAATTGCGATGGGATGGAATGCGATTATTTATTACGGTTCCGTAGCCAAAATTGCATAAACATAGCCCTTATAGTTTCGTCTTGTCCGTCCGTCCGTCACAGGCGTTTTACTCTGAAACTATAAGATGTCCAAAAAATACGAAAAAACACTACAAAATTAACGCTTAATATTAGATATACCGTTTTTGAGTTATTGCCAAAAAACTGCACTTCTCAAGGAGGTAAGTGATTCTCTGAACAACGACGGTCGGACGGACGGACGAGTGAATGTCCAAGCGGCGAGTTTAAGTAGTCCCGTCAGTGCGAACAAAACATATTTTAGGCGGCGTTTTCAATTTAGCAGCATGGTTTCTGCCGATGGATTGAATGTGAATGTATGTAGGCTGCTTAATTGAAAATGCACGCGCTAAATCCGTCCGTTTTTTTGTAGAGAATCATTACCCTGTCCGGTTTTAATTAATTAATTACTTCAATACATAAGTACAACCATGTAAGGGTGTGGTAATATTCTTAAAGCTTAAACATGAATACTAATAAATATCAATCTATTCTATAGTACCTATTGATAACATTTAACATTTGACATTTCAATAACATACATACATACATAAACTCAAGCCTTCGTTCCCAGAGTCGGGTAGGCAGAGCCACAGAATTACCAATAACAATTTCAGAAATATGTTACCTGTAATAACATTTATTATTTATTATTTCTACGTAACAGCTTCACTACATAGTATAAAACAAAGTCGCTTACCGCTATCTGTCTGTCCCTATGTATGCTTGGATATTTAAAACTACGCAACGGATTTTGGTGCGGTGTTTTTAAAAAGATAGAGTTATTTAAGAGGAAGTTTTTCATGCACCGAAAACTCCCATAAACCGAAGTGAAGCGAGGGCAGGTCGCTAGTATATTATATATTTTAATCTATCAGGAATTCCTCAATATTGTTTTATAATTATTTTTTATGGTGGTAAACGAATTAGTTGCATCGTTAGTAAATTAGCTTTTTTTGAGGTGTTTTATTATATTTTGTCAATATTAATTAGACACAGATTGAATTAATTATGGTAATGTCATTAGCATAATTAGTTAACATGCTCGCAAAAGCCTTTAAATTGACTTTGTTTAAATACGATTAACTGTTCTTAAAAAAATATTAAGAATAATATATGTACGCTTTATACATAAGTTAGCCACCTGCCCTCGCTTCGCCTCGGTTTATGTGAGTGTGATATATAGCCTTTAGCCTTCCTCGATAAATGGGCTATCTAACACTAAAATATTTTTTCAAATCGGACCAGTAGTTCCTGAGATTACCACGTTCAAGCAAACAAACAAACTTCAGCTTTATAATATTAGTGTTGATTCTACGTATAAACAAGAAAACTCCATCGTAGCTGTTTTACATTCCATGACTACAATAACCACATAACGTCCCATTCAAACAAATATGCGGAGAGCATAGAAAAATTCCAATAAAAAAAAACAACAACTCTTAGAGTATGCGGGCGTTTGAGCAGACCCCTATATTTAAGTGTCATACAACACACACACCGAGTCGAGACAGCGCGGTAGTCGAACGCGCCTCTCAAACGTCAAAAATTGGCGGGAACGTAACTTTTTAATTTACGAGCAGGAGTAAGGCTATGGTTCGAGTATATTTTTTTAAAGTGAACTCATACAATTTTAAAGTGTTTTCAGTGTTTAAAAATAATTGAACGAAAATGAAGTTGTTGGTGCTTTTAATTATTTCGGGGTGCGCGGTGAAGTGTGATGAGTCAAAGTGAGTTTTTTATATTACCTTTGCGTTAGATATAGCGGCATACTTTTAGGTGTATATGATAAGGAAGAAACGCACCTTGTGACGTATTTGAGAAAACTAACGAATAATGTTAGGCGTTTTGCCAAAATAAATATATTTTTAATGAAGACAAAGTCAATGACTTGAGAAAGCCCTTTGTCAAAAGATGGAAGATTTTTTTTGGAAGCGGCTCAATGTGACGTTTCTTTGGCATTGTGTTTGTTGAGAGTATCTTTTTTTAACGTATTATTTGCATTTCTTAATACTTAGATACTTAAACCCTTAAAAAGGTATTACATAGTTAGTTTTTTTTTGTACAATTTAAAATAATAATTCAGTGCAAAGTCCAATTCGCGAAAACCACTGTCATGTTTACACGACTCGAGTCGAACGTTGCTAGGCAACGGGTGAATCATTATTTATTTCAAATCTAGAACAGCATTTTACTTACTTCGTAATCGATTAGTTGTTGTCGTTTTGTTTATGGCATTTGATGAAACCTGAACCTGTCTACTTAAGTCTTTTAGTAATTAATAGCAAGAATCGGTTTAAAAAAAAAAGGTCAAGAGCGTGTCGCGCCCGCGTATTGAGGGTTCCACCTCCCACAGCCCATGAATAACTCCATCTATTGGTGAAAGTTAAGTACTGTATTAACACATACAGAAGCCATAAAGGTAGTCCCCTTCCCTAAAGCATATAAAAACATAAATCGTCTTTAAAAATTGAGGAAACTTTCGATGGAATAAAGAATGTGTTTAACTTATACCATGTTGGTTTTTCCCGAAACTTTTTGATCGAAGAGGTAAGTTCTTTATGTGGAAGACTTCCTTTTACAAATTTTACTAATAATTGGTGCAATCTAAATATATAAAAATGAATCCCCGTTTCCCTTGGTATGGTAGGTAAACTAACTCAGGAATGGCTCGACCGATTTCTTTTTTTTTTGTTTGTTGTGGTCGTAGTAATTACCATGACAAGGTTTTTATAAAAAAGAAATATACCCGGGCGGCGCCGGGTATGGACAGGTAGTAATCAATTAAATGTATTTTTTAAGGTAAATCGCCTATTACCGGCCACCCTCCGGTAACTGGCCACTTTGCAATAAAATGTGTAAAGCAAGAGATTTGATCACATTTACATACCTAGATCCTGAGTTATTACCCAATAAAGTACCGTCCAAGTATTTTTACTAACAGATTCAGCAAGAAATTTGATGGTTAGTAACTAAATGACACTTTCTAAAATGGCCAGTTATTGACGATTTACCCTATCGGCCGTAAGTTCGTTGCATATCGAAAATCATTTCTGTGACTGACGAACACACATGGTGACATGAGTGTTTTTATAAGAGAACTTTTTTATTATTATTAAACTACAAAATAAGCACCTACCTCGTAATAATTCACAAATAAAATATTTGGAAACTGACTAAAACGTTACCTATATCCAGGTACAGTCAGTGTAAAAAAGGTTGGTCGCTTTTCGACTCTATTTAAACGCTCTTAAGGTCCAAAAGTGACGAACATTTTTTTACCCTGATTATCCTCATTACAAGGAAATATAAGGCAATATAATTTCATGCACATTGATTAAATTAAAAGTGACATTGAAAAGCCATCCATTAACACGGGTTTTTTTGCTAAAAATATCTTAATTACCTACGTAAGAATAACTTGATATAACTGGATCAACTTTTTGTTGCTGTTATTCTGTCCCGTAAGCCAGGAGACAACATTGATAGAGTTTCTTTGAAAAATGGTTATAATTATAATATACACTACTAATACGCTTGATAGAAAACCCATAAGGGAATGGGCTTGAAATTGCCGCAAAACCTGATGTTAGCTGCATTTACTTAAAAATTGTGGTTTCAAAAAGTGACCCAGGAGACGTCACCATGGCAACGAGGTGCAAAGAAAAGTTCATTGACCCTTTTACCATCTCTCGTACTTATTATACGTGTCAGAAAGTGACTGCTGTTTATCTACATTTTGTCACGCGATGAACGCAGCCATATTACGGTCGCGTTTATAGCGGTAGATAAAGCATCCGACTCTCTTGCACTTACCGTCAGAAAGTGACAGAATATGTTTATCCACGTCGATACACACGACCATAAATAGGTCCGTTGTCATTAAAATTTTACATTACGTAATGTATTCGTAATTAGTACTGAAAACTATACAAATAATATGGTTTGTCGTTAAGCGGTTAAGAAAACGAGTTTATCGGTAATTTAATGTTACAAATAACGCCCGTTTTATGATTATTCTCGTTCACATACAAAACGCGCAAAATTTAGTAACGAAAATGACATTTCAAGGATATTTGCTGCAAAAAACATACGATTACGAATTATACAAAAAAAACCCACTAATTACCCGTAACCTAGATTGACAAACACCGTAATTAAAAATGGATTTGGATGCATACGAACATTAAATAACAAGTCTAACAAAAATCTTTAAAAAATCCAACTGTTGCTGATTTTAAATCGTTAAAAACCTAAATGATCAATCAAAATGAAAAATGCCGAAAGAAACCTAAAGATTTTTGAATACCTACTCAATTACCAGGAGGGTAAGAAATCATAGGTAGGAAAACATAGATCCCGTGTAGCCACATGTCAAGCGTACCATTTTTTTCTTCTGTGTACAACACAACTTGTAGCCAATATTATTGATAAGCCGCACACGCTACAAAGTTTGATAGGTATTATATATCCTGCTTTTTGACTAACTCATTTAAAAAAAGTTAATTTCGCAAAAACGTGTTTATGTTAAAACCATTACATATTACTAAGTTTACATAGGCTTAATTAACAACAAGTTGTTAAGAGTTGTTAGTAATTCAATAGCTCTGCCTACCCCACTCTGGGATGAAGGCGTGACGGTATGTATGTATGTATGTATGGGCTTATTAAATAAGTTAGGTTAGGTTGGACTTTTGAAATTGATAATTAATGCGACGGGAAGTATCCCTTTGCGAGATGAAAGTTTGTAAAACTATATAGTTCGTCAAATAATAATAATAATAATAATATCAGGGGACTATGTCACACCAATTGACCTAGTCCCAAACTAAGCTCTAGTCTTGTACTATGGGTACTAGACAACGATATAAATACTTATATAGCGAAATATATACTTAAATACATACAAAACTTCATGACTCAGGAGCAAATATTTGCGCTCATCACATAAATATCTGCCCTTACCGGGATTCGAACCCAGGACCTCTAGCTTCGTATGCAGGGTCACTACCAACTAGGCTATCGCTTCGTCAAATGATGATTTGGTAAAACATAAGTCAACCTAAATATACGTTCGTTCACATTAAGAGCCGTTGTAATAGGCATCAAAAAATAGAATGACCCTGCTGCTAAAGCCATCTAAAACCAGTAAAAACTGATGGAATAAAAGCTATGTGATCCAGGTTGCGTGCTCTTAGCCTATAACGAACTGACCTCATCCAAGGCTCCATTTCATTTAACCTTTAGCCTTTTGATCAGTTCGTTCTCAATCGAGGTGTGGTCACACTGACGGCATCTTTACATACTTAATAGCCATTGTACACATTGGGTCAATACGTTGGGCCACGGTATTGCACTGTAGAATGCTACTTGGGTACGCTATTGGCTTGTTTATAGTTGGCGACCACTACTGGCCGGCCAACTGACGCAACGGATTTCCATGAAACCTAGCTAAAAACCACCGAAATTAACTAGCTTTCTATTTATTTATTTATTTATTTATTGGTGGGAATTCCAACAGTTACAAATATAACATATGAAACAAGAATAGGAAGCACAAAACCAATTACAGGATTTCACATGTAGTGACAGAGTAGCAAACTTAAAGTTTAGTACAAACCTCAAAGGTACACGCACTTACACAAAAACACTAGCGCAAATAAAAGGTAAAATTAAAACTACTGCTACACACCAGCCAAAGGCAGATCGCCAAAAGGTTCACATACCTATGGTACAAAACATGCTCAAACAACACATTTCGCTATCAAACTTCGCCTCACGGAAAGGATTTTGCAATTGAATATAATTATCGATATCCAGCTTATTCACCCAATTATTCAAGCCTTTACCAGCACGTGTCAAGACTGTTTTCATGTTTTGTCTGTATCTAGAGGAAAATGTATATGTATATAAAAAAGTCAAGTCCGAATCGGTTAATCCATTCGGGAGTTACGATACTTGCGATGCTACAGACAGATACACAGATACACAAATTAATTTTATTCAGTTAGCAAAATTGTATTAACGAAACACGCAATCTGGTATGACAGTTGATAGTTGGACACTGAAAAAATCCAGACAGAAATAGTCAACCTTTTGTAATATTCACAGACGTCATTAAATAGTTATGTAGCCCTGACCAACCTACCTAATAAAGGATTTTAGGGGTAATAAATATGAAATATATTAGGTGTATGGGGTGAGTTTGATTCATAATAAGTTGCCGGGTTAGAATAGTGCCACTCCATGTCTTCCCGTGGATGTCGTAAGAGGCGACTAAGGGAATATAGGCTTGTAGAACTGTTAGGCGATGTGCTTGCAACTTGTCACTAATACGCTGGTAAACATCTTAGCCTATTTGTGCAAAGTGTGGTTACTCAATTATCAACAACTTTTTAAAGTTGTAGGTAATTCTATAGCTCTGCCTACCCCACTCTGGGATGACAGGCGTGAAGGTATGCATGTAATAAATAAGATTCGTTGCTTATGAATTTCACACAATAGTAGATTTAATTTTGCAATACCTTAAACTACTCAACTATGGTCCTAGCCTGCAACAATAGTCCAATATTCCTCATTACATTATTCTAAAATATGATTCCTTACTGCTATTATTGCTGGGTATAATGTACTGTTTGGCCTAAAATTTACTGCTCTAAACTCTAGCTATAGCTAAATCTATCATATTTTTAGAATAATTATGAAATGAAAAATTGGACTATTGTTGTAGGCCAGGACCATAGTTGTGTAGTTTTACGGTAGCAATTTTACGATTTGAGTTTTACTTCAATGCGTTATAATTTGGCTTTTTTAAATGGTTCCATTGATTTTCATCGCGACCGTCAACGCATTGGTGACGCTTCCGATGTTGCAAATATCCAATGGCGGCGGTGACCACTTCCTATCAGATGGGCCGACTGCCTGTTTGTCCGTCGATGACAATAAAAAAACTATATAATTGCGCTCAGTAAATATCTATTTATTACGAATACTTAGATGAAATTTTCTTTGATTTGTTTTTCAGTTCGGCCAAAACCGTCTGGAGGAATAGATTTTAATATCCATCTCTCCTCTATCTAGCATTAAATTGATCTTATAAATAGTAAAGTTATTTAAGTGTACACGCAAAACAAAACAAATATTACTGCATCTAATAAATAATAATAAATTGAAATAAATAAATAAATATCAGGGGATGATGTCACACCAATTATTATTGACCTAGTCCCACACTAAGCTCTAGGCTTGTACTATGTGTACTAGGCAACGATAAACTTATATAGAGAAATACATACTTAAATACATAGAAAACATCCTAAACTCAGAAACTAAATATTTGCGCTCATCATACAAATACCTTGCCAGGATTTGAACCCAGGACCAACTAGGTTAACGTGACGTCAGTAAAACAAGAATCTTAAAATTACTTATTCTGTCGAACAAAGTTAAGTGCATGTTCTTATAGGTCCATCTCAAACTCTAAATTGTTTTTTCGCAAATTTTTCCATTAAAAACATGTAATTATTTACATTTAATGTCGGATGTAACATTGAGCAGTTCGAGTTTCCATGAGGCGTTATCTTTTATTTGCATTTCCATGTGATATCAGTGTAATAGGGGCACGGTGGTAAATATTTGTTTTCTCGTACTGAAAAACAGACCATCTGTATAATAACTCGTTTTTAGGGTTCCGTACCCAAAGGGTAAAAATGGAACCCTATTACTAAGACTCCATTGTCCATTCGTCTGTCTGTCTATCACCAGGCTGTATCTAGACACTTGAAATTATCACAGATGATGGTATGGGTCTATATTGGCTCATATAAAATTGGTCTTTCGAATTTTTATACAAATAACGATTTGTGACTACCCATTATTACTCCGAAAAATTTTGCTCATACTTTTTTGTTCATACTTTTTTAA
Source organism: Acleris laterana (assembly GCA_963966035.1). NCBI lineage: Eukaryota > Metazoa > Arthropoda > Insecta > Lepidoptera > Tortricidae > Acleris > Acleris laterana. Next base: position 9,995,759 of record OZ014461.1, read on the forward strand.
GTCATAAGTATCGCAACTCATAATCCATTTTTTCAAAAAACTGGTACTTCTTTTTGATTTTTATAAATCTAACCTAACCTAATTTTTTCTACACGTAAGATATTTAAGAAATTCTGAAAAGTGTACGGTTCTATGAATATTGGCGTTATAAGTTCAGATGATTATAAGTTCCGATCATTAGTATCAAAAAAATATATGAATATTATGAAGAGTGAGCATTAGGTTGTAAAATTATATGAGATACATTTTCGGAGTTCCAATAATCTAATTTGCAATTTTATATGAACTTTTGCGCACCCATGATGTAAATCTGTTGCCGCTATAACAAAAGACACTGAAAATAGAATAGTATCAAATTCATACCTATAACGTGATTTTTTATAGATTACGTTAAACCCGCGCGGAACCCTTCATGCGCGGGTCCGACTCGTACTATCAGACCATTGGAACCTTGACCCACCATAGAACTGTGTCACAGAGACGTTATGATTCAAGTTATAAGAAGTGTCAAACAAATTGTTTTATAATGTCACTGTGACACCGTTCTATGGTGGGTCAGGGTTCCATTGGGCTGATAGTACTCGGATGGCTTATATTTTAGAACGGAGGAGGCAAACAAGCAAGCCACATAAATTTGAAGCCAGTCTCCCTCGGAATCCCTAAAAACGTTTGTCATAACGCATCGTTTGTCCGAATTATCGTTTGTCCTAAACTGGCTAATATCTTGGTTATTTTTATAGCTATTCGTTAAATGTATTTTCTCACCTATTTAAGCAATCAGCTTTTATTGAAGCTGTGAAAAAAAACATGAATATTTCCTATTTTGCTCGCTGGATATCCATGGACTTATTACGTTATTAAGTTCATGGTGATTGTATGAATCTCGACATTGGCGAAATACACCTTCTTCTGAAGATGAGGGTGCTTAGTTAAAGATAAGATAAAAAGATAAAAGAGATTTATTCAGTTAGTAGGCCGCACGGGCACTTTTACACGTCAAAAATCCACTGCCAGGAGACCACTGCTAAGAAGAAACGCCACAAGAAACTCAGCAGTCAGTTATTACAATGGTACTTCTTAACCTAGCATTATATGTATAAAGCTATAAATATAAAATTAAATATATTATCAAATAACATGCGTAGATCAGCAGGAAAACATGCCAAAAATCTTACGAGAGAGATAGAGGGAGAAAAAGATAAAACAAACCTACTTATTTCCATATAAGACGGTCATCCTATTACCAGGAGTTTAGAACCTGTAAGGGGTCTGCTCCGAACTGGCTGGCCTTTACGGTCAAACAGATGTCAAAATACACCATGTTAAAACAAGAAGTGAAAGCCACTTACTTGCACGACTAAACATGCATACACAGAATTGGGCAAGCGCCAGTATACGAGTAACAATGCATAACGCTAATGCACAAAATGCAAAACGAAAAGTGAAAACAGTCGAAACACGTCAATATCGTCCTTTTACTTCCTCATCTCGAATAGTTAGATAGGAAAGTAGTCTTTATTCTTTAGAAATATAAATGCTTTTTCTTTTAACTTTTAGATCAGATACGATCAGTACCCTTACTATGGGTTACAATTAACCTAGTCGCTACCGAGTCGAATGCTCTGTCCCTCGCAGACCGCTCAGTATTCTTATAGAGTGCGAGGGACAGAGCATTCGACTCGCTAGCGACGTTTAGGTTCACTTCGTCCATATTCCCATTTCATTCACATTCCTACTTCGTCACCAATAAATGGGATTGTCCACAATCAATTCCCAATCCGTCCATTTCCTATGTTGTCAACATTCCCATGTCGTCCATATTCCCATTTCAGTCAAATTCCCACTTCGACCACCTTTTGTTTATGTTTTTATTCTACTTATTATTTTACTTTACGGTTGTTAAGCTAAGAATGTTGACGATGTGGGATTGTGGACGAAGTGGGAATATGGGCGAAATGGGTATGTTTTTTTTTTATGTCATAGAGAAGACAAACGAGCACACAGGCCACCTGATGGTAAGTGGAAACTGTGACCCATAGACATTCGCTTTCACAAGACTGCAAATGCGTTGCCAACCCTGAGGACTAAGATGGAATGCCTCTATGCTAGTCATTTCACCGGCTGTCTTATCCCCAAACCGGAACACAACAATGCGAACACTGCTGTTTGGCGGTAGGTTAATGGATAAGATGGTGGTAGCGATCCGGACGGACCCTGCACAAGGTTCTACCACCCGAAACGACGACGAATGACGATGTGGACGAATTGGGAAAAAGGACGAAACGTGAATATGGATTAAATGGGAATGTTGACGAAGTGGGATTGTGGACGAAGTAGGAATGGGAGCGAAATGGGGATGTGGACGAAGTGAACCTAAACGGCTAGAGTAGGTTTATTAATAAGGGTACAGAAAGTAAAGGAGTGATATGTCAGCCAAGTTAGGACAAACAGCACTTATAGTATTAGCGGGAGTTTGCACGGCGCGCAAATATTGACGGAACTATCCACCTGCCAAGCAAAACATGTCGGTGGTTTATCGAGGAACTGGGTCACGTGGAGTGGTGTCACTAATATTGTTATCTCTTTCGATTACGGGACGACGTTAGTATTTGCGAGCGATTTTTTTAGTGTAAGGATGGAAAACCACTAACAAACAAATAACAACAAACTGTCTAATACTTATAACTCTCATAAGATCGACTTTGTACAATTTTGTTTGATATAACATTTAGTTGGTATAATGATTGAAACGTATAAATAAATAAGTAAATATCAGGTGACAATGACACACCAATTGACCTAATCCCAAACTAAGCTCTAGGCTTGTACTATGGGTACTAGAAAACGATATAATTACTTATATAGAGAATTATATACTTAAATACATAGAAAACATCCATGACTCAGGAACAAATATTCGCGCTCATCACACAAATATCTGCTCTTACCGGAATTCGAACCCAGGACCGCTAGCTTCGTAGGCAGAATCACTAGCCTCTAGGCCATCGCGACGTCACTATGAAATATTATAATCTCATAACATATAATGAATTATGGACATAATAACGTTCTGTATCACGATTAAATTACATAACATTTACATTATTTAATAACCAAAACTCATAACATACATTTGATATAACCACGAAAATCATAACGGTGAGACAATGTAATTCGATTCTTAACTTATCACGGTCAGTAAATTACCTTGAGTTACAATTACCGTACTCGCTAGCGAGTCGAATACTCTGTCCCTTGCACTCTATAAGAATACTTGCAAGGTCTGCGAGGGAGTACGTTAATTGTAAGGGCACAGGTTAGGTTATAGTCACAATTGTAACAAAATTCAAAATTTTAAATTCAAAATATTTATTCAGTAAATAGGCTACGTGAGGGCTCTTTTACACGTCGGTAATATAGAGTGAGTCTACCAGCGCTTCGGACAAGACCATCATTGCGGAGAAGAAGCGCCGCAAGAAACTCCAGCAGAAGGTCATTTTTTCAATCATAAAACCATAACAGTACTTAAAACCAAGTTATATTAAGTAAAGTAAGTTACATTAGGTAATAAAGTAATAAATAATTAATTCTTAAAACTAACAAAAATAATGAAATCATTACAAATGTAAGGTCAATTATAAACCTTAAACAGAAAAAAAACCTAACGTAACCTAATCTAACGTAAAATAACCCAAAATAGTCCACAGGGGACACTTTAGTCAAAATTCATTTCGGCTTTTAACATGTATGTTAGATTCTGATTAGTTTTATAGAAAATAATAAATATTATAATATTATACAACACCAACTAACTATACGATATTATACAAAATAAATGTTACTAAATTAAATTATACTTTTTGTTATTATACCTTACGTTTGTTATAACGTATCTCAGAAAAAGCTCCTGTATCAAATGCGTTCTTATTACAAATTGAGAGAGGACTGAATTTGCTTTGCCTATTAGATTTGGGATACTGCCTATTGGCTTACGAGGGCAGACATGTTATGAGACGCACCCTTACTTATAAACATGGTAAATATAAGCTTGGTATAGTTTATGCCATGCTTTGTCCTTATCTGTAATTGTGACATTTGCATCTGACAGAAAGTGACAAAGCATGGCATAAACTATTCCAAGCTTATTCCACGTTTATAAGTAAGGAGGTAAGAGCTTTATTATGTAACGCTTCCTACCATTAAACCCTCTTTTCATATTAAAACCCCCAGTGCGCGTTTCGCGAGGAAATTCTTAAACAAAGATCGTGAAACAAATCGTACACAGATCCAATCGCGAACAAATTAATAATGGTTGCATATTCATTTTTAAAGGACTTGGCAATTGAACTGATTTATCGTATCAAGGCGTTTGCATGTTATGTCGGTTGCGTAATAAGACGAGTACTTATGATGTAAGGGGTCATTGACTGCAAAGATGGCGCTTACATCATTTCTAAAATTACAATAGACTACGAATACAAATGGGCTACTAGAACTTTGTTATTAAATTTTTTTGAGCTCTTACGGTCCATTAAAAATATAATGTTAACATAAAACGGGGTGAGTAGGGACATAACCTAAATTGAAGCATTATGTCACTAATTATAAGACTGAAATGATTTCCAATAGACGTAATGTCTATTTAATAATTTGTTCTTATTTGTAACAAGTTATGACTTATTTTATGTTGTGTCCCTACTCACCCCGTTTTACATTACCTAATTTTGAGTCATTTTCTGAACAGAATTAAATTACACTTTTTATACATTTAAATGACTACGATGCGATGGCGTAGTGACGCTACGAAACCTAGCGGTCCTGGGCTCAAATCCTGGAAAGGGCAGATATTTGTGTAATGAGCGCGAATATTTGTTCGTGAGTCATGGGATGTTTTCTATGTATCTGTTTCTCTGTATATTATCAGGCCCAAACCATCAAGCGCCGCAAATATTCATCTTTATTAAATAATTACGAATTTATGGCGCTTGCAGTAGAGACTATGGGACCTTGGTCAGCCGATATGAAAAGTTTTATAAAAGCCCTATCATCCCGGCTCATAGACGTTTCCGGAGATCCTAGAGCTGGTTCTTACCTCTCCCAAAGGATTGGGCTAGCTATCCAGAAAGGTAATGCAGCCAGTGTTATAGGGACTATGCCGCGCGCGGACCTGCTAGAGGGGGTATTCTTTTTGTAGTGGTGATTTTTATTTTAATCTATAATTTTTCAGTAGCTTAGTTTAATTTTAATTAAAATAAGTTTAGTTTATAACTTTGAATTGTAGATACGATTGTATTGTAGTAGGAAATAAATTTATTATTTTAGTATTTAAATCGTTGTCTAATATCAATAGTACAAGCCTAGAGCCTAGTTTGGGACTAGGTCAATTGGTGCGATATTGTCCCCTGTGTTTTTTGTTTATATCAGTTAATGGATGTTGTATATAAATTTAATAGCTGTCGCCAGACAAAGTGTAGAATAGTAAAGTAATCCTTGCAAGTAAAAAAAAAAATTTTTTTTGGGACACCCCTATTCAACCCTTATTTAACCAGTCAGAACCTGTAGTGTATTGTTACAAAAATTAAAACATCTCGATCGTGTTTTCGTTTCTCGTATGAATAACGTGGTCACTTACACGTTCGAGACGGTTTGCCGCGTGAACCCTTACCATAAGTTACAATTACCGTACTCGCTAGGGAGTCGAATGCTCTTTCCCTCGTACTCTACAAGAATACTGCGAGGTCTGCGAGGGACAGAGCATTCGACTCCCTAGCGAGTACGGTAATTGTAACTCATGGTAAGGGTACTGCAAACACTCGAGGCACAGAAAGTGACATTCAACCGTGTATTTGTTTACACATAATAATAAGCGCACATACTTATGTCCTGAAACTTTATTATTGCCATTAGAAATATTATGTTTTCATACTTTTGTGTATTTAGATTAAACACGTTTTTTTAATATAAAATGTATGAGTACGTGCATAGTTAAGACTTTGTACCGGAACTAAAAAACGAGTTTGCAAGATGACCTCGCTTTTATAGGTACCTTGTCGCTTCTACTTTTTACACAATTCAGACCTGATGTTAAAGCGACAAGGTAATAAAAGATTACATATAATAAGAATGTACATACACGTACTTAGGTACAGTCAGCTGCAGAGAAATGTAACCACCTTTGCTAGGAAACTTGCATGAAGGGGGGGTCACTTTTCTCTGCAGCTGACCGTACCATCACATCACGCATGTCTCCCAATGCGGTAGGCAGACACTGGAACGCCAGGTGCTTCGGTCTAAATAGTCCCCTGTTTTTTTTTAATCTTTATCTTACTACCACACACATAAACCGAAGCAAAGCGAGGGCGGGTTGCTAGTTGAGAATATTTGTACCAGTGTAGGTGTTCCGTTTGTTTATTTACAGTAAAATCCAAAGTTCATAACGTAAGAATTTTAATTTTGTAGGTATTTGACTTAGTACTTAAACTTTCATTTGTTTTAAATACTGTAATAAAATCCAAAGTTCTTGAAACATTAGGTACATAACATTTGCTGTTAGTCATATATTGTTTATTTTATTAGCTAATTCGACATCAAAACAAAACAAGAGGTTTAATGACAAAAAAAAAATTACTGCATAAGCAGATTTTGACGATATGGTTATTTAGGAGTAACCCTGCCTACGAAGCTAGCGGTCACCGGTTCGATTTATAGAAGTTTATATCGTTATTAGCGACCCGCCCTCGCTTCGCCTCGGTTTATGTGACTGTGATATATAGCCTATAGCCTTCTTCGATAAATGGCCTATCAAACACTGAAAGAATTTCTCAAATCGGACCAGTAGTTCCTGAGATAGCGCGTTCAAGCAAACAAACAAACTCTTCAGCTTTATAATATTAAGTAGTACAGATGTTATAAATATGCTATAGCGCTAGAGTAACGATACAATTACAACGTTGTCGTAAAATAGCGATTTAGAAGGTCTGTTGACACCTCAGTGATATATGGAACGCGCTAACAAAAGGTTTGAAGCCAGTCTAAACATAATTCGAAGGCCAGTTTTTCTTCAGAACAGATCAATCTTATCGAATGAATGGATAATGGAGGTATAGCGTGTGGTCAGGCTTTACACAGATCTTTTAGGGTTCCGTGTCCGAAGGGACCCTATTAATATGCTTCCGTTGGCCGTCCGTCCGTCCGTCCGTCCTAACTTTAAACAGCTGTATCTTTTGTACCGTAATAGATAGTGTTTTGTTTTTTTCTTTAACTAGAATATGTGTTATTACGGCAGATTAACTTACAAATATAAAAAGTAAAAATGAAATAATAAAGGTCCACATACATGAAACATTATCAACATATTTTTATTTTTGATGTAGCATAAAAACGGTAAAACATACAAGCGTCAAATTTGGTACGATTTTAGTGTGAACCCCGAAGAAAAACAACAAATACCATTATGTTTATTTAGTATTATAAACATTTGATTTAATTACATTTAGTCAAGGAACGTTTATAAACGTTTGGAGTAGTATAGTATCAGCGTCAAAATGTCAAGGTCGAGATATCGGCTGCGATACATCAAGTAACAAAATGAATATAAATAAAACTTATTTTTTTTTACATTAACGGAAACAAAAATGAACCATACCTCGTGATCAGAATCGTGCGAACTATTACCCCGCCAAATATCTCAAAGCCTTTTCAAGACACCCTGTATACATCATATGGATAGTATGTCGACGGTGGAAAGGCAGAATCACTGAAGCGACATTTTGCGAATTTTACAGGAGCACGTGTTAAAGTTTTTTTTTAAGAAAAAAAAATCGTAACTTTTTTCAATCAAACATATAGCTATGGGTTCTTTACACGTGTTGTTCAAAATTTTAATAGCTTCCGAACACAAATAACGTCATTCCTAAATAAAAGACGGTCTCTTAAATAAATGTCGCTTCACCAAAATTATCATTTGAAAGTTCCCGGAAGAAACCTTGATGCGACGAATATTGCTAAAAAATAGTCAAGGAAGAAAGCAATGAAACGGCATACTAAGTATTTCTAATTCGGTCCGGGAATATTAATTGAACCAACTACGGTAAGACACCAATTTTAATGTGAAAGAAATAATGATTAAGTTAGATTTCTTAATAAACGTTTATAATTATGAATTAGATGAATTTCCAGCGTTAGCAAAAATACTTGAGTTAAAATACTGACTTTAAATTATAAAACTGATAAGGCCATTTGAAATTAATAAGTAAATAAAAAACATAGATTGTAATAATCAAAGTCTTCATTAGGTAGGTACTTTTGTTTTAATTTCGCTACTGTCTTGTCTGTGTTGTCAGTCTTTATTTATTCTTATTTAACTTAATTATATTATATGTACTTGTTTCAAACAAGTATACTAAGAGATCACGTTTTGTACTTTAATTATAATTATTATTTTAAACCATTACTTTAAACAATTTGCTGGCCACGTCTCAAATATCTATCAAATAACGAGAGTATTTAAATGTTTCACAAATCATTACTGAATGATAGGCTTATTTTTATTCATAGAATAGTCAAGATAAGTGAAAGGTTCAAATTATCATTAACATTACCTTAAGCGACATTTAACTCAAAATCACGAGTGTCGCTTAAAGGACTTTATATATATGGTTAATTGGGATACGCTCATTTAACCGACATTACTTATTATAATGATTTCCAGAAGAAACGTTTAAGCAACCTAAGTCACAAATTGTGTACTTGGAAGAAACCCTTTAATGCCATTATTTACAAAATAAGTGTTTTTAAAAATACTTTAAGTGGGTACGTATATAAATAAGTGGCGAGTTAAGTGACATTGGTTATATTTTATTGAAATTGTGTGTCGCATAAATAACACTTTTTAAAACTGAGGTCCAATTTCCGGTTACCTTAAGCGCCATCAAAGTCGTCCGATCGTCGCGAAACGAAACGACGCAGAAAAAAAAGCTGATTTCAACGAGTATAATATCTCAATTTCACAAAAAATGTCGCTTCAGTGATTTTGCCTTTCCACCGTCGATATGATGCTAAAAAAAACTGAACTCAACGCTACTGTCAAATTTAATAGCAACGATAATCAAAATTATAGTAAAAAACCGAAACCCACGTTTGTTAGGCAACGATCAAAGAAACACAAAAAAAGAATGTAAGAGTAATGGACGGATGGACAAAAAATCAGTCGTAATTCTCATATCCTTGTTAAGGATTACTGTAAAAGTAGTTTTAACTCGTTAGGGACCAGTTGAAAGCAATGTGGGTTGAGAAAGAGTAATGTTAGTAAATTTGATGAATTCTATTTTACTCGGGAAAGCCATATCGTCTCATTACTACTTCAACCTATTATCTGATTGAAAGGTTAGATAGAAAAAACTCATGTTTCAAGGATTATAAAGACTACTTTCCTATCAAAATATTCTACCTGATAAGAGGTTAAGAGAGTAAAGGGACTAGAGTTTTGATAAAAATGTGGCGGGAGTTCTTTTATCGGGTCTCTATTGACTGCCATAAATCTTTTTAGTCATAGTGTGTGTTAAGTCATAATTTTCGCAAGTCATAATGCATTTTTCTCAGGAAACGGTTATTTTTTCAGGATTTTTATAAAACTAACCTAACCTAACCTAACTAATCTACACGATAAACGTTTATTAAAAACTGTAACTTCAGCCTGAAAGAAGTTATCACAAAAAAAAGTATGACTAACAATACATTAAGACCAACGATATGTATGGCAGTCAAAGGGATCAGTCTTTTATCATACATACATACATTAAATCACGCCTGTTTCCCAGAAGGGTAGGCAGATACCACTTCTTTCTTCTCTATTTTCTTTCTTTTATCATTTAAAGTTTATTTTAATTTGGAGAGGGCAAACGAACAGGCTGTTGGTAAGTGGGACCTGGGGGGTTATTATGACATAACTATGCAGTTCATTTTACGGTGAGTGTAAGGGACAGAGCTATAACAGTTACATAGCTCTGTCCTTTTCTCTCAGCGTAAACAGAGTTGCATAACTATGTCATAATAACCCCCCTGAGGCCCATAAACATTAGCAAACTCAAGACTACATTCTTAAGGCTGCAAATGCGTTAGACCCTGAGGACTAAAATGGAATATCTCTATGCTAGTAAGAAAAAAAATAAACGCGCAATACCAGAGCAATTATTTGTAAAAAATAATAATTAGAGAAAGCGAATATACTTAGCCTTTAGGCCGTTTTGGTAATTAAGTTTTTGTAATTAGCTACGAAAGAGGTCTTTTTCTGTTTCGTTGTTAATTATGAAAAAAAATATTTGAGCATCATTTTGAAGTTTAATAAAGGTAGGGTATATAAGATCGCAAAATAAAACTGACGGAGTTAATCTTACTTAATTTATATATATAAATGAATGTTTGTCTGTATGTCCCTTATAGAATCGTAAACTATGCATTTGATCATGTGATGATCTTCAGCAAAGTGTTGTGCATGAGTCTACGAAGGTTTCTGAGTTGGTACGACACGTAACAACGCGCGCAGGGTACAGCTATTGTTATATGTAAATGAGAAAGTTTGGATATTTTGATGTTTGTTACTCAATCATGCTTCAGCCACTGAACGGAACGGGATGAAAATGACACACATATAGGTTAGGTCCTAGATTAGAACATAGGATAGTTTCTATCCTGGAAAACTTAAAAGTTTCCGAAGAAATAACGATAATCAAAATCTACGCGGACGAAGTCGCGGGCAGATGCTAGTAAAATATAAATAGCAAATGGTAGCAATTTTTTTGTATAATGGTCTTGTTTGAAGCGCTAGTATTCACTCCATAAACTAACCTACGTGTAAAAGAGGCCTTACATGACAAATTTACTGAATAATTATTATTTTGAAATTTGAATTATTTTTCAGCAATTACTACGTGATACAGCGTCCGTCCGACGAGCCGGTCCGCGGGTTGAAACCTTTCGAAGTGTATTGGAATGTTCCCACCATGCAGTGCCGGTCGAAGAAGGTGCTCTTCGAGTCGCTGTTCCAGCGGTATGGCATCGTGCAGAACAAAAACGATAGCTTTAGAGGAGAAGAGGTGAGTTATAGCTCGGTTAGTATAAATTAATAAATAGGGGACAGTGTCACACCAATTGGGGCTATTGCTTAACGCATACACAATCGCAATTGGGATTGACCAAAAAAAAAAATTCACGGTTTTTACTTTCTCATTCGAAAGAATGGGAAATTTTAAGACACCAATTTCATTATTTTTATATTTGACCCAATAGTTTTGTTTTAATATCTTTATTTATTTAGCAGACTTTTAATGGATGACATGATTATTTTAAATTTGGGATGGCATTTTCTAATAAATTACCACAATTAAATGATATCCAATGAAAAAAAGTGATTGTAATAGTGTATAAAAACATACTATTTCAAGCTGTTTTCGCCTAACCCGTAAGATACACCTAGGAGGGCCTCAAGCCGAAAACGAAAGTCAAACAAAGGTTAAATATACTTTTGTCGAAATATCCAAACTAGATAAATATTTCAAAAACTTAATAATGCAGAACGGCTTTTTTACCCTATTCCTCGAAATGGTTTTCGAATTGCAGTAATTGTAAAAATATGAACAATCCCAATTGTTTTCATTTTGAAAATCGAAGGCTTTCGAAGGAATCAATTGTTCCGCTTTGAAACCAATTGAGATTGCGAGTGCGTTAAGCAATAGCGACGCTGGTCCCAAACTAAGCTCTAGGCTTGTATAGTTTAAACTTTTTCAACTGAGCTTAATCCACTTAAGAATACAAAGCCATTGTGTAGTTAACCACAAATTAGGACAACGAGCTCGCAGTTAATGCAGATAATAACCGCCTTCGAAGGTTCACATAGACTATCGACTCTTTAGACAATAGACTACAAAATACAGGAATAGAATAATGGCAAACGATTTTTTTTTGTAGTTTATAACCGCTTGACTAAGATTGTATAGTAATGACCATTGTGTTTACAGGTAAGTGGAAGAGCTCAGTTCAAAAAGTTTAAACTATGGTATGGGTACTAGACAGCGAGTTTAGTATGGGACTAGGTCGACTGGTGTGACAGTGTCCCCTGATATTTATTTACTCTCAATTCGTCTCGTTTGTATTTTATTTAAGTACGGTCACGAGCGTTAATTTGGGACCCATTTCAAGAAAAATATGCTTGAAGTTGTCTATGTTATTAGAGGTGTCAAGTCATTTGTAACTTTTAGGAAACTCAACCTTATCGTCGTAGAATGTCAGATTGACTTTCTACCCTAAGGTGGGTAGGTACCAAATTGAATCTCGTGATTGTTATGTCCACGCATAACTTCGGCGAATATGGACCGATTTGAAAAATCTTTGTATGATTGAAGTCCCAGAAATCACTCCAAGACCTTTGCTTTACGAATGCCTATTATTTTCAGATAGTCATCCTATACGACCCAGGGCTCTTCCCTGCCATCCTGAAGGACGAGAGCAGCGGCAAGCTCAAGTTCCGTAACGGCGGCGTCCCCCAAGAGGGGAACCTGGACGAACACCTGACAGCCTTCAGGTTTGCTCTGGACAGCAGCATCCCTGATCCTGAGTTCAATGGTATGTTGTATTGTTTTGGAAAGACCAGCGATTGACCTCTCTCTGGTCATTCCCTTGTGACAGGCTTTTTTTATCGAAATGGTTTTGCGTTTGACCTTTTCCACGTTTTTGATGTTATGGAACTCTTATTTACGTGACAGTAACAGCGGCCTAGTTAAATACAATACGATAACATGTATGTATGTATGTATGTAAACTCTTATAAAACATAACAACTATAAAAACTTTTTGATAATTCTGTAACCACATTTTGCACTTTTAGGCGAAGATGTTTACCAGTGTATTAGTGACAGGTTGCAAGCCCATCGCCTAACAGTACTACGCAAACAATTACAAGTAAATTCGTACATAAACTTAAGATTAACATGTACAAAGGCGAACTTATCCCTATAAGGGAGATCCCTTCCAGTTAACCTGACTCAATAGAACATGGCAATAGATCCCCTGAAATGAAAATGCTGTCAAAATAGGGTGATAGAACCGGTAATGAACATGGACCAATAATGGACACTAGATTTTTATGGCACAGAAGATAAGGGTTATTCATCCAAAATCCAAAATATTTATTGAGCGAATTGGCCACATGAGTGCTCTTTTACACGTCGGTAATACATATGGAGTGAATCTACTAGCGCTTCGGACAAGACCATCATTGCGGAGAAGCGCCGCAAGAAATTCCAGCAGGGTAATTTTTTCCAATCATAAAATACAAGTCAAGGCGATAAAGTAATAAATAGTTATTTTAAAACGAACACAAATATGATCATTATTTTAAGACAGTCAATAAATTTAAAACCTTATGATCTGTGAATTATGACTTGAGTGTCCATTATTGGTGCCTTCAGCTAAGGTGCCTTTACCCTATGGTGTATTCCAATTAAATAAATGATTTATATCATTACTCCTAATCACCCCTTGCCTGTTGCGAAATATCTTGACACTTTACAAACATAACAATAACAACATTGTTTACAAGCAAGTGGAATGTTTTAATTGAACTCGCCGCCTCAAACGTTGCGCAGTGTCATGAGTGTCATGACCCAGACGAAATATGAACTAATAAACTTAATGTGTCTCGGACTAGAGTGAGACTGAAGAAAAAAAGCTGGTCAAGTGTGAGCTAGAGTCGCGCACCGAGGGTTTCGTACCGCAACACAGTAAGATTTATAACCTTTAACCCTTAATTTGGCAATGTTCGTCACAGCGAACATACCATAATGACCACTTTTTTTACTTGGATTGTGTTTTAATTTTTTTGCTGACTCAAAATCAAAAAGGGTTTGAATTCCCGACTTTTTTATTTTTGCCAAATTAAGGGTATTTGAATTTGATTTTGAATCAAGTCGGCGCAAGCGCAACTCACACTTGACCATTTTTTGGTCATTTTTGTTTTTTTTTAGTGCTTGTTCTATAATCATACCAAATTAGACGCTTGAATGTTTTACCGTTTTTACGACACAATAAAAAAAAACCTATTCTTGTATGGGGACCCAATCTATACTAATATTATAATGCTGTTTGTTTGTTTGCTTGAACGCGCTAATCTCAGGAACAATACTGGTCCGATTTGAAAAATTATTTCAGTGTTAGATAGCCCATTTATCGAGGCTATATTATCATACTCATATAAACCGAAGCGAAGCGAGGGCGGGTCGCAAGTACTACATAATAGTTGAGGAGCGTTCTCAATTCTTCAGATGACTCATCAGATACTGATTTGGTGACAATGAGACAACACAGGTGTTACCAACAAAAAAAAACTTCCAAAATAGACCCGAACATAGACCCTCCTCGTTTTTTTAAATCAAAGAAATATATATCTCTGACAGATTTGAGTTGTGTACACTGATTTTAGTTGCAAAATGTTCTATAGTTTATCGTATTTTTTACGGTTAATCCACGTTTATTAGTTAGTTACGTATAGTTTTACGTGTTCGTTTTTAGGTCAATGGGCCATAGAAATTATTTTCTGAATAACGCGCGTCCTTAAGATAAGTTTGAGGTATGAATAGTAAGGACCGACGTCCTAAATTTAGGACATTTGTCAAAACGACATTTGGCACTTGAAAAGATAAAAAGATAAAAGATGTTTATTGAGTAAGTAGGCCGCACGGGCACTTTTACACGTCAAAAATCTACCAGCGCTTCGCAAGAGACCATTGCTGAGAAGAAACGCCGCAAGAAACTCAACAGTTAGTCGTTTTTTAAATATACAATTTTAAAACTTAACCTACATACATACATTAAATCACGCCTGTTTCCCAGAGGGGTAGGCAAAGACCACTTCTTTCCACTTGCTACGATCTTGACCAATTTCTTTCACTTCTTCCACATTCATACATTGAGTCATGCGCGCACGTCGGTTTCGGGTACCTACCTCGGGGACCTACTTAAGGTTCGGCCCTTTTCCAGTATTTCTCCGATTTGATTTGAAAAAGTACGCCTTATATAAAACAATGAATCTAACATACTATATTAACGAAATTTGACGTGGGCCTTACGATGTTAAAGTGATCTCGACAAATCCCCAAAGATGACAGTTGTCTATGGCTTGACGTGGCATCCCACAAGATAAGTTTATTAAGGGTCTTCCGGTATCCTACGGGGAGGGAAGACGGCCGATTGAAAGATTGCTTTTGATTTATTCTGTTTACCTACTCATTTACACAACCTTGATATTGGCGGAATTACTGCAAAATACCTCGGTGGACCGCCATTAAAAAAAAAAGAAGTCTTTATTAATGCGGCCTAAAAACACGATTTCACGTCCTCTAGACCATTAGGGTCAAAGTCTTACAAATAAATATATAAGTACTTAAAAACATATATGTTTTACTACTGTTTTGAGTTGCGAAATGGTTTCATAGTTAACGTGTTTTTTACGGTTTAACCACGTTTATTAGTTTGTTACGTGTTAGTTTTTAGGTCAATGGGGCATAGGAGTTATTTTCTGAGTTACATGTCTGATGATTATGAGGTCTAAGCGCCATTTTTTTTTAAGGAGACCTGTTGCTCTACTTACATACATTAAATCACGCCTGTTTCCCAGAGGGGTAGGTAGAGACCACTTCTTTCCACTTGCTACGATCTTGACAAATTTCTTTCGCTTCTTCCACATTCATACATCGAGTCATGCACGCACGTCGGTTTCGGGTACTTAAGATTCGGCCCTTTTCCAGTATTTCTCCGATTTGACTCGAAAAATTACGGATTTCAAAGTAGAGCCCCAGGTTCGAACTCTGTGTGATGTGACTTTCCAAAGACTCGAAAATTTTAACATAACTCAGAACTGGATGGAATGCTAATAATATGAAACCAAAAATTAATTTTGTAATGTAGTCCGTATCAAATACGTGTTTGTTTTAATTTAGATCACGTAATATGGTAGATACTAACTAATTCAGGCAAAATCAAATTATCTAAAAATAAAAGTCAGCTTCATGTTAGTCCTATCGATTAGCATTTGCAGTTTTGGGATTTTTATTTAATGTCTACGGACCTGTTTACGGATCTGTCCGTAGACCTGTCCATTGTCCATTGTGTCGTGACCTGTGTTCGTTTGCAATCTTTATGAAGCGCGGTCAAGTGTTTAACTCGCACACGACGGGTTCCGTACCAGTTTACAATTAAGATCGATGATAAAAATAATTTTTCGCCCTCTTTATATTGACTTTGTTTAATTTTATATGTTTGTTTTTATAGTGGCTATAGTAATATACATACTTTTAATTATCTATTTATTATGGTTCATGAGATTACAGCCCGCTAATAGACAGACGGACAGACATGGACCCTATAATGCAGCGATGCCCAATACATTCATACCCGGGACCCATAGAAGACATCTACAACCTTACTCAAGACGCAGCTAATTGGCTGAGAACGCTGAATGTTGACTTATAATCAATAATAATCTATAATGTATTCGCCTATTCTACAGATTGCCATACGATTAAATAAATAAATAGACAGACGCACAGACAGACAGACAGACGGAAAGCGACACTCTTTGGTTATGGAGCCTGAAAAGAATATTATACCTACGTTCTTAACGTTTTTATTATCATTATTTTACTGTTTATTTTTTATTTTTCGGGATTAAAAGTTATCCAGGGTATGAACTAGGTATGTCCATTCCAAATACGTCCAGCCGTTGCAGAGTGAAGGAGTGATGAACAAAGGCACAACCTTTCGCATTTTTAATTATCAGGATATTCTAAGTTAAGCCATCAATTGGCTGTAAAAGTCACTTAGCAACGAACCGGATTGCCATGACAACAACATACTCATAAATCAGACAGCATCAATTAATCTAAGCGACAAGGCCGGCGGAATGTACCGGGTTTGATTCCTGGTTGGACTTTAGCACCGCAATTGATTGCAACACAGTTATGGCACTTTAAGTGTTTGTTTGTTATGGCACTTTGTGTGTTGTTTCGCATTTTAACCTGTGTGGTGGCCGGCTTAGAATAGTGCCACTCCATGTCTTCCTGTCGATGTCGTACGAGGCGATTACGGGAATAAAGGCTTGTAGTATTGTTAGGCGATGGGCTTGCCACCTGTCACTAATAAGTAAATATCTTAGCCTATTTGTGGAATGATCAGTGATCACTCATTCTTGTTCGCCATACCTTTCTTGCTTTTTTACATTTCCTATTATAACTATCGATTCTCATGACCTTCACTATCAAGTTCAATCCTCTTGCCTACTCATCTTGATAGAGTTATCTCGCTCTTTGTCGAGTGACTCACGAGTAATCGACCTAATGGCTTTGTTCGAGTACTCGATGTTGTAATCTGTTGTTGTAAAATTATCTCCAATCTCAACGCAAAACATTTCGTTTGATAGTTTAATTTAGTGTATATAAATATCAGAGATTAGAGATGATGACCTAGTCGAAATTATATAGTAAGGTTTTCAAAAATATCTCAAGTGTTCTGATATTTTTGGTAGTGACTATACTGTTTCTACTATGAGTACAAAGCAATACATTATACAACTGACGTTACAGGTCATGTTAGCTCCTTTTTTGAAGCGTCAAAAGTTCAAGACGATTTTTGAAACTTGAAATTTGAAGGTATCACTAACAGTACACTCAGTACACTAGGTAGTACTCTCGAGGTGCACTAAGAAAGGCTTTTCCGAAATTCAACCCTTATCGGGAAGATAGGGTGAGTAGTGGAAAACTAATTGTACACGTACAAAGTCGCGGGCGTCCTCTAGCAAATTTATAATTAAAAATTACTTATTTTAAATAATTTAAAAATCATCAATATCACTCATAAAGTCTTATATTTAATTCTTATTTTTGCTGAAGCCGTGTCTATTTCAGGTTATCTTAAACATGATTCACGTAGGTTAGGTTAGACTTGTAACCATCACAAGATAACCTGAAATGAACACGGGTACAGCAGAAAATAGCTTTCTATAAAATGAAAATTCTGCGAAGTGGTGTCTCTATGAAATGAGTGTTGGTTAAAAAAGGGTAAATCCTTGAACAAGCTTCGAGCGCTACAATTCCGCGGACCAAGGCTTTCGATGCCGAATAGAATAAAGTTGAAAAAATGTGAGCCAACTAAGAGAGATTTTCTCTTAGTTGACATAAAATGAATACAATAGTTATGATATTAGTTATATCAACCAAAAGTTTTAGTAACAGGAGCAAGTTCTTTACCGATTTAACTTACATCTTAGTTGATGTATCAAACATCTTGTTACGCTTGTATGAGTTGTATGGAATCAAGACGCCTGCACAATTTGCGGGTGGTAGGACCTTGTGCAGGGTCCGTCCGGATCGCTACCACCATCTTATCCATTAACCTACCGCCAAACAGCAGTGTTCGCATTGTTGTGTTCCGGTTTGGGGATAAGACAGCCGGTGAAATGACTAGCATAGAGGCATTCCATCTTAGCCTCAGGGTTGGCAACGCATTTGCAGTCTTAGAATTGCATTGCAGTCTTGTGATTGCGAATGTCTATGGGTCACAGTTTCCACTTACCCTCAGGTGGCCTGTGTGCTCGTTTGTCTACTCGATGCCATAAAAAAAAAACAATAATCACAATCTTGTTAGTAACTAGCACTTTTTTTTTTAGTTTAGTTAACAGTGTTGAACTGCGTCTTGTTCCAGGTATCGGCGTGATAGACTTCGAGTCCTGGCGTCCTGTGTACCGGCAGAACTTCGGGGAGCTGACCCCGTACAAGAACGTATCGATACTGATAGAGAGACGGCTGCATCCCTGGTGGACGAGGGGCTGGATCGAAGCTGAGGTACAAAGAAAGTTAAGAGACAAAAATAGAACAGGGGGGTTATTATGACATAGCTATGCAGTTCATTTTACGGTGAGCGTAAAGGACGGAGCTATAGCAGTTACATATATAAGTCTGTCCTTTTCTCTCAGTGTAAAATGGATGGCACAGATAGGTCATAATAACCCCACAGAAAACCAATAAAAAACCGGTCAAGTGCGAGTTTACGCGCACTGAGGGTTCTGTACCGAAGCACAGTATAGGTATTATTTTTACTACAGATGTAGTGAATAATCCTTTCCCATCGTTTTTGTCGGATTAGTTCGTATTTATCTAGCTTTCTCAATTAGCTTCAGTACCCATCAATAAGCCAACTGAGAAAGCAAGATAAATACGAAGTTATCCGACCAAAAACGACATACACACACATTCATCAGCTCACGCCTTTATTCCTAGAATGGGGTAGGCAGAGCTACAGAATTACTAACAACTCTAAAAACTTGATAATCATTCTGTAACCACAATTAGGCTAAGATGTTTGCCAGTGTATTAGTGATAGGTTACAAGACTTACAAGCCCATCGCCTAACAGTACTACACAGCCTTTATTCCCTTAGCCGTCTCTTACGACATCCACGGGAGGACATGGAGTGGCACTATTCTAACCAATAATAGTGTTCTAATATTTTTTTTATTTTCTGTTTTTCTAGAGCTTGCACTATAATCATACCAGTGTTTGTTTGTTGCTGTTTTTACGAAAATTCAGCGTAATGATACGTTCGTTGAAGTATTTCGATAAAATAATAAGTTCCCATTCTAGATATAATATCTGCTAACATTCCAGAATCTATTCTTATGATAATGTTGTGTTTACCACCCGGAGAATCTTTGCACCATTTGTGCAAAAAGCAGTTTGCTCGTAGTCCAATGTTAATTATTCATTTTAGCGATTAGTTTAATTGATAGTGACCTTACCCTCAAAGCTAGCGGTCGCAGATACAGTCGACTACAAAGAATAAGCATTGTAATAATGCTCATCTTAGGTACAAGCCCCAGTAAAGGCAAATAATATTTGTGTGATGAGTAAGATTTCGTCGGAGAAACTGAAAAACGGTTTTGCAGTTTCAACGACAATTTGCTTACCTATGTAAAAGTTGGTATGATGCATCTCTTTATTAACTAGCTGGATAGGCAATTTTGCCTAGTTGAAGACCCTACAAATCTAGCGGTCCTGGGTTCGATTCTCGAACGGGAATATAATAATACTGGCGGTACGGAACCCTCGGTGCGGAAGTCCAAATCGCACTTGACCGATTTTATATAGGGCATAAAGGCTTATAGTACTGTAAGGCGACGGGCTTGCAACCTGTCACTAATACGCTGGTGAATTATCAACAAGTTTTTAGAGTGGTTGGTATTCTGTTGCTCTGCGTACCCCACTCTGGGAATAAAGGCATGAGTTTATGTATGTATGTGATGACTGCCAAAACGGTCTACACATGTGGAAATTCTCGAGCCATACACGCCAAGCGGTAAAAAGTCAACATATTCGCTTTTACAGTCATAATATCATATCGGTTAGGATGATACATCTGTTGTGATTGCATCAAGAGATTGCATCTAAATATACCGTTCGTTCTAATTCCACTGCGTGGTTGGATGTTGTAATTGGTTATACGAACGGTGTTATTATGAACAGTATTGACGTGTTCGCTTGATCGAAATGACCCTGTTTGAACTCTTCACACCGTTGTAGTGGTGGTAGAATTCATCATCATCAGTCACAAGAGGTCCAATGCTAGACAAAGGCCTTCCCCGAGGTTCGGTCTTCTGCTGCTGCCATCCAGTGCCGCGAGTTAGAATACTGTACCACATTATCATACATACGTACATTAAATCACGCCTGTTTTCCAGAGGGGTAGGTAGAGACCACTTCTTTCCATTTGCTACGATCCTGATAAAACTTTTCGCTTCTTCCACATTCCTCCACATTCCACCGAATCTCAAACTACTAAATTCGAAACTCACTTGTCACTCCTTACTTGATACTGAATCAGGAGAAAGGGATCGAGCTGAAGCACACTTTAGTAATAGCTCGTTTTTGAATAAGAAGGGTAAGTCTGAACTGAAAATTCACGCACAAAACTATAATAATCATTTGAAAGGGCAACTCAAGATCGCTAAAGATCCTATATTGTGGCAGAAAAGTCTTGAAATTAAAAAGTGGCAAATCCGTAATAGTGTTGTCCCTTTTTTCTCAGATTCATTTGAAAGGGATGACAATACAGTGTTGCCACTTTTTAATTTCAAGTAATTTGCCAGACTAAAATTACCATTATGTAGTTCATAAAATGATAATTATAATGACTTGTTTAGTAACAGCGCAGTGCAGTGTTAAAGTCATCAACGTAATTGACGTAACAATTAACATAGATTTCTTAATGAATATTGCGTACGCGTTGCACTTCGCCGTCTTATTGGAGCTGCAGTGTTATGTCTAAAACATGACGTTTCAATGAGGCTGTTAATGCATTTAAAGAACGCCATTAAGTAGAGAGAGTTTAATAAGAAAGTTTGAATACATTTTTGGTAATTATTTTGAAATGTTGTATGTTATAAATGTTTTTTTTGGTCTAGTTACCAAATCTATGTGTTGTAGGATTATTACGAATGAATTTTCGCTCTAAAGCAGTTGACAGACGTATTTGTACGATTCCTCCTCCGTACAACGTCAAAAAGTCCGCCGAAAATAAGAAGTTAGTAATCACTTCTTTATTGAACTGACAAACACTGCCATAATATATATTATATTATAACAAAGAATGCGGTTACAACGTAGCCTTATCATTTAACATTAAATGCATAATTCAATTGCTATACGTAGGTTAGGTTAGGTTTGAAAAAATAAAGTCTTCTATCAAAACTTACATTCAAAATTATAAAAATCGGAATTATAATCAATCCGGAATGTTGACTTTTTGGAATTATGTAGTGTACCCGTCAATATTAAACACGAGTAGTCTATAGATATACTATTTAATATTCGTTATATGTTTCAGGCTAAATACCGCTTCGAGCGAGCAGGTCGCGAGTTCATGCAGGCCACCCTTTCTCTCGCGAGGGTGCTGCGCCCGCGCGCCCGATGGGGTTACTACGCGTTCCCGTACTGCTTCAACATGGCCGGCAGCCATCTTGTAGAGCAATGTGCCGATAACGTGCCTAAGGAGAATGATCAGTGAGTGCATATAAATATAGTTAGTGCCACCATAGAGAATATTAAGAGGGGAGGGGGGCTAACTCTTCAAAACTCAGCCCTCCTTCCTAGTTAACCTGGAGCTAAAGGTGATGTATCGTTCAGTCCAGAGTCCTCCTATCGTCACTTTCTCAGTAGAAAGATTTAACACTCTACACATTATCCTTCCGTGCTGTCCCTCCGGGAACGATGCACGATCCAAAACGATAATGCATAGGCTGGCTGGACGTCACGGTAATAATTATTACCGTGATGGACTTGCACGACCGAAGTTTGTCCAAAGAGCCCTTTACTATTTATTTATCTATCAACATCTTTCTCTTTTTCCAGGATATCCTGGCTCTGGTCAGAGAGCACAGCGCTGTTCCCCTCTGTGTACAGTTCTAAGAACCTGAGTTCTTCACAGCTGGCTGCCCTCATACGTCAGCGGGTGGCAGAAGCAGCCAGAGTAGGCACAGGATCTCCTATACTGCCGTACTTCTGGTTTAAGTACAGAGATGGAGGGTTCATGAGAGATGTAAGCAAAAGTATAGCAACATTACCTATTTCGAACTTGCATGCATACGTTGTAAACATTTATCATTAAATGGCAACTAGGAAAGTGACATGCTTAGGGCAGTTTATCTGGTTTTTAAGGCTGACAAAGCATAACGCAGTCTTAAAATTTTAGTCTTGAACTGAAATTGGTTTCAAAATAAACCTCAGATCGCACTTCAGGAGATGTAACTCGTTTGTTTTTCCCATGGCATTACAAATCGTACCTAAGTAAATAATAAATAGTATTTAATTTGCAGTAGTATGGACTAGTATTGATCAAAATTAGATATACATGTGTATGAATATATATAAATACAAGAACATTGTCTTAAATGTCTTGGCTATGAATACAATTTCATGACGGTACTTTTTTCTTTTCCAGGCGGACTTAAAACAAGCTTTAAAAACGATGTACAAGTCAAATGCTTCTGGTTTCATAATATGGGGCAGTTCAAATGACGTAAACACAGTAACTAAGTGCGAAAGGCTTAGTACGTATCTAGAAAATGTATTAGGACCTGCCATAGCAAAGTATACGAAACTAGCATACAAGAACGATGATGAAGTAATCTTCGATCAAAATAATATGAATGTTAGCACTCAAAATCCATTTGATCTTATGCTAAGTGAGACGAAAGATGATAAAAATAGAGAAGAACATATTGATAGTGAAAATGACCCTGATTATGACACAAAAAATAATAATACACAGAATATTATAGAAAGACTTGATGAAGAATACATTGATGGAAATAAAACGAATGCGGTAACGGACGCATATAGTGAAAGACCTAAAGACACTAATAATAGTATCCTTATAGATATACTTTTAAGTGTGATTGAGAATATTGAAAAAAGTAGAGATAAAGAACTAATGGCAAAAGAGATGGTAAAAATTAGTAGAGATCGGAAGAAAGGCACACCTATACATGACACTTTTGCAAGCCCTGATTATGACGATATGTATGATTCAAGCACTGCAAGTCCTTTTACCACGGGTAAAAAGAAAGGTTCTATTTTCACGTTCCTTTTTACAACTCCACAAACTCCCAAGTTTGATACCGTAGTTTCTACGCGAGCGTTTACTTCAACAAAAGTTACAACTACTGAATTCAATACAGTCCCAACTACAGAACTCCATACAGTGTCAAGTACTACTACAAGTCTCAATACAGTTGATACTACTGAATTAAATACAGTATCTACTATTGCAGATCTCAACACAGATTCTACCACTGAATTTACTACATTATCAACTACAGAACTCAACACCATATCGACTACGGACATGTGGTATTATAACACCACGTTACTCGATGATGAAACCTCCGTAGATTATAATTCTAATTATACTATCGTCGATGATCTAATCACTGAAACGTTTAAAGCAGAACTTATAGAAATATCTGAGGCAAATGAGGATTCGTATACTACTGAAGCTACTAGAAAACAAAATGAATCCAGTACAACTACAGAAACTGCAAATTCTATGACAGAAAGTGAACTTACGAGTAGTACAACTGATGGTACGACTGCTGTTAATATGGGGGTATTCAATGATTCACTATCTGTTGCTTCTGCAAGTGATTTGGTTGTATCTGTTGTGAACTAACAAAAAGTATAGTGATCAAAGATTTACAAAAATCATGCGTTTTCGTACGTGATGTTCCAAAGATATACAGGTCTATGAGAAAATACCAAAGCGCATTATTTTTGTTTATTTCGCAATATTTTTTAAACTGCTTTGCCGGAGGCAACCAGGATCTAATGCTTTAGTTTTATTGCATCAGCACATAATTTATTTCATTAATCGTTTAACTCATCACTTTTTAAGAGAGCCAACACTAATTCTGAAATTTATTTAGGTTATTGTTCATTTATTTTACAAGCGTAGAGAATTCCTTCTGATGAAGTTTTAGCCTAATCTAATGATATTATCATAACCTCACTATATAATTTAAAGTCACTACACCACTAAATAATACCTATTCTATGTTGAGTAAGTTGCAATGGAGAAGAGAGTTCATATTTTTTCTATACCTAGGTATTATGCTTTGGAAAATTTAAGATTTTACTTTTCAAATTGAATTTTTAATACAGTTTTAAGTGACATAGTATTTCTCAGTACCGTAAAATGGGGTGACTTTAGAAACGCGGGGCAACTTTGATAATTTTTTTAATCGTCGATTTTGTGGAACTGCTAAGTTATTATTTAGCTCTTTCGCGAAATTATTTTCATATGTCTCATATGAGAGCCCAAAATGTTGAAAGTTGAAGTATTTTCAGATAATTTGGATGTAAAAACTTCGAAACAAAAAACCTCTAATTTTTGGCATGCTTCAGGGGTGACTTTGATATTGTGATATAAACACAAGGATAATCAAAGTAGCCCCATTTTAAGAAACAAGATTTGAGGCTGCGTAATTATTTTTTTCTAATAAGCCGTCTACCGTAGTCTGCCTCAAGATGCTTTAAGTTACTCCAAATAAGTACTCGCTAATATGATATTTTTAATAATTTATTTAACGATTAAATGCGGGAGCTACAGAAGATTTATTTTTAAAATTAATCAATCTAACCCCATACCCTGGTACGGCCAAAGTCAAAAGTAACTGTACATATTAAAACTTTGTAGCAGTTAATTGATATACTTAATTCAAATAGCTCTCACTCATATTGATCAAATTTCCGTATGGAAATGTCTTTTTGGAAGAAATAATCATAACGTACGATTTTGCAATGTTCTTGCACATATTTTTTTTAATATTTCCACAAACTAACCTTCACACAAACTTTGCTTGTATTTGTAACTAACAATCTGAAATGTGTCTCTGTGTCTGTATGTTTACGTCTTTTTCTTTCTTTAGGTGCCTGGGCCCTCACCAGTTGACAGAAAACACTTCACTTGTCTATTCTTCTTCTTCTCGGTGTTCAAATGTCTTTGTGATATCTATGGTCAGTGTTAACCCCACAACTGTCTCTCTGACTGGAGTGGACAGTTCTTAAATGTGCTTATTATCTGTGATATATTTTTAGTTAATAGTGTAAATATGTTTTAAATCATTATAATGTATTATGTAAGTAAAAACAACAATTTTATTGTAATACTACAATACAATCGTATCTACAATTCAAAGTTAAAAACTAAACTTATTTTAATTAAAATAAAACTAAGCTACTGAAAAATTAAAGATTAAAATAAAAATCACCACTACAAAAAGAATACCCCCTCTAGCAGGTCCGCGCGCGGCATAGTCCCTATAACACTGGCTGCATTACCTCTCTGTATTATGTTATGGTATTTGTAAGTATTGTTACTATTCATAAAATAAAGTGATATTTTAATTTTAAATTGTTTGATTATTTCTTGTATAATTACCTGTTTTTGTTAGATCTTTAAATAAAGGGTTCGATGAGAATTATCGAGACTGAAGTAGGTACAGCGAAAAGCGAACAATTTCAATTGAAAAGTAAAAGAAATAATTTATTAGTGCGTATAGTATAGTAAAAGTGAACTAAGGAAATTATGTAATTATTTTGAATTGAGTAGCTTCATCATTTAAGTTCGGTACCTACTTATTTAGTTTATTATAATGTTAGCACAAGAATGTCGCACCAATCATGATAGATTTAAAGCTTAATGTCATTCTCTGCCAGTCAACAATATGGTCAATACGTGGTTAATTTATGCACTGAGAAAAATATTAAAAACCAACACAAAAACTCACATTAGGTACTTAGTAACACGGCTACCCCGACCTTACACCTAGCGCCATCTAGAGAAAACCATCAAAATCTCTCGATCAGTTTAGTTGCCGTACTAGCTAGCGACATCTAGGCATCACAGCCTGTACCCATTAATCTAGGTGTCTGCCAAGTGTACGCGGCCACGCGGCAAGGCTAAGCGGTCTCCATGAGATACACACCAGTGTCAAACTAATGGGCTAGATGGCGTTGATAGCAATGTACCAGGTACCATTTACTGTTCAGCCGTAATTAGAATTAAGCACTTCTAATGGCAATCTCAAGTCATTTTAGGTTAGTTGTAAAGAAATAACGATTAAGAAAAGGCCAAGAAAAAAGAAATGGTTAAGGACACTAGGGTACCTACTGATGGCCGTATCAGATAAACTGAAATTAGTTAAATATCCGTTTCAAGACTCTTACAAGACGACAGGTTCTCAATGACTTGAAATTTACCTTGAGACATGTATTATCTACTTAAGATCAGTTTACAAATACGGTCCCTTGGTATAAGTATTATACATAAATTATAATAGTCAGAGACCGGAATTTACGCAGGAAAACAAAAGACCGATGTAATCTAGCAAACGGTTAGAACCAGTTTTTTATGGAAATCGTGTATTTTATTATATACCTAAAAAAAAACATGCCGATGTATTTACACTATTTTATAATCATTCACGAGCGTTGTTTTGTATGTTATTCTATTTAAATCAAATCTTAACCCTTGCTTTATTATAATAAAATAACCCGTCGGGTAACTAAGAGGTAAAACATTGAGTCAAGTGAGTATGCTAACTTGAAAATAATATATATAAAAAACAACTGTTGCAAATGGTTATAAAATAATTTAAATATATCGGCAGGTTTTATTACATACACTTTTTTATACAAGGAGGTTAAATACGTTAAACTTGTGTCACCTCTGTGTCTCGTAGGATAACATCACTACTGGCATCACATATCAGATTTATGCGTAAAATATTTGATTGAAAAATATCAATCTCGCGTTTATTCGAAAAACGCCATCATGAAATCCAATAACCCGCCAATATGGAAACAAACACGTATAAAAACAGATAAATCTCTGTGACAACGACTCTGCGAAACAATTTTGGGACAAAGCTTTAAAAAAATAAAGTCGTGTACCAAATAGCGAACAACAAAAATGCTTGACCGAACAAACGGGGTCTGCAAAAACTGGGTGGGGTCCCACTGAGCGCGACTGTAAAGAATGAGAATGTTGTTAAAGACACTTAAAATTTTAATTCTATTTTATGCGGCTTTATTTTTTTATGACGTGCAACTCGTGCAAGCAAAAGCTTAGCTACATCAGGACCACATTTTATAAAGCTACAAGTAACAATTTTACAGGTCTAAACTGGCAACACTACTTAAATGTCTGGTCATCATTGGTCGATGTTGTGTCAAATGGAAACTTGTAATCTGAAAATTGTAATGTGTAGCTTTATAAAACAGGCCATAACTGGCAGAGTGACTTTTGAATGGGCAGGGTTGCATGCGAATTAAAACAATGTAGGGACCTTCAACCTACCGAACAGCGCTTTCTGTACACGTAAATACTTATTATTCTTTCCTTCCACAATATTCTTTATCAATGCCGTATAACATGTCTCATGTGTTTTCACTTAGGTGTCAAAACTGTCAAATCAACGCGTTGCTGAAACTTGGTTAAATAATCAAGTTTCTCTGTGATTTCCTGAAAGTTTAACGCCTTGACTAACATCCGTCAAGGCGTTAAACTTAAGTGTGGGGTACGTTTAGATTGATATTCACCCAAAACATATCATAAGGCTATGTTAGAACTTGACAGAAGCGCGTGGAGCTAACCCCATGTGCTTCTGTTTAGTCCATTGGAGAAAATTCTCTTTTACCGAACAATAATTGTCTTCGCGTGTGATATCCACGGACTTATTGCTCTAATAAGAAAGATTTCAAAAAAAAAAGGCTATGTTACATAACTTAATTGAGAGCCGTGGTAAGCACAAGGTGCGGGGTATGAAAACATCCTCTCCCCGCACCTCAAGCATGCCTCAGGTCTCAATTAAGTTTTTACGCAAAACCTACTCAGTCCTGATGCCGGAAGGGTTTTCGACGACGCGCTGGCCTAGTGGGTAGTGACCCTGCCTACGAAGCTAGTGGTCCTGGGTTCGAATCCCGGTAAGGGCAGATATTTGTGTGATGAGCGCAAATATTTGTTCCGAGTCATGGATGTTTACTATGTATTTAAGTATATATTTCTCTATATAAGTATTTATATCGTTGTCTAGTACCCATAGTATGTACAAGCCTAGAGCTTAGTTTGGGACTAGGTCAATTGGTGTAAGATTGTCCCCTTATATTTATATTTAAAAACAACCAATTTAAACTTATGGTTAGCCCTCTCACACTCGTGGCGAAGACTCAAGCAAAGGGTGGGCTCACAAAAAGGCCTGGTACACACGAACAGCGTTTTTGTCTCTCTCGTCAGCCGTGACAAGGGTCTAGATAGGCTCTGTGTGCGCCTTAAATTATTCTCTGTTTTTTGTGAACGTGCAATTTTCAGTAAAGGTTACTCTGAGATTAGGGCAATGACCTGTATGCGCTTTATGTAAATCATAACTGCACGATCTCTTATGCCCGGTTCCTATAATTATTCAAGAAACGATTCGTTTTCCTTACGTCTCGTTAAAATTTCACACATTTTGTAAGTAGCAAATGTCAAATTTTAACGAAACGTAAGGAAAACGATTCGTTTCTTGAATGTAGGAACCGGGCATTAGACAATATACATTCGCTATCGATATGCACCCAACCAAAATACCCTACAATTTTGACTTTATTATTAACTAGGGACCCGCCCGTTGCTTCGGCTTATGTGAATTTTCTGTAATACCTGTACATAAACCAGAATCTATGTACATAAAAACCTTCCTTTTGAGTCACTCTATCTATTGATGAAAACAGCATTAAAATCCGTTGAGTAGTTTTGAAGATCTAAGCGAACCGACGGCGCAAGCGACTGTTTTATACTATGTAAAGATACAGATATAATTATTACTATCACCTAAGTCACTATTCTTTATTATCTCAAACTAAAAGTTACATAATTCATGTTATCATTATCTTGACACACACACACACGCAAACACACACACACATAGTTTTGCATAGGTAGATTTTTACTCTGTACGAAGGCATTGTATCAAACTAACGTTGTTACCTCACTGATAGACCTGTAGTGGGAGAAAAATAGGCTTTGATAACATTAGAGTTTGTTCTTTTTTGATATGTCATTGGAAGCATGTTAAATAACAATAATCTAAAAAGTTAGAAAATTATAGTCGGGGGTTTCGTACATATTGACATATTTTAATTTTTGCCAATAACTCTGTAAATATAGAATAAGAGTTTAAAAAAACGGTGGCATATCGTATATCACTTTAATTTCTTTACAATATTCCGATTTTAGAAACCTGGAACACCTGCATTCTGGTAAACAAAAAAATGCTAATTACTTTGTAAATAATGGATTAGAGTAGCTGATATCGCACAATTATGATATAATCGATCAACTTAATACACTGGAAAAAAGTTAGAAATGTAGACTATCGGCCTGTCTAGATATTAACTTCTGGTGAAGCAGTAAAGCCAATATTGAATTAGAGTTTGTAGAGTTCATTTATAAGCAGTCATGACAATGATCTCAGCTACCAAACAAAAGATTAGAAATATAAAATCATGGGGACACTAAAGACTGATACGTAAAGCACTCCGTGATACGTAGGTACCTATAATTCAAACGCGCGGCGTGCGCGCCTCGTCGTGGAAGCGATCAGATACAGGGAATCCTGGATCAGGACCCAAAGCTATAAAGTTTCTGTTAAATAAATATATATCATTTCATAACATTTTATTTTATTTCAATAGTTGAAAAATGAAATAATTAAAAAAAAAATAAAAAAATTAAAAAAATAATTAATTAATAATTTATTATTATTTTTTTTTATTTTTTAAATTTAGGCTATTCAAAATTGACCTTACTACATAGAAAATAGACTACACAACACAACAAAATGAGTATTTTCTTTATCGTTTTACAACTAATTTATCTTATCACGTTCGCGCAAATAAATTCCATACAACATTTTCTACGGCCATGGACGAACTGTCACATTTAACGTTGTTACAAACATTGTGCAATATGTATGTAATGCCGTACAAAAAAATCTTTCCTAATTGTGGCAGCTCATCCACAGCCGTTACGTCCACAGCCGTGATGTGCGATAACACGCGTCGTTCCCCTTTGGTTGAGGCAGCCCTAGAGCTTTTTTGCTGTGACACTAGCGGCTTATGTTAAAACCTAAAACGGCACAGAGTCCGTGTTTCCTATAAATACTATGGGAAAATGCCAGCCGTCGACGGAGTTCCGTTTTTGGTGTAATTAAAAACACCGGCCACAGCCGTAGTGCCATTTCACGAGGGTCTTAGTTTGCGTCTCTCGACGTACTTTCTGTGAACGTGTTAAATACAGAACCTTCGGTGAGCGAATCCGGTTCGCGCTTGAGCGGTTTTTTTTTCATCATCATTTTCTGCACTATAAATGTCTGATTGGTCGACCGGTAGAAAATGCCATTAGGCATTAGGTCTGCCTTTTCTTCATGTTTCTATGTACTACACATAAAATAAACAAGTACATAATTACGAACAAACCACATTATTGTGGTAAACTTGCATAAGAATTATTTTATACTAGTGAGTTTGCAAACAAACAAGCACACAATTATACCTTTATATCATGTTTAGAATATTCACATGCCAGGCACGCGTGATATAATATATTATCACATATCTACTCACAATTACTTTTATCAAATACCCTCTTAGATGTTGGTGTGGTGTGGCTTCATCCTTGAGGCAAGCGTATATAAACAATGATACAGCAAATAGAACGAGTTTATCGCTATGTCTCGCCTGATCGGCATCGTCGCGTTTGCTCTGATAGTTTGTTACGGAAATGAAGCTGCAAGAATTCTGGCTGTCTTCCCGACTCCATCAATAAGCCATCAAGTAGTTTTCCGACCATTGACTCAAGCACTGGCAAAACGTGGGCATGAAGTCATAGTGATCACAACAGATCCTGCATTCCCTAAGGGACAGGCTCCAGAAAATCTAACAGAAATAGATACACATGATCTATCATATAAAGAATGGAGGAAAGAAATCGAAAACATGAATACCGGCGATAAATTTGATCTGAGTAAGAAGATGGGTGATTATATATTTACGTTCTTAAAGGTATTCGAACAGCAATGTAATCTTCCTGAAGTACGAGACATCATTCATAATCAAAATCATACTTTCGATTTAATATTATCGGAGGCGTGGTTGAGATTTCCCCTAGGGTTTTCACATGCAATTAAGGCGCCTGTTATTGCTGTGAGTTCATTCGGTGCAATGCTTGACAATGACAACGTGATAGGAGCACCAATACATCCCTTTTTGTACCCTCAACCAACAAGTACGCGTCTTTACAATCTATCGCCCTGGGAGAAAATTGTGCAAGTTTACGAGAGATCAAAAATCATGAACGTATACAAACGCAGTGAAGAAGTGGAAAATATTTATATAAGGAGGATTTTTGGTAAAGATACACCTGAGTTGAGTGAGCTGCAAAATAATGTTCAGATGCTGTTTTTGAACGTTCATCCTATTTGGGAAGGCAACCGGCCCGTGCCGCCCGGACTTGTTTACATGGGAGGTCTTCACCAGAATCCGCAAAGGGAATTGCCAGAGGTATTATACAAATGCTTATTTATTTATCAAGCTACTTTACTAGTATACAATTGTAAGTAACATATTTATCATGTCTCATACTCTGAAAGTAGGCCATTATATATTTTAGAAGTGGGTTGAAAGTGATGAATGTCAACCCTAGGGAAGAAAAGTAATTTTAAAAAAGAACCTTGTACATCGGTCTTGCAGTAGCAGAAACATGTACAGTCTTTCTGGAGGAAGACTATAAAAAAATAAGGAAGTCAATAAACCTTGTAGTTGCAGAAATCTATACAGCCTTTCTTTAGTAAGATTGTTTTAAATTAAATAAATGTTATTAAAAACAAAAAACCGACTTCAAATACGCAAAAATAACTAATTTTAAAATGGCAGGGAATAAAGGTCAGTCTATCTGAAGTCGGCTTTTGGTTAAAAATATTGTGAGTCTCTGACTTCAGTTACCACCACCACACCATTTAAAAGAAGTTATTGTTTGCGCATTTTAAGTCGGTTTTTTGTTTTTCAAAACATTTATTTTCTTTAAAATAATCTTACTCGCACACTTCTACATTTGTTTACAAGATGCTTATAACCTGCGCATACTTGCATAGTGTACCAGCACCATTAGTATAATCACGACCTTAAAGATAGTTTTTTACACGCGGTTATTGATTTCAGGACCTAAAAAAAAATTTAGATTCTTCCGAAAACGGTGTAATCTACATCAGTTTTGGAACAAACGTGGACCCAACCCTGTTGCCTCCGGAAAAAATTCAAATCATTGTCCAGGCTGTCTCCAAATTGCCATATGACGTTCTTTGGAAATGGAACCATGGCGAAATACCGGGGCGGACGAAAAATATCAAAACTTCGAAGTGGTTTCCACAGTCAGATCTCTTGAGTAAGTTTTAGACATTTTTGATATTGAACGGCTTTCAACGACCAGCTTCTTCTTTTACTGGTTTTGTTTTAAATTGACAATAAGTTATGTTATACAACAAAGAATCATGGCCACTTTTTTGTATGGAAATTGGGTGTGGCATGAACAGAATTGAATCCTTTACATTTAAAATGTAATTACTTAATTAGGCACTTGAAAACAAGATAATATAGTCCATATAAACTTTAGCTAAATAAATAATAAAGTAAAGAATTTTCTTACAATCAGAGAGTTGTTTTGTTGTACAGAATACACAATTTTCAAGATACATTACACAACAATCGACATCTGTGTAACTCTTTTCCGTTAAGTTGCTTAGGTTTTGTTGATGATATAGTGTTATAAACAAATACCCTAAACCCAGTTCTATAATTATCCGTCACAATACTATATTTTCCAATGTTTCTATGGACTATTATCATTAACATAATCTTATTTTCAAGTGCCCATATTTTGTTCTCCGGTGAGCTAGGTATTTGCGGCCATATTAATAAATAACGTTTTAACTAATTCTTTTTTAATGATATAGGTTTAAATTCTGTTGGTGCCACACCCAATTTCCCCATGATCCTTTGCAAAGTTTAGTTCTCTTTTGTGTAATTTTTATATTTTGTGTTTACAGGGCATCCAAAAATAAAACTGTTCATCACACAAGGAGGTTTACAGTCTACAGACGAGGCATTGACAGGTGGAGTACCACTCATAGGGATCCCGATGCTGGGTGACCAATGGTACAACGTGGAAAAATACGTGCACCACAAAATTGGCATGTATATAGAACTTGCAGATCTTGAGACGCAATCATTGAAAAGTGCCATTGAAACTGTGATTGGAGATAAAAGGTAAGCACTTGAATGTATCGTTGCACCTATATCTATAAAGCAATGTTTGTTATGTATAATAGGTTGAAACTAATAATAGAAAAGTTTGTTGATTGATAATGTTGCAATACAGTGAATTAATTATGTTTTTCTTTCTCTGTAAGAATATGGAGAGTGCGATAGGGGGCTATGTTTTTTTCACATCTCTATGGATAGCTGTGGACTTCAAATAATAACAAAAAAATACGCTACCATTTGCCTGGTTTTAGAGGAGTTTTCAAAAATTTATAGATCATTTATTTTTCTCCAGATTTTGGAAAAAATATATTAGATCATCGCTAGCTATGAACAAAAAAAATATAATTCCTGATGTGTCCCCGAACATAAATAGTTATGTAATTGTCAGTTTAGTTTGTTACCAAGAAATATATTAGATTTTGGTAACAAGACTGACAACAAGAAACAAATGTTTCGGGGAAAATATCGGTAATACTGTTTTTTCTTATTTAGAACAAGAAATTTATTCACTCCAGATTTTGGATAAAACATGTACATGTTGGGGTTATCACCCAATATGTACATGTTTTATCCAAAATCTGGAGAGAATAAATTGGGTGCTATTTTTTGAAACTTTTAAGCCACACGTGATGTACGTATCCAGGCAGATAACGGTAATTACTATGCACGTCAACTGTCACAAAGATTACATTATTATGTTACCATTAACGTTATCTCTTTAACTTATATCTGCTGTAACATAACCTACAGATAAGAGGCCACATGTGCTGCTAGCCCACTCAAGAATAAACGGGAAGTAGTTGATTAATTGATTATTGTGTGGGTGATTGATTGAATAATTGTTGTTTCCTATCAAAACATTAATGCCAGAATTAAAAAGTAAGAAGTATTCAACTACGTATTCTAGAGTCTTCGTTTAGGATCATTAGGTTTCGAAGATTCAATAAAAAACATGCGAAAAGTTATCACGTTTAATAACTAAATCTATTGAGGTTTTTCTTCCAATTCGTGTTTTCACGTTTTACAGTTTCAAGGAAAATTGGTCAAGTTTAATTATACCCAAAGAACATACACTTCGGTCTTATAGTTATTCAGGCCCAGATCGCGGAATACCACCTACTAAAAAATTTGTGGCTTTAAAAAAAATACTTCAAAGGAGAATGGGCAGAAATGAATGAACACTGGCCTAGAAACCAATAACAATTAGCACTATATCATCGGACATCCTTTTTAATTCTACAATGATTTTGTGTAACGGGAAACCTCATGTGAGAATGAGTCAAATATCGAGACGCCTACATAGACGACACGTTAGCATAATAACTTTAAAACAACGCTGTCTTTGCATGGCGATCACTTTTTTTCAAACAAAGATTTCGAACTATCTGCCATAGTTATAGTTTTCAATTTAGAATTAAATCCGGTAACATGTCGATTATCCTTTATACAGTGTGTTACCAGCACCCCGGCTTTTTTTAAAGTAGGTAAAAATAACGTATATCTGTAACGTAACTATGACATTAATTTAATTAATAAACAACTTTTCAGGCTTTGTTAACTTTCTAATAAAAATTTAATTGCCAGCAATGTAAAGCACAGCGATTTGACAAATCGCACCTCTATTAGAACAACGACGTAAATGTAAGTTTGACGATTTTAGAGAAAACGCATTTGAACATTTTTATGTTACTGTAATCACTATAACGTTTTTTCGTTAGGTGTTTAGTAATAGTTTGACCTATAAAATAATACATCATTGTATAAGTAATTTATATAGATTTATTTTGTTTTATTTAATATTGTATTTTTTTAGCTATGGGAATGTTATTTTGGGTAGACGTACATTTACGTCGTTGTTCATCGAACATATCTAAAACCTTTTAACCCTTGGCAAGCAATAACGACCTAAATACTTAATAACTATAATTGATTCAAATAAAAAAATCAAAACTTCTTCTAATAAAGTTATTTAAATAAATATATTATATGAAATATATTGTGAGTAATATTTTTTTATAATTTAAAAGCAACAGATTTACTTACTAATCGTCTGCGAAACAACCCAGTTATTGGTAGATAATTAAAACTTAGTGCAATATTATTTATTTATTTTAAAAGGAACAATCACTGTAAATTACCAATACATTAAGAATAATAGCTACTGACATAGTTATAATATTATTACTATCAGTCTTACCATCCCATTTTAATCAAAAAAACGAAGGCATAAGCATTAAGACAATTAGGTTACACCTATGTTATTTTTTTTAAATAATATACATTATGTGGTAACGACAATGACTTAATTGCTAAAAGCGTCTATTTTACACTAAATATGTCATCCATTTTTACATAAGTAAAATGCAAAAATGACGTTTAACACAATTAAGTTAATGTTGTTTCAATAAAGATATATTCGTTGGGAACAACAATGACTTAATTGCTACAAACGTCAATATTGCAGTTAATATTTAATCTTAATTTAATTTAACAACACGCTAAAATGACGTTTAACACATTTAAGTCAATGTTGTTTCTTAAATCTCAAAAAAAGTATGGCCTAATTGCCTTTGCGTCGATGTACATTTACGATGCGACCGGCTGTCTTCACATCACAGGGGCAACTGACCAATCAGTCGTTGTAGATTTCAATGGCGGCTTCAAAAGTATAATGACACAACGCCCTCTGGCCAAACTTTACGGGAAATACTTGAAGGTCAATATTGCACTAGATAGTTTGATCGATTTGGAACCGTTTCGTATAATTAAGTCATTTTTTGAAAAATTTGCATTTACGTCGTTGTTCTAATAGAGGTGCGAAATGTAAAATGACAGTCGATGGATACTTTGATAATTATGATTTGCCCCCATACCACGACATGTCTTGTACTAAGCAACAACGATACTGATAACGACGAACAAGCAGCACATGCACTACATTAAAAATGGACAGTGTCTAAGAAAATTAATTGTGAAGTTATTTTAATTATTTTCTACTTGATGATAATACTTGCAAACACTTGCTAAAGCAACATATTATAGGCAGTTTGAATAAATGCCCGCATGCCGGTAACACACTGTATTGGCCATATAGGCCAATTAGCCCCCCTCCTTTAGTTAGTGGTAGTAGGACCATTTGCAAGGCCCATCCGGATCACTACCACCATCTTATCCTTTAACCTACCACCAAGCGGCTGTATTCAGCTTGTTGTGTTCCGGTGTGGGAATAAGACAACGAAATTACTAACATAATGGCATTCCATCTTAGTCCTCTGCATTGGAAACGCATTTGTAGTCTTCGGATAACAATCTTTAGATCAACGCAAATGTCTATGGGTCACTTACCGTCAGGAAGTGTGTACTAGTTTGCCTTCGCATTGCCTTTTTTTTTAACTGTAAACAAATGTGTTGCATAAGTGTAAAACGTTAAACGCTTTTAATTAATTTTTAAGTATTTTGTATTTTATAAAAGTTGAGCTGGTATAAAAAAAAAACTTGAGTATAAATGACATGTGATATTGAGTGATTTTTTTAAATGCCAATAACTTTGGGCTTCTCCAACCTTTTGATTTTTATTACTACCGAGCAAAGTCTCCAGTAAAATCACCTCTTCAGCAACTCCATAGTTTGACTCCACAGTTTTGTTGCTCGATACATGCGCCTACATGCTAGCAGCAATCGATTGACGGCTTGTTTTGACATTTCCGCGCCGAGAGCTATTGCAGCGACGCAATGTATCACGAAAAGCTGAGGTCTCGTCCTGTCACCTCCTTCTTTTAGTTTAAACTAGCTAAACTAGTTTAAGCTAGTTTTCTTGTCTTAATTAACACTTTACGTTTTATTTCCAGTTACCGTGAAAATGTAGTACGTCTCAGAAAACTAATGGACGACCAGCCAATGTCTCCGTTGGACCGCGCCATCTGGTGGACGGAGCACGTACTACGTCACGGCGGCGCGAACCACCTCCGCTCG
Source organism: Acleris laterana (assembly GCA_963966035.1). Classification (NCBI taxonomy): domain Eukaryota; kingdom Metazoa; phylum Arthropoda; class Insecta; order Lepidoptera; family Tortricidae; genus Acleris; species Acleris laterana. Next base: position 10,033,684 of record OZ014461.1, read on the forward strand.
CCGGCTGCCAACATGCCGTGGACGGTCTACTACGAAATAGACCTACTACTAGCATTACTAGCGGCGTTAATATCCGTGATAGCATTAAGTGTTTTAGTAGTGTATAAAGTAGTTAAATTAATTTTAAGACGGTTTTCGAACAGTGTCAAGATTAAAGCTAATTAGGTAAAATTGTGATGTTAAATACGATTTTTCCAAAAATAGACGGTTAATAAGGGTTTTCCGGCAAATAATTAGAGGAGGCTTGTTTTTAGATACTAAATATGTACAAATTATGTGTGTTACTGAACATTGGCAATCTTAGAACTGATCGATGATGGAGTTGGAAGTTGGAAACAGGATATCTACTATACTTAACGATACATTAGATATGTAATGTAAATATTATCTTTAACAAAAATTAATTAACTTTTCCTATCTTATTTTATCTTACTCCGCAACCGAAATACAACACTGCGAACACTAGTGCGTAAGTAGGTGGGGTTTAAGATGGTAGTAGCGATATGTTAAACAAACAGATCTAAAACTGTTAGAACACCAAACCTGTATAGTCAACAAATATAATATATTATCCAATATTTTGCTCTAAAATATCTGACAAGTCTCTATTACTAGAGGTAACGTTGAAATTAGTATTATTGTTGGTGACTGTACTACGGAATATTTTTAATGTAGGTACGCTAACCTCGTAGGTATATTCAAAACCAAATTCTTAATCATGCTTAATTTATTATGCATAGGTTTGCAATTCTATCATACCTATGCATACATACAGTATGTATCAGAACGAAAGGCCAAGAAAGAGATCCATTAATGTTTAGGCGAGAAAAATGGATGTGGTACCTAATTTAATGAAATCAGGAAACTTTTTACTGATAGTGTAAAAAAATAATAATAATGTAATAAAAATGTAACTCCCTGTCTCATTTGTTTACAATCTTATCAGTGACAACAACGTAAACGTCATAATGTCAGTTAAAGTATAAAGGTGTGTGCACATTCACGTATTGTCCGCCGTTATGTAAACATCTCTGCAAGCGACGATAATTATTGTCATGCACCCTTCTCATCAAACTAGGATTTTCTCGAATACGGCGTTTGATTTTCTCTAAAGCTTGAACTATTCGTAATTCCATTTCTTCGCGAGTACTTGATTCTTTTTTGAACACCAACTGTTTCACCCAACCCCAAAAGAAATAATCAAGCGGAGTGAGATCCGGCGAACGCGGAGCCCAAGGGATTGGTGCGAACCGCCCGATCCATTGGTTTCCAAACATGTCGTTTAACCTGTTCCGTACTCGAATCGTGATATGAGGAGGAGCACCGTCATGTTGGAACCATGTCTGTACGTTGTGACTGAGAGATAAGCTATCAACATAGCGACTGCGAGGTCCGTTAAGCACTTGGAGATACCGCTCAGCGTTTGTTGTGCCAATTATGAACACTGGCCCAATGATATCGTTGTCTCTTATACCGGCCCATACATTTATTGACCACCTGGTTTGATGAGACAGTTCGCGACCCACGTGTGGATTACAAACTTTTGGAGCCCAATGATGGACAACCCGTCGATTCCACATAGTATTCCTTGTAAAGAGGCTCTCATCACTCCAAATAACTTTTCTTAGAAAGTGAGGATCTTCTCTTTTTTTTTCTAACGCCCAATTAGCATACTCAACCCGTCTGGGATAATCGTCAGGTTTCAACGCTCGAACCTTAGTTACGGAGAAAGGATGTTGCCGATCGCGTTCTAGTATTTTGTGTACGAGGGTGTGACTCAAGCCTAAATTGCGTCCTGCTCGCCTAGTACTAGAGCCTGGTTGGTTTTGAAAATAATCCAATACCTGTTCTTCCCGCGTAACATGAACACGTTGAGGACCACCTGAGTTCACAGGCGCCGGCCGATCGTTATTTCTCAGCCGTGTAATGGCATTAACAATGACACGAGCATTACTTGGTTGCCTTCTTGTAGGATACCTCTCGGAGTACAAGCGGAGGGCTGCATTCCCATTGCCCCTGCACTCTCCGTACGCAAGGATCATATCCATTATCTCAACCGCAGTAAAATTTAAAGGCATTATTATTGCAATTAGGTACGATTTAAATTTATATGACGAAAGTGAAGGATGTCAAATAGCAAATTGAAAGAAAATACAATTTATTGGTAGCCTAACCTTTTTGTTATGAAAAAAAATAATCTGTCGTTCTATGGTTTGAGACAATCATGACAGAGCAAAAATGTCAGAGACGATGTTTATTAGTCTTTGTCATTTATTTACACATTTTAGATCAATTTGTTCTACTGGTCAATCAGTTTCTACGCCGAGCAACAGCTTTGCAACTGCTGCAACAGCCAGAATACGTCATCGGCAGTTAGGTAATGGTCACTCAATCATAGTAACCGGTTGCCACTACAAAAGTTGGATTGGATTGCTTAAAATTCATTGTGCAGTGCGGTTAAGCGTGTGTGTTCTAATGTTAACTTGATACGGTAATGTAGTCATAGTTGAAACTGTAATAGCCTGATATGCAGTATTAGATTATTTGTAAATACCTAGTTTGTTTACTTTAGTTATGAAGTGATAAGTGATAACTAATGTCAAACTTACATCACAGGATGTTATTAAGCTCGTTAACCGACTGATGAGAAAGAGGTTAAGTTATTACATTTAGGAAAATTATAAACAAAAAAAGTGATTGGATTAAAACAAAAAGTGGTTTATTGTATTATACCCGTTTTTAACATCCACCGGTTTTAAGGTTGGCCTTTCGTTCAGTTACATACTGTATAACGAAATTTATTACAGCAGCACAATTTCATGCTCTGCTTAATAAGGATGAGACAAAAAGCTTTTGTCAAGCCTTTGTTACTTACTTAAACATATAAAATAAAATAAAAAAATGTTTTTCACTTCTCATGCTCGTAAAATGTTACTTTAGACTCTGCACAATTGCACATCGGGTCTAAAGCTCATTATTAGTCTCTACGGATTAACCCTTAATTTGGCACTGTCCAGAATACTGTACATACCATAATGTACCCTTTTTTTGTTTGGATTGTTTTTTTTTATTTTTGCCCAATTAAGGGTTCAAGTATTTTTTTTATTTACATACATACATTAAATCACGCCTGTTTCCCAGAGGGGTAGGCAGAGACCACTTCTTTCCATTTGCTACGATCTTGACAAATTTCTTTCGCATCTTCCACATTCATACATCGAGTCATGCACGCACGTCGGTTTCGGGTACTTAAGATTCGGCCCTTTTCCAGTATTTCTCCGATTTGACTCGAAAAAGTACGCCAAAATGTAATTGTGCTCAAAAATATTATAATAGTTAGTCAAAGATTCGTGAAGCTGGTGATTCTTTACGATGCATTCAGTGGGCAGCGAAGGCAATCGCAGTGTTATAGCGAATAACGAAGTAACTATAACGTTATCGTGAAATACCACTATTTGGAGGTCAGGAAAGAGCTGCTCAAACTCCATCCACCACTATTTAGTTTGCCTGACAACCTAGTTTGTCCTAAGGGGCTATTGCCTAAGGCACTAAGATAAAAAAGATAAAAGACATTTATTCAGTAAGTAGGCCGTACGGGCACTTTTACACGTCAAGAATCTACCAGCGCCTCCCAAGAGGGTACTACTTAATCGAGCATTTATAAAGCAATAAATATAACATTCAATATAATATCAATTAACATGCGTAGATCAGAAGGAAAACATGCCAAAAAGCTTACGTGAGAGTAAGGAAGAAAAAGGAGAAAAAAAACCTAAAACCCATCTACTTACTTACATATATTTGTTTATAACTTAAAACACGGTGCAAGATGACCACATAAAAGTTTCGATACGTTTTCCTACATTAACGGTGTCCCCTAGACAAGATAAAGCTTTTGGAATTGATCAAATTATTATTGACTATGTTTCGGGTTTAGACCATGCATTTTTGTGTGTTAGATAGTCCTCGACCCTATAGTACGCTTTAGACATTAACGACTTTTTCAAGTAATTTTTAAGTGCTGGAAAGGGGAACTTTAAAACTACGTCAGGTAATTTATTATAAAAATGAATACCAACAAATGATTTATTTACTTTACGAACGCGGAATTTTCGAATAGTGATTTTATTTTTATTTCTATTATTTAAATTACTCAACACTACACTCGCAATCAAAATCGTTTTCATTTTGAAAATCGAACGCTTGTCTGCATACAAAATGAAAACAATTGTTCCGTTTGAAGTCGATTGCGATTGCGAGTGCGTTAGACAATATACCAGCTGGTTGCCATTAAAAGGCCTTGAAACGGGTCTCTATTGACTGCCATAATTATTTTTAGTCATAATGTAATTTAAGTCATAATTTTCGCAAGTCATAATGCATTTTTCTCAGGACACGGTTATTTTTTCAGGATTTTTATAAAACTAACCTAACCTAACCTAACTAATCTACATGATAAAAGTATATTAAAAACTGTACTTAACTTAAACCTGAAAGAAGTTATGACAGAAAAAAGTATGACTAACAATACATTATGACCACCGATATGTAAGGCAGTCAAAGGGATCCGCCTTGAAACACTTGCCTGTCAAAAACGGAGCTCCACAGAGAAGCCGTGATTTAATAATCACGTACACGGTTTGATCGCTTCGGCTGCGCAGCCACATAATTGCTTTATCTAGGGTTTATCAGGGGTGGCAGCCCAGGGCGCAGCGTAGTGTGCAAGTACAGCAGGGCTGTCAAAAATATTGATATTTATATTGAAGCATAAAATTGAAGTAATTGTAAGTATACCTTACCTGTTAACTTGCCGCCTAGCAGTAGTGTTTGCATTGTTATGTTCCAGTGTGGGGGGTTACAAAACCGATTAATCATTATCTCTGTTGTCATAGTTGGCGACGCAATTGCAGTCTAATGTCCATAGAACTTTAAGTCCACTTACCATCAGGCATGTTTCATAAAGTGTCTTCTCTATATGCTTTAAAAATCGGAATGCTTTTTGGTTATAGGTAGGTATAAAATGGTGAATTGATGTGGAAATATAATGATTTATAACTTAATACATTTTTTCAAATCAATCTCTAGGTTAATATTATATATGAAAACCATTCTGCAATGTAGAAGACGATGACCCTGGGTTTTTAAATAAAAATGTGCTTTTGTCTTTGCGTAACTGTTTTTTTACATAAATAAATATATACCTTCACTTCACGCCTTCATTCCCAGAGTGGGGTAGGCAGAGTTACACAATTACCAACAACTCTTAAAATTTGTTGATTATTCTAATGGCGTCAGATAATATATAAATGCTTTACGCATTCAACGAAAGTATAATAATGCTGTTAATCTTACTATCAGGGATTGAAAACCGGTTTATTTTCCGTACCGGTTAGAGCCGCACTTTGAGAGCCTAACCCATAATAAAGGTTACGCTCGCAAGAACCGCTCTAACCGGTATCTCTATGTCGGAGCGTAAACAGGGAACGAAATCAATTTACCGGTTAGAGAGCGGTTCCTCCGTGTGGGGGGTGAATGACCGCTCGTTTAAGGAGACAGGATTGGTTTGCTATGGTATTAGATTGATAGCGCAGCCACCAGCAGCGCCTCGACGCGCGACAGCGGTCATTCATCCCGTATCGAAACACAGAGTAACCGGTTAGGGAGCGCTTCGAAATAACGTTCCCAAATCATTTCGTTCGAACGTAACCTAAATTATTAACCGGTTTAACCTAAATAAATACCGGTTTATTTGTAACCGGTTACAATCCCTGCTTACTATAGCTAATCAAAATACTTTGAGCCTGTTTACCAAAGTATAAGACACTCAATAATAGTATTCAGATATATTGCAACACTTCATAAGAACATTTTAATGTTTGCTGCCATTATACACCATAGTGATTAGTTTCTATCGTGTTTGTTTGTAATACATTTCTTTATTATCAATATACGACTAAAAGCTTTATTGAAGAAACAGATTATGAAGAAAACGGATTTAAGATTTTATTCATTGTTTAGTGAATGGTACTATAGGACTAGCATTAAATGAACACTAACACAGATCATTAAAAAGTTTTTAATCTTAAGAAATTGCCACTACAGCTCTGTGCAGGATAAAATATTTCGTTAATGCTTATTTAATGTATTGGGCTTTTCAAATTACTATTATAAGACTTTAACCTTTGTGTAAGTGTAAAAGCTATTTAAGTTGCTGTATATTATAAACTAGCGACCCGCCCTCGCTTCGCTTCGGTTTATTTGAGTTTTCTATAACACACGTACATAAAACAAAATTTATTATACATAAAAACCTTCCTCATGAATCACTCTATCTACTAAAAAAAACCGCATCAAAATCCGTTGCGTAGTTTTAAAGATCTAAGCATACATAGGGACAGACAGCGGGAAGCGACTTTGTTTTATACTATGTAGTGATACCTGATGCTTTGGTAGGAGTTTAATCTTTATTTAAGAGTATAATATAGCTTTAAGCATTTCGAAACGAACCAAATGCTATTAAAAACTATTTTATCTTTGCCGATGCCAATTAAAAGTGTTATTCGGACTTTTGGACATAAATCCATATCCACTTTGGTTAATATATAGGTTACGTGTTACTTGGGCTGTAACCACATTTTTCACAAATAGGCTATATGTTAATGACAGGTTGCAAACCCATCGCTCAACTTACTGCAAGCCTTTATTCCGTTAATCGCCTCTTACGACATCCACGGGAAGACATGGAGTGGCCCTATTCTAACCCGGCAACCACACTTAATATAAAATGGCAAGTACCACACAAGCATAACGTGTACAATATTTAAGAAGTGTCCCTACTGTACCTTTCCCCGTTACCTTTAAGGTAACTAAATACTCGGCATAACGCTCCGTACCCTGTAATTTTCGAGAAGTAAATATGGCACGTGACGGTTCGCAGGGTTACCGCACACGCGTCGATTGACCGTGAGATTGCTGACAATGTCCTTGGACTGTTAGACAAGTGTATCTGTAACTCAAACTGATAGCAATAATTTGGCAAATTCACGTTACAATGCGACATATTGAACAATAATCGGTTAATTCAGCCTCTACTCTAAGCGGTAAAAACCATCGTCGGTGACCCTATTATGGTATTGTTTTTAACTCTGAAGCTATTGACGACGCGCTGGCCTAGTTGGTAGTGACCCTGCCTACGAAGCTAGCGGTCCTGGGTTCAAATCCCGGTAAGGGCAGGTATTAGTGTGATGAGCGCGAATGTTTGTTCCTGAGTCATGGATGTTTTCTATATATTTAAGTATATATTTCTCTATATAAGTATTTATATCGTTGTCTAGTACCCATAATACAAGCCTTGAGCTTAGTTTGGGACTAGGTCAATTGGTGTGAAATTGTCCCCTGATTTATTACTGTTCAAGTAAATAAAACCTATCAAAGGTAATATAAAATTTCGATACGTTCATCTTATCCATTGACCTACCGCCAAACAGCAGTGTTCGCATTGTTGTGTTCCGGTTTGGGGATAAGACGGCCGGTGAAATGACTAGCATAAATGCATTCCATCTTAGGTCTCAGGGTTGGCAACGCATTCGCAGTCTTAGGATTGCATTGCAGTCTTGTGAATGTGAATGTCTATGGGTGATAGTGTGCACTTATCATCAGGTGGCCTGTGTGCTCGTTTGCCATCTCTATGCAATAAAAAAAAAGTTACGTTGCAATGTTAAAGCAAATAGGACTTAGCCCAAAATCTACCGACTCTTCCCCCTTAATCTTTTACCTAACAAGTACCCAGTACGTTCTCAAGAAGTAGGTAAGTATGGCGCGTGACGGTTTGCAGGGTTACCGCACACGCGTCGATTGACCGAGAGTTGCTGACAATAGTGACAATGTGTGTCCTTGGTCTGACAGACCAGTCTAATATGTATATGACTCTTAAGCCCGATGTCCACTGCGGCACACGCCCGTTACGCAAGTACTCACAAGTACGCTACACACGAGCCAAGTTGTGAAACTCCAGCCCTAGACCAGCTCGATCACAACTCACGGAACAAGCGACTAAGGTATCTAATTTTTTTTTTAATAATAATAAAAAAATATATATTCAGATATCTCAGATCCTTAGGTTGTTAGTTACAAAAAACACTTATAAAAACTACGTTAGTACATTAATGATATTAAAGAGTTACATAAACTATTTTAGTGTCATAAGACATGAAGGTTGGTAAATCGGCAGAGAATATCCGAATCCCACCTCCCTGCTATCATTTTCAGGATGCTATTTGTGCTCCCCCTCATCTGCCTCACCACAGAGGCCGTCTTCTTCCGTATTAGAGCATAAAAGTCCTCTACGCTAGCTCTGGCAAACATCCCAGAGGCGCTGCAGAATCGAGGAACAGCACCCTGAAAATGTTATTGTATTGGATTTGCAGGGTATTGTAGGGCCTCAGCCTGAAACTAGCCCACAGGCCGCACGTATAAAAACTTTGACAGTAAGCTCTAAATAACGTCAGATTCACTTGAGCACTGCAGCGCGCGAACCTGTGCGCCAGCATCCCGCCTCGGACCGACCACGCCCTGCGCTCCAGCTCTATATCGAGATCGTCTTTTAGGTCCTCGGCCACAATATGACCTAGGTATTTGAACTACATACACATACACACATACATAAACTCACGCCTTTATTCCCAGAGTGGGGTAGGCAGAGCTACAGAATTTCCAACCACTAAAAAAACTTTTTTATAATTCTGTAACCACATTTTGCACACTTACTACTTACTTTTTTTGTATTTGAACTGTGTAACATAATTTAAAGGAACCCTGCTCAACAATATTTTGGGCTAGAGGCCAAGAGACGGTCTACGGGAAAGGTTTAAAAATGAGTACTTTGTACTTGTTTGAGTACTTGCTCATACAGAAGAGAAGGGGAAGGAGAGGGACTCTTATTTAAAGGTGATGTTGTATTAGTGGAGACTGATGCCAAGCGTATTGAGTGGCCTTTAGGAGTAATTTTAGAAATTTATACCGGCAAAGGTAGCAATGCAAGAGTAGCAAAAGTTCGCACAAGAGACGGCGAGTACACTTGAGCTTAACAACGTCTGTACCCGCTGGAAGTGCAACCCAGTGAAGTTTTAAAATGATGAGTAGTGGTTTGGAGCTCCGCCCCAAAGGCGGGAGGATGTTATTATAAACTCTTTGTTTATAAAAAAATATACTTTCTGTGTCGTTGTCACTCTAAAATAAATGGTGTATCGTATTACATAGTTTTCCTGATTTGTTTCATCAATCGTTTTAAGTGTGTGCCACGAGCATGAGAAATAGTTGAGTTAACTATACTCGCTGGTTAAGAATTCACCGGTGAATAAAAAAGCTGAGATTGGATCAACGAATAACGAGTTACATTTCCTAGCTAAGACGCGCTAAGACTGCACCGAGCAAACGTCGAGCGTCCAGTGGCGCCCTCATTACTATTATTGTGTTTTCTAATTAACTAAAAAATTTCCTTGCAATCAGACGATACTTTTATGTAGCGCAAGTAATACCACGATTTATGGGATACGTAACAAACTTTAATAACAATTACCCTTTGAGTAGTCAGCTTAATGGGAAAAGGTAGCCACTTTTTTTCGTTAAGTTGATAACTCGAAGGTGAATTGTTATCAAACTATGTGATATACCCTTTAAATTGTGTTTTCATTTGTAGTACAAAAACTTACCGACCGATTTCAATAAAATACTTTAGTTTATTAAAAAACACAAAAATAGTAATGAGGGCGCCACTGTACATCCGGGGTACGCTCGGCGCAGTCTTAAAGCAAACGCAACATTTTCTGACTGCCAATAAGACTTCTGTAGACACTTGACAGTGGCAACCCGACAAAACTAGCTATTTCTCTAACGAAACCGTGTATTTTCCGCAACCTTTTAGAAAATTACGTAAATTATTTAGTTCGGCTACACTATGCAGCTTCAAATATTTATTGCAATGGAGTTGAACAACTAAATCCGGGACGCAATAGCGGAAAACACCTGTAAATTTCCCAACCGAGTGTCGCAGACGAACCTAATAAAACTTCTAAACTCACCTTTATTACTTTTATCTAGCATTATTAAATTTGCCTACGGCCAGTTGTGAAATCGGGCCTGTAACTAGTTCCTAACTCCTAAAAGGGGGGTGGCGCAAAAAGCCTTTGTCCACTCCCACGCTCGGCTATTTTTAATGTCACACATGTGTGTTCTAGAACTGCTTCCTACATTTAATAGCAGCAAAAGGTTTCCGATGGGAATTTTAATATTTTAGACTGGTATCAGGTTTTGAAATGCAAAAACGTTGCGTAAGAGCACTTTGTGGTGCACATCAGGGGAAATCATGCCAGTCTCTCTTTGTTAAATACGGAATACTTCCACTTCACTATATTAAAGAAACAGCTGTATTTACTAAAAAAAAATGGGTGTGTTTTTATTTGTAGTGTTATAGAAAACTGCGCACCATGTTCAAATAAAATCTAATGAAATACGGATACGGAGTAACAATACTTAATAAAAGCATGAATTGAAAAATTCGCTAATACAAGTAAAGTTAAGTTTTTATACGAGTATGAGTACTTTCAGTTTCATCTCAACAGCATAGTCAAAGTCATAAATATTAAGTTCCCAAATGCGTCACAAATATCTATACACCCCTATGCCACTGACAATAAGGATCATATATACATAATATTTGGCGTGATGCTGTAGATGTGTAATAAGCGTTTATAAGCAACTAGCGTCTGCCCGCGACTCCGTCCGCGTGGAACTCGTTTATATCGTAGCTCCATACAAATTTTCACCCTCTATTTCACCCCCTTAGGGGATGAATTTGGGGAAAAATACTATCCCATGTCCTTTCATAGGATTCAAACTATCTTTGCACCAAATTTCATCTAAATCGGTTCAGCGGTTTAGGCGTGAAGAGGTAACAGACAGACTGCATTTATAACATTAGTATGGAAGTAGGGATTTTCCACTTCCCCATTGTATTTTTGTTTTAAAACTTACACGCGAACCTGAAACTATTATCATTTATGAACCTTTCCGTCGTATCATGGCCCAGATATTTCTCCAGGGCTGCGGTAACGTGAACAGGATATCTCTTGATTTATATTGGGTCTGGCGAGAAATCTATTGGAAACAACCATTTCGTGAGAAACATTCTTTATAGTTTTCTTTGAAAGTAAACATTTGCTGGCCGAGGAAACAAGTAGGCACTTTTTACATGATAATATTCATTTATAGAAGGATACTTTGAGTGAAAATATTGCGACCGTAATTTATCTCCAAGGCATTGTACTTGAGGCAGGACATTTTGCAGGCCCTTCTATTTTCTTTATCCGCAAATCAAAAGAAATACAGTCACTCAATACAAATGTTGACCATACTTAGAACATTGTCATTGTCACTGCCATTGTTATGGTCATACTTGTCATTTGATGTTCAGTTTGAAGTTTATCATTACAGTGCAATAAAGTGCTTAACATTTTCGTTGGGGTACGTGTGTGAAGGGGTTGATATGAATGTAGAGAAAGTATGTTTTGACCGGTGCACTTGGCGTTTCATAGTCTCTGCATACCTCATCGCGAGACAGGCGTGAAGGTATGTATGCAGAATTAACCGGCAAACTTATGTTGCCCTGCACATTCAAGTTTAATGTAGGCACGTAGGGCAGAGTCAGGTATCAACTTTAGTTGACCTGTTTCGACGTGGATACACTCACTTGTTAATAATACTCGGACTGAATAACTTCGGGTCGCCAATAAGTATATAACTCGGCCAGGAATTGAAAAGGGGATTGTTTGAATACACGGGAAATTTAGAAATAGAAATCGTTATTTGTTTGAATACGTTACAACAAGGTCTTAAGATGAATAACAGAATCATTAAAAATAATAAGCAATAGCAAAGTTTTGAGCAATAATTACCCTTCAATAGTACAGATATCTATAACACAAAGTTAGAGTAAGTGCAAGTGAGAGTAAGTGCACCTTAAGACTATCACCTAAGATTGCTGTCACTATCTTACACGCATGCCGCATGTTCAAACTACAGTATATTACAAGCTGTTATCCACTTAAAAAGATGCATTCATATTTCTACAAATTGTATCGTCAAAAAACACTATTAAAAACATCATGTGACAAATTCCCAATTAAAAAATTCAAACCAATTCGGAAACAAGTCAGTAATCACAAACTGGCCTGCCCGCTCACCAGGCGTATCTCCGTCAGACATATATCTAAGCAGAATTTCTGGACGTAATTTAATTATACCAAGCCAGCCTGAAATCCCACGCGAGAGCTAGTGAAGTAAAATCACTATTGCATTGGATGTAACATGAAATTTTGCAGTCTAAATACACAGACTGAGCGAATGGGTCTTGTTTGAGGAAACAACACCTTGATTTTCGAAAAGGGAAAAACTGCATTTAAAGATGAAAAAAACATAAGTACCTACCGGCAATCGACCCTCTCTTCGGGTTTATGTTTCAAGACACAGAACACGAATGAAAATCGTATATTACCACTACCTACGAGATTTTATTTATTTCTAACCTAATAGAAAATTGTTGGATTTCTAAAATATGAAACATTTTCAACATGGTACTGAGCCTCCAGTCAAGATGCATTACGCCCTATTTACACTTTGTTAAGTGAAAGCGTTCATACATTTACTACTTGCCACTTGACAGCAAATGTATGAACTTCTTATTTGCACTTAACAAAGTGTAAACAGGGCCTTATGCTAACTAGCGTTTCTATTCGATTAGTTTTTAAACCAATCGCGTCACTGGTAGATCACGTGACTCATCATTCACGTCATCTACCAGTGACGCGATTGGTTTAAAAATGAATCGAATAGAAACGCTAGTTAGTGTTACGCATCTTGGCTTGGGCCCCAGATCTAGTCATGCCCATATATATCTACACAGTAGTTGCTTTCTTCGCTGGTGTTATTTTCTAATGCAATAATAGCAAGACAACTAAAGGTAAATGTTGGCATCCGAAGCGACCACTCCACCCGGGGGCCGATCTCTGCCGTCCTAAGCAAAAACGCAGTAACTAAAATAAACTTTCTATAGTAATATCAACCTTATTATTAACGCTATAGAATTCATTCTGTTTTGGTGATTGAATTTAAGATACTGCTTATTGGTTTAGGATGGCGAATCTGAAAACCAGCGCTGGGCTACCAAGCACATGATGCGATCTGCACTCATTGCCTAGAAATTAAATAGTTATTCTTTAAATTCAACCTTGTTCTAAATTCAAATAAGAATAACGTACCATTTTGTTTAAAGATTCTGTTAAGTTGTACCTAACATTTTTCTAGGCAGTAACGAATTTTACTTTTTTCAACACTAAAATTTCATGAAAAAAAATTAAGTGGCAGTTCCACAAATGTAGGACCAGAATAGAATATTTTGATAGCAAGTTTAATTTGGAACTCTACGTTGTTACGTTATAGTAACATGGCTTAACATGTAATTCGGATTCAAAGCCAGAGGATCCCCAAGAGATCGCCATTTGGTTGTACGCTGAATCCGGATCGCAGTGTCTAAGATTCTGAAAGCTAGATTTATTAGAACTGAACAGGCTTTCACAAACTATAAAGTACGTTTTCTACATTCACTAATTAAAAATAGAATTAAAAAAAAAACATGCTAGTAAAGAATATGACATGTAACATTTTCACTCTCAAGACTTCTAACTAGTGAATAGGTAGACATTTCACCTGTTGTACATACATACATACATACATTAAATCACGCCTGTTTCCCAGAGCATGTAGCAGGGATAGGCAGAGACCACTTCTTTCCACTTGCTACGATCTTGACAAATTTCTTTCGCTTCTTCCACATTCATACATCGAGTCGCACGTCGGTTTCGGGTACTTAAGATTCGGCCCTTTTCCAGTATTTCTCCGATTTGACTCGAAAAAGTATTCCTATAACGGAACACAACAATGAGAACACTGCTGCTTGACGTTAGGTTATAGGAAATGAAGGTGGTAGCAATCTGATCGGACCCTGCACAACGTCCTACTACCACTAAAAGCCACTAATTCCGACTTAAAGGGGCCGGTTCTTAACTAGCTTTAATAAAAAGCTGTTGGGTAGCTTATGAGATATTAGCGAAGAAAATTGGAACCGCCATTACATTTAAAGTTTTTGACAACTAAATCTATCATGTGTTTTAATCATCTTTTGCAAAGATTCAACAAACTTCACGGTGACTACAAACAAATACAAACTTAATTTAACAAAAGCCAACAATAGTATTCCAGCAAAGGTCGTTGCCTCACAAGACTGGTCCGCAAACAACCTTTTTCGATAGGCTTTATTTTATTTATCCGAACAGCCTCATCCAATCAGACGGTAAAACATCCGAATTGCTTCATCTGTCTTCTCGCATAGTTCTTTCTAGCGCTGATTCTAACACCTACCCTTCAAACTCCGACAATATATTCCATCGACAACATTCAAGTATACACCGACGGTTCTGCAGTAGAGCTAGGAGCTAGCCCAGTGCACTGGATAGTAATGTACATCATTGAATCGCCTTTTGTTTCGGGTCACTAGCATCTTGGATTGGACTTGGTTCTCCTACTAAATTATTCGTAATATTGGCTATCTAGTGACCGCAATTCTCTTCGCTACTTTTTACTCGGGAATCGGTGAATTGTGGAACATCTGCTGTGATTAATAAGTAAATCCGTTCGCTTAAGAAGAACAATTTGTTCTTGAGTAAGCAATTACGCTTAATTGTTACTTAATAGGAGTATTGGTTGATCAATTCGTGATGATCATATATGAATAAGGTAACTTCTATTCATTAGAAGTCTAACTGCAATTGTAACTTAGGGCGGTCACAAGATACGTCAAAGTTAACGTCAAACCATAGAACACGGTCATTTTTGACGCATCTCAAGACGAGTATTACAGTTGGAGATTAGTTTATTAATATGGAGACCTGTATCGAAATTTGAGATTGTTTTAAAAAAAAATGCTTTAGAGAATTGTAAAAGGACACTCAAATTGCGTAGCTGTCAAAGTAATTCAATACCAATTTAGCACCGGGCGATAACGTTTCTCCCCACTGAAGTTAAGTCTGACTTCCACGATTTTTGAATATTATGAAAATATTATTAATACGTTGATTTACTGTCATTAAGTACAAATGGTCATATCTGCTGCATGCAGGATGGGAGATGGGCCAAAAATACCACCCATTGGCTTCCCCACGACGGACATCGTAGCAGAGATAGATCCAGAAGGAGATGTAGAGACGACCTAGAGTTATTTGCGAGGGATTGGCAAGAGTGCGCTCTGCATAGGGACGAGTGGCGAAAAAGAGGGGAGGCCTTTGCCCAACAAAGGGACACAAAAACAGGCAAGTAAAAAAAAAGTGCAAATCGAAAATCAAAACTTGAAATTATTATTATACGTCAAATCAGAACATGTGAATTTAAAATACATCAACAAGGAAAATGGTCCAAAATGAATATCTTTGAAAATGCAATCATTTTCTATCAACTTATCAAAGAGATGAGCCAAAAGAGATAATGACCATTTTGTATATAAGTACACACCAAAAAAAATACCATTTGTTAATTCGTTTCACGTCGTATTTAATTTATAATGGGCAAAATTCAGTTTAGGTTCAATTAATTTAGAACGAAAATACATTTTCGGTACAGTCAACAGCATAAATAAGTGATCATTGATCGCCATGTCGTTTTTAACACGACATTTCAAACACGACATTAAAGTGACAAGCTGCATAAATGATCACTTATTTATCCTGTTGACTGTACGTTTCCTATTTATTTGTTCTGTTATTTGATACTATCCAAGAATTATTTTCTCGAAGTACTAATTTCATAATATCTACAACACATCCAAGAATCGTAACAATAAAACAAGGTTTAAGGGGAGGAAAACGTTATCGCATGTATGTATGCATTTTTTTAATATTTACAATCCTCTAAATAGTTCGATCGATTTTAATTAAAAAAAATGGGAATTTTATTATTATGTAAATATTTTTAATTAGATGTATTACATATTATTTTTATATAGTTGTATATGTATTTGCTCTTATATAAATATGTTGTTTAAATATTTGACGTAATGTCTTATTTTAACGTTTCATCAAATTTAGCACAACCTCTACTTGTCTCTGGTTGGCCCAATGGTTGGGCTGGAAGAGAATGCCTCAAGGTATTAAGGTCGCTTTTTTACTTTGTGTGTTGTACAATGAAGTTTAAATAAATAAATAAAAAAAAAAAAAAAATGGAGTCGCTAAAAGATAAAGATAAAAAATAAAAGATGTTTATTCAGTAAGTAGGCCGCACGTACACTTTTACACGTCAACAATCTACCAGCGCTTCGCAAGAGACCACTGCTGAGAAGAAACGCCTCAAGAAACTCAAAAAAACAATTAAAAATAACATTACACTATTTATTTACATTGATCTAGGAAGGGTAGGGGGAAACCTATGTCACATTATAGTGGATACTTTACGGTGTTGGTATGATGATGATTATGGGTGAACAGAGGGGTTATTATGACATGGCTATGCAGTTCAGTTTACGCTGAGAGAAAAAGACAGAGCTATATAATTGCTATGGCTCTGTCCTTTACGCTCGCCGTAAAATGAAAAGCATGGCCATGTCATCATAACCTCCCAGATATTTTTTTAACAAAGCAGGTTGTTCCAGGCCGTCATTCTGTAGGCATTTTGAGAATTTATTTTTATTTGTATAGTAGCCCGTGTGGTTGCCGGATTAGAATAGTGCCACTCCGTGTCTTCCCGTGGATGTCGTAAAAGCCAATTAAGGTAATAAAGGCGTGTAGTGCTGTTAGCCGATGGGCTTGCAACCTGTCACAATGTGGTTACAGAATTATCAAAAAAATTTAGAGTTGTTGAAAATTCTGTAGCTCTGCCTATAAAGAATAATTGCCACTCTGGGAATAAAGGCGTGAGTTTATGTATGTATGTATGTTATACAGTGTGTTACCAGCACCCAGGCTTTTTTTAAAGTAGGTTAAAATAACGTATTTTTGTAACGTAACTATGACATTAATTTAATTAATATACAACTTTTCAGACTTTGTTAACTTTCTAACAAAATTTTAATTGCCAGCAATGTAAAGCACAGCAATTTGACAAGTGTAAATGACAGTCGACGGATACTTGATTATTATGATTTGCCCCCGTACCACGACATGCCTTGTACCAAGCAACAGCGATACTGATAACGATGAACACGCAGCACATGCACTACATTAAAAATGGACAATATCTAAGAAAATTAATTGTGAAGTTATTTTAATTATTTTTTAATTGATAATACTTGCAAACAATTGCTAAAGCAACATATTATCGGCAGTTTTAATAAATGCCCGCATGCCGGTAACACACTGTATAGTAGAATTTCTGTTATACTTACTTTATTTGTTAAACATAATATTAAGTGCCTTTGATTTTATATTATACATTCCTTAGTCTCTTAAATACTTAAAACTGAACATAGAGAATGAAAAGTAAACGATTTGATTCAATCAACGACATTTATGATTATTAACCTCGTGAGGCCCATGAATCTTGTGTCAGTCAACTAAAGTCAAAAGTCACTTTGACAAATGTCCTAAATTTAGGACGTTGGGCCTCACGAGTTGGTTCAAACTAACTAAACATTTAATTATCAACTCTTTATCCTAATTTCGGAGAAAGATGGCGATGAAGAATTTCCGAACTTCGGCATCCAAATAAACATCTTAATCAAATAAGTAAGAAGGGGACATGTGTTATAGACAATTAACGCATATAGTACCCTATGTATAACCAAAGAGGGTACATTTGTCGGATGTTAGATCGCAGATAAGCCCCTATTACTTAGGGTACCCTTATTACTTAGGGGTGGAAGTTTTGCAACAAAGAGTATGTACCTAACCCAGCCTTTGTGGTCACGTCGTATCGAACTTACCGAGGTTAAGTAATGAGGGCTCAAACACGCCGGTTCGCATTATCAAGACCATTCCAACATTTAGATTAGCATTAAAAAGAATACTTTTACAAAACCAAGATTAATTTTAAATTATAATAATATATTTATTTGTTTTGTTAACTGTCCATTTTGTATAGATATTTTAAAATATTGTTATTATTTCACTTTTGTCATGTGAGGTCATTCATATGGTTTTTTTTTTTGTACCTAGTGTCTTTTTAGGTAGTAAGTGTACCTATCGTTGTATTTATATAAATTCAGTTAATGTATTTTCTAGTTTTTTATTCTGCTGAATTTTCGTGATTCAGGAGCTGTCGTCTTTTATTGTTAAATAATTTGTTTTAGGGTCATTATTTGGGCGTTTGTTCCGAACCACTTTCGTGGTCACGTTTTTGTAGAAGTGGCTGCAGATTTCGATTTCGTTTCTGGTTGGGTATCTAAGTTTACTGGACATCGCGTACCGAGGGTTCCGTACCGCACAATATTACTTATTTTCCGATTTGAATTCGATTTGGAATCGAAGCAGCGTGAGGTCAACTCACACTTGACCTTTTATTAGTGGTTGTTTTTTTTCAGGGTTTATACTGTCATATCAAATTTTACGCTTGTATGGTTTACCGTTTTTACGATACAATTACAAGTACATTTCACTTTTTTTATTTGTTAGTAAATCGCTATCTGTTATGGTTCAAAAGATACAGCTCTCTAAAGTTAGAACTGAGAGATGGCCGGAATATTCGGAAAAGTATAATTCAGAATTTCAAGGTTTTCTCTCTAAAACCTTATTGTCCTCTCTCTCTGTCCAGTAGACCAAGAATACTAGGTAGTTAGATAATTCTTGATTGAGCTTGGTGGCTACCAGGAAGAAGTTTAGGAAACTTTGCCGGCACCTGACTCCGATAACAACGAAACTGACCCTCTGGAGCCTAAACTTTGCTAGATATTTGAATTCTAGCTTAGTTAGAACGCCTAAAGTTCATATCTATACTATTTCTATAGAGCTTATAGAACTGGAGCTCCATTGTCCTTGTTAAAATTATATCGATAGCTAAAATGACGATTGGCGTAAAGGACAGTTAAATTGTACTGTGAAATTTGTTCAAATGACAAATTGGCGTAAGGTTTAGCAAAAACGGTACAGTAAAGCTACTTAGAAATTATACTGCAAAATGGTCCTATACGCCGATTGCCATTTGGATCGATATTGGTTTTACTTACTATCGTATTGTTTTTAATGCCGCCATTACTGCCGGGTAATTAAGTAGGTATAGGGTATAATTTTATTACAAATAAAAAAAAAATACAAAATTTTGTTATTTCATGGACACAACAAAGCCTGGGTTAGCACCCTAACGTCGAAAATGGATGATATTGTCAAACATATTATATTTGGAAAAAAAAAACCGAATTCCTTTTACCCGAATATTCATTTGTCCAAATTTTAATTTTTCCGAAAGCTATGTTATGCTAGAGCTATTTTAGATAAACATTACATAATTTATTTGTCAAACCGATAACAAAAAGTTAAGTCTTCTATCATATTTTTTTTTTTTTTTATGAAAATTCTAAATTTTATTCAATTTGGAATTATGACTTTTATATTTTATATTTGCATAACGACATGGTCGGATACCCAACCTTTTGCAAGGTAGCCTTAATTCATACTTATTTACAGAACTATAATGCCTAATTAAGTAACTGGTGAGTAGGCAAGCCATGCTTTGTGCTAATCTGTCATTATGACAGATAAGGATAAAGCATGGCTTTAGCTTCTCCACGGCTACTACCCTTTTATTAATAAGGGCAATAAGGGCATAAGGGCTTTAAACTAAGCTTTACTATACTCCGTTTGTTTAGGTAGTGAACTAAATGTAAGCAAAGTAAGCCACGTGGATCTGTTGAACAGCCAATCAGAATTGTTTCTTCAAACTTTGACGTGTCAGTGCTCTGCTTCTATTTGCTGACCAGCTCAATCACGTGGTTTGTTTGCTTACATACACTTAAATACCTAAACGAATGATGTATAATAGAAGAGATAAACGCTATACCTTATTAAGACTGCGCCGAGCGTCCGCCGGATGTACAGTGGCGCCCTCAATACTTTTATTGTGTTTTCTAATAAACTAAAGTATTTCATTGAAATTGGACGGTAAGTATTTGTACTACAAATGAAAACACAACTTATAGGGTATATCACATAGTTTATTAATAATTCACCTTCGAGTTATCAACTTAACGGAAAAAAGTGGCCACCTTTTTCCGTTAAGCTGGATACTCAAAGGGTAATTGTTATTAAAGTTTGTTACGTATTCCATAAATTGTGTTTTTACTTGCACTACAAAAACGTATCGTCTGATTGCAAGGAAATTCTTTAGTTAATTAGAAAACACAATAACAGTAATGAGGGCGCCACTGTACATCCGGCGTACGCTCGGCGCAGTCTTAATACGATTATTATCTCTGTTTAACTTACACCTCATTTAGTTTACAATAGCGACCTCATCCGCGTACATTTAGTAATAAGCCATTCCACAGGAACTGTTATTTTCCATTCAGGGCTATAAGCTATCTCCATTCCTAATTTAATTTAAATCCGTTCCGCCATTTATACGCGAAGGAGTAACACATATATTAAATCACACACGCTTTATAAAATTAGCCTTATTATTTATTTTAAACGTATAACTTAAGGTTTAAATACCGAGTAATGGATTAATTAAGAAAGGCCAAAACCCTTTTTCGAAGCGGGTTGTAACATATCACTTTACTCACTTGGTGAATAAACAGGGCGCAAAGCAGTAACTTTAAGCGCGGACGCAAACAAAGATCGATTAACCCGTTGCCGGCCATTAGCGACGCAAACATATTTGTATTTCTCTTTGGATAAAATGTGAGGTAGGGCGACAGCTGTTGCAGTGTTAAGTGTCGCTGTTTTTGGATGTTCTTTCACGATTTTTTTTTAACCTCCGATAAAAATATTTATACGTTTAGTGTGTGTATCTGTGTATGAGTGTACTTGTTCTGTGTCACGAATTAGAACCTCAAATCAGGCCTTTTAACTGAAGTATCGGAGAACAAAAATGGTTTAAACACATGTTACCCCTTTTTAAGGGGTTAAAACAACCCTTTAAACGTTAAGTAAACGGAAGTATTAAATCATGAAAAGTAGACTGTTACCGCTCTTTTGTGAACATTATAATTTCCTTTCAAATCGCGGAATTATACGTCGTATGTCCCTTCAAATTTTCAAGTTTATATGCCCTTTTAAATTAAAGCATAATTTCCCCTTCGCAAAGTAAGTTTGCTTAGTAAAGCAAGCCTATACTTTGTTAATTCGTTTGGTACCGAAGGCTCAATATGAAAAGGCATTTTGTATCGGAACGCCATTATTTGGCTCTGAATAAAGAATGAGTACAATGGGTACTCATGGGGAATTTATAATGCATTCTTGTACTGCATTAGAACAAAGGCAATATCGGTTACTCAGCTTCTAATGTAAAATACTTTATTCCAATACGAGAGGGTTGTATCTTGTTCAGCATACATTGTTTTATAAGCCTTTTTGATTTGCAAACGCAAATGTGTTCTCGTTTTGTTATTTGCGAATGAAAAGTTCTTGTTTTGAGTATTTTACTCGAGTACAGTCAGCTCTGAGAGATCTACAAAGGTTGAAGTTGAATAATTTAGTTACGAGTAGGAAAATAAGTTACAGTGACTTTGCGACTTCATTTTTCGTACTTTTTGGGGTTTCATATTCATAGAGTATGGTAACGGGACCCTAATAAATAAATATCAGGGGACAATGTCACACCAATTGACCTAGTCCCAAACTAAGCTCAAGGCTTGTATTATGAGTACTAGACAACGATATAAATACTTATATAGAGAAATATATACCTAAATCGGAGAAATACTGGAAAAGGGCGGAATCTTAAGTACCCGAAACCGACGTGCGTGCATGACTCGATGTATGAATGTGGATGAAGCGAAAGAAATTTGACAAGATCGTAGCAAATGGAAAGAAGTGGTCTCTGCCTACCCCTCTGGGAAACAGGCGCAATTTAATGTATGTATGTATATATACCTAAATATATAGAAGACATCCATGACTCAGGAACAAATATTCGCGCTCATCACACTAATATCTGCCCTTACCGGGATTTGAACCCAGGACCGCTAGCTTCGTAGGCAGGGTCACTACCAACTAGGCCAGCGCGTCGTTCCCTATTAGGTACTAACCTTCCGCTATTCGTCCGTCTGTCAGCCAGCTGTATCTCATGAACATACACCGGATTAACGCGGGCAAAAATTTACCAGTGCTAGTGATTCATTAAATGTCGACTAAGTTTATCGACATCGATAAAAAGCAATTTTTAATCATCATTATCATAATTAATGGCCAAGTTTGAACACGTTGTAATTATGTGCAAACCTCTTTTATTTATACTTATCGCAACTATATTCAACCGCTGTCCGACATTGACTCTGGACTCAAGTCACTTTTGACAACCACTGAAATTACATTGAATAACAAATTTATTTAGTAGGTACAATAATATTCTTTAGCATTCCAACAAATAAAGAAACTTTTTGTTTTTTAAGTCGGCTTAAAATGCCTCCAAAAAAAAAATCATTTTTCTCCGTGAAAAGCTGATGATTCAGACATAGAAGATAACGGTACGACTTACTGTTGCAAGAAAAGTAAGATTAATATGTCACGAAAAAAGTTGTCGATAAATATAGTCGATATTTAATTAATCACTAGCACTGTTACATTTTTCCCCGCGTTAATCCGGTGTATGCTCATGAACCGTATTAGGTAGACGTTGAATTTAATACAAGTCTGTATTTCTATTTCTATTGCCGCAATAAAAAATATACAAGAATTTTACGGAACCCTTCGTATGCAAGTTCGAGTCGCACTTGGCCGATTTTTTAGGGTACCGTGCCCAAAACCCTGTTAGAGCAGACAGAAAATGAAGGCGTAGTGAAAAGGTCCCCTGTGACACCTTTTAGGTACGGTACCGTAAAATGTTCCTACTTTGCTCCCCCATAGGTAACTATGCTCCATAGTGACTATTTCGTTTGTTACCTAAGTCAAGGTTGATGACAAATTTGTTTAAAACAATCGATGTATACATCCAGCTACAAAGTAAATGACAGCAATAGAATGATTTACAATACAGATTACCTCAATATAACCATGGAGCATAATTACCCAGGGGGGAGCAAAGTAGGCACATTTTACAGTACCCTAAATGAAATATACAAAAAGGTACTTAACTACTGAAAAATTCCCAAATAACATGGCGGAATAATAAGAGAAATAACACCGTAATACTAATTGAATTTTAATAATCGCTAAAAGCCAAAGTTTGCTTTTAATACATTAACACAAATTAGCCAAGTCAAATTCATTACCGTGGAAAACTACGTGAGAGTTCGGGATGCTATTCAGTTAATCAGCTAGATTAATATTAGTTTTCTATCCGAGTAATTAGGTAGTTATTCAAAACAATTAGCAAATTGGTATTAGTATGTGCATTAGTGGGTGTTACATAATTTATGCCCGTTGCTTGTCATACGCGGTGGTATTATTGTACTCTAAAAACCTCTTTATTCATAAACGTAGAATAAACCTACTTTAGTTAAAGTTTTCTTTGTCGCTTTCTGTCAAACTCAAATATCATTATGACAGATAAGGATAGAGCATATTTCAAGCACGCTGTATCTTTTCGCCTAAAACGGTTTTTATTTCAATTACTTACTATAAAAAACTAACCTAACCTAACATGACACAATAAATCGCTTCTTAAATACAAAAGCGCTTCAAAACCAAAACAAATATAGATATAGTTTCATTCCGAATTTAAATGCAATACGAACACATTTTGATTTGTGGCCCTTTAGTATTTAATCAACGAGATGTTCGTTAAATTCTGTAATTTCAGTCTAAAAGATGTTAGGCGAAATGGATTTAGCCCAAACAATCATTAGGACAAATAATCATTAGGACAAACAATCATTAGGACAAACAATCATTAGGACAAACAATAATTAGGCGATGCGACACGAGCTGCCATTTTTTACATCATGAATTTACAGGTTATAAGTTTCCATTTGACATAACCTCAACCAATGACGGCCAGCCATTTGAGCAGTGTTACCAGTTTAGACCTGTTAATTTTTTGTATGTATGTAAACACTTTATTGTACAGAAGAGATACCAATTATAAAATAGACATAAATATAACAGGGATGTATAAAGGCGAACTTGTCTCTTTAAGGGATCTCTTCGAGTTAACCTTTGAGCGATTGACAAATAATTACAACGAATAGCAATACACTAAAAGAAATTTCTGTAAATTTATATCAATAGATAAAATACATGAAAATACATAATAATTTGGGTATACAATATAATAACCAATATGCTTGTAGCTTGTGATTTCTCTACTTGCCCCATTTTGCCCCAATATTCCGATACATAATAACACCTCGGACATCATGTACCATTGACGTAAAATATTCATAGACTGCCAGGATAGTACCTCGGACTGCGTAGTTGGCCTGTTTGTGTAATTAGAATTTTAGAAAACAATTAGAGATATTGCCGGGGCGTTTTGAACTGACGTTTTGCTGCAAATTGTGTTTAAATAATAAAAAGGACTCAAGGGAATTAAGAGTGGCGGGGTTGCGCGCATTTGAAATATGTTGCTCGGTTTGACTTTTGATATTGCGAATTTTCTCCTAGAATTTTGGGAAGCTTGAAAACTATATTTTAATAATAAAGAGTGACTCAGAGGCATTTTTTTCTGAGTTGTTAAGCAAGTTGTATCGAGCAAAAAACGCCAAAAACTCACGTAAGCTAAAATGGGAGCCCCACTTAAATAATTATTTTATTCTGTTTTTAGTATTAATTGTTATAACGGCAACAGAAATACATCATCTGTGAAAATTACAACTGTCTAGCTATCACGGTTCATGAGATACAGCCTGGTGACAGACATACAGACGACGCGCTGGTCTAGTGGGTAGTGACCCTGCCCATGAAGCTAGTGGTCCTGGGTTCGAATCCCGGTAAGAGCAGATATTTGTGTGATGAGCGCGAATATTTGTTCCTAAGTCATGGATGTTTTCTATGTATTTAAGTATATATTTCTCTATATAAGTATTTATATCGTTGTCTAGTACCCATAGTACAAGCCTAGAGCTTAGTTTGAGACTAGGTCAATTGGTGTGAGATTGTCCCCTTATATTTATTATTATTTATTATACAGACAGACGGATAGTGGAGTCTTAGTAATAGGGTCCTCTTTGGATACGGAACCCCAAAAGATTGTAGTGATAATAATTATCCTCGATTTAAAGGACAAAATCAATTATTTGCTACAGTAACCACTTCAACCCCTTAAGAAGCGTTTAACCTCTCTTCCCCATAATTTTAACACTACCACTGCCGAGTGGATTACTGCTACTGACGGGGGTCTGAGTGGGGCAGGCGCAGGGTTAATGCAGCTGTAATATTTTGACAATCTTGTTAAAGTGAGAGGCTGGCTATAGCAGGTTATTTCGGAACATTTTACAGGTACGTAATATTTTGTGGAAAACTACTTAAGATGTTGGGTTTTGCAGGGTTAAATATGAAATAATTTTCCGCTTTTCATGTAATTTACCTTTTAATGGGTACCTAATAGAGAAAATGCCATCATCGATCATATAATTCTCGACATACTTAAATAAAAAAGAAAAATATTTAGGCCTCCTTTAAATTTCTGGTAAGGTTTATAATTAATATTATTTCTTATATACTTAATGACATGCTTATTGATTATAATATCCCACTCTGGGAATAAAAGCGTGAGCTTATGTATGTATGTATATTATCAAGTCGATAGTATTCCGTGGAATGGATCTCAATAACCAATAAAAATGAATGAAGATTAAAATATACAAGTACCTATGTATTAAAATATCAACAGATAATAAAAATAAAAATTATATCTAACATCAAAGGGAGGCTCAGTATCATTTGAGTCCATATAATTGCGAATTTTCCATCTAAAGCTATTATAAAACTAGTCAAATGAGCCCAACCTAACGGATCTACTATATAAGCTATTGAGGAGTTCCTATGGCCACCATGAAAGAAGATTAGTATTTTTTTTTAATTTTCAGACGTTTTACAAGTATGTCATTTTGCATTTCAAGCGTTTTGGTGATATGACATACTTATCTTCACGCCTGTAATCCCAGAGTGGGGTAGGCAGAGATACAGAATTACCTACAACTCTAAAACTTGTTGATAATTCTGTAACCACATTTTGAACAATAAGATGTTTACCAGCGTATTAGTGACAGGTTGCAAGGCATTCGCCTAAAAGTATTACAATTTTTTTTTCCCTTAGTCGCCTCTTAGGACAGTCACGGAAAGACATGGAGTGGCACTATCATTATATCATATTCATGGTGTTATGAATTTCAGCCATATTAGGTATTATTCATTATGATACAAAATCGTTTTGAGATGTAGACGTATAAAATTCAATTATAAAAAAACCTCGATTCTGCTGCATAAACTAACTTGATATTAGAAATGCACGATAACCCTTCGAAATCGAAAAAAAAACTATCATAACGCTTCCTTTGGCAGACCTTATGGACCCACGTCAGCTGTTATCCGCCTCAGATAACTTGGGGGGGTTGGGAGGGGGGACGGGGGACGGGTTGAATCATCGGGCATTAACGTTTTATGCCGGGAAACGTGGGAAATAATATTTGACGTGACGTACAGCCGCGTTTCGTGAATACACGCATGTCAGTAAAGATTTTTAACGATCGGGATGGTCGTTTACCATTTTTTTTTTAATGTATGGCCATTAAAAACTATTTTGATTAATGTACAAGTTTTTTGGTTTTTATAATTTACTAGCTTCTGCCCACGACTTCGTCCGCAGCGATTTCGATTATCATTATTCCCTCGGGAACTTCTAAAATTACCGCGATAAAAAGTAGTTTATGTGTTAATCTACAGTATAAGCTACCTCCATTCCAAATTTCATCCAAATCCGTCCAGCCGTTGCAGCGTGAAGGAGTAACAAACTGACACACACACACAAACTTTCGCATTTAAAATATTAGTGGCCTAAGTAGGATGTGGCCTATAGGTTTATTTTAACAAAATGCATCAACTCGTTAGAACATCGCAAAGCATACGTATGTTACGCAGCAGTGTCCGCATTGTGTTCCGGGGTAGAGATAAGACAACCAATAAAATTATTAGAGAGATCATTTTCCATCATAGTCCTTAAGGCCGGCAACGTATTTCACTCTTAGGATTGAAGTCTTAAGATTGAAGTCTTAAGATTGAAGTCTTAAGATTGAAGTCTTAAGATTTGAAATGTCTATGAGTCTCAGATCCCACTTACCATCATTTATTTATTTATTTATTTCAACTTCTTTGCACAAAATACAATAAAGTACAAATGGCGGACTTAATGCCCAATGGCATTCTCTACCAGTCAACCAGTAGGCAAAACAGAAAAAAATACTAAGGTCGGTGCGAAGAAAAAACCGTTGAAAAAAACTGTTTCAATAAAATATGTACAACAAGATACGGGTGTATAAAATATAACTATACGAGGGCTGCTACTTATGTAACCGGAATAGAAAAAATAAACAAACGTACATGGCTAAATATGGTTTTATTGTTTTTCGAAGTATTCTCCGTGATAATCGATGCACTTTTGCATACGTTGAAACCAATTTATAAAGCACTTTTTCCACTCTGACTGAGGTATCTCCAAAACGTGCTGTCTGAACGCGTCGACGGCATCTTCACGGGTCGAAAATCGTTGACCACGTAATTTATTCTTTACATTTGGAAATAAATAGAAATCATTGGGTGCCAAATCAGGGCTGTAAGGTGGATGACCCGTTAATTCTATATTTTGACCTTCCAAAAATCGAGTCGTTTCACGTGATGTATGACAGCTGGCGTTATCATGGTGCAGAATGATTCTCCGTCGCTGGTTGTTTTTCCGTATTTTTTCAAATACTTCCGGCAAACAAATGGTCGTGTACCACTCCGAATTAACCGTTTTACGATTCTCTAGGGGCACTGTAGCCACATGGCCATTAATACCAAAAAAGCAGGCCACCATTTGCTTCAAGGTGCTTTTTGCACGAGTTACTTTCGTAGGGTTCGGCTCATTTTGAAACACCCACACCGTTGATTGTTGTTTAGTTTCGGGATCATACGCATAGATCCAGGATTCGTCACCTGTGTAGATATTATAAACAGCTTTTGAGTCACCACGGTTATATTTTTTCAACATTTCCTTGCACCATTCGACGCGAGCCTCTTTTTGATCCTTAGTTAAGTTGTGCGGGATCCAACGCGAACAAATTTTTTTCACAGCTAAGTGTTCATGTAATATCTTATTAATGCTCGTCATACATATGCCTATAGTCGCCTCTATCTCGCGATACGTAACATGACGGTCATGCATTATAAGTTTTCGCACAGCTTCAATATTTTGTGGTACAACGACCGATTTCGGGCGACCATCCTTAACTTCGTCCCTGAGCATACTACGTCCACGATTGAACTCACTAAACCAGTGATACACAGTAGTTTTGGATGGAGCTTCATCACCAAAAGTCGAAGTTAGTTGATCTATGCACTGTTGTTGCGTTAAACCACGCCGAAAATCGTAATAAATCATAGCACGAATATTTTCACGAGTGAGTTCCATTCTTGCAGCGAGATTAAAATTTAAACCCGCCAAAAACAAAAGACTAGCGTACATAAGAAAAAAAATATATAGCGGCCAGTATTAAAAAAAGTTCAAATTTTACCATGGAGGTCAGATATAGCGTTTAAAAATGTTGGAATCCTGGATTCCGGTTACCTAAGTAGCAGCCCTCGTACGTAAATACAGATGACTAATAAGCGTTTACTCATACTTAAATAAATATAATTATCATCATCATGTGGCCTGTGGACTCGTTTGCCATCTCCAAGTTAAATAAAAACTTAAGTAAAAAAAGTCATTATGATAGCATTATAACAAGTTTATTCTAGTTTAGCTCCTTTCTCTACATCACTAAGTTTTGGTCACTCAACTATTTCTTTTTACAAGCTTTCTCGCAGGCTGCCAATTCCTTGAAGTTGTTCTTGTTTCCCCCACATCCTCCGTAGTAGAATTTCTCACATTCCTGGGTCTTTGGGTTAAAGGTATACCTGAAAAAAAAACCTTTACTTAGTCTTTCGTTTTTAGTTTGGCTCTATCCACTAAAGAAAGTACAATGCTGCCCGCGACTGCGTCTGCGCAGATTTCAACTATCGATATTCTCTCGATTTTTATTTCGTGATGAAAAAAAACATATTTTTTTTCGAACCATAAAATCCATATTTTGTTAGTTACACTCCAAACCTTCAAAACTATGTTCGTACAACGAGAAAGAAAGAAAAAAAAAAGCATAAAAAATATGTCGTATGGCTATGAAAAGGGCAAGTAACCCTTCCAACAACCACATCGACCCAGTATTTAATGAGCGGGCAGTCCAGATGGGCCGACGACACCCTCAGCATGCTGTTGCTGCTACCTCGTACTCGCTGCAACGCTGCGGCTATTCTTTTGCGCCCAAATGGCAAAAAAGTCGTCCCAAAACCCGAAATGTAACCCATTTTTTAATCCAGGGTACTTATGTGTATTTCAAATTTCATCTAAATCCGTCAAGCCGTGATAACGTGAAGGAATAACAACACAATACCACTACATATGCAATTTCACGCTCTCGCTAATTCATCTATACGCAACGGATTTTGATGAGGTTTTTTTAATAGACAAAGTTATTCAAGAGGAAGGTAATAAACTCGGTTTTATGTACGGGTGTTACAGAAAACTCACATAAACCGAAGCGAAGGGGCGCTAGTTCAAAATATTTGCAAGTGTAAATTTAATACTTATTATTAGGCAATTAATATTTTTAGGCAAAATATCCAAATTCCATATGTGTGTGTGTGTGTGTAGACGGACAGAGAGACTGACGGAGAGACAGCAGAGTGACGGTTAAAGGGTTCCGTATTGCCCTTCAGGTACGAAGCCTTGAATAATTGTACATATGTATTAAGAGGACTCGTAGGGTCGAATTGTGCCCATTCCAAATACATAATTTAATCCGGGGTAGGTAAGGTTTTTTTTTAATTAATGGCTTTAACTCCTTATTTTAACAAGGTGTATTTCGCTCAATACGGAAAAGACATGCAAGGACAATTGTTCGATTAACTAAAAGGTATCATTCTGCCCTCATACCTACGGAAAAAAGGCACGTCTACTATATGACTTGTATTGTACTTCCAATCTTAGTACAACTCTAAGGTCTAGCGAGCCACATTAGAGCTCACGCTAGGAAATAAATAAATAATTTTTTTTTACGTTTTTACTTAAGGGGGGTGAGAAACGTTATCCCATCTTGTATAGAGGTTTTCTGCTTCTCAATCCTCTAAGAATCAGAACTTGTCAAAACGTGAGTTCATAAAATTAGTAAGTTACTACAAAAAACTGTATTATTTCATTATTTGACTTACCTCCGTAACGCTGCGCGACATCTGCCTGATGAGCGAGGAAGATTGCAGATCTCGTCTAAAACAAAAAGGTGTGAATTTTTTTTTTTTTAGATTATGAGCTTTGTGTATTTTATTCTTTTTTTTTTGCACAATACCTACAAAATGTAAGTACAAGCAGACTTAATGCGTTATAGTTATCAATTGACAACAGGAAGTTTTTTAAAAGGAGGTTTGTGTCAGTAGCATAATGTATTTTTAATTAATTTTGTTCATTATTTACTGAGAAAATAAATAAACAAATAACTGCTAATGACTAAAGAGATTAAATGTCACAAAATTACGTCATTCCGACCACTCGTCCAAAGCAGGTTTAGTTTAAAAAATCACAACACGTTTTAAAAACGTTCCTGGGGCCCTAACCCAGATGCACTACGATGACAAGCGTTTCTATTCCCTTTGTTTTTAAACCAATCGCGTCCCTGGCAGATCACGTGATACGCAGTCATGTGATCTACCAGTGACCTGATTGGTTTAAAAACGAAACGAATAGAAAGGCTAGGTAGCGTAATGCATCTTGGCTAGGGCCTCTGTTATCAATTGGGATAGACCAAAACAAATAACTTTTTTACATTCCAATTCGAAAGAATAGTTAATTTGAAAACCTTTCATTAATTTTGCGTTTGACCCCATACTTTTGATTTAATATATTTATTGATTTAGCAGATATTTTATCAAGATCATTTTAAATTTAGGGTGGCATTTTATAAATAAAATTAAAATATTTTTTAACTACAAAATGATATCTATTTGTATAGTAATTGTAATAGTGTATTAAAACACACTATTTCAATCGGTTTTCACCTAACCCGTAAGATACACCTAGGAGGACTTTAAGCCGAAAACTAAGGTCAAACAAAGGTAAAATGTACTTTTGTTGAAATATCCGAAATACATAAATATTCCTCCATATACATATATATATAAATAGTGATAGAATAAAGATATGAACCATTTGTTTAATGCCATCAAGGTATGTACAATTTAAACTGCTGGCCTATTCCCAAAGGAAACGCATACGAACATGTATGTGTCAAAATAAGAATGTGTCCAGTTCAAAAGTCGGAAAAAGACTCAATCAAAAACATTGTTTCTTATAAAAAAAACACAAATAATTCAATTCCGGAAAGTAAAACAGGAAAACGGTAAGTTCCTGCATCGTTGCGATAATCCGTATTAGTCATACCCGTGCAGATAAAAAACCAGTCGAGGTAATTGTAAGAGTGAGAGTTGAGGCATCCGCAAACTAGGTTGGTTGATGTGAATCATTGGGAATTACCTGACGAAGTTTTAACGTTATCGTTTCCAGCACTTAAAAAATACTCAAACAAGTCGTTGATGTCTAAAGCGATGTCTATAGGGTCGAGGACTATCTAACAGACAAAAATGCTTGGCTGAAACTTGGCTTAAACCCGAAACTTAGTCATTAATAATTTGTGAAATTGCTAAGTTGTTTGTCTAGGGGACACCGTTGATGTAGGAAAACATATCAAAACTTTTATTTGGTTGTCTTGTTTTTTTTCCTTTTTCTTTTTTCTCCCTTTATCTCCCTCGTAATAATTTTGACATGTTTTCCTGCTGAACTACGCGTGATATTTGATATTATATTTAATTTAATATTTATAGCTTTATAATAACGCTAGACTAAGTAGTATAAATTGTAGTATTCATTATGGTTAAAAAACGACTGACTGCTGAGTTTCTTGCGGCGTTTCTTCTTAGCAGTAGTCTCCTCTTTGGAAGCGCTGGTAGATTCTTGACGTGTAAAAGTGCCCGTGCGGCCTACTTACTGAATAAAGGTCTTTTATCTTTTTTTATCATATTAACACACACATAGCTACATCAGAGGGCCCAGACAAGATGCACTATGCTAACTATCGTTTCTATTCGTTGAGTTTTTAAACCAATCGCGTCACTGGCGCATCACGTGACATTTCGTATCACGTCATGTACAGTCGAGGAAATTGATTCCTAGACCATTTTGGACTATGTCAAAGTGACGCAATCAATCAAAACGTAAGTGACTTCTAATGATTTTATTTAAAGTGTCACTTTGACATAGTCCGAAATAGTCTACGAATCAATTTCCTTGACTGTACCAGTGAAGCGATTGGTTTAAAAACTAAAAAAAAGAGAAACGCTAGCTGGCGTAGTGCATTTTGTCTGGGTCCACAGTACCCTTACTATGAGTTACAATTACCGTACGAGTTGAATGCTCTGTTCCCCGCACTCTATAAGAATACTTGCGAGGTCTGCGAGGGACAGAGCTTCGACTCGCTAGTGATAGTCATCAGGTACTGGTGGCAAAAAAAATAGGGAATTAATAAATACAACTACGTAATACGAACAGTGGCAAAACAAAAATATCAGAAAAATAGTCACTTGAACAAGATGTATCTTCATCTGTTTTCTGTAATAATCTATGTGTACCTATATAATAGAGTTCTTTTTAGGGTTCCGTACCCAAACGGTAAAAACGGGCCCCTATTACTAAGACTCCACTGTCCGTCCTTTCGTCTGTCCATCTGTCTGTCTGTCACCAGGCTGTATCTCATGAACCGTGACAGTTAGACAGTAGAAGTTTTCACAGTTTTTGTTGACACTATAACAACAAATACTAAAAACAGAATAAAAATATTTAAGGGGGTAATTTAATCCCATACAACAAACGTGATTTTTTACGGAACCCTTCTTAAGTGAGTTCGACTTGCATTTGGCAGGTGTTATAAATACTATTCAGATTCAGATTCAGATTCAGATTTTATTACTCAATATAACACAGTATAAATTACATTACATGTCAAATTATATGCAGTTCCATTGAGATCGTCAGAAATAGAATTAAATTATAATAGTAAAAATAGTAAAAGTCAACACAAAAACAAAGTACAAAAAATAAATAAATATCTTGATTAGGTGCTTCAGTGGCTTATTTTATCAATGGTTTTTACTAGAAACAAAGAACGTAGGTATTTATTTATGTAAACATATTTACGACACAGGAAACAAAACACGTTTTAAAAAGCCAACTGTATATTTGAATACTGTCTTTTAGATATTATTACCTTGTTATACAATTTTGATTACGCCATTTTGGGATTTCTATTACACTAAGAGGAAACCGGTGACACTAAGAGGAAATTAACGCTATCTCGTCTTTCGAAACCGGTCTATTCAGTTTCTATAAGGAAACAAAACAATAAATAAATAACAGCAGGGGACAGTCGCGCACATTGACCTAGTCCCGAACTAAGCTCTAGGCTTTTATTATAGATGCTAGATAACAATAAACGTACGAGATATAATATATAAAAAACATTCAAAACCTATAAAAAAATACTAGCTTATTACACAAAATATTTTTCTACACTGGGAATCGAACCCACACACCTGTTCATTAAACTAGCCATGCAGAAGGAAAAAAAACTGCTCGAGGAACAACAGTTGACAAAGAATTACATTTTCTAGGAAAAACATACGGGTGAATTGCAAAAATATTGTACATAGTTAAGGGCTTAATTGAGGCAACGTTAACTTTCTTCCATTGTTTTTCCTTTGTGTAACGAAAGTTATGCATATGATTATATGACTAATCTTCGTTACACAAAGGAAAAAGTTAAGGATTGTTAAGGGTTTTTTAATTGAGCCCTTAACTATGTACAATATTTTTGCAATTCACCCAAGATTGACATTTTCTAGCGAAAACTTCGTGCTACATTAATAATAAAGAACTTTTTAGAGGTTTAAAATGTATAGGCAGGAAATTTACTCCGTTTGTACTACACAGACATTCTGTTATAATTTGTGTTTTAATAGATTTGCTTTTGCTGATATACAACAAACATTGTATATCAAGTTAACAGAAAGTTTTTAAGAATACCGCGTCTGAATTAGTCCACAGGGCTGGGTGCGACGATACCGCAAACAAACACACATCAACAGTTTAAACTACACAACGAAATTAATTTACCTGTAGCGAATCCTAAATTGAAGATTATTGCGGCGATACACAAACACAAAAGTAACTTGGACATGATCACCAGACCTGTGTTCTCTTCAAATCCCCCGGAGCTATAATGCAGTCAATTTCGAGCTCGGTCATTATATACGGAGTTACGGCGTTAACGAACTAATAATTTTGTATTCATATTTGCAATCTTAGTTATGTCGACAGATGATTCATTATCTAAAGAGCCCGCGAAGGATAAATATTTGTGTTCAGAGCAGATTTATTTCTGATTGTTTATCCTAGTATTAAAAGGTTCACACAGCTGTCCTAAAAAAATGTGTTTACATCGTTTTAAATCTGGCGACCCCCACGGCCTCTATTGTAGACAGTAGACCCATATTGCCTTGTTGTATTCAGTTATGATATTTTTTTAACTCGACTGTCATTAAGTACTGTCAAATAAATAGGAGCAATCAAAACGTTTGGATTACGATTTGGATTTTACCGCCTAGAATATAGGCCTAGCTGGCCTATTGCCTAACGCGCTCGCAATCGACTTCAAAGCGGAATTGTTTTCATTTTGTATGCAGTGTTCGCATTGTTGTGTTCCGGTTTGGGGATAAGACAGCCGGTGAAATGTCTAGCATAGAGGCATTCCATCTTCGTCCTCAGGGTTGGCAACGCATTTGCAGTCTTAGGATTGCATTGCAGTCTTGTGAATGCGAATGTCTATGGGTCACAGTTTCCAATTACCATCAGGTGGCCGGTGCATTCGATTTTCAAAATGAAAACGATTGCGATTGCAAGTCCGTTAGGCAATAGCCCCTCAGAGGGTTTGCTCTTTAGAATCGTCTTATTATCTAATTTCAATCTGATAGCCCTCCACTATTGATGTGTAATATAACTTTTACATATCAATAGTGCTATAAGTGTTATTTGACGACACATTAGCCTAGTTTGTTTTATTCCTGCCTATGAAGCATATATTTGTGTGATTAGCACAATCATTTTGTTTCTGAGCCGTATGTTTTAACAAGCTTTTACTTAATTTGCAATGTATAAGGGTCAAATCTTGCGAGTAAAATTTGACCAACTTCCTGGTTTTCGATAAAGCTGAAAATTTGCATACACCTTAAGTTGTAATGACAATACAATAATATAGCACCATCGAGGTGATCTGATGATGGAGACGAAGGGTGGCCATAGGAACTCCTAAATTACACATGATAAACCCGTCGTGTTCTAGCTCGTTAGAATAGTCTTGTTGAGTAGATGGCGACTGTACAAAAAAAGTACAATCAGCAACAAAAGCTTGTCCCAAAAATGAAGTTTGTAATGAGAAACTTATTTTATGTATTTATCCCAAGGTGACAAGACATGTTCTGTCCATGTATAGTCTACAATAAGATGTATCCAGATATTCACCTTACAGCTACAGTCATAGTAGGTTTTTTTTAAAGGCACAGAGAAGACATAATGAGCACCGTGCACCTGATGGTAAGTGGAAACTGTGACCCATAGACATTTGCATTCACAAGACTAAGACCCTAACCCTACCTAAGGCTGCAAATGCATTTGCATATAGCATTGTTAATAAGAGATAAAAATGGCTGCTACATCTCTGTGTAGTCAACTGCAGTACCCTTCATTTTATGCTGCTCTAGTAAGAGGCCTCTTAATTTAACTCGACAACATCCACATAATAATGACAATGTAACTTCACCCACTTCCAACAAACAAAGCCATCCAGACAGAGAGAGACAGTCATGATATAAATTTCAACATAACAGAGCCCATTACAGCACACGGGTCAGAAACACCCCAAAATAAACCCTTGTTGTTTAATTGAATGGGGGTGAAAGGTGTACTTTTACACATATTTTTTCTTGTAAATATTTTTTGTTACAGAAAGGTTTGTTTTCGGTATGGGGTCGGTTATTTTGCTTGGAGCTTTGTTACTTAATTTATGAGTTATGGGAAGAGTTTAAAAAAATATTTGGGACTTGCGTGGGTTAGGCATAGGAGTTGTACAGCGTTTAGATTTGTATGATCCTTCCAATCTACATAATTAAAAGTCAATTCATTCAAAATACTTGTATTTTCGGTTAAAAATAAGCAGGTATTTTTAAATTACCCTTATCGTTTCGCCATGTCCGTCTCAGTTTCAGTTTAACTCAGAGAGTCTTGGTACTACAAAGCTGTAATTTGACATACACTACCATTTATAAGTATATATTATGTACCTATACATATAGGCACTCGTTATTATTTGGATGTGGTTATAGAATTAACAACTGGTTGTTAAAGTTGTTAGTAAGTAGCTTTGTCTACCCCACTCTGGGATTATGGCCTGACGGTATGTTTGTTTGTATAACAACAATTATATTGGGATTTTAAAAAATAACTCACGATTTTTACTTTCTGATTCGAAAGAATAGGAAATTTCAAGACACCAATTTTATTAATTTTGTATTGGACCCAATAGTTTTGTTTAAATATCTTTATTTATTTAGCAGACATTTTATGGATGACATGATTATTTTAAATTTAGGATGGCATATTCTAATAAATTACAACAATTTAATGATATCTAATGAAAAAAAGTGATTGTAATAGTGTATTAAAACATACTATTTCAAGCTGTTTTCGCCTAACCCGTAAGATACACCTAGGAGGGCTTCAAGCCGAAAACGAAAGTCAAACAAAGGTTAAATATACTTTTGCCGAAATATCAAAAAAAAAAAAAAAACAAGAACTTAATAATGCTGAACGGCTTTAAAACCCTATCCTCGAAATATATCGTTTTCGAATTGGAGTAATTGTAAAAATATGAACAATCCCAATGGTTTTTCGGGTACGATAATAATTGTTGTTATTTCTTTTGTTTGAACAATAAGTGTATACATACATACAAACGAAGGTTTTTTCATATAACAACATTGAATGGTTTCATTGGACAGCTCTTAAAACATCATTTTGTACATGTTACTATCAATTTTAAATTTGTGGGGCCGTTTCAATATTGAACTCGAAAAGTGATATTTTCGCTTAAATTGCGTTTGTAAAATGGTCCGACATGCTCTTGCCCGGTTTTTTTCATATTTTCATCGATATATATTAACCCCCTTTAAGAGTCAACCTAAGAGCGTATAAGCGTGAGTGAGAGAGAAAATACAAATCGAAAACTTTGTTCATACATGCATATAAGTAAATAGTCTCAAACTAAGATCTAGGGTTGTGCTAGCGGTATATAAAGGGAATGCAAATAACCGGTAATAACCGGTTTTAACCAGTTATTTTTTAACAAAAACGGTTATTCATCGGTTAAATTGCATTCCCTAGAACTAGGTCCCGGTTAACATTATAAAAAATACATACATAAAATAAATATAAAATATCCAAGACTCAGGATCACATACTAGCGTTAATCACACTTTTTTTTTTGATTTGTTTGAAATAATTACCTTTACCGGGATTTGAACCCGGGACCACTAGCTTAGTAAGCAGAGTTACTACTAACCTAGACTAACGAGTCGTGTATATCTTTGACCATTTCGAGATGACTTCCTTCTAACACAAAACACTCACCAAACTAAATAAAAACTTTTTAAATTCCAAATTCCACAAACAATAAACAAAACACATAAGACAGCGGTAGTGCACTGCGATGCAAATAAAAGTATGCACAGCATTTCTATTTGTAATTTTATCTCGCGTCCGAATGCACGCTCAGATTTTAAAATTGAAATTTATATACCTTTAGGAGCAGTTAAAATGTGCCGCAGAGTACGGTGCTATTTGGCCACGTTGTGTGTCGTATGTTTTAGCATTAATATTCCGCTGTATACTTTATTTTGGCCTGAAGTTTATTACATTTTTCTTGCATTGCAATGTTTGCGTAACATTTAATGCATAATGCATAAAACAATGGCGTATTTTGTGATTATTGTTATTTTGAAACAAAGACGTTAACTTGAAACCTCGGTTAGATTTATTTGAGTCTTCTGTAACACCAGTTGATAAACCAGAATTTATAATACATGTCAAATTTTCGTGGAAAATTATATGTATAACCGATGATGAAAAACGTATCAAAATCCATTGCGTGGTTGAGGAGGAGTTAATGGATGAACAGGCAGACAGAATGAAACTGACGCTGAAAGCGACTTTCTTTTGTACTATGTAATGAAAACACAGAAGAAGAAAAATAACTAGGAACAAAAATATAAATTTAACAGCTTTCCGATCTAGAATTTCAAAATACCAGATTCTCAAAATACCAGATTCAAAATTTATTTTAATTTAAATTTCTGGTACTTACCAGTATATTGAGAATCTGTTTTTTTTTAATTTCTTCCCCAGTAATATAATGTAGTAAAAACTTAGTAAAAGAAAGAAATGAAAACATTTTAGATTTTAGCATGGTTGGTGGCTTTTTGGTTTCTGCCGATGGATCGAACGTATAAGGCTGCTTTTGAAAATGCACGCGCTAAAATATGTTTCATTCGCTCTGACGGGACTACTTAAACTCGCCGCTGCGATTTCGCTCGTCCGTTGTTTTTGAGAGCATAACACCCCAGATCATTTTGACCTCTACGGTGGCTTAGCTACTTCTGCTTCTGAGTTTAATAAAACATCGTATAAACAAAAACAGTTTTTTTTTAGTTTAGTGGTTAGCAGATGGTAAAACACATTGAAAACAGCGTATCGTATCGAGTCAGCTTCGCAAAATATTTTTTTCTTTATACAAAATGAGGGCTTAATTATTGTTAAATAAAGAGCAGAATCCTTTAGATACGATCTTAACACCCCAATATAACCTAAAACACCGAGAAATTAGAACAAAAGGAGTTATCGTCAACACTTTACGTTTATTATGGGAATCATGAGAATGATAAAAAGGAGCGTTTTGTGTACGCTTTGTGATGCGATAATAATACCGTTTTAGGGCCGTATGTGACATAAAGTGGTAATGATATCTTTTGAACAATAGGGTGCTTAGGGCGTTTTAACTGCATTCCATATCTGAAAAGGGTGGTAAGTATATTTTTTTATTACAAGTTACCTAATTAAAATTGAGAATTATTTTGAATTAGAAACATTCTCTCTTGTATATATTTATTTATTTATTTAAGAACACATACAATCGTACATTAAAATATACTTAATTAAATAACAATTTATAAAGACCAAGAGGTTCATAAAAAGTACAGTCATAGGTACTACAGGTTATTTATAACTAATGATACTTACACTTTCATTGCCGTCGACCCGCTGGCGGGTCCATTTTGTATGAAAATGAGATACCTTGGCAATGAAAAGTATAAGGAGATTAAAAATGAAACAAGACTACTATTTGGTACATATTTGCACAAAATTTGCTATGGTAAGTCATTGCACAAAAAAACCAACCCTACTACACCTAGCCAAGATGTAACTAAATTTTCTGTTTTCTTAATTAATGGTTTTCACCTTTGTTAAGGTGTATTCTACCAATTTCGAGTTATTTATAGACACTCCCATGGAATAATAAAGGAGAAAGTCTATGGATATCACAAGCACACAATATCGTTTACAGTACGATTATTTGAACTTTGACACTTGGCAATTCTCGACATTCATCGGGAAGATCGGAAGTGCAAATGACACGAGACACATTGCTGCATATTGATAATATCATAGTGTGCACTTAACAGTTTAAAGCAGTAATGTAGATCACCTGCCACAATAACGCTTTTATACAGTAGACCTTTGAATAACACAGATGTGGCTTGATTTAATTATTACATTGCATTACTCAAACGCAAATAATAAATTAGTACATGTAAATTACAGATAATTTAATTCGAAGCAAATCCCTTTGATTTTGTAAGCTAACCCGTCACTTGGTATTCTAGATGGTATATCGTCTTGTCAATGTTTTGACAGCTCTAATTTACTTGACAGTAATGGCGGCTTAGTTAAAAAGAAAACCAACTTATACCTCCTTGTTTGACCCGGTTGTGTGATAGGACTGATAGGGCTTGCTGTCTCGCTCGTTCACGGCGTCATTACGTATCGGTCGGCACGCGCTTCTATATTACCTTGTTTTTTCCACTTGCATCCCTAATGGTATGGCCATAGAACAGGCGATTTATTAATATTGATACACAAAAAAAAAAGTATAAGAGGAAAATCTTGCACTAATTGACTTAGGACCGTATTTATAATAAACTAATCTCAACTCTAATGCTCATCTTGAGATGCGTCAAAAATGACAGTGTTCTATGGTTTGACGTTTACTTTGACATATCTTGTGACGGGCATCACAGCCAAGATGAGTTTATTAATACGGTCCTTAGTCTTTAACTAAGCGCTAGACTTGTACCAAGTATGAGTACTAGCCAACGATAAATATACTTATGTAAGGAAATGCACAAATATAAAAAAAAAACATGATGTAAAGGACGATGGGCAAAAAAAATCAACAGAGATGAAACATGTCTCAGTTTATAGATCTTGGCAACATGATGTCTTTTTACTCGCAAAAGAATATCTATTTTTGGGTCCTAATGAACATCTGCGGGCCTAATATGGCTGTCTATATCGCGTGTCAAATGTGGATAAAGCACCCGTCACTGTTGTACTTATTTACTTATCAGAAGGTGACGGGTCCAGGGTAGTGATTCTGTAAACAACGCCGGTCGTGCGGACTGTCGAGTGATATTCAAGCGGCGAGATTAAGTAGTCCCGTCAGTGCGAACAAAACACATTGTAGCGCGTGCATTTTCAATTTATTTAGCAGCACGATGGGTCGAACGTATAAGGCTGCCTAATTGAAAATGCACGCGCTACAATGTGTTTTGTTCGCACTGACGGGACTACTTAATCTCGCCGCTTGGTATCACTCGACAGTCCGCACGACCGGCGTTGTTTACAGAATCAGTACCTAGACTTTGTCACGCGATAATCGCAGCCATATTAGGGCCCATGGACCTGCGGGTGGTAGGACCTTGTGCAGGGTAACGTCCGGATCGCTACCACCATCTTATCCATTAACCTACCGCCAAACAGCAGTGTTCGCATTGTTGTGTTCCGGTTTAGGGATAAGACAGCCGGTGAAATGACTAGCATAGAGGCATTCCTTCTTAGTCCTCAGGGTTGGCAACGCATTTGCTGTCTTAGGATTGCATGGCAGTCTTGTGAATGCAAATGTCTATGGGTCACAGTTTCCACTTACCATCAGGTGGCCTGTGTGCCCCTTTATCTTCTCTATGCCATAAAAAAAAAAAAAACCTGCATTCCGTGAGTGTTGGAGGGTGGAAAAAGGGTCCATACAAAATCGCTCATCAGTCATCACCCTTTGCTGAACATAGGTAGTTGTGCTACAGGTGCTACCAACAAACGATCTTTCCATGTTCTGCCGTTATGAATGCCAACTTGGGTTTTATACAGGACATAGCATATAATTATTGCCATCGGCAAATATTTGTGTAATCAGCGTTAATATATTTATTCCTGAGTGTTGGATGTTTTTTTTGTATTTAAGTTTGTATATATTTTATTTTGACACCTTATCCCTACAAAGATTGTCTGGGAGAGACCGCTTATCCTTATCAGCGATAAGACCGCCTGTTGTTTACCTGTGCTATTTTTAATTGTACTGTTTCTCTGTAATGTTTTTGTTCGGTGTACAATTAAGTGTTTTGTATTCTATTGTATTTCTCTATATAAGTATGGTTTATCATTGTCAAATACCCATGTATGCATGAGTCGATGTATGGATGTGGAAGAAGCGAAATTTGTCAAGATCGTAGCAAGTGGAAAGAAGTGGTCTCTGCCTACCCCTCTGGGAAACAGGCGTGATTTAATGTATGTATGTATGTAGATATTATAGTGTTCCTACTTAAGCTCGCTTTTTCACCATTGTGACAATGACTCATGACAGGTGACATATCAATGTACGGTCGGCTTTATAAGTAGCTGTACTTATAAGTGCTTTGTCACTTTATAGTCATGTTGGATTTTCTGCACTTAGCTGTACCGTGACGTTTATTTATTTATTTAAATATCACATTTCTTGTAAACCTTATGGCCCAGAACAAATAGTCGGGCGGCGCGCGGTTCGAATGAGAAACACGCTCATTACCGCATCGCAAAAGAAATGTACCAATTGAATCCCTGGGACATATTAGACGAAATTAAAAATATTCCCCGTGTCCTTTTCATAGGACGGAAATGAGATTTCGCCCCTAGGTAGTGATTGGCTATTTCGAGGGGCCACTTTTATTTACGTTTCGAACGTTTCTTTTGAATGGCTTTATGAAATGGCTTCTTGTGAGGTGAATTGAAAGTGGTCATGGAAAACATGTTATGTAAGATTTTAAGGAATGACGGAACGTTGTTTTATTTTATCTAGCCAGTGCCCTCGCTTCGCTTTGGTTTAATTGAGTTTTCTGTATATCCAGTTAAACGGTGTCAGAGGGGCTATTGCCTAACGCAATCGCAATTGTTTTCATTTTGAAAATCAAAGGGTTGCCTGCATATACGAATATAGTTTATGTACGAATTTACTTGTAATTGTTTTTTTTATTGTGCAATAAAGAGTTTACATACATACATACATACATACATACATATAAAATGAAAACAATTGTCCCGCTTTGATGCCGATTGCGATTGCGAGTGCGTCTACTTTGGTCCTATCACTAAAACATAACTTGTATGCACACAACTCTTTAATTTATACTATTACCCACAGGAAAGACAACTTGGTTTTTTCGAGTGTGTATGATCCATACCAGATTTTTTAATACAATCAGCATCAAAAGTAGCTAAGCTTAATAACATGCTCAAAATGATCTAGACACGACGTATTAACTTGACAATAGAGTCAAGTGCAGATCATTTTGACCTCCTCGGTTGCGTAGCTACTTCTGCTGCAGACTGTACATAAAAAAAACACTATAATATTGATAAAAGCTGCATTAAAATCCGTTGCGTAGTTTGAAAGATCTAAGCGAACATAATAAAGGGTCAGGCGGCGGCAGTCATTTTTGTTTTGTACTAGATAATTATGTAGAGATGCGCAATCTAATATTATTTATAAACTAGCGACCCGCCCTCTCGTTTCGATTTATATGAGTTTTCTGTAACACCCGTACATTAACCAGAATCTATTTTACATACAAATCTTTCTCTTGAATCTATCTATTAAAAATTGCGGGTGGTAGGATCTTGTGCAAGGTTTTTTTTTTTTTTTTTTTTTTTATGGCATAGAGATGACAAACGAGCACACAGGCCACCTGATGGTAAGTGGAAACTGTGACCCATAGACATTCGCATTCACAAGACTGCAGAGCAATCCTAAGACTGCAAATGCGTTGCCAACCCTGAGGACTAAGATGGAATGCCTTTATGCTAGTCATTTCACCGGCTGTCTTATCCGGAAAGGTCTTAAGGTCCGTCCGGATCGCTACCACCATCTTATCCATTAACCTACCGCCAAACAGCAGTGTTCGCATTGTTGTGTTCCGGTTTGGGGATAAGACAGCGGGTGAAATGACTAGCATAGTGGCATTCCATCTTAGCCTCAGGGTTGGCAACGCATTTGCAGTCTTAGGATTGCATTGCAGTCTTGTGATTGCGAATGTCTA
The DNA here is from genome assembly GCA_963966035.1 of Acleris laterana. Taxonomy (NCBI): domain Eukaryota; kingdom Metazoa; phylum Arthropoda; class Insecta; order Lepidoptera; family Tortricidae; genus Acleris; species Acleris laterana. Next base: position 10,077,939 of record OZ014461.1, read on the forward strand.
TGGGTCACAGTTTCCACTTACCATCAGGTGGTCTGTGTGCTCGTTTGTCTACTCGATGCCATAAAAAAAAACCCGCATCAAATTCCGTTGCGTAGTTTTTAAGATCTAAGCAAACATAGGGGCAGACAGACAGACAGCGGGAAGCAACTTTGTTTTATGCTATGTAGTGATGATGTGAAAGTATGTGTGTGTGTGTGTGTTTTAGTTTATTACTCATTTATTCTTCAACCGCGGTGTTTTAACGCTTGCGTTTTTAAAACTCGTTAGTTATACGATATAAACACCAACTCCATTCGCGTGGAACGATTTATTACGTTTCCATCGAAAATAGTCGGGAGTCCAATTTTTAGGGTTTTTATATTATGCATGTCACTTTGCGGCTATATCACTTTCTATGTCGATATTTATAACGGGAATGAGTTATTTGCAAACATGTTTTTTTATGGCATGTAAACGTCAAACGAGCGCATTAACCACCTGGGGACCTAGTATGGCTGTCTATATCGCGTGTCAACTGGTGATAAAGGATCTGTCACTTTCTGACACGTGTACTTTTTTTTTTTTAAATTAATAGCTTTCACTCCTGTTAATGTGTATTTCGCCAATGTCAAGTTATTTATAGACACTCCCATGGACTTATTAGAGCAATAACTCCGTGGATATCACACGCGAAGACAATTGTTCGGTAAAAGAGAATTTTCTCCAATGGACTAAACAGAAGCACATGGGGTTAGGTGTACTTATTTACCTGTCAGAAGGTGACGGATGCCTTATCAAAAATTTATCACGCGATAAGCGCAGCCATATTAGGGTCCGTGCGGGCCTAGTATGGCTGTGCGTCTATACCGCGTGTCAAATGTGGATAAAGCATCCGTCACTTTTTGACACGTGTACTTATTTACCTGTCAGAAGGTGACGGATGCCTTATCAAAAATTTATCACGCGATAAACGCAGCCATATTAGGGTCCGTGCGGGCCTAGTATGGCTGTGCGTCTATACCGCGTGTCAAATGTGGATAAAGCATCCGTCACTTTTTAACACGTGTACTTATTTACCTGTCAGAAGGTGACGGATGCCTTATCAACAATTTATCACGCGATAAACGCAGCCATATTAGGGTCCGTGCGGGCCTAGTATGGCTGTGCGTCTATACCGCGTGTCAAATGTGGATAAAGCATCCGTCACTTTTTGACACGTGTACTTATTTACCTGTCAGAAGGTGACGGATGCCTTATCAACAATTTATCACGCGATAAACGCAGCCATATTAGGGTCCGTGCGGGCCTAGTATGGCTGTGCGTCTATACCGCGTGTCAAATGTGGATAAAGCATCCGTCACTTTTTGACACGTGTACTTATTTACGTGTCAGAAGGTGACGTATCCAATATTTGATACACGATATTGACGCAGCCAAGATTCTACATGCACCTTATTGCTTTTGCCGTGTTTTCGTATTGTCGACGTTTTGACAGCTCTTATTCGCTTGACAGTAATGAGGTGGAGATGAAAACAATACTGTAACATGACACATTACAAAGGCAATAGATTTATACCCAGTAGAATAGACGCCCAGGGGTGTTATTCTCGTAAAAACGGCATTCGATCGGTCGAACGAGTGAAGGCGAGTTTAAGTAGTCCCGTCAGGTACAAAACCCATTTTAGTGCATGCATACTTAATTAAGCAGCCTTATACGTTCGATCTTATTGAAGAAGCCCTATTGCCTAATTGAGAATGAACGCGCTAAAATGTGTTTTGTACGCTCTGGCGGGACTACTTAAACTCGCCCGCTGTGCCGCTAACACCCCTGATGATGAGTGGAATCTGAAACGAATACCAAAACACCACCATCACCAGACCATCAGACTGCAAATTCGTTATCAGGTTAATTCTATTCCTGACGACCTCAATGTAACTGCATATAATTTGACATGTAATGTAATTTACACTGTGTTATATTGAGTAATAGAATCTGAATTGCGTCGCTATTACCTATCATGCACGCAATCTCAACTGGCTTTAAAGCGGAACAATTGTTTTAATTTTGTATGCAGACAAGCCTTTGATTTTCAAAATGAAAACAAGACTGCGCCGAGCGTACGCCGGATGTACAGTGGCGCCCTCATTACTTTTATTGTGTTTTCTAATAAACTAACGTATTTTCTTGAAATAGGACGAAATGTTTTTGTACTACAAATAAAAACACAACTTATAGGGTACCTATATCATATAGTTTAATAACAATTCACCTTCGAGTTATTAACTTAACAGAAAAAAAGTGGCCACCTTTTGACCTTTTCCCGTTAAGCTGACTACTCAAAGGGTAATTGTTATTAAAGTTTGTTACGTATCCCATAAATTGTGTTTTTACTTGCACTACAAAAACATTTCGTCAGATTCCAAGGAAGTTCTTTAGTTAATTAGAAAACACAATAATAGTAATGAGGGCGCCACTGGACGCTCGGCGTTTGCTCGGCGCAGTCTTAAGCAATAGGCCCTCTGATCTGGGGCTGTAACTAAGATGCACGCTACTTATGTTTTTCTTTTTAGTCACACAGACGTGACAGTTGACCACGTGGTTCACTACGCACGAGGCACGAGACCGTCATCCCATAAATTTTCAGTGATAGAAAAAAAAACGTTAGTATCGTTTGCATGTTAGTCATTTTCTCGGTTGTCTTACCGTTGAACCGGAACTATTCGAAATTTTCGATTAATTTTTCGAATTTTATAGTCGAGTAAATTACTAATAGAACAACGGGCCCTTAGTTGTCAAATCAAATCAAATCCTATTTATTCAGTAAATTGCTCACATACGGGTTCCTTTACACATCGGTAATATAGTGTGAATCTGCTAGTCTATCTTATATCTATCACGACAAGAAATGTTATTTCTCCTTTGAGGGATGGTAATTTTTTTTATTCTATGCGGACAAAGTCGCAGACTGAAGCTCGTGTTTAATATTACCTTCAAATCAAAATACTCATAAATCTTACACACGCGTATAAAAGCCCACTTTACTCCCTATTATAACAGAAAACCCAACTCTAACCGCAACTATCTTCATTTTATTTTCCCATAAACGTTAATTTTCTAATGAGTAAACAATGTTTTACGAAACAATGAACGAACGGGTCGGAAAGGATACTACCTAAAGCCATTAACGCTCGCAAAAGGATGCGGTAATGGTAGTTGGTCATTATTAACCTGGATATTTCGTTTTATTGACAAACTAAAGTGAGTAATAATTATTATGTATCCTTGGGCTAACCTGCCCAGATATTATCAAGAGGGCTTATTGCCTAACGCACTCGCAATCGCGATCGTTTTCATTTGACATTTTGCTTTTTTTATGGTTTAGAGAAGACCACACAGGCCACCTGATGGTAAGTGGAAACTGTGACCCATAGACATTCGCATTCACAAGACTGCAATGCAATCCTAAGACTGCAAATGCGTTGCCAACCCTGAGGACTAAGATGGAATGCCTCTATGCTAGTCATTTCACCGGCTGTCTTATCCCCAAACCGGAACACAACAATGCGAACACTGCTGTTTGGCGGTAGGTTAATGGATAAGATGGTGGTAGCGATCCGGACGGACCCTGCACAAGGTCCTACCACCCGCAAAAGCGAAAGTTCGAAAGTGAGTCCTCATACAAAAAATGTTGTTCCACTTTGAAGCCGATAGCGATTGCAAGTTAGGCATAGCGACGCAGGTTGGATCTATTTATAACCCCAGACACACATAGAGGGGTGTTTTGTGTACATTCGCGTAGTAGATAAACTAGACGTGTGGGCGAAATCGCATCAGTGGAACCCTTTTCCTACTAACTAGGGTTCACGGCCCTTCTGTCCCTAGGTTGTCCGTGGGCGGGGTCAGCTTCACCCACGACGTCATTGTCTGCGTGTCTGTGTATTTGTATATCTACAGTGTGTTACCGGCATGCGGGCATTTATTAAAACTGCCAATAATACGTTGCTTTAGCAATTGTTTGCAAGTATTATCAATTAAAAATAAATAAAATAACTTCACAATGAATTTTCTTAGATACTGACCATTTTTAATGTAGTGCATGTGCTGCGTGTTCATCGTTATCAGTACCTATCGCTGTTGCTTGGTACAAGGCATGTCGTGGTACGGGGGCAGATCATAATAATCAAAGTAGCCGTCGACTGTCATTTACACTTTGTCAAATTGCCGTGCTTTACATTGCTGGCAATTAACATTTTGTTAGAAAGTTAACAAAGCCTGAAAAGTTGTTTATTAATTAAATTAATGTCATATTTACGTTACAGATTTACGTTATTTTAACCTACTTTAAAAAAAACAGGGTGCTGGTAACACACTGTATATTTCTAACGCATTTTATTAAAGAAAGCTTGTTTAATCGACGGTCCTCGTATGGTTACATTTATCTGTCACGTGATAACATGTAGATAAAGCATCTGTCACTCCCATAAGTACGGGAGTGACAGATGTCAGAAAGTGACGGATGTTTTATCCACATTTTGTCACGCGATCAACGCAGCTATATTAGTCCCCTTGGATGATTTTTAGGTAAGAAAATTATACAAACTATAGAAGGGTCATTCTACTATTTATTAAGCGCAGGTCGATTTTTTGACAAGTGCTCTTCAAATAATATTTTTATAAAAACGTTAAAGTGCTCGGTTTTGTAACTTAATATTGAAATAGTTACACAACTTAGCTTACATTTAAAATTATCACTACATTTAAAAAGTCACTAAAATTAACTTTAAAGTAGGTAACATACTAAGGTCACGCATGTCCCCGCCGTACGTTTGTATGGAAAAAGTATATTTACCGCTGTGTTACCAACTTTTCCTGATAAAATATCAATAAATTTAAAGTGTTTTGTTTTGAACTATTAAATTTAGTTGTTCCAGTTTCAATATAAGTCAAATTTACGTGAAGAAAATGTCTAAAAATGCCTTTAATTTCACCAATGATTATTATGCGCTAAAAAGTAGAATGACCCAGAACCTATAGACCTTCCTGTTGATTCATTATATCTATTGATGATAACCGCATTACAAAACGTACATACAGTGGGACAAATGGCGGGAAGCGACTTTGTTCTATACTATGTATTGAAACGCGGATTTTGTATGTTTATGTGTATGTAATATTCACTCCACCTATGTGTTTGGAAAATCTCTTACCTTTTGAAAAGTACATTATTCCAGATGGACACAAGCTATATAACTATATATTAACTAAAGGTTGCCCGCGACTCCGTCCACGTTTCCTCGGGAATGGGTAATTTTTTCCGGATAAAAGTAAACTATGTCCTTTTCCGGGGGTTAAAGCCGTCTTTGTACAAAAAATAATCAAAATCGGTTCAGTAGTTTAGCCTTGAAAGCGTTGCAAGCCAACGGACAAAAATTACTTTAATATTTATAATTAGAATGGAAGTAGCTAGCATTAATGTTACTAAGTAAATAATTAAATGTCTCTATTTCCGTTCGGGTACGGAAATGTTGTGTCCCGAAACAGTACCCTTACCATGAGTTACAATTACCGTACTCGTAGTCGAATCCTTTGACTCACAGTATTGCTATAGAGTGTGAGGGACGGAGCATTCGACTCGCTAGCGGGTACGGTAATTGCAACACATGTTAAGGGTACTGAACTCAACTATTTGTCACTTGGTTTATATTTTCCTCTTAAATACAGTCCCCAATCAAATAGATTGTCATAATAAACATCAAACTAGGGCTCTATTCTACTCGTTAAATCCATATTGGTTTTGACGGGTCTCTATTGACTGCCATAATTATTTTTAGTCATAATGTGTTTCAAGTCATAATTTTCGCAAGTCATAATGCATTTTTCTCAGGACACGGTTATTTTTTCAGGATTTTTATAAAACTAACCTAACCTAACCTAAATAATCTACACGATAAATGTTTATCAAAAACTGTAACTTCAGCCTGAAAGAAGTTATGACAAAAAAAAGTATGACTAACAATACATTATGACCAACGATAATTGTATGGCAGTCAAAGGGATCCGGGTTTTGACATGTTAAGGAAAGCTTCGCCAAGTCTTCACATCGCCCATTCCTCTATACCTACCTTAAGTTGAAAGTTTTCGACCAGTGCGTATTGCTCGAAGCTCTGTCCCTCGCAGACCTCGCAAGTATTCTTATAGAGTGCGAGGGACAGAGCATTCGACTCGCTAGCGAGTACGGTAAATGTAACTCATGGTAAGGGTACTAGCAACGTATTATTTTATGTATGTAAATACTTTATTGTACAAACGGGAAACACCAACAAACACCAACCACAACACAGAAATAACATAATATACAGAAAGATAAAAACTTATGTACAAAGGCGAACTCATCCCTTTAAGGGATCTCACCGGTCCATCAGTTCTAAGTCGCTCAGCGTGCTATGGAAAGGGATATGCTTGAAGTATCACTGAAGGATTGTATTAGAAATGATGATTTCCGACAGACAAATTTTGCGGGTGGTTGGACCTTGTTTCCGTCCGGATCGCCACCATCATCTTATCCATTAACCTACCGCCAAACAGCAGTGTTCGCATTGTTGTGTTCCGGTTTGGGGATAAGACAGCCGGTGAAATGACTAGCATAGAAGCATTCCATCTTAGTCCTCAGGGTTGGCAACGCATTTGCAGTCTTAGGATTGCATTGCAGTATTGTGAATGCGAATGTCTATGGGTCACAGTTTCCACTTACCATCAGGTGGCCTGTGTGCTCGTTTGTCTTCTCTATGCCATAAAAAAAAACAACCAAAGTAACCGGCATAGCCTGCCGAATTAGCAAGCTGAAGTGGCAGTGGTCCGGCCATGTTTCAATTATTAACTTTTCCCGCGGTTATACCAATATATGGACGCTGATACGCAATAATGTGTCAATCCATAACTATGTGTTTAGCAATAAAGTGTCAACCCAGAATACCAGCTATCGTCCTAGGTTGACATTTGATTGATAAATAATTGGGATTGTACATATTTTTACAATTTACTCAAATTCGAAAACCATTTCGAGGACTAGGGATTAAAAGCCGCATTATAAATTTTTTGAAATATTTATCTATTTTGGATATTTTGATAAAATTATATTTAACCTATGTTTGACTTTCGTTTTCGGCTTGAAGCCCTCCTAGGTGTATCTTACGGGTGATGCGAAAACAGCTTGAAAAATAGTATGTTTTAATACACTATTACAATCACTTTTTTTCAATGGATATCATTTAATTGTTGTAATTTATTAAAATGCCATCCTAAATTTAAAATAATCATGTCATCCATAAAATGTCTGCTAAATAAATAAAGATGTTTTAACAAAACTATTGGGTCAAATACAAAATTAATGAAATTGGTGTCTTAAAACTTCCCATTCTTTCGAATGAGAAAGTAAAAACCGTGAGTTATTTTTTATGGTCAATCCCAATTGCGGGATGACATATTTTTGCGTAACAGCGTCAATATAACCGTCATATGAGTCGCGTTGATCCAAATACCTAAACATAATTATAGTACGTATATTAACAACCTCACAAACTTTCACAATTACTATAAAACTAAAATTTAACAGTTCCGACTAGCCAACTCCAAATAACAGACACAAAATGAACCGGGCAGTGTCATAACGTAGTTTATTTAATACAGTCCTCGGCCAGTGGTTGGCAAATTTAATTCACTTCCAACTAAAACTTTGACGTGGGTAAACGTTTCTGCGAATACCGCCATACCGCCGTTTGTTTCGCTATTTGAAATTTGTGCTAAAATATCCTGGTGTTCATTTTAGGTTTGCGACCTCTGATTTTGAATATTGGAAGGCTGATGTTTGTTTAAGCATGTTAAAGCGTTAGGCTTAGTCATGGGTCAGCAACCTTTTTTTATTTTGGTATCATCACTACATAGTATAAAACAAAGTCGCTTTCCGCTGTCTGTCCCTATGTATGCTTAGATCTTTAAAACTACGCAACGGATTTTGATGCGGTTTATATTAATAGATAGAGTGTTTCAAGAGGAAGGTTTATATGTATAATAAATCCTGTTTCATGAACGGGTGTTACAGAAAACTCACATAAACCGAAGCGAAGCGAGGGCGGGTCGCTATAAATAATAAATTACCTCTAAGTAACAACAAAATATCAAGTTATTTTTAAATATCTCTATGGACGGGAAATGGATGGCAAATACGCTCAATTTTTAATGATTTGTCAAAACATGATAAAAAAAACTCGATTGTTAGTAATATTATTGTTACTAGAGTTTCTAATAATTCTGTAGCTCTGCCTACCCCACTCTGGGAATAAAGGCGTGAGTTTATGTATTGTATGTTAGTACCTATGTATTATTATTACTTTTCAATTAATTTAAATAAAAATAAACATTGCTCTTCATTTCTTGCAATGTCTTTTATCTTCACACTCAATTATACTATTTATCAATACCAATTGTTATTTCTCCATGCGTTTCTTAACAATACTGCCGTGCAAAATTAAAAAGCAGTAAGTGTAAAAAGCTACCACCATATCTTGGACTCCCAACTTCTAACACCTCCACAAAGTTGAAGACCATGATATGGTGGTCTTAGTGGTCACTTACGGGACTTTAAATTTTGTTCGGCAGAATACCACTTAACTATGTATCTGCATTGTACTTTAGGCTTTTGTCTATGCCTGGATTATCTATGTATAGGTAAAAAGCCAACAGCAGTGTTCCTGATATAAAAATATATACTTTAATTAACATATTAAGGGGCCTAATATGAATGCGTTTATCGCGTGGCAAAATGTGAATGGACGAGAGGGACGGATGCTTGATCCATATATTGTCACATGATATAAATAAATAATAAATAAATATCAGGGGACTATGTCACACCAATTGACCTAGTCCCAAACTAAGCTCTAGGCTTGTACTATGGGTACTAGACAACGATATAAATACTTATATAGAGAAATATATACTTTAATACATAGAAAACATCCACGACTCAGGAACAAATATTTGCGCTCATCACACAAATATCTGCCCTTACCGGGATTTGAACCCAGGACCTCTAGCTTCGTAGGCAGGGTCACTAATAGTTGCCGGCAAACTTCTTGAACATTAGGCGAGGTGGTGGGGGAAAGTTCGCGCATCATACACATACGTGCAAAAAAAGAACCTTATTTTTAGTACAGAATATTTAATGGTTTAACAACTTGTTTATATTTTTATTAGAATAACACTAAAAAATACAGGAAATTAGTCTTTAACTAAAAAGGATATTCCTTCCATTAAGGCAATACCAGCGCTGGTACTAGATCTTGATTCAGGGGAGCTGGAACTGGTCATTGTTTCTTGACTATCATGAATATACCGTGATGTTGATCATCATCATCAGAGTTATTGTCGGAGTCATCATCGGAGTCTCTTTCATCGTCGGCATAAATTAAGAATTGGTCAGTGACCAAATCTACCACGCATACACCATCTCCGAGCTTGTTTTGTTAAAACTACGTTCGTTTGGCGTGGCATTATGTTTTCACTTTAAAACAATAACGAAAAGTCAACCAATAACAATAACAATTTATTAGTTACTTTAAAAGGATCAACTAAACTAAAAAAAAAAAAATAACAAGAAAGTCAATGATAACAATCGGCTTTATCAGTGCACGCAAGTGTACTCGGGAAGCAGAGGGACGTGGACGGGGTGCGGGACGCAAACGTCAACTGGTCGACCTATCCCGTGAACGACACGACGCTCCCCCGCCGCCACCTCACGCCGCCCGCGGCCCCCCCTCCCAACGACACCTAAAAATCGCTTTTGCGCAGGCAAGGCCACATGTTCAAGAAGTTTGCCGGCACCTGTACCAACTAGGCTATCGCGTCGTCAAATATACGCAACGATATACGATATACACAACGCAACCATACTAGGCTTGCTGTGGACACACGACACCCGGATATCATTCAGCCTCCGCTCGCCATACGCATATCGCACTGCTAGATCAAAACAGTATAAACCCAAAATCCTCGATAATTTTGATTCAAGTTCATAGAAGTTGTACTAAAGTTGATTTTAAAATACAGTTATATTTTAAGTTAGGGTAGAAGTACCGGTTTTGGCCATCTTTACACCGTTTTTGGCCACTCTCAACTGTAACTAATATCTAAAGCATTATGAAATTACAAATATATTTTTATATTTTATCTTTAAATTGATCTTCAGTCTTAACTATTTATGATTATTATTTTTAATTTTACAGTATTTTTGATGCTCATTTTAACCTTAAATGGCCAAAAAGGGTACAGTGGCCACAAATGGTACTTCTACCCTACTACTGCTTTGATCTAGCAGTGCGATATATAACAACGCGTATTTCCTGTACTCACCAAAACTTTGCTCCTCGGCTTTCAAAAGGAAACAAGCACAAAACTACACGTGTGCTAATTCATTTCATAATCCCCGGACGACACAGCTGGGGACACACGACAACCCGAAATCATCCATTTGTGTGCACCCATTCTACCACACAGTACACAGATGTAACAGTAGCCCGAGTATAGCGTTAAACGGGCTACCAGAATAACAATATAATTACGATATAGAATCAAATATGGGGTAGAGCAAAGAAAAATCATAATTTGGCCAATTTTTATTTTGCATAAAAATAATTCCTACCGCTTTATTTTTCATTTTTTGTGTTAAATAGTCTAACCTACCCTATTTTTTTAAAAAACCTATGTAACTATGTCATATGTAATGGTTTAGACTAAAACACGTTTTTTCGCAACGAACGTTTTGTAAAAGTGATACGTTTGTCAAACAGCTGATTGTTCTGCGCTTCCACTATTTTATCTGTAATAAGACTAATACTTAAGACCTTTTGTAACACCATAATCTCACAATAAAGTACGTAACGTTGGTAACCAAATCATAAGAAGTCTCTTACATTAGTCCACAGTGGCTTAGGTATGAAATTGGTTGACTGTACTTTCGCTGCTTAAATCCAAATGAGCCACAAATCAAAAACAAATATATAGTTTGATTTAAAATTGAAGACTGCACCGAGCAAACGTCGAGCGTCCAGTGGCGCCCTCATTACTTTTATTGTGTTTTCTAATTACCTAAAGAATAATCCTTGCAATCAGACGATACGTTTTTTTAGCGCAAGTGAAAACACAATTTATGGGATATAACAAACTTTAATAAAAATTACCCTTTGAGTAGACAGCTTAACGGGAAAAGGTGGCCACTTTTTTCCGTTAAGTTGATAACTCGAAGGTGAATTGTTATTAAACTATGTGATATACCCTATAAGTTGTGTTTTTATTTGTAGTACAAAACCGACCGACCAATTTCAAGAAAATACTTTAGTTTATTAGAAAACACAATAATAGTAATGAAGGCGCCACTGTACATCCGGCGTATGCTCGGCGCAGTCTTAAAGTAAATAGCATTCCGATTTTCAATGCAAGAAGAGATTTTGGTTTGTGTCGCTTTTGTATTAAACAACGTTTTGGTAAGTAAACGGACCCCGCCCGACTCTGTGTGCTGCGGTGGGCGCGCCGCCAGCGAGTCTAACGCACGTGGGGTCAACACTCAGATAAACGCGGACTGACTTGTTTGTCGCCCAAGATGGTAGCGATAAGGGGTGAAGCTGCTTGACATGAGAATATGACTCAAATGTATGAGGTAGTGAAAATGTGTTTAAATACTTACGTTCCAGCTTCTCTTTTGTTTAAGGTTGTCTGGAAGAAATCCCTTTTAGTGATAAAACCGGAATATTATATATGGCTGCGTTTATCACAAACCCGTCACTTTAAAATGCAACACAAACATATTTTGGTTTGTGTCGCTTTTGTATTAAACAACGTTTTGGTAAGTAAACGGACCCCGTCCGACTCTGTGTGCTGCGGTGGGCGCGCCGCCAGCGAGTCTAGCGCACGTGGGGTCAACACTCAGATAAACGCGGACTGACTTGTTTGTCGCCCGAGATGGTAGCGATAAGGGGCGAAGCTGCTTGTAAGGAAAATATGAGTTGAATGTATGGTATACTGTGTTTAAATATTACCACTTGTTACCACTAATTTGTTAGTATTGGTAACAACTGGTATTTTGTTACCATCTGTTACCACTGGTTGCTAATGAGAATAAAAAAAAGATAATGGAATTTTAATGTATATCACTTACTGCTGGTAACAGTTGGAAAAAATTGTTCCGGTGGTGGTAACCATCACTTGTTATTAAATTTTAAAATTAATAAAGAAATCATACATAGTTATTGAGAAAACCTTCAATGTGTCTCACGTGGGGTCAATTCTCATATAAAGGGCGAAGCTGCTTGAAAGAAGAATATGACTCAAATGTATGAGGTAGTGATACTGTTTTTAAATATGTACGGTGCAGTGGCTCTTTTGTTTAAGGTTGTCTGGAAGAAATCCCTTTTAGTGATAAAACCATAATATTCCCACCTGCTACCATTAAATTGTTACCATTAGTAACAACTGGGTTTTTTTCCCATTTGTTACCACTGGTAACTATTGGGACTGACTTCTTTGTCACCCGAGATTGCAGCGCTATAAGGGGTAGAGCTGCTTAGAAGGAGAACAGGAGTCGATATGAGGTATATGTATAATGATACTGCTTTTAAATATGTACGTTGTAACGTCTCTTTTGTCTAAGGTTGTCTGGAAGGAATCGCTTTTAGGGATAAAACCACGATATCCCCACCTGTGTTATGTGTTATACTGGAAAGTAAGATATTTACCTAAAGAATAGAAATTAAAATCTTGTGCCAGGCTGTATTAAAATGTTGTTACAATTTATAAAAAAGAAAAGTCATGGTTGTGTTTAACGGAAACGGAAATTTTGTTTTTGGTTTGATCCAATCCTCTTTACAAACTTTTTCTAATTATGTTCTAAAAATTGTAACCCAGGGCTGCTATTCTACTAGGTCATAATTGCCTTTGATATGTTATCGTATTGTCAACGTTACGATAGCTATTAAAATCATTGTCACAACATAAATTTACATTTGTTGTGAGCATGTCCAATTCCAATTTAATATCTCCCTATTCTAACTATTTACAATGTTTGTCATAAAAAATGTTTGGATACAGTATAATATGCTATATCACAGAACCATTTAAATAACTTATATTTAAATTCAGGAAAATCAGTTTTCTTTAGGACTTCAGGTAGTTTATTGAAAATCCTAACAGACATGTGAAAAAAACTTATTGTTTGAAAGTTTGATCTTTAACACCATGTAAATCCTAGCTCTTTAGCTAGCCATTACGCTTATTGTCCCTTTAATATATCTCGATCAACAGAATCTTCATGTTTAGATTCCATGAGACATTTGGTTGATTTTTGACGACTCGCTGGCCTAGTGGGTAGTGACCCTGCCTACGAAGCTAGTGGTCCTGGGTTCGAATCCCGGTAAGGGCTGACAGATATTTGTGTGATGAGCGCGAATATTTATTCCTGAGTCATAGATGTTTTCTATGTTAAGTATATATTTCTCTATATAAGTATTTATATCGTTGTCTAGTACCCATAGTACAAGCCTAGAGCTTAGTTTGGGACTAGGTCAATTGCTGAAGGATTGTCCCCCCTCCCTTATATTTATTTATTTAATTTACATTTGAAGATAGACACTATAGTATTCTAAGTTAAGCTCGCTTTTTCACCATCGTGACAATGACTCATGATAGGTGACATATCAATGTATGGTCGGCTTTATAAGTAGCTGTAGTTATAAGTGCTTTGTCACTTTATAGTCATGTTGGATTTGCTGCTCTAAGCTGTAATAGGCGTTAAAGCGACAAGCTACAATATGTGGTGTAGGAGGAGTTAGTGGAAATTCAGATAGAGGCAGATTCTTTTTATACTAGCTTTCTTATTTATAAACGTATAAACAAATAAAAACCTTAGCTTTAAAAACCCGACTGCTTTTTTTACAGTGTCGTCGATATACCTACGTTAATTAAATAATTGTCATTTTGCCATTGTTGTTATTTCAGTTTTAACAGTTTAACGATACCACACACATCTAAATCGGCTTAGGCTTTTAGAAGTTATGGTGGAATAAAGAATGTGCCCAGCTGAGCACATAGTGAGATGAGAATTAGGTGAGCTGAGCACGTGACGAGATGAGTATGTGGTTAGCTGAGAGCATGGCGAGATGATAATTAGGTGAACTGAGATTGTGGTGAATTGAGAATTTGGTTAGCTGAGAGCATGGGGAGATGCCAATTAGGTGAACTGAGAATGTGGCGAAATGAGAATTTGGTGAGCTGCTCATAAGGGAAAGAATCGTACATACATAAATACATGAATCCTGAAAACATTACACTCCTTTTCTTGAGGAGTCGTATAAAATAGTAAATAGGGTCCTTAAAAAAAATGGCCTGTTCCTATTAGTCATTTTGACATTTGAATGTAACAGGAAGGAAGAAAGAATATTTTAATCAAAATAGCTTTATTGTACTTTTATGAATAGAAGATTAGTACCTAAAGAAGATTTAATATAGGAACTTGTTAACTTTGCAATGAAATTATCACCTGTCACTTAACATTGTTCAGTCCTAATTGGTGAAATAGAGGGCGCTGGGGGTCTAATATGGCTGCGCTTATCACAAACCCGTCACTTTTTGACTCGTATATAAGTAAGAGAGTGACGGATGCTTTATCCACATTTTGTCACGCAAACGCAACCAAACTAGACCCGCTTGTTTGTTATTGACATTTAACGATCTAGAGAAAAACAGAATACCATTTTAATATATTTTTATTCGTTTCTATTATAAAAGTGGGTATTTTCTTCGGTTATTTTATGTATTTATTTATATTTATAATGAAATCGGTTGCGTCAAAAAAAACGATTAAAAACTTCGAAGTCAATTTGAGTAGATACTGTTTGTACTGGACCCTGATTTCAGTTTCTTATTGGTCCCATTGTAATAAAATAGGTAGACGTGCTTTTTAAAAGGATTGTTTTTTTTATTTTAGTGACTTTGTATCATCAACTTAACTTTACGAAACTTAAGACTGCGCCGAGCGTACGCCGGATGTACAGTGGCGCCCTCATTACTTTTATTGTGTTTTCTAATAAACTAAAGTATTTTCTTGTAATTGGACGAAATGTTTTTGAACTACAAATGAAAACACAACTTATAGGGTATATCATAGTTTAATAACAATTCACCTTCGAGTTATTAACTTGACGGAAAAAAGTGGCCACCTTTTCCCGTTAAGCTGACTTCTCAAAGGGTAATCGTTATTAAAGTTTGTTACGTATCCCATAAATTGTGTTTTTACTTGCGCTACCAAAAAGTATCGCCTGATTGCAAGGAAATTCTTTAGTTAATTAGAAATCACAATAATAGTAATGAGGGCGCCACTGGACGCTCGGCGTTTGCTCGGCGCAGTCTTAACTAACAATATCTTTGTTAATTTTCAGATTCGATTCGAGGAGGGTTTTATAAAAAAAATCCTCAGCACTTATCAATTCTGGATTTGTTCTAAGATCCACGATCGGTACTCATAAACTTTAGTGAAGACATCAGGAAGCCCTTCCTTGAGAGGATAACTTGCTATCCCAGCGATTTCTGTGAGCTGACGTGTAGGGTTGTCGAGCATGAGAGGACCTCCGAGATCTAGGCTGTTCCTGTTTTTCCCGATTATGACACATATTTGAGTATTCTTCAGTTCAGTTTTCGTACTTGTTATATTCCCTAATGTAGCCGCGCAGACCTGGAATTAAAAAAATGTGTTAATAAAATATTAGTTTAAAGAGTTACTTTTGGTAAAGTTTTGTATTTTACGTAACACCTGGCCATAATGTGAGTTTTATCGCACGCTGCGCGCACGGTAAAACTCGCATTGTGGCCAGGTGAAGACGTAAAATTGTGTACTCATCACGGGCAGTAAAAAAGAAAGCCCTCTATCGCATATTTACAACCCTCGCCTACGGCTCGGGTCTCAAATACCTGTGATTTCGGGCTTTCTTTTTTTTACAGCCCTTGTTAAGTAATGTACTATAATATGTCGCACTGCTAGATGAAGACAGTAGTAACTCAAAATACAACTGTATTCTGAAATCAACTTTAATACAACTTGTATGAGCTTGAAATTCTGTTTTGATCTTGCAGTGCGATGTATGTATTACTCTCTGATGTATGTACTATTTGTTGTTTTCTGTTATTTTGTTAATTTGTCTACCCTCCTGCATTGTTATTTTACTTCAAGGATAACTCGAAGAGAAGCCGTATGGGATGAGTTTGCCTATGTACGAGTACATTATCTATGCAAACATTTCTTATAATAATACATACTTACATACATAACCGGACCATTAGAGAACAATCAGTCAAGTTAACTGTTTGAAAAAACTACAAACAACTTTGGGATAAAATGAATTTTCAGGTCTCTTCACATTCAGATTTGAAACTTCTCGTCGCATGACTTTCATTCCTCCTCATAACATGGCCATACCATGAGTATCCATACTAAGAAACCATAATATACCTACGTAAACTAGCTGCTTGCCAAAAACTATACATGACTTACCCAGTGGATTTAAAAAATATACTGCCATACAAACCTTGTCAAACAAAAAAAAACACTTTGGTGTCATTCAGAAGTTATATGCGTACATACATTTCAGCCATTCATTTATTACTAGCTGCCGACCTTCCCGTCGGACTTTTTTTTTCTTACATATAAACCTTATCATGACAATAACGAATAAAACAAAAAAGAAATCAACCAAATCAGTTCACCCGTTCTCGAGTTTTGCGCTTAGCAACACATTTAGTGATTCATTTTTATTATACAGGGGCCTACTCCTCAAACTAGACAACTTTTTAAAATCATAAAGTTTTTAGATTGTTCTTTTTTCAAACAAAGTAAATAGTATTTTCAATGTACTTAAAACTCCGTCTAATTGACATCGCCTGTCAGTCTAGTCACTCTACAGACGTAATCAATTTCATAGTACCTACATTGCGTGTTCGAATTAACTTTAAAATGTAATAAAATTCAAACCGCAAGTTTTTTTTCAAAGTCGTCAAACAAACGTTGCGTAGTTGGAGGAGAAGAATGTACATTTTATTAATTTTTGCCCTAGTTACAGGCCCCACCGTGTATAGAAGATAGATGTGAAAGTAACTTTGTCTGTCTGATTTCCAATTTCGATGAAAGGCATGAATATTGCTTTAACCCTGGGGACAGATAGGATACTTTGGACAGTACACTTCCGGTGGACAACAGGGTAGTGATTCTGTAAACAACGCCGGTCGTGCGGACTGTCGAGTGAAACCAAGCGGCGAGATTAAGTAGTCCCGTCATGTCAGTGCGAACAAAACACATTGTAGCGCGTGCATTTTCAATTAAGCAACCTTATACGTTCGACCCATCGTGCTGCTAAATTGAAAATGCACGCGCTACAATGTGTTTTGTTCGCACTGACGGGACTATTTAATCTTGCCGCTGGGTAGTGACCCAGCTAGTCGAATTATAGTTGTCTCACCGCAGCTTCCAAGTAGTGTGATTGGGAGAATCGCAACGAAGGGTTATTTCTGGATTTACCATCCACAACACCCAACCCAGCTCTGACCAGGGTATTTTCCTTTTCACCATCAGCAGAGAAATCGGAAGAGGGTAAGCATATCGGTCTGATGAAATCTGAAAAGTAACAGAAATTAAAACAAAAATTGATACAGATGAAGATGATAATTTTATAATATCACGAATATAATATTTTTATTTTCGTTCGTGTTACGGGAGACCAAGTCAATTTTAATAGAAAATTTATACGTAATTGTGGTTTTGGGGAATAGTTTTTTGTTTATAATAATGGTGACAAAACCCAAGGTCACCCTGTTTTAGAAAACATTGTGGTATGCTGTAAAAATCCAACACATCAACCTATTAACGTGAAGTTTGGTACAATGATTGTTTATAGCACAAAGAGGGATATAATTATAGTTTTTCGGAAAATAGGATGTTTTTTTTTATGGCAATGAGAAGACAAACGAGCACACAGGCCACCTGATGTTAAGTGGAAATGTGACCCATAGACATTTGCATTCACAAGACTGCAATGCAATCCTAAGACTGCAAATGCGTTGCCAGCTCTGAAGACTAAGATAGAATGCCTCTATGCTAGTCATTTCACCGGCTGTCTTATCCCCAAGCCAGAACACAACAATGCGAACACTGCTGTTTGGCGGTAGGTTAATGGATAAGATGGTGGTAGCGATCCGGACGAACCCAAAATGGTTTTAGAACAAAGCAAAAACCAACTCTAAAGTAAGTAGCGGTTGCGGGTGGTAGGACCTTGTGCAGGGTCCGTCCGGATCGCTACCACCATCTTATCCATTAACCTACCGCCAAATAGCAATGTTCGCACTGTTGTGTTCCGGTTTGGGGATAAGAGAGCCGGTGAAATGACTAGCATAGAGGCATTCCATATTAGTCCTCAGGGTTGGCAACGCATTTGCAGTCTTAGGATTGCACTGCATTCTTGTGAATGCGAATGTCTATGGGTCACAGTTTCCACTTACCATCAGGTGGCCTGTGTGCTCGTTTGTCTACTCTATGCCATAAAAAAAAAAAAAAAAAAAAAAAGTAGGTCAATAACAGCAAGTTTTGGAATATTACCTGTGTACGGTGCTGTATATATAAGCTTCAAAAGCGCTATATCATTGATATGTCCATTTTCGTTGTAATCAGCGTGTTTAAAGACCCTTTCTACTGGGATACTGAAAGACCCCGCGTTGCATTCCGAGCCACCAGAAACCTCCACACATTCTTGTCCGAAACGAATTATAGTTCTAGAAACAGAGAGAACCTTAATTTTTTTACAGCATGTATAAGGCAAACGTCACTTACCATCAGCCTCTTATTTTACCATCTTGATAATGCCAGGTGACAGATGAGAATTGACTATACATTGCAAAGTTAACAAGCTTTCACATTACTCGGATTTATGTCAGCTACGCCATGAACACTGAAATATCACCTGTCGCCTGTAAATGTCACAATGGTGAAATAGGGGGCTGATGGTGAATGGGACCTGGGACAGACTAACAATCTGCTGGCTGATTTTGGGCAGTTAGTTCATTGTGTTAGATCAGAGACGTATATAACTTTCTCACTATAGCAGATACGTGCGTTCCTTTGGGCCTGTCAGTCCGACTTAGTCTGGGGCACCCATGAGACCCTTGGAAGTAGGTATAGTATTTTACTCTAGAATAAAGATTAAACTCCATCCTAATGTAAAACTATTTTAATGTATGAATTTGAAAGTTTAATCTACAGATAGATAAAACTATAGTTTAAATGAAAACTAAACTGGGTTTAGAATAATCTTAAAATCGCCTTTGCGGCGTTGTACCAGAAAAATCTATCGGTAGATCTCCTAAGTAGTCATCTTCGGGTATATTCGTTACCAACCCGACACTCAGTCTTTCGGGTACTATTTATTAATAATATTAATAAGTAAAAAATATTTTGTAAACTAAATTAAAAAAACTAATATAAAATACCTAATGTATAATATAACTTACGGTCTTCCGTATTTTGCAACAAATTTTGGCGCGAAGCACTGAGCGACAGAGATGGCAAACCTGCCACTGATAAGGACAGCGTTATGTAAATTCCCAACGTTTTCTGTTTGGAATTCAATTATTCCCATCCATGGGAACGCTGACTTCCCCGCTGAAAAACATATGACACATTAATACAGTTCAGTTCAGGTTGATAGAAAGGGACAGAGCTATAGCAGTTATGCAGCTCTATCCTTTTCTATGTCATGATTAGAGAGCAGATTTGACGTAGTGATTACAAGTTTAATATGGATATGACTAACTAGTGTGATTGGTTTATTTATTAGATATCATGTTGTTTATCGGTCTTAATAGTTATCTTTACTTACCTACTTACTTACCGAAATGCAATCTTATATACATAATTAAATTCAATTTTATACCACTCAAACATAAATAACATAATAGATCCTGTTTAAAACGCATCTTTTTGATAGTTCCTGTCAATTATCGCACTAGTCATGTCCATATTAAACTTAATCGATACTTCAAATCCGCCCTCTAGTCATGATAACCCAGGCCATGATAGCCCTATGGCTGCATATATCGCGTAACGCAACTGAATTGGAGATGGGCGGGACACTAGGCTTGGAGAAACGATATGGTTGGTGGTCGTGGGCGGTAACAGAGTGGTGGCCGAGATATGGTTATAGATCGGTGGACAGACCATCTGGTCGTTGCTCTGATGCCATTTGGAAACCAGCTGGGAAAAATTGGATGGCCTTAGCGCAAGACCGGGTGAATTGGTGTGAAAATTAAGAGGCCTTTACCCTGTGTGGTGTGGTTGTGGGCTGATTTAATGAAAATAATGTAGAATAAAAAAAATGGTTTTACCTTTTGTTTTTTTAGATACCCCACAACACCTTGAGCGGTGATCTGGTGGTGCAGCGGAGAGCACGCAGTCGTGGGCTTCCCAGACATCTGGACAGCATACCTAGTTTTTTTTTTTTTTTTTTTTTATGGCATAGAGAAGACAAACGAGCACACAGGCCACCTGATGGTGAGTGGAAACTGTGACCCATAGACATTCGCATTCACAAGACTGCAATGCAATCCTAAGACTGCAAATGCGTTGCCAACCCTGAGGACTAAGATGAAATGCCTCTATGCTAGTGATTTCACCGGCTGTCTTATCCCCATACCGGAACACAACAGTGTGAACACTGCTGTTTGGCGGTAGGTTAATGGATAAGATGGTGGTAGCGATCCGGACGGACCCTGCACAAGGTCCTACCACCAGCAAATATATACAAAACAGTCTCCATGGGTCCTAACATGGCTGCGTTTACCGCGTGATAAGGTTTGGATAATGCATCGGTCCTGACACGTATTAAGTATGAGAGTGACGGATGCTTTATCCACATTTGACACGCGATATAGACACATCCATACTAGGCCAGCATCACACACATCAGAGCATACAAGGTACTCAAAAATATCGAATGATCAAACACTCTTAAGAATAGAGTCAATGCCAAAAATCAATTTCTCTCTTATAATTGATCTCTAGGCCATAATAATCAATTTGACACGTAGCACGAAAAAAAAAACAAAAAAGGAGAGGATTTAAGATCAATCGTTACGATTTTCATGCTTTTAACACCATTTTCAGAACTTTACACTAGCACTATGAGGATAGATATTTTTGCCAGAAATACATTTATACTCGTATACAGTCAACTAGAAAAAGACGTAGTTTACAAAAAAGAACAAAACAATTTATACAAAAGCATAAAAAGGAATATACAAATAAAATTCTTGTAGGATAAATCGTCAATAACTGGCCACTTTAGAAAGTGTCATTTAGTTACTAGCCACCAAATTTCTTACTGACGCTGTTAGTAAAGATACTTGGACAGTACTCCGGGTAATAACTCAAGATCTAGGTATTCTAGTTTAATCGCTAAAATGTGAGCAAATATCTTTCTTAACTCATTTTATTGCAAAGTGGCCAGTTACCGGGGGGTGGCCAGTTACTGACGATTTACCCTAGCTAACCTTGTAGTTTTGATTAGCTTGTAGTTGTTTTCGTGCAATATAGGGTTTACATACCTACGAGTTTATACTTGGTTTAAGCTGATCTCATTCCAATGACTTCTTATGCGTCATCTAAAAAACAAAATGGATTTACCTTAGGTGAAGTACCGCTAAATCCACATGCGGATTTTCTTAGCATGTATATTTCCTCCTTAGTAATCTCTGGTTTTAGAGCAAGATCCCTTAGAAGACCGCATTCCAGGATTGATTGACATTGTCCTGGTTTCCCGCTTGGAGTTGTGCAGGTATCTGTGAATTGAAAGGTGCTGTGAACCAAAAAATTCTACAAAAAGTGGAACGTTTCTTTACCCTTAAACCTAAATTTTAGGATATATTGTAGATAAAAACTAGGCCGATTCTCAATTCTCAATTCTCAATCCTTTGATGCTTCCATAAGTTATACAATATAGGTGTTAGGTAACTTATAACTTATAACTGAGATCTTTATGGCAGGGCACAGCAACTTACAGGTTTGTTTATTAATAATACAATAGTTCCTTTTTTATTTTAAATATGAACGATATAAATGCATACTTCAAACAAATATGTTTACAAAGCTATCTTATCTACTAAATATTCCTTGATGGTGTATTGGCATTCTACACTCAGTAGTTTCTTTAACTAAATAAATGATTAGATGTTATTGTTGTTATAAATTTGGGTAATTTATTGTATACTTTAATTGCCATAACAAAACGACTTGAGGAGAGCATGATGTTGCGGGTGGTAGGACCTTGTGCAGGGTACGTCCGGATCGCTACCACCGTCTTATCCATTAACCTACCGCCAAACAGCATTGCAGCAGTGTTCGCATTGTTGTGTTCCGGTTTGGGGATAAGACAGCCGGTGAAATGACTAGCATAGAGGCATTCCATCTTAGTCCTCAGGGTTGGCAACGCATTTGCAGTCTTAGGATTGCTCTGCAGTCTTGTGAATGCGAATGTCTATGGGTCACAGTTTCCGCTTACCATCAGGTGGCCTGTGTGCTCGTTTGCCATCTCTATGCCATAAAAAAAAAAAAAAAAAAAAAAAAAATGATAGTGTAAGTTGGAGGATGGTAATAAATTAATTGTGAATTGATGTCGGTTCCGGTCTGTAATGTAACGTTGGACTCATTTAACAACTCTTTTGATAGCGAGTATATGTGTTATTTATTGGAAAAGTCAGAGTATTTTATTTATTTTTATCGTATGTTGGTCGTCCTTATTTTTGTCGTATTCTGGCTCAGTTCTACCTTACAATTTATTTTTTAATTTGCTAACTGATTAATTTGTATACTTTTATTATTTTTGTAAGAACGTAGCTTATTACGCGCCGACGCTCACGGGCGCAATGTAATCTTAAGGCATGCTGATAAATCTCATTAAGTGAAAGGTAATTTCTTTTGAGAAACAAATAAATTCTCTCTAACCTATTATCTAGATATTTTGCGCAAAATAGTATGTTAATTGTCTTTGCTGGAAAGTGTGTAGTAAGTTGTGAAAATCCGACTATGAATCAAATCTATATGACTAGATGGAAAATGATCAAATATAGACTAATTTTTAGTAGAAAATTCAAAAAGTAAAACACATGTTGCCTCTTATACGTGAAATAATAATAGAAACACACAAATAAAGACATTCACCTACCAGCTTTAACGTAACACAGATATAAAGTAAAAATGACTGTCCTCCACAAATCCATTTTAACAAATAAAATTATACAGTGTTTATTGTAGTACTTCCAACTGTAGTGGTTTCTTCTATAGTAAAAATTACTTTGCGTGTGTGTTTATGTGCTTGTTTGTACGCGTGTGCAAATATGACGTCGGTAACTATAGTTGGGCATTCACGATCATTCCATCGCGCCATTTGGCGTGATATCCTGCCATGTTTGATCAATGTTCAATCAATTAATCTCTACTTTGCCCAAAGGTTAACTGGTAGGAAATGCCTATTGGCATTAAGTTCGCCTATTAATTAAGTGTATTCAATTCACGGATTTTTCCGAGGCCTCCTCAATCTACTGCCTTATGCCATTTTACTTCATGCCATTTAATAGTAAGTGCGAATCTATCCATCCATTAACACACACAAAACACTTTTCACTGACTACGTTTGGCCTGACGCCAAATGGAGTGACCGTGTATATCCAGTTTAACAATCCATCCATGTGTGCGTCAATTACGTCCTGAATTACTGTTCTGTATAAGCCACCTCTACACCTAAATACCGTTTTCTTTACCCGATTTTAATTAACATGACTTCCTTCCTTATTGTCATAAAACTGTTTACGTCGGTCGGAATATGAATCATATGTAACGCTGATTACTTTACTAGTTTCGTAAATAGATTCTAGGACATAATTTAGTTTGAACCGCTGACGAGAAAAGATATCTATGTTAATCTGTGTATTTGTGTGGATGTCTGGTTGCATCGTACCTCCCAAACGGATTTACCGATGGGGCCGCGGATCTTTAAGGTTCCGAAATCAAACTAGGAACCCTTATAGCTTCGTCATTTCCGTCTATCATACCGATATTTTTTTTTTACAACTGGGCAAGAGCATGTCGAAAGAAGCTTAGTGTAGGTTCCCAATGCCTGTTACTAGATAATCAAACGAACACAAACAACAACAAGTATCTATGAAGTTATTTTTTAAGTTGTTGACATCTGTCTGTAGGTCACACTCACTTTTTCTCAGTAACTATAGTAACGGACTTGACAGAAGCGCGTGGAGCTAACCCCATGTGCTTCTGTTAAGTCCATTGGAGAAAATTCTCTTTTACCGAACAATTGTCTTCACGTGTGATATCCACGGACTTATTGCTCTAATAAGTCCACGGGAGTGTCTATAAATAACTTGACATTGGCGAAATACACCTTAACAGGAGTGAAAGCCATTAATTAAAATTAAAAAAAAAATATCAAAGTTATAAAATTAAAATTTACTGTTATAAATATTTATAAAGCGCACTAAGATCAATGATGCAACCAGCAAAGACACCCTAGAGCCAAAACAACGAATAGAAAAACCTTGAAAAATATTTTACGTGAAATCACTATAAAAAAAAAGTTCAAAGAAAATCTACCATGACTAAGTATGTAGACTTGATTCCTACCTGAAATACAGGTAACTGAAGTGTTTATATTTACCTACTAAATATCGACTTACCCCCTTACTTATAAACGTTGAATAAGCTTTTTTTTTTTTATGGCATAGAGAAGACAAACGGGCACACAGGCCACCTGATGGTCAGTGGAAACTGTGACCCATAGACATTTGCATTCACAAGACTGCCATGCAATCCTAAGACTGCAAATGCGTTGCCAACCCTGAGGACTAAGAAGGAAATATAATAAGGGAAGGGAATATAGCTTGGAATAGTTTATGCCATGCTTTGTCACTTTCAGTCAGATGCAAATGTCACAATTACAGATAAAGTATTCGAAGCTTATTCCACGTTTATAAGTAAGGGGTAAACAGCACCAACATTTTTAAATAGAAATTATGTTCCTTGTTGTTTTTCGATATATTTTGTTTTTTGTGTTTTTAGCAACAGGCAGTGGTTGCAGTGCTATTGACCGGATTTTTAAAGACAATCTGTTTCAATGGAACATATTATCAGGGATTTTACAGATATCAGAGGGGTTATTATGACGTATGTATGCAGTTTATTTTACGTTGAACGTAAAGGACAGAGTTATAGCAGTTATAAAGCTCTGTCCTTTTCTCTCACCGTGAACAGAACTGCACTGTTATCTCATAATAACCTATTTGTTAGTTTTTGATAGACTAAGCTCTTAAAATATCACTTAGCAAACCAATCGTAGTATACAATACGTGAAACGCAGAATCATCTGTAACTCGAGTATTATCACTTACCAACAAAAAAAACTTCTCTGCTTTAGAATTATCATTGCAAATACGACCGTAACTACTCAGTAGAAGAGAGTTAAGGCTATCACATTGTATGTTGTAGATACGCCTTTGTAAGTTTGGAGGGTATACCGCCTTCCTAAGCCAAATAAGCAGTATCTTAAATTCAATCACCAAAGTAAATTCAATATCTATGTCGTTAGTAATAAGGTTGATATTACTACAGGAGGTTTAGCCTAGTTACTGCGTTTTTGTTTACGACGGCAGTATACGTTAGTGGCGTAACTGCGTACCATTTGTACACTTCGTCCGAGAGAGAAATGACTGGATTCTGTAGGCGGTGAAAAGTGGCGATTTAGAAAAATAACTCAAACAGTATTACAGGCCTCTCGTAGCCGTAAATCAATGTTGTAACAGGAATGTAACTTTGTTTTTGTCGGAAATGGTCACGACCTTGAATAAAACTTTTGTCTTTTTTTTACAGCGCAATTCAAACTGTATATCTTTAGGTATTGGCAGGACGTTGTGTATAACCAAGCAGCAACAGAAATTTTGGTGGATTATCAACTTTTTTTTTTTAATTATTAAGAAGCTTAGTAACAAAAAAAAATCCAATTACAAATTTTGCCAAACTGCGAAGTTTGTTGACGAAACGATTCGGACTTTACCACCCTAGGAAGTAGATTACAAATGGTTTTAGGAAAAAATACTTTTAATATGGGCGGAGGACGGATGCATTATGGTGACGAAAGCATAAGATGGATAAGGCTTTTATTAAACGAGTACTATTTATGTGTGAAAATGTATGGTTTTTATTATTAATCAAAACAAACAAACATACCGTCACGCTTTCATCCCAGAGTGGGGTAGGCAGAGCTACAGAATTAGCAACAACTTTAACCACCAGGGGGGTTATTATGACATGGCTTTGCAGTTGTTCACTTTACGGCGAGCGTAAAAGACAGAGTTATAGAAGTTATATAGCCTGTCCTGTTCTCTCAGCGTAAACAGAACTGCATAACTATGTAATAATAACCCCTCAGTTGTTAATTCTATAACCACATTTTGCACAAACAGGCTAAGATGTTTACCATGTGTATATTAGTGACAGGTTGCAAGCCCATCGCCTAACAATACTACAAGCCTTTAATCCCTTAGTCGTCTCTTACGACTTCCGCAGGCAGACATGGAGTGGTACTATTCTAAGCCGGCAACCACACCTACCTACTCGTACATATTTTGTATAGCCGACGGCGGAAGCGACTTTCTTTTATACTATGTAAGAGGATACTATACAGGATGTCCGGGACATAGTGGCCAACCTGACAGGGCTGGATATTTAATCCACTATCACAAATCTAATAACTGTGGTCATGGCATTGAAAATGGTAAACCAGGGTACCGCAAATCCAAAAATTAGAAAAGTTGAGATATCTCGTTTTCCGTGCGACTTTAACAAAACATGATGTATCATATCATATTTTGGACACTCTTGAGTTGAGCTATCCAGTGGGGCTAGACAAGTTGCCATCGTTCACGAACGCTAGCGTTAGGTGATCACTGGCGACATGTGTTGTCATTGAAAAATGTATGGGAATGACGTAAGTCACGTGATATATCACTCGTTACAACTGACACGCTAAAAACTGATTGTCTAGTCTATTTAATTTTGACAGCGCCAAGTGACAGGTGATCACCAAAGTGATCGCCTAACGCTAGCGTTCGTGAACGATGGCAACTTGTCTAGCCCCACAGCCCTGTCAGGTTGGCCACTATCTCCCGGACACCCTGTTTGCTGCACCATTATCCTCTGAAAAATAACGCTAATTTGCTTACAATTCTCTTAAAAGCCATCCAATATTTAAAACAAAAGCCTTGTCCAATTTGCGCCGCCGCAAGGACACTGGGCTGACTTTTTTCCGTCCGTTTTCGCATTATTTGGGCAAACAGTGCCTCTTTCATAAAACGTCACTCTGAGGACTTCAAGTGTTCTGGGAAAGGGTTTTTCCTCAAATGATAAATGACAGGGACAACAAATTCGTTTTGAAGGAGACAGACAAAGGTCTTGAGTACAATGATAATTTATAAATGGAACGATCGCTTGAATTTTTGAAGAGCCAGTTAGGAAAAATCTGTGTTGTAGAAATACAACGCATCTATTTAAGGCTGGCATGAGTAGCATCTCTCAGTTTGTATAGGCTCTATTGCCGGTATAAATTACTTACTGTTGTCTATGAATTGTTATGTACAGTCGACGTCATAGACATGTTTACATTTTTAGATTTTACTTTTATGGAATACGGTGAAAATATGTAAACATATATTTGACGTCGACTGGACCTTGATATCCACACTAATCCATACTAATATTATAAATGCGAAAATGTGTCTGTCTGTCTGTTACCTCTTCGCGCTTAAACCGCTGAAGCAATTTAGGTGAAATTTGGTTCAAAGATAGTTTGAATCCTGGGAAAGGACATAGGATGTTTTTTTTCCCGAAATTCATCTCCTAAGGGGGTGAAATAGAGGGTTCAAATTTGTATGGAGCTACGATATAAACGAGTTCCACGCGGACGGAGTCGCGGGCAGAAGCTAGTCCTTAATAATTAAATAAATAAAATAACTCTAGCGTCTAAGCAAAAATAGGGAAAAGAAACCGCTGAAGAGCCAGAGATGTCAAATTTTCTACAGTAATATAACAAAGAGATTGTTTTTTGTATTTTTGTTTGTTACCAAAAAACTCAAAAACTACTGGACGGATTTTGAAAATTCCTTCACCAGTACAATGGTATATTATCTATCACTGAGTAATATAAGCTATGTTTTACTTTTCAACGCGGACGTTGTCGCAGGCAACTGCATCTATTAATACTTTGCTAGAAACTATTAACAAAGGTTTAATGACAGTTAAATTGAATTACCCGGTTGTGGTTGCCGGGTTAGAATAGTGCCACTCCATATCTTCCCGTGGATGTCGTAAGAGACGGCTAAGGGAATAAAGGCGTATAGTATTGTTAGGCGATGGGCTTGCAACCTGTCACTAATACACTGGTAAACATCTTAGCCTAAGTGTGCAAAATGTGGTTACAGAATTATCAACAAGTTTTTAGAGTTGTTGGTAAGTAATTCTGTAGCTCTGCCTACCCCACTCTGGGAATAAAGGCGTGAGTTTATGTATGTATGTATGTATGTATGTAAATTGAATTATGAAAACGGAACAAACACACTGTCGCATTTATTATATTCCAAGATAAGGATAGGGAAAAGGATGTATGGATGTGTATGTAAGTGGAAGGGTACCGAGTAAACACTTCCACTTTTTATTGAATACCGAGTCAATAGACGCGTTTCTTGTGCGTATAATAATGATGTTAAGAGTAGAGGAACTTCCTGCTAAGATTTTCCCGTTTCCATTTATTACCTAGCAATAGTACTTACAGGGGCGTTATTATGACATAGCAATGCAGTTCTGTTTACGCCGTGAGAAAAGGACAGCGCTATATAACTGCTATAGCTCTGTCCTTGTCTCTCAGCGTAAACTGAACCGCATAGCTATGTCATAATAACGCCCCAGTACAATAGCCGCAAAACAAAATTGTTTTAATGTCACTTTATTTGCGTGTCATCAATTGTTACTCCAGTACAAATTGTAAAGAGATTACAGTTCACGAGCCGCAATAATATAATGTTGTCGTGGTTTCTAATTCTAAAAAAACTGAAGTATAGGTATTGCTACATTTCGATTTGACTATACCTTAGTTCACAATTGTAGAGGTACTAATTACATTTAAAAAGTTATTGCAATTGTATGTTTGTGCACAAATAACAAGTTCGTAACTTATTCATAAGACATGGTTAAAAATAAACAATAGAATTAGGCAGGCGGTGCAAACTGAATAAAAAAAAATAAAAAAACATAAATATCCTTTAAATAAATACATATAGGTACGTAAAAATAAGCTATAGCCATTAAAGCAAAGATTGGTAGAAAGCTGTATAGTTACCTTATTAAAAACATATAGTAATAATTTAGGATACTTTATTGTGCTTTATAGATTTATATTCTTAATAATAAGAGAGTAGAGACTGCTCGATCCCACAGTCAAACTGTGCAAACGGTTTTGTGGGACATATGTTCCTATATATCATGTAATTTCAACTTATTTTCATAATAAATAAATAATAATAATAATACATATAATGTATACATAAATATAAAATAAAAGAACCCTAACTCTGAATAACCCTTATCTTCTGTAAAATAAGAGTCAAGCTTAGTGTCCTTTGTCCAATATTGGTTAAAATTAAAACAT
Source organism: Acleris laterana (assembly GCA_963966035.1). Lineage (NCBI taxonomy): Eukaryota > Metazoa > Arthropoda > Insecta > Lepidoptera > Tortricidae > Acleris > Acleris laterana. Next base: position 10,107,762 of record OZ014461.1, read on the forward strand.
CCTAAGTACGTTGCGATAAATTGAGTGCAATTTCATACATATTTCTTACAGAAAACTCGGAAACTTCGCATCAGAACTCGGTTTATTTCCCTTTGAGCAACACAAAATTTTGCGCAGAGTATTAACCAGTAAAACTAAACCTGTGGTGTGGTCCGCTTTGTACTGGTTTCATGTGAAAATGTCAATAGGTTCCAAGACTGCGCGGGGCTTGGTATACTGGTAGCGTCGAACGTTCTGAGGTAGAATTACACTGCCGTTAGAAAAAAGGGCGTATGTCTCATAGAACCGCATATGTATTAGTGACCTCATTTACTAAGACAGAGGGTTAAATTTACTTTGACTATCATATTGCACATGCGTTCTTTTTATTTAGGAGGGCAGCACTACAGTGGTTGGATGACTGGCGGATATTGAGTTGAGTTATCCGGGGGCAAACTGCAAACATTGGTAAAGCTGTGCTTTTATTGAGAATTTCCTGGCAACATTATATTTCTGCTTTGACACTTTCGAGTGAGGACGAATTTTAGGCTTGCAAGAAATAATCTTTTGTAGTATCCAAAAGCATGAACTTTTACTTTTTAGGGTTCCGTACAAAAATCAAAAGACGGAACCCTTGTAGGATCACTCGTCCGTCTGTCTGTCTCAGCCAATTTGCTCCGAAACTACTGGAGCGATTGAGTTGAAAATTTGGTACACATATGTTAATTGATTACCCAAACACAGATGTGCAAAGCAATATTTTTTTAAATTATAAAAAAGTTTTGCAAACCCTACTGTGTCATATATCAAATGAAAAGGCTTGTTATGAGGACTTTATTCATGAAAGAAGACGAAAATTTACCATCTTCCCTACCTCCCCCCAATCTCCGAAGTTACGAAGCCTAAAATAAAAAAAAAAATGCAAAATGTCGTTCATTGGTTACAGCCTTACAGGAAAACCTATAAGAATTCGATAAAAATTCAACTCGCACTTGGGCGGTTTTAAAGTTACGTTACCCTACCATCACCGAGTAAATGTGTATGGTGATTGATTTATAAGGTAGGTACCCACGGAATATGGTTTTATGGTAAACGAAAATTCGGACAAACGATGGAAAAACAATTAGAGATTTCATACGGGAACCAGCCTATTGCCTAACTGGCAATTGCCATCGCATTCAAAGCGGAACAATTGTTTTCATTTAATATGCTGACAAGCCTTCGATTTTCAAAATGAAAACTATCGCGATTGCGTTAGACAATAGCTCCTCAGGCCATATGTGTATAGCCAGGATAAAAATAGTAAAACTTGCTTTCACAGTAAATATACCAATACGACTTGTCATTGAGGGCCTTCAAAAAACGAGCCTACTCTTTTCTCCAATGCCGGCAGTGCACCTGCGAATCCTTTGGTGCTGCGGGTGTTTATTTGTCGCGATGATCACTTACCATCAGGAAGCTCGCTTGCTTGTCTACCTCCTTTTTCACAAAAAAATTATAAAATGATAATTTCTTATAACTAAGCCAAGACCTTTTCAATATAGGCCTAGCATGACCGACTGTGTAGGAACTTGGCTTGGCGCACGCGTGCCTGCTGATCGATCTATAAAATGCATGCAATTCCTGCCTGAGTGCACTCGGTAATCCGTGCTCCCCAGTGCACGGACAAATTGAAATGTTCGAATACCCTCAATTTTTCTACATCCGAGTTGGTATGATAACTGTTATGTGAACGTTGGAAGCTAGGAATTAGGGGTGTTCGAGTCCTATTTATATTATAAATGCGCAAGTTTATGTGTTTGTTTGTTACTTCTTGACGGTGCAACAGATGGACGGATTTGGATGAAATTTTAAATGCAAACAGCTTGTTTACACCCTTGATTAACTCATAGGCTACTTTTCATGCGAGAAAATTTCCAAGTTCTTTAGGGAATAATGTTCATTGAAATTTACGTGGCCGAAGTCGACGGCCGAAGCTATATCCATAAACAAAAGTTATACTTACCAAGTGCGGATAGTTCGAGAAACTCGCACCACTCGCATATAATTGAAGATCACATTTCAGTCTTCTCGTGACCACGGTCGTTGCTACCATAGAACCGTTACGGTTATACAGTGGTATCAACCCTGAATTTGTTTTTTGTCCGTTCAGCATCGAGACTCTGTGGCGGGTTAGCGCTCTAAACCTCTTTGAAATAGTCAAAGAGACTCATTGACGTCACGGGAGACCAAAAAGTAACAGTTTATAACAATGCCGTGTAATAACACTCTAAAATTATTTTACGTAACACCTGGCCATAATGTGAGTTTTATCGCACGCTGCGCGCACGGTAAAACTCGCATTGTGGCCAGGTGAAGACGTAAAATTGTGTACTCATCACGGGCAGTAAAAAAGAAAGCCCTCTATCGCATATTTACAACCCTCGCCTACGGCTCGGGTCTCAAATACCTGCGATTTCGGGCTTTCTTTCTTTTACAGCCCTTGTTAAGTAATGTACTATTTAATAACAGTTTAAATCTTTATTTTTCCAAGTCTAAACCAACTCTCCGTCACAGGTATTCCAGTAAAACCGCCAGTTTTAAGTTCCACGACGTGTATTCGCTTCACTTTTGTGCGGTGTCAGACATGAAAAGTGCACACAGCTCTATTAAATTTGCCGCCTTTTCACGCCTTGCATCTAGAGCACCTCGTATCCTTTTGATGTTGGCCGGTACGTTCACGTATTTTACGTTGTGTGGTTTCATATTGAATGTGATTTTCGTGTTTTTTTAAACCTGTGTATACTTGTCTGTGTTACGGCGTCTTTTGAGCGTGTGAGATGTTGTTGTTATTAAAAATAAGTGACGGCCATTCATATTATATAGGCACGAAATAATAGAGAATATTCATCATGACTTTTTTTTAAAGCTTCAATAAAAGCTCATTCCTGTAAAAACAGCTGATATAAATATTTTTTTGAATAGCTATAAAAATAACCAAGATATAAGCCAGCAAAAAAAATTTTTTTTTCCCCTAGCAAAACAGAATTCAACATAGAGTTTATATGGCCGACCGACGTCACAGTGCACATCCGATCTCTCTGTAATAATCGCTGTCTAATTAGACAGAAAAGAAAGAAAGAAAAAAAAAACGCATTTATTCACTACAGACACAAGACACATCGAAAAAAGTAAAAACAGAAAACAGCAATAAACAAGTAGTCATGTCCTCGCGGCAGTGAATCGGACACTGGCTCAGCATAATGCTGAGGTGTTAGACACCTGCAGCGCTGATTTTCAGCCAGCTCCGGGAGTGACAGACGGACGGTACGCTAAATGAATAAATAGTGTAATAAGAAAAAACAAAAACAAAAACAATATAGCAGCATAAAATGCTTGTATCATTCGGACTTCTTGGCCGATTTTAATTCTAATGTCACTTTTGGTGTTCTCTTTTACAGTATTTTAATATTTTGTTAAGAAATGTGATTTTAAAAAACCCTATTTCATAATGAAGTTTTTTATGTCACGAAGATGGGTACTGTCACATTTATAGTTCAAAACCTTCCGCTTAAATCACTATCTATTGCTGAAAACTGCATTAAAATTGCGAAGTTTATAAGATCTAAGCGTACAGACAGCAGAAGCGACTTAGTTTTATAATATGTAAAGAAGATTTATTACATTTAACCTTTAACACGGCCTCATTTGTACCAATACTAAAATAAGTTTAGTAAACCTACACCCATTTTAAGTCAAGCGAAGCAGTATCCTCTTCCAAAGTTCGAGAATGTTCTCTTGTTCACATTGTTCCACAGTATTAAGTCCCTCCACGCGTAATTTTATACCTCCAGAGGAAAGCTTGCGTTTTACGTGTCATTTCAAGACGAAACGGCGTCATTATTCTATGGGATGTAAAACGATTGTTTATTTGATGCCTTTTCATTTTAAAGCGACGTATGTATGTTAAAGGATGTGATGTGATGTTTTGTTTTTTTAAATAAATAAATAAATATCAGGGGACAACGTCACACCAATTGACCTAGTCCCAAACTAAGCTCTAGGTTTATACTATGGGTACTAGACAACGACATAAATATTTAAAAAGAGAAATATATACTTAATTACGTTGAAAACATCCATGACTCAGGAACAAATATTCGAGCTCATCACACAAATATCTGCCCTTACCGGGATTTGAACCCAGGACCTCTAGCTTCGTAGGCAGGGTCACTAGACCAGCGCGTCGTCAAAAAAAAGATAGTAGCGTTTGCATCTTGACTAGGTCTACATTTGGTTTGTAGTCCAATGTCCAGCTGGCCTATTGCCTATCGCTTTCGCAATCTAGTCTGAAGGCGAGTCTGCATACAAAATGGAAAACATGTTCCGCTTCAAGGCGATTGCGATTGCGAGTGCGTTAGGGAAGCCAGCCGTTGCCAGTAGAACGTCAGTTTCGACTAAGCAAAACCACGCTGTTTTGTCGCCTAAAAAGATAAGATAGATTCAAAATTAAAATGATGACCTTTATTCAGTAATTTGGCCATAATGAGAGCTTTTTTACACATCGGTAATATGTAATGAATCTACAAGACTCATTGCAGAGAAGACGCGCGGCAAGAAAGTTATGTTTTCAATCATAAAATATAATAATACTTAAATACTTTTACTTAGACTTTAACAGTTAAAATACAAGTCAAACTTGCACAAATAAAATCATTAAAAATGTAAGATCAATAAAATGAAATTACAAAAAAAGACTAAGGGCCCGTTGTTTGATCAGTTAAAATTCTAAAAAGGAACTGTAACTTATGGTTATAGTCGCCGTCAATAGAACTTGCGAAAGATGTAAACAAAACCAAACGAACCAAAATCACCATGATTATTCGATAATCGTGTACTTTTAAATATCAAGTGAGGTCTTCGCAATGATTTAATACACGATCATTATTTTCATTTTACGTTTAAGATGAAATAACTATTATAGGTTATTTTAGTAAAAACACGCTTGGTTAATATTTGAGGTTATGTGTCAAACGGTACTAATTTGTTTACATCGTTCACAAGTTCTATAGACGGCGTTTTTAAATCTCAAGGAAATGTTTCAAATTTATGATTCCTTTTTCGAATTTTATACAACGGGCCTTAAGCGAACTACACGGCCAGGTCTCTTCATCAAAAGCCGTAAATGGAAATAATTGACTGAACAACTAACCTTGTAAACGTGAACAGACCGGACCCCTCAAACAGCACCCGTTCACGAGTATGACGTGAGACTCAGCCATCACTTCCCTCAATTCCCATTTCCAGGAAAGTGGCGAACGATCAAGGCCGACGCCGTGAGCAAAGACCTTTGAGCGAGCATGACTTCGGCCATTCTCAGAGTCGAGTGTTCTCTGCCTAATTACCGTAGGCAATTTTTTTTCTTGTTGTTTTGTCTAAATGACTTTTGAATAAGAACAAGTGTAAGCTAATTAATTGATGTATCAAAATGGCATTAGAATAAATACAGTGGTTTTTGAGTTATTAAGATACAAAAATTGTATGGACATGGTAATTAGAAAAAATATTTTTACATGGCTACGGTAATTAGAAAGAGCAAATATTTCAAGTAAAATATTATATTAATATATAATATACATATTAATATAATATTTTTAATAAAACTACAATTACATTAAATAACTACTCTCATATTTATATGATTATAGTTTTCCTTTTTTTGTAATGAACTCACATCGACGTTGAAATAAAATACTATTTATTTTATAATCAAATTATTTATTTTAAAAGTTTTCGAAGAGCAATTTTGTCTTCTAATAAACAAAAAAAATATTTTTATCAAAATAACAATTACAATATTTTTATTATTAAATGGTTATGTAGGTAGGAATTAAAATTATACCAAAAATCTTGAGACAAATAAAGGAGAGAAAGATCTTAAAAATAAATACAAAACAATTGCACACTTATTGTAACGATTAAAATTACTTAGGTAGGAAATGGGCCCCTGGTATAAATTACATTGAAACTCTATAAATTTGAATATTTCCATACTACGGTAATTAGAAAATAACCGGTAATTAGCACTACGGTACTTAGAAAACAATACAATTTATTAAAAATATCAAGAAATATAAACGATTGAAAATATTGGAAAATCGTAATATACAAAGGCCTCACATCTCTTTCGGTTCACTAAGTATTAGAATATTTCCATAAGAAATCGAATTTATAAGTAGAGGAACGGGAATTAGAAAACTTGAAAACCAAAACTACGGTAATTAGGTACTTACGTGCATCCTAGGCGTATACACCAACACTGAGACGTTCGCACTGTCCGATTGCCACGGCACGACCTAAAGGTCGCGACTCGTGCACTAGTGATCTTCGAATATTTCGTTGTTTAGGGATGAGCACTTCGAAAGTGAGTGGCGATGGTAATTATCCCTTCGGGCCGGACAGGGAGATATTTCATGATAAATTTAAATCAAACGGTCCTAAAAAATTTTTTTTTGTGTTAAAACACAGGCAGTATTTCGGTCTCTTAAGTTTTTTAATGGCATAGCTTGAACTTATTCCTGACTTAAATGAGGAGCAGATTTACAGACAAAGGTAGCGTGCGGACAGGCTATGGTAATTGGCGAACGAGGGTTTGAAAAATAAAAAAAATAGTAATAAATAAATAATCAACTTAAAATGTGTATGCTACTTTTAGATAAATACACAAAGTATACAATAAAAAATATTGCACTAACGTCTGAACGTATTTATGTATAAATAATGAGCCGGACACGCAAAATTTTGCTTTTTTGAGAATGGCCGACTTGCTCATGCTGCCGGACAAAATAAAAGTAATGTAGTGTGAAATGTCTGGCGAAAAATATAAAAGTTTGCTGTAGTTTAAAAGCATCTTGTATACAGAAGAACTAATATAACTCGACGACCGTAATCTAAATTGACGTAAGGGACAAATGGCTACTTTTCAGGAGAGCCAAAAAACTGTTTTTTTTTTCATTTTAAATTCATATTTTTTTTGTTTGTTTACGTATCATGTAACTGATAATAGCCAATTACTTATTTTCTTTAACCCTTTAACTACAAATAATTCAATTTATCATTTAACGCTTAGTTACTGAGATAGCATGTCCCTTACGTCAAAAAAAATAATTCATTATGTCCAATACACCCTTCTTCAACAGTTGACTTTAGAGTGAATTTGATGTATCTACAAATAAATTGAAAGAAACGAAATTAAAGTGGTCGTAACTCCATTGAAACTAATCAATGACAGAGCGTAAAAGGTACATGGGAAATTATCTTAGGTGAAATAATAAACCAAAACATAAAATGTAAATGTGTTATTTATTAGAAAAATTAAGGGATCAATCATGTAAGTATAGACATAATTTGCCAGAGCTCGGAATCGCAATTATGTAGTGGTACTTGTGTGTTTACAGGACTTTCACTATTTAAATCTTCATTTTTCTTTTACTATCGGCAATATACAAGGTTTTTAATTAAAGTGAAGTGTTCTGAAGAAGTAATAGAGATGAGACAATTCTTATGAAAGTTATTCGTTGCTCTCGTGTTATTGTAAACGAGTGTTTTTATAATATATATTGCAACGATACATCACTATTATATTATACGCCATTATGAGCTCTCTTTAATACGTCGATAGCTAGTAACAATAACAAGTAATAAAATAAAACAAAATACACTATTCGGTGTAAAAACGATAAGAAATGTAAAAACATAAGCAATTTTATTTCGACAGGATTAATTAGAACTTAATAATAGTAGTACAATTAGGCCAAATGCTATCTTAATAGGGTCGAAATACTTACTGGTGTTCAGATACCAGCGTTGTATAAACGGACCAAAAATTCTTAAAATAAACTTAATAAAGGACCAAACTATTGTTTAAAGTATAGATTAGTACTTTAAACAATAGTTTGGTCCTCTATTAAGTTTATTTTAACAAAATAGCACACAAGTAACTTAGTTAGTTATGTCGCAATACCAAGAATGAATAGATATATTTTAATGTATTTAGAAACGTAACAAAGTATTTTGGTTAGCATAGCATTTCTAAAGACTTGCAAAATAATATACCTACATAAGAAGACACAAACACGGTAATTGCATGTAGCCGAAACCTTGATATTTTATTAAATAAAATACTTACTGCAATAACTCTTCTCGATCCCGCAGTAATTTATTGCGTCGAGCTAAGAGTGATTCAATACTGTTCCTATTCATCGTTATCAAATCTCGGTTGCCTTCCTTATTATTAAGTACTTAAACGTGCGTGAAGACGAGTGCTCGTGCAAAACAGAACTGAGCAAGCAGAGCAGCGGCAGCACTCAATTCAGTGTAGCCAGGTGTAATTTGAAAAACGAATAGTTTTTTTTTCAGTCGAACATACCTTTGAATAAACGATTATAAAACTGTTTTTTTCTTGTTCGTATGTATGTATGTAAACGCTTTATTGGAAAACTAACAATTGAATTATGTATAGAGTATTCTCATTAAAACCATTTTATTTTATTTCTATAGAAAAATTATAGTTGTCACGTGTCGTGTTTATTGTAAATACTTTATACTCTGTTTGCACAAACAAACAAACCCTTGGAATATTATTTTAAATGCATTTATAGCCATATTTTCAATCGAAGTCCAAGGCTCAAAAATCAAAAGATTGTCAAGAAAATTCAGTAGATTTCCTAAAAATCAGATGAAGCGGCAACATTGTCAACCACTACCAGGAGCGACATGCTCCTTCTGCAATGTTTTTGATACACGAGGTGATAGTGAGATCTCTTTCACCCTCAAGCCACTTTAAGTGCGTTAGACTAATTTAGCTATATTGACGAACACTTCGTATGCCATCTAACGAAAGAGATAACGCTTACATTTTTGGTAATAGTTAAAATTTTGCAGCTATGTTTTAATGTAAGGGACGGTAGTTTTGACATTTAACTTGTGAAAAAATGTCGTATATACTCTTAGCAAACATTTGAAACAATTACAAATTACCGTAAGGGTCACTGTTGCCTTACATTTGTGAAAGCAAAACTGCGTATCGTACAATTGCTTAAGTACAGAATAGTCTTTTACGACGTAGATAAATTTAGAAAATTATAGTTACATCTAATTGTGATAGAATGAATTTTGTTTTTGTAGATAATTTTGAGAACGTTAAATGATGTATCGGACCTTTACTTATTTAATGGCTCCTTACAGCGTTAGGTAAATTGCGAAGATGAATGTTACACCAAGAAGTAAATGAACTTTTTTTTATTGCTATCGATACGTCGTATTTGTTTGAAATACGGAGTCAAAGTAACATTTTTTTAAGGCTGTAAGGGGCATGTTTTTTAAGGCTATTGAGATGTCACCTATACCAATCGATAGAGAAAAAAAAACTGAACAGAACTCCATTCATAACTCATTTTCGCCATTTTGTCCCTTACGTCAATTTAGATTACGGTCGTCGAACTATTAGATAGAAAATTTTGTATGTATTGTCTAGTTAAAATAATGTTAAATACAGATATTTTATAAACACAAATATTCAATAAAAATAAATAAATATAAGGGGACAATCTTACACCAATTGACCTAGTCCCAAACTAAGCTCTAGGCTTGTACTATAGGTATTAGACAACGATATAAATATTTATATAGAGAAATATATACCTTAAATACATATAGAAAACATCCATGGCTCAGGAGCAAATATTTGCGCTCATCACACAAATATCTGCCCTTACCGGGATTCGAACCCAGGACCAGCTTCGTAGGCAGGGTCACTAACCTACCCATCAATATTATGATTCGTGATGCTTTAATTAATTAAATGTTTTTTATTCTATTCTATTCTACTCTTTACTTGTGACTGGTTTTGCTTCAATTTATATGAATTTTCTGTAACACCTGTTTATTATCCAGAATTGATTATACATAAAAACCTTGAAAAACTATTTTTACTGATGGTAAAAACCGCATGAAAATCCGCGGCGGGGTGCTTGCTTTATAATATGTAGTGAAGCTGAGCCACTTAACTTTTCTTGGCCCCTTTATCCCGAAACTTCCATCGCTTTGACGAAATTGTGCGTAAAATACTCGAGTACCGGAAGAGATAAAACTTTTGATGACAAATTTAATTTAATTTGGCAACTTTCAGAATAAACTCGAGCAGTGACGGAGGCTTAAGGAGCGTTTTGAGTCGCGTGTGACGGCATAAAGTTAAAGACGTGGATTTTGTATTTGGATACAGGCGGCCATGCAATTTTTTTTAGTAAGCTGTATCCATATTATAGTGTCAAAACCAGCCAATTTCCAGGCAGTGCCAGAAATCAACTTTTGCATCTAATTATGATTGGCAAAAGAAAAGTTGGGCGAAGAAAGAAGTCGTGGCTTTACAACATCCGCGAAGTATTATAGACTCCCTGCTAGAGATTTGCTGGTAGATCACATGATACGAAAAGTCATGTGATCTATCAGTGAAGCGATTGGTTTGAAAACGAAACGAATAGAGCTTAGGTATGTATAGTATAATCAGCCCTCATTCAAATCCACGACATAGAAAGGAAGCCCCACCTCAGTAAAAAAATTAAAACAACACGTTTCGTTAGTTAAATGATTTGAAAAATAAGAATATGTATACTTCAATCTATTGACCATGCTACAATAAAAACAGACAGGCTGACAGTGATCTAGTAGGGTGGCCCTCAGAATCCTTAACAACGTTTGTCCTAACTCGTCGTTTGTCCGAATTTTTATTTGAACTGATTTTCAGATGAGTCAGGTGACTTTTTAAGTTTTTCAATTACATCTGCGGTTCGGTTAGGTTAGGGTTGTATTATAACAACACTAAAAAGTTTTAAAATGAAAGCGGAAATGGCTTTAGGACAAACGAAAATTTGAACAAATGATGCATTAGGACAAATGACGATTAGGGATTTAAATACCAACTCAATTTGTATGGCTGCCGCCTTAGACAAATAAAATACAATAATATGAACTGACGCGTTTACGTAGTAAAATTATAAGCTTTCACCTTTTACGACAAAGGGAAGGCAAGCCCTGCTATATTACGATAAGTAGATGATGATTTTCAACCATACCCTTCACAGAAGCAGCTGAAAGTAGAAAAATTAAAAAAAACATATATTTTTTTTTAGTTTTTTTCTTTGAGTTTTTGTTTCATTTCTTAGCTGCGATTAATATGATCTAATTTGTAGTGTCATTAAAAAGTTGCACAAAATGCACTTAGAAAATAAAATAAAAAAAACACTGGAAAACCCCATACAAATTAACCAAGTTTGAAATGTTATAGTCAAAAGTTCAAGATAAATCAAAACACCTTTTTAAGGACTTCTTCTAAACGGTTGGTCCATAGACTTTAAGTTACTTGTCAATCTTTTATTACAATTTATTACTTCTAAAGTTACTCCCAACTCACACATACAAGACCATATTGTCTGTGACGTGTTATAGTAATTGTATTTAACTCCATCATTACTGTAAAGTAAATAAAAACTATAAAAACGTTGGCAATACGGAAACTCGTTATAAACCATAATGTAGAATTACAGGCGAGGCTATTTTGAACAAAACAAAATCAAAAACTTAGCAAACAATTACTGCATTAACCACTTATGTGCTTATTCTAGCCACTGAACCTCATCAGATATAATTTTAAACCCTCGCCAGAATACTAAGTCCTAAGAAAATCTTGGTTCTAATATAAAATGCTCTGCTTTCCTCCGTCTGAATGCACGAATGCTCTTAATGTCCGTAGCCTTTTACAGCAAGCATTTTCCTTTGCATCGTTGTTGAAATTCTTATGAAAGAAAAGTTTTCTGAATTTTGCTTTCATTTTAACTAACCTAACTATGAAAAGGACGCCATTATTAGACTACTTCATTTTATTTTTACGACACCGAGTAGCACACTTTAGTGCTTTTATCCATCCAAATATCATAAACCCTTTATAATACTAATAATAATAATCATTTATATCAGACAACATAAGTCCATACATTCATAAAAAATAACTAAATTAAATGTTGTTAGTGGCTTAGATCTAAGTGTTAGTAAGTAATTGACTGGGGCATGTAACTCACAGCCAGAGATGGGCATTAATCGATAAATTTTTTAGTTAACTAATCAATCGATTAAAAATATCAATCGTCATTTTTTTATCGCGATTAATTTAGTTGCAATTAAATTAGTTGTGAGAATGTTCGACTAACAACTAAATTAGTTTTAGTTTCACTCGACTAAATTTCACGATTAAATCTATAGTAAAACTACGTAGTCGCCCGTTTTTGCATTTTTTATCTTGCAATATGTAACTACAAGAAGGTATGTATGTAATATTGGAGGTACTGGTATGTTGTAACTATGTTAGTTTGGGTTGAATTTTGCGAATGATTTTGAAGCAGATATCTTCAACCGATTGAGCTAAAATTATGTATACACGTATAATTTGAAATGCACAAAGTACCCAGTTCTTATTTACCGTTAGATAAGAGAAATTTAATCCAATTTCAGAGAGATGCACTACTTTAGTAGCAAAATAATAGTTAGAACAGAGATTAAACTGCTTAGATTTATATCGTAAGTGACTATTTTGTTTTTAAACATCCGTTAAGATGTCCTAATTAATCTGTCAACATAGCCATACCGAGGTTATCTATTCAATTTGCTTCTAACATTAATCGCGAGAAATTAGTCTAACTAATTAGTCGATTACAAAATTTAGTTGTCCGATATCAATCGGCAACTAATTTAGTTGCAACTAAATTAGTTGCAGTCTATACAACTAAGATTGATCAATCGTCGTTTTCAATCGTCTTTCGCAATTAATTCTAGTAATCTTAATCGTTAATCGTTAGTCGATTACATTTTGCCCATCTCTGCTCACAGCAATGAAGGATGTAGGGGCAGTCGTACCTGTCACATATCATTCTCAGGATGTTATTGGGACTGCCACGCACCCGGCGCACCAGGGATGCGGCCCTTTTACGCATTGTCGCATAAAAGCAGTCTATTCTTGCTTCCGCAAACATCCCTGATGCGCTACAGAAGCTCTATGATTCGTTCAAAAACCGCACATTATGACCACCATAAAAATATACTGGTTTGACAATACAAGGTACAAACGTGTGCTGGGTAGTGATTCTGTAAACAACGCCGGTCGTGCGGACTGTCGAGTGAATCCAAGCGGCGAGATTAAGTAGTCCCGTCAGTGCGAACAAAACACATTGTAGCGCGTGCATTTTTAATTAAGCAGCCTTATACGTTCGACCCATCGTGCTGCTAATTTGAAAATGCACGCGTTACAATGTGTTTTGTTCGCACTGACGGGACTACTTAATCTCGCCGCTTGGATATCACTCGACAGTCCGCACTACCCTGCTATTTATAAGGCTGACTGTATCGAGTTTGATCTCCAATAGCCGCCGTGTACTAATGAGTTGACAAATTTAAGTACTTGAGTAATTTCTATGATAACCGATACTGCTACGGATCATGAGAAAAGCCGCACATTCCGTTAACTAAACTTGTAAGAAGGCTAATAGGGATTGACCAAAAAAAATAACTTACGGCTTAAATTTTTAATTTTAAGATACCTATTTAATTAATTTTATATTTGACCCAATAGTTATGTTTAAATATCTTTATTTATTTAGCAGACATTTTATGGATGACATGATTATTTTAAATTTGGGATGGCATTTTCTAATAAATTACAACAATTAAATGATGAAAAAAAAGTGATTGTAATAGTGTATTCAAACCTACTGTTTCAAGCTGTTTTCGCATAACCAGCAATAATAGGAGGGCTTCAAGCCGAAAACGAAAGTCAAACAAAGGTTAAATGTACTTTTGCCGAAATATCCAAAATAAATAAATATTTCAAAAACTTTATAATGCAGAACGGCTTTAAAACCATATTCCTCGAAATGGTTTTCGAATTGGAGTAATTGTAAAAATATGAACAATCCCAAATTGTACAAAAATGATCTTGCAAGGTTGCAGTGTGCAGAGGGCCTAATTCTATAAGATAAGATAAAATATAGCACAAAAATATTTATTTAATTATTTATTTAATCTTTATTGCACAGAAATAAGTACAAATAGCGGATTTAATGCCTAATGGCGTTCTCTACCAGTCGACCAAATTATCAAACAGAAATTTACATAGTGGTGCACATGAAAAGAAGACAGACAGAGATAAAACTAAAAAATTAAAACATAATTATCCTAATTATTGCTAATACTTACTACAATAAATTATATATTTGCCGAAACTTGACGCATCTTCATTCATGCATGAGTGGGATGGGAATACATTATTGAATGAACATGCATCAAGTTTAGGCAAATAAATACTCTGCCTTTTCCGATCTTGGATATGTAATACTCATACGAATAATTTCACTTCATCGATGTATAATGTTCATCGAACGCTATTTTACTCCTGAAACCATGTTTTTTTGGGATATTCTTCTAATTTCGTAGGTTAGGTTAAGTACTGACTACCAAAACAATTTAACTAATACGACAAAAACAGCCTTTCCATGAAATTAAAACTCTGCGTAATGATTTTCGATGAAATAATAGGTACTCACAAAAACGCTTGAAAATTCGAATGGACATTTGAATTTATTCACTTAAAACTGATTGTGGATTAAACAAAGTCACTTTTCCATTTTCATGATTGCCTTTTTTTGAATAGATCACTTTAACTGTATACATTTAAAGGTCACGCCATTTTAAACCCCCTTTGTATTCAGGACAGAGTTGTCAGTACTCTACAGGGTGTTATGTGTCGTTTTGGTCGGTGCTGTATTTCCGTTACATTTATCTCTTGTTTGGGCACAAAGCTAGGCGCTTGTTAGGAGAGATTATGGCCGCGGGCAAGAGCGGAGAATACTCATACGGACGAATTTGGAATATCACTCGTGCTTTTTGCTCGCGTGGGATGTATACAGGGTTGTAATGTTTTTTGTTTGTATTCAGTTTGACTTTTAAATTATTTCAAGAGCATAGTAACATTTTTTTTTCTATTACTTTATGGAGAATAAAAGTAAATGTAAATAAATGTAAGTTTCTCGGCTTTAGATTTGACTCAAATCTTAACTGGAAGTGTCATGTCCACAAACTGTGCGAAAGACTGAGTGGTGCCGTTGCGTAAATAAATTGAGTAGCTTATTGCAAATTCTGCAATAGCATTGTAAGGCCCAACATCCTAAGTTTAGGACATTTATCAAAGTGTTTATTGACTTTGGTTGACCGACACAAGATTATTTTTCGAACTAACGAAATTTGACGTGGGCTTTACTAGGTTAAAACAGTACTTTGCACATTTTCACTGCGTAATATCATATGGCACGCTCCTATGGGGAAATTACACGGATGCCAACGAATGGATGCCTTACGCATGTTAGCTGGGTTGAAACCTAGGTACTCGTGCAGGGGCCTTTTCATAACGTACCGCGTATTGACGCACTACTTATACTCAGTTTACAATTTCCAGATATTAATGGTCGTAAGTAATAATATTTCCTCTTTCGCATGTGTTAATTAATATCCTTGGCAAGGAGTTCCCCACACTGCGCGTTTGAGAACAGTTCCCCGTCGCATGGCACTTGCGGGTAAGAACCCGCGTGTCATCAGTCCCATGACGACGCGCTGGCCTAGTGGGTAGTGACCCTGCCTACGAAGCTAGCGGTCCTGGGTTCGAATCCCGGTAAGGGCAGATATTTGTGTGATGAGCACGAATATTTGTTCCTGAGTTATGGATGTTTTCTAATGTATTTAAGTATATATTTCTCTATATAAGTATTTATATCGTTGTCTAGTACCCATAGTACAAGCCTAGAGCTTAGTTTGGGACTAGTTCAATTGGTGTGAGATTGTCCCCTTATATTTATTTATTTATTATTTACGTACTATGAGCGTCTGCCCGCCAAACTTAAAAATGTATAATCCAACGAAGCATTTAAACATTTTAGAATCCGTAGATGCATATCGTCGTATTACTGCAAATACCGCTTAAGTGCCATTTTATCGAAAATGATTTTATTAAACCATTGGAATGTACTCTTTAAGCTCTACAACCTGTTAAAATCCATTTTTCGATAAGAATCTCCGTTCCGAAGATACTTAACTGGTTAAAGTAACTTATTGCCAAAAAAGTAGGCGAATAAACAGGAAGAAACTGATATATGTATAATAATACAATAACTTATGTTTATACCTCCAAGCAGAAAATTATATTAGTATTTAGTATCTTTTTGCAATCTCATTTTATGATAACTAAGCATTTTATGTTCTAAAAATAAGTTATACACGTACTTATTTGATATTTGAATGAAAGCGTTTATACTAAGACCAGGTATTTAACGGCAGGTTAAACATCCTAAACACTTTTATAATTTTTTGCCCGAGGCACTTCTTATTCACGAATTTACAATACCATACAGCCATAAAAAAATATAGTGATTTAATTGGTTTTGGCTGTAGATTTGTACCAACATTAATGCAATGCCGTGCAGGTAGAATCAACTAAGTGCGCGTACCAGCTTCGCGCAGAAGCTACCCCGCTCAGTCGCGACTCATGCGCCGAAGTTTGAGGGTAATTTTTTGCTGTTCTTGCGTATTTAGTGACTTATTGCTTATATTTGTGATCATTATCACATAAAAATGAGTGCCAGGAGTAGAAGACTCGTTAGAATGGCCGTGAAGGACACAAGTGCAGATAGTAAGTATAAATTATTCTCTTTTTAAATGGAAGTTAGGTTAGTTTTTAATTCGTAAATGAAAAGTGGTTCGAAGTTACTCGTATTCATCATTAGTCACATTAAGTATCTAAGTACTTACTAGCTGATGATTTAAAACGAATTATGATAGTATTATAATGAAGGTTTAATGTAAGTAGGTAGGTACAAAGTCAAGGTCGACCGCCGGCGCGCGCGCGGCGCGGTGTTGTTGTCAAGGGTTGGCAGATTTTTTTCGGAGATATATAGTATTTGGCGGTTTGAAGGCTTTAAAAATAAAGTATACATTGAAAAAATAAGCTATTTTTAATATTTTCCTCACTTTTTTATGAGTACGTTCGGAAATGGTTACGTAAACCCGAATTTTAACGTCAACTTGTGATCTTTGAATTTCAGTTTAAAATATAGTATTTTAGCATACTTTATGTGTTTCGTATATAATAAAGTATACAGAGGCAAAATAAAGTATAATACTATATATTATAGTATGTCTGGCAACCCTATTGTCAACCCGTCATACCTACCTAACTATTACATTTTTATCTACAGTGTTGTTAAAGTTTTGTTAACTTTGTCGTTCATTTTTTACATCTCGGTTCGCCTTAAATAAAATCTCACCTTGACCAGTGGGCTCCAAGTTGATAGGTATCGTGTTGACAGAGCTGCGTCAAAATACGACTTAGATTTATAGACATGCACTGTTGAGTGGTAGATTTAAGTTACCTACACGGCGAAAGCTAGTGTCCACGTAGTAAGTACTTAGTATACCTACTTAACTACATGGTTTTGACAAAATTTCTTAAATATAAGTAGGTACACAAGTTGCTACCTTTTATAATTTTAAACGTATATATTTACAGCATGATTAACAGAATGGATAATAGAGAGCTAATTTACCTAAAGTTTGCGAGAGGGAGGAATATAAAGTGAGTAAAATAATAATATTATATTTTTATTGAATATCGGATTTCAGATAGGGTACTAGGTACTCGTAATGTTTTGATTGTGGCCCCGGTATTTTTTTTGTCACATTGTTGTTATTTTGAATAGATCTATTAGGTCGCCCTCTCGCGAACTTTAGGTAAATTAGCTCTTGAAGATTGCCCTAAGTCTTATAACTCGTTTCCCAATTCCCCATAACTACGACCCTTTTGGATTACTTACCCTGTATACCTAATTTAATTATAAAATGCGCCTAACTGTCGTCGTCCGTATATTTGTCTTTTAAACCTTTTCGGATAAATTGTTGAACTTTTTCAGGTTACGGAGGGCTAGAAGTTGATGAATGCGAGACATCAGATCTAGACGAGTCTCAAAAAAGCATTGCTGGGCAAATGGAACAAATCATTAGCGATGTTTTTCTTGATGATACTCGTACGAGTAGTATACCTGAGTCCAACTCTGCTCAAGAGCTATCGCAGCTTACTATGCCATCAAGGCAAATCTCAGACAGACTCAGAGTCGCTGTTCGGTGGAGACATTTCTGATGATGATCCTTCTTACCGTCCAGAGAAACAAAGTTCTATTATACCACCATTTTATTTTATTTCTTTTTAATTTACCATTTGTAATAACTTTGTGTCAATTTTTAACCAATTAAACGTAATAAAGTGACCAGCCAGAAGGCTTGTTTTCCAAAATTTTTTAGCAACTGCTTATTTAGGTACAAACTAATCAATAATTATACCATTTATGTCCTTATACAAAACTGTTTTACTTAAATAATTACAGTTGTTAGTAATGTCAAAATAACATAAGAAACTAAAAAAAAACATATCAAAAATTTCATTCAGGTAAAACCGCTTATGTTCTAAACGAACAGTGGTTTTTCCCAAAAAAATAAATAAAGCTATCGTAATTATTTATTGTTTTGTGACTTGTAAGTTGTAAATATTTAATCTAGAGCTAAATCAAGTGGAAACACAGCCATAAACCTTTTATTTGTGGAAATATACAACAATGTATTTCTACAGGTAAAACCGATTAAGTTTCCCAAATTTCACATCTCTATCATTATTATCATGTATATAACGAAATTTTAAAGTAACTTCAATATTTGCACTATTGAACCTTAAACAACGGAATATAAACATTAATATGTGATACACATAGTACGCAATATTCAACAATTTCATATTAAAACCAACACTGAAACTTTAAAATTGACTTTTCTCAAAATTACTTTTTTGTAGATAAGCGGTATTTGCAGTAATACGACGATATATCGTTCATTGAATACAAAACGGACACAATCCAAAATGAGCCAGTGTTGCATCTTAAAATTAGAAGCTGTATACGATTTTTAATGGAAGAGCAAATTATTTTGGAATGTGTCCGTTTTGTATTCAATGAACGATATGGAACTGAAATAGTTAAAATTATTGTATTGACATTTATTAATCTTTGTATATTGACAATCGGATAAGTGACTAATCATTAGATATTTTAATTGTTGTAGTTCTAAAATTATTGAGTCCTATTTTCGCATTCTTTGATTTTTAGTATTTTACAATGATGAGCTCAATATAATTTCGTACTTTTTGACATGCAATGCAATTTATATTGTAATATTACATTGATTAATAAATGAACTAAACCACTCTATGCTTTTACGGTGAAGGAAAAACAACCGAAAAGGTGAGCGTGTGAGAGGGTAATTGCATAATATCCTAAAGGGGTCAAAATGCATCCGAAAACGCCCACCTGTTGTTTGTTTGAAAAAAGACGCAAATTCCGTTGTCCTTTTGAATGGACTTACCCGAGTTCGAAGTGAAGTGACTCAATTAGTATAACTGCATATTATTGATATGTTCACGAGGTGCTTGTAATGGAGTCTTTGATACTTCTAGATATTTTATTTATGTCATGAAATATGCATTACGTCTGTTCAAATAACATTTCGTCTCGTTCGTCTGTTGTATATTACTGACTAGTCTGCGGTATACAAACACAATAATAAAAAAAAAAATGCATTTTCGCGGGTGGTAGGACCTTGTGCAGGGTCCGTCCGGATCGCTACCACCATCTTATCCATTAACCTACCGCTAAATAGCAGTGTTCGCATTGTTGTGTTCCGGTTTGGGGATAAGACTGGTGAAATGACTAGCATAGAGGCATTCCATCTTAGTCCTCAGGGTTGGCAACGCATTTGCAGTCTCAGGATTGCATTGCAGTCTTGTGAATGCGAATGTCTATGGGTCACAGAGTCCACTTACCATCAGGTGGCCTGTGTGCTCGTGTCTTCCCTATGCCATAAAAAAAAAAAAAAAAAAGGTTGTTTAGTTTTCTGTCTTTCTTTTGTTTTTTGTTAAATAAATTGTGCCAAATTGTCGATGCTGTATACAGTGTGTTACTGGCATGCGGGCATTTATTAAAACTGCCGATAATACGTTGCTTTAGCAATTGTTTGCAAGTATTATCAATTAAAAAAATATTAAAATAACTTCACAATTGATTTTCTTAGATACTGTCCATTTTTAATGTAGTGCATGTGCTGCGTGTTCATCGTTATCAGTATCGCTGTTGCTTGGTACAAGGCATGTCGTGGTACGGGGGCAGATCATAATAATCAAACTAGCCGTCGACTGTCATTTACACTTGTCAAACTGCTGTGCTTTACATTGCTGGCAATTAACATTTTGTTAGAAAGTTAACAAAGCCTGAAAAGTTGTTTATTAATTAAATTAATGTCATAGTTACGTTACAGATATACGTTATTTTAACCTACTTTAAAAAAAGCCCGGGTGCTGGTAACACACTGTACTGGCTAAGTTGGTATTTCTATTTTAAATATGTTTCGGTAAGTTATTTAAATGTAGTTTTCGTATTTATTATATCACTAACTATAAGTATCTGTTTAATAGTAGGTATATTTTTGTATTACACTATTTATTTGTTTAGCGTACCGTCCGTCTGTCACTCTCGGAGCTGGCTGAAAATCAGCGCTGCAGGTGTTTAAAACCTCAGCATTATGCTGAGCCAGTGTCCGATTCACTGCCGCGAAGACACTACTATTTCTATTGCTTTTTTTGTTTTTACTTTTTTCTGTGTGTCATGCATGTGTGTAGTGAATAAATGTATTTTTCTTTCAAAAAACAACTTTTCCTAAAATGATAATAGGTTACTCCAACTGCAGTCGACTTTTGGTTGAAAATATTGTGAGTCGAGATTGGTGAACATATAAAAAAAATACATACAGTAGAACGTAGAACCTCCTTTTAGAAGTCGTTTCAAAAAAATGGAAAGTGGTACATAATAATCATAATTGATCTTAGTACACGTAAAAATCCATCCATGATATATAAAAGATTATATACTACATACATACTATATAATATACTATATACATACTACATACTATACTATATACATACTATATATAATACTATTTACTATATACGATACTATACCATAATATGATATATGAGAAAGTGTGTATGTCTGTCTATCTGTTACCTCTTCACGCTTAAACCGCTGAACCGATTTAAGTGAAATTTCGTGGAAAGATATTTTGAATCCTAGGAAAGGACAATTCCCGAAATTCATCCCTTAAGGGGCTGAAATAGAGTGAAAATTTGTATGGAACTACGAATAAACGAGTTCCACGCGGACGGAGACGCGGGCAGAAGCTAGTAATTCATAAAACTAACAATGTGTTAGTTTTACCTCATTCATCATTCCAAGAATATTAAGCGCATCATATTTATTGAAACCAAAATTAACATTTAAATATGATAATTTTATGTAAACATTCAATAGTTCATTAATTACTACTAAACATACATACATACATACCTTCACGCCTGTCTCCCAATGGGGTAGGCAGAGATTATGAAACGCCAGGTGCACCGATCTAAACACACAATTTTCGCTTCCTTTACATTCATCAATCTCTTCATGCACGTACGTCGGTTTCGGGTGCTTTTGATTTGGCCCTTACTCGGTACATCGCGAATCTGATCACCGTACGTCCGTCTAGGACATCTCCACTCATTCTCGCTCGCCATATCTCTTTCGTAACTCTTTTTTGATCCATCCTTTCTAAATTACCAAACCATCTTAGCATACCCTTTTCAATTTTAGTCACTACATCTTCTTTCAATCCACATCGTTCTCGGATCTCGCTATTTCTTACTCTATCTATCATTCTAACTCCATCCATCATTACTACTAAAATTTCCGTATTATTACAACCAAAATCATTTGAGCCTTTTCATCAAAGCGTAATATAACCACCCTTTGTCATCGATGAAGATCCTTTGATACAGTCTTCAAAACCGCAAACCGCCGGACGGAGCACCCTTTGGTTAAAGTACCAATGATAAGAATTGGAATTACATTTCCGTATCCGCGATGGTTTTCATACTAGGCATTTTGCATTTGTTTGTATTTAAACTACGGAGACAAAACATATAAACTTTAATAAATAAATATCACTGGAAAATCTTACGTAAGGAAAACGTCCGATGGCTCATCGCTGTACTAGTATTTTGTCCCCATACTTTGAATCGCAATTAAAAAAACGATTAACATTACTTTTGTCACCACCTTATTTAAGCGATGAGAAATGTGGCTTTGAAATTTCACACGCCATTTACATTTACTCATACAATCCGATTGACTAACATTTCTTTTCATTTTGATATATTTCCATATGGGTACCATACATACATACATACATTAAATCACGCCTGTATCCCAGAGGGGTAGGCAGAGACCACTTCTTTCCACTTGCTACGATCTTGACAAATTTCTTTCGCTTCTTCCACAAAATCACCATACCACCATATAAAACAAATTCCATTTAAGAAAAAGTTCTCATCTCCCAAATCACATTAAAAATGTTTTGTGTATAATGTATAAATGAACATAATATCACGACGCAAATAAATATTTTCTGTTGACACGTCGAGCACTCGCGCGTTTACGTTTATTTGAATTCTCAAGACTGCAATCCTAAGATATCACCTCACACGCGTTACCAATATCAAGGTTTTTTTTTTGCCATCAACGGACAAACACGCAGACGGCCCACCAATGCGTGGCCGGCCTCGAAGAAATTTAATGATACCCTTTTTAAAACTACAATCGAATGCCTCTAAGCTAGTAATTTCACCAGTTGTCTCAGCCCCACACTGGAACACAACACTGCGAACACTGCTGCTTGGCAATGGGTTAATGACAGACCCTGCACAATGTCCCATCACTAGACCCAAACCGACCTGACTGACTTAGTCCCAAATTAAGCTCTAGGCTCCATCTTACCCCTACCTGCCACCGAACAGCAGAGTTCAAAAACAATCGGCAAAATGACTGGCATTCCGTTTGAATATTCACGGTTGGCAATGCATTTTCAGCCTTGAGATTAACATCGTACGATTACTATCTTGAGATTGCAAGGTGTCTCTAGGCTTTAGAGTCCGGTTACCATTCGGTTAACCAGTTTTTTCTTCTATTTCATGCCATAAAAAAAGGCTCGTACTATTAAAACAAGACAAAGATAAACACTTACATGAAGAAAAAATACTCAGACAAAGAAAATACCCAAGACTCCGGAACAAATACCTACTAGAGCTTATTACACAAATATTTACTCTAACCGGGAAACAAACCTGGGACGGTAGGTTCTTAGACAATATTTGAACGGATGTACAGATTCAGACGCGGGCATTTTAAGAAGGCTAGTTTAATTGGCACGGTTATTACTTAAGTTTTATTAACCTCGAATTCAGTTCCACATATATCAAATCTGTGGCCTGAGACCCTAGCCAAGATGTTAACGCTCGTAACCTCTTTTGTATCACTCAAAATGTATGGGACGACTTTCTCGTGCGTTGCGGTAAAATTCAAAATTCAAATTATTTATTCAGTAATTTAGCCACACGAGGGCTCTTTTACACGACGGTAGTATGAAGTGAATCTACCCAGCGCTTTGGACAAGACCATCATTGCGGAGAAGCGCCGCAAGAAACTCCAGCAGGTCATTTTTTTCAATCATAAAATCCAATAATACATAGATGTAACATAACACGGTAAAAAAGTAATACATTAAATTAAAAATAGTGACTAGGATAACATCATGACGAGGTCTCTACGTCAGGAACGATAGTTAAATAAACCACGTGTTCAACTGTCATCCCGGTCTATTCCCAGTAGTCCGCACCCCGTAGTTCGCACTGCGAACTACTGGGAATTTTTTTCCCAGTAGTCCGCAGTGCGAACTACTGGGAATAAAAATTCCCACTAGTCCGCACCTCCGGCAAGTGGTGCGAACTACTGGGAATTTTTATTCCCAGTAGTTCGCACTGCAGACAAATGGGAAAAAAAATCCCAGTAGTTCGCACTGTTTAATTCAACATAACTGTGTTCAATTTCATATGGTATTATAGGAGCAGGATTATAAAAACGTAATTTTAATTTAACATATTTATTTAAAATTAGACTGACAATTTAAAAAAATATATTTATTTTACGAGAAATTTCAGCATATTAAAGTTCTTTAAGTACTTTACTACATAGGCATAACTTCGAGTTTAATGTTTTTGTAATCAAAATTATGTTACTTTGTTAATGTTGATTCATTTTATATGTGTACACAACCAAGATCAGCTAAACGGCAGCCTAGATATTTATTGTGTGTCGTTGTGATGGTCAAGGTAGTTTTTATGTGGCCAAGTAATATATAAGTATGTGTATATTTAGTTTTGTTGATGTAAGTTTTCAAACGTGTTAATATTTGTACATATTTCTGATGACTTTTATACATATTTTATATGTGACTTAATAAATACATAGTAAAAAATGCTTTACTATGTTGGTTTGTTAAATTTTTCGTAAAATTAATGTTTTTTTTCAAATTGTCAGTCTAATTTTATATAAATGTGTTAAATTAAAATTATTTTTTTATATTCCTGCTCCTATAATACCATATGAAATTGAACACAGTTATGTTGAATTAAACAGTGCGAACTACTGGAATTTTGATTTTCCCATTTGTCTGCAGTGCGAACTACTGGGAATAAAAATTCCCAGTAGTTCGCACCACTTGCCGGAGGTGCGGACTAGTGGGAAATTTTATTCCCAGTAGTTCGCACTGCGGACTACTAAGGAAAAAAATCCCAGTAGTTCGCAGTGCGAACTACGGGGTGCGGACTACTGGGAATAGCCCGTCATCCCATACATTTTGATTTTATTACCGTTTTCATCTAGTCTAATGCCTCAGATAAGTTGTATAACGATTTTCGAAAACTGACAAAATATATAGAATTGACGACACGTAAGCCTAGTTGGTAGTAACCTTGCCTTCATAGCTAGGGATTGCCATTATATCGGTTTTTTTAATTACATTTATTTCGGACAGTTTTGCGATGCTAAAGTTAGAAATCAATGACGTAAATCTCGTCGCTTGCGTAATCGAGATTTTATGTGTCTACCCCGTCAATGCTCTTATTTTAACCGACTGCCGAAGGAGAAGGGTTACGTGTTTGTGAGCATACAAAATGTATGTATGTATGTTTTTTCGCACTCTAGAAACAAAACGCGTGGGCCGCTTTTGGTAATTCTTATGTCAATAGATTGTCTTAATCTTGTAAGTGTCACTAAAGGTATGAAAGTAGGTAATCAAAATTCAATAGTATAGTTTAGTTTAGTTTATATTACAATATTAATTGCATTGCATGTCAAAAAATACGAAATTACATTGAGATCGTCAAACATAAATACTAATAATCAAAGAATACAAAAATAAATAATTATTATAACAACAACAATTACACATTTCATAAAATGGTCACTCGTCCGATGTCAATATAATGTAGGTACTTACAAAAATTAATAAAGTCAACACAATAATATTATAAAATAAATTTACATTTCCAGTTCCATATATTCATCCACGGAGTAGTTATAGTGGATTATCCAATAAAAGGTTTCTATGCTGATGTTTAAATGCTTCGTCAGATTGTAATTTTTTAAGTTTGGCGGGTAGACGCTCATAGTACGTGGGATCGATGGCACGCGGGTTCTTATTTATTTATTTATTTATTTATTTATTTATTATTATAATTACAATTAATAGGCTTACAGTATGCACCAAGGCACCTACAATGTTATAGATTTACACATATAGAGACATTTACAATATTAGGTTTATAGAGAACAACAGAAGCAGTGAATTTTACATAGCAATTGTTGCCAGTTGTCAGCAAACACATCGACATCTTGGATCTGCGAAACAAACTCGTTAAGGAGCATCTGCGCGCGAGTGTTAGGTGCGTTTCGCTTATTGGGGCAACTAGACGCTATACCTCTATGTAAAAGTACATACATACTGTCACGTCTTCATCCCAGAGTGGGGTAGGCAGAGTTACAGAAACCAACAAATCTAACAACTCATTGTTAATGCGAGGAAAAATCCACCAATAGCATTCATTTGTTTTACTAGCTTCACTGTCCTATTGGTGGATTTTTCCTCGCAACGCCGCTTAGTCGCAAAGCTCTGGTGAGAACGCAGCCTATGTCCGGATTTGGATACACGAAGTAGATATGTGCGTTTGCGTTATCTATGTGTATTGACGAAAGAGATATACAGATCGAAAGTGAGTGGACGGGTCGGAAGGGACCGCCCTAGGCGTACTTTTTCGAGTCAAATCGGAGAAAATACTGGAAAAGGCCCGAATCTTAAGTACCCGAAACCGACGTGCGTGCATGACTCGATGTATGAATGTGGAAGAAGCGAAAGAAATTTGTCAAGATCGTAGCAAGTGGTAAAAAGTGATCTTTGCCTACCCCTCTGGGAAACCGGCGTCATTTAATGAATGTATGTATTTATGTATTTATTGATATGGATAAAATGGTACTTAAGTACCATTAATAAGTACTTAATAGTAATGATACTTATACAAAAGTGTTATTATAGTGTTAAGGAGTACTTGGAAAATTAATATGCTTTGCAAATGTATAATTATGTATAATGTATAATAATGTGGTATTGTTAATGTTTTTATACTATATGGTTCAATATGCTTAAATGTTTAAAAATAGTTAATAATTGCAATTGTAAAATGCGTATATGCCTGTAAAGGCAGGGTTTGGTGAGACTACACAACTCTCTGGCAAATGTATCTGCATAATTTTGAACCCAAATTCCATATGCAATAAGTTTCATTTCATTTCATACTTAATTATTTCTCTCTCTCTTTCTTTTACCTATAAACACACATTACCACTACATATGCAATCCCACGCTCATTCATCTAATAGCAATATGGACGGACTCAGCACAAGGTCCTTATTACCACCAATTCTGCTACTAATATTCGAATTAAACCCAAAATATTCCTCCAATAATTGGTTCAAGCAAAGCCCAACCCGATAGCAGTAGATTATTCCAAACAAAATCATTAGTTTATTGTGAAAAACGTATCCGGTTACAGCACCGAGCAAACCGGCCGTCTCGCTTCATTAGAGGCTATTAATCACTCCGTCCTTCTCTCGACCTTGGGACTAGGGTGCCCGTCCACTGATTCGCGAAATTATTTACTTTGCTCGCTTCTACGATAAGCGTTGTTTTTTGCCTGTCTTGTACCGTCACGATCGTTAATTTGGGAACCATTTCAAGAAAAAATATGCTTGAAGTCGTCAATGTCATTAGAGATGTCACGTCAATTGTATCTTTTAGGAAACTCAACGTTATTGTTGTAGAATGTCAGATTGACTTTGGACCTAAGGTGGGTACCAAATTAAAGATCGTGTCTGTACATACTCTATTTGTGGATAAATTAGGGAGGGACTAGACTGTAATTTCTTCTGGTGAGTGATTTTCTAAATCAAACTCGTTTTACAACTCGACGGACGAATTATAAACCGGCGAATTTAAGTAGTCCCGTCAACGCGTCAAAAATTTAGGGAATATACATGACTTTGTTACAGCTTCAATTAAAGTTGAAAAACAACATTTCTTGAATAGCTATAAAAATAACCAAGATTCGTTTCTATCTCCTTTTAGCAAAAAAGAATTAAACATGGAGTTTAGCCGACACGACGTGTTACAATGACGTCACATGGCATATCGGATCTTTCTGTCTAATAGCTGTTTAATTATCAGTTTTAAATGCTTGTATCATCCGTGTTTTTTTGCCGTTTTTTCTTGATGTTATATAACGGGAAAAGAGAGACGCTCTAAATATTCACAGTATATTTGTCTATTAACTTTAAAAATAAATAAATAAATTAAAATGAGATAAAATTTGAAAGGGGCACATACGACAGTGTCTTTTTTGCCGTGTTTTGATAATGTTGTATAGATAATGGTACGGAACCCTTCGTGCGCGAGTCCTTCTCGCACTTAGCCGGTGTTTAAACAATAAACAAAAGTAAACCATAAATTAAAAACGCTATAAAATAACCTCAAAGTGTTCCGCGTCAATACACGATGCAATACACGCAGCATTTCTTTCCGATTTCGAATAACGTTTGCGATTAAACAATTCAAAGTAAACAAAATTGTTTGCGTTAATACTCTCATGTACTTTGCGTAAAAATATTCCACCCGCAAAGGCTTTATTAATTAAATACGGTGAGTAAAGCAAATATAATCCGGTTTGAAACTATGCCAAATAATTGATTAAAGTAATTAATTAATTGAGCAACTATTTTACGTGAAATCATTATTACTATTTTTACACTGAGTTCATAATTACCGGACACGTTATTGTTTTAACTTGGCCGCCATTACTGTTAAGTAATATAGAGCTGTCGTAACGTTAACAATATGATAACATTTCAAAGGCAATATGGTTTTACTCAGTACAATAGAGACCCAGTGAGACTAGTTGCTTGACTGCACCGAGCAAACGCCGAGCGTCTAGTGGCGCCCTCATTACTATTATTGTGTTTTCTAATTAACTAAATGATTTCCTTGCAATCAGACGATATCTTTTTGTAGCGCAAGTAAAAACACAATTTATGGGATACGTAACAAACTTTAATAACAATTACCCTTTGAGTAGTCAGCTTAACGGGAAATGGTGGCCCCTTTTTTCCGTTAAGTTGATAACTCGAAGGTGAATTGTTATTAAACTATATGATGTAACCTCTAAGTTGTGTTTTCATTTATAGTACAAAAACCTACCAATTTCAAGAAAATATTTTAGTTTATTAGAAAACACAATAATAGTAATGACGGCGCCACTGTACATCTGGCGTACGCTCGGCGCAGTCTTAATGCTAAAGAAAACGGTTTTCGAAAACCGACCAAATGTATGGAATTGACGTAGGCGTTTGACGCGACCGTCTGACAGCTCATGTCAATCCTATACAGTTTGGATAACGATAACGAATGCCGAATGAATCTTGTCCAGGGCCTTTGGTCGTTATCATTAGTTCCATATAATTATTTTAGACCGTAAATGCTTCAGTTTTTACACACATACATAAATAAATTCACGCCTTCGTTCCCAGAGTGGGGTAGGCAGAGCTACAGGATCACCAACAACTATAAAAACTTGTTGATAATTATGTAACCACATATTGCACAATTAGGCTAAGATGTTTACCAGCGGTTTTACATAGAACAACAAAATTGCAATATCTGCATAGATTTTTATGGAGTTTCAGCGATTTCTTGTGGATTGCATCATCAACTCACGCCAAACCTTTGAGACTATTCCTGAAGTATGAAGCTTAGTACTTTTCCAAAAAAGAAATAGTTCACGAAGCGTAAAACTTGTAAAAAAACAGTCCATTGGATAACCTTCTCCTTTATAAATGTAGGCCTTTAGTACCGTTTGGTAACCAACATTTCGTAACCAGCTTTAAATTTCACTTAATTATATTGCTGGTTACGAAATTTTGGTTACCATAGATACCTTCACGCCTGTAATCCCAGAGTGGGGTAGGCAGAGCTACAGAATTACCTATAACTTTAAAAACTTGTTGATAATTCTGTAACCACATTTTGCACAATTAGGCTAAGATGTTTACCAGCGTATTAGTGACAGGTTGCAAGCCCATCGCCAAACGGTACTAAAGGAGTCGGATACATAATTACATACACAAACTCACGCCTTTATTCCCAGAGTGGGGTAGGCAGAGCTACAGAATTTCCAACAACTATAAAAACTTTTTGATAATTCTGTAACCACATTTTGCACACTTAGGCGAAGATGTTTACCAGTGTATTAGGTTGCAAGCCCATCGCCAAACGGTACTAAAGGAGTCGGATAAAGGTCAGATAAACAAGTTCCCAAAACGGTAAGATCTAACGATTATGTTGTTTGCAGGGTCATTATAAGTTACATCCAAATTGAATGCTTACAATACACTAAGGCCATTTAGTTATGAATATGCCAAAACTGTTTTGTCAACAACTCAAAAGAGCAAACATTTGTAATGGGCCTCAATTTCGCTTGGCCGACACTACATTACACGTTAAGTGGACACTCAGCCTAAAAGGTCCAAATGAGAAGGATCAAGTTAAAGTGGTCTACGAATAATTTACACCGTATTTCTCCAACCGTTTGAGCTTGAGCAATTTCAACTACTGCGGCCATGTTATGAACTTTGTGAACTTGATAGTAAAAGGGACTGATATATGAGTTCTATAGCTACATTTTGGCTGGAATTTGAATGCAAATATATAATTATTAGGTATAGCTGTTTAGGACTAAAATGGTCAAAAAACAAAAAAAAACGTTCAATGATTAAATGAATTCGATTTCAAACCAATTCAGCGCGCCCATCATACACTTGTATTTTTTTTTAGAATTTGTTGTTTTTCTTCATGTTTCTTACTGTAATGATACCTTTGACGATAGTATGTTTTCCGTTTTTTATGATAGGTACAACAAAAATAAAAAATATATTGAAAAAAAACGTTTCTTGTATGGAGACCCCCATTATTATCTTCTTTTTTATAATATTATTTGGATATTTAGAAATGTTTTGTATCAGAATAATAAACCCAGAGCCTCGAAAAAAACTCTGCACTTAGTGCGTGGTCTCTATTCTTTTCGGTAAAACCATAATGCTTACGCCATGCTATGTTTTGTCGACGTTATGACAGCTCATATTAATATTTACTTAACAGTAAAAGCAGCCGTGTTTTAAATAATAAGTATAAATCCTAAGTAGGATGGGGTGGGTATTCTTTTGTCGATGGGTTGATCGGGCAAGGGAACTCATAACAAGCGAAGGTGAAGCTACTCGGACCTATTTGAGAATGCCCTAAATTTTTTGTCGTAGCCTGTGACCGAATACTTAAATTAGCCTACACGGCTAATAGTATTTAATTCGACCGCCAACATGAATAGTGAGTCCTTGTAACAAACGAACAATGACCATCATGGTGATGATGATAATGATGATAATGATGATGATGATGATGATGATGATGATGATGATGATGATGATGATGATGATGAATAAATTAATGATAAACATCGAATGATTATGAAAGTTGATTTAAAATTTTAAATGTAGAATAAACTCCCACCTTACGTGCACGAGGGACTATATTAATTTGCCGATGAATACTTCGTCAACGATTCAAAAAGTCACTTGTTAAAGATAATACCACCCGATTTAAAATTAAATGCTCAGTACATTTCCTTTAAGCCCACTAGGCACTTAAAATAAATAAAAGTGAATCCAGCAAAGTGCTAAATTAAAATGAAAGGGGCAAAAAGAGGAGTGAAAGTCTTCAAATAAATTCCGATAGTAATTTTAAAGGGAAATGTTCGATGGATTCTCGCCGGGAGGAAAAATGCTAGTGGATGCTTCAAATTCTGAGGAATTGCTTGATGTCTTAGTTTTGGGGCCCGTGGGCAGACATGGAACTTTTTTCAATCCTAACAAACAATTACAAGTCTATAAGATCCAATATCACTAAACGATGTTAAAGGGCATTGGGAAAATTTGTTTGAAGAATATTGTCATTTTTTTTTTCAGCGGCATGGATGATTTTTACATAGTTATTTAAAGGACTACGAATTCACATAGATATATATAATTTATGGCGTTTAATAATATCAGAGCCGAGATATTTAAGATTAAAGTGTTTAGTTTTTGGTAGAGAAGTACGCCTAGGTAAGAATATTAAATATCTCGGCTCCAATGCACTTAAGAGTATTAGAGTAAATAACAAAAAAAATATTTTTAATAATAATAATAATAATAATAATAAATATAAGGGGACAATCTCACACCAATTGAATTAGTCCCAAACTAAGCTTTAGGCTTGTACTATGGGTACTAGACAACGATATAAATACTTATATAGAGAAATATATACTTAAATACATAGAAAACATCCATGACTCAGGAACAAAATATTCGCGCTCATCACACAAATATCTGCCCTTACCGGGATTCAAACCCAGGACCACTAGCTTCGTAGGCAGGGTCACTACCCACTAGGCCAGCGCGTCGTCCTCATCATCATTGACCACTTTTACTAATGGCCGCTCACCTTGAAAATGTATGACGTTTACAAATCACAACACTTTTACCCAAACCCAATGCCAATGCTAATCGACTGTTGGTTCATACATTTTGACAGCTGTTAACATCGTTACTAAGTGTGAAATTGTTACTAAGTATCATTTCGTCTGTTAACCACTTAACAGACGATTTGAGCGTTAACAGCCGTCAAAATGTATGAACTAACAGTCAATTAAACTTGTTCTTATTGTTTGTTAGCATTTTACATGTACATGAAGTACCTACAATAATTATCATTGATCATTATCTTTTAAAATGCAGCTCGAGAAATTCGGAAATGCAAGTAGCAATTTAATAAGTAAGCTAAATTCGTGAGTCTACAGTAGATACAGAACGTATCCGTGCATCGAGGCGTGAGACAAGAGGACTGAATTTCTCCCAAATTGCTCTTAAATGCACTCGAGGATATATTCAAGACTTCGAATGGACGTGGCATAAATATAAAGCAAAAGCATCTCGCAACAGAGATTTGCAGACGATAATCGTCATCGAGGCTGAAAACACTCAATATTTGGAGGACATGCTGAGCAGCATTGGCCCTTGCCAAAATGAACTACGCTAACTTGCGTTTCTATTCGTTTCGTTTTTAAACCAATCGCGTCACGTGTTTCGAAAAGTCACGTGATCTACAAGTGACGCCATTGGTTTAAAATCGAAACGAATAGAAACGCTAGTTAGCGTAGTGCATCTTGGCAAGGGCCTTATGGCTTGGGAACGGTTAGAGAATACCTTCCGATTAATTATTGGTTGTTAACCAGGTTCATTGATAGGACAGAATTGAATAGATTCGCGAGTTTTATCATCAATGGGAATACCTGTTTTTTTTTTAAATTCTCTCTTCACTTAGATGGCGTGGCGACTATGGTGTTTTAAAATGATAACACAACACACGCACAAACACACCACTACAATTACGCACAACACTTCATTCTCGTCTCTTTTCCTTTTTTTGTCTGTGTTATTGTCTTGAATAAAGGTAATTACTTACTTACTTTCTTTACTCACTTATAAGGCCTGCTTGCCTTCAACCTGAGCAAGCGGAAATTCAACTAAAGAGCTAGCATTAGGGTAGGAAAGACGAGAAAAGGGTGGTGGTGGGCGATGCGAGCAAATTAGCGAGCGGAATTAACCGGTATTTCGATCAGGAACCGTTTTATTTTGCCCTTTGATCAGAACCGAAGTACCGTATCGATTCTGTTCGAGCGGAATCGGAATGAAAATGCTTTACTTGTAATGTGTGGTATTATTAACGAGCTGGTTAAGAATATTAACCAGGTTTCCGAGCTCCGGATGAACTTGGATAAAACCAAGATTTTGTACAACAAAGTAGGATGTTCCGAAACTAATCGCTATAAATGAAGTTATTCTCGAAGCAGTCAGCGAATATATAAATATACAGAGGGCAAATATTGTAAGGTGAGAACAACCTGGACAGAGAAGCCCAACGAATAACACAGCTGGGCTGGACAGCAATTGGGAAAGTCCGTCAAAATCTAAAGACGAAAGTTTTTAACGAGTGTGTCCTGCCAGTTAGGACATATGAAGCCAAAACGTGGACATTGACCGGTGCGATTGGTTAAGGTTAAGGTCGCTGAACGGGCTATTGAGAGGGTTACGCTTGAGGTCTCTCTGAAGAAGAAACGAGATGATCCGACAAAGAACCAAAGTTATCGATATAGCCCAAACTTTAGGCTTGGTTATCCTTTGGCCCCCCTTTGGGCACTGTTTAGGGAATGCAATTTAACCGGTTATTAACCGGTTAAAACTGGTTATAATTTGCATATCCTAGAACTGTTCCCGTTGGATGGTAAGCAAAATAAGAGATGTAGCGAATTACTATTACTACGCGGACGAACAAACATTATATAAATTACATTTTACAAATTTTTGAGTAAAATTTAATCACGGAACCCTCAATAGCTTCAATCGCTTCTGAGATAAATTCATTTCGAGAAATCGCACGGAAATCTCGATTATTCACGTAAATTGAAAACCTAGGACTATTACGGTTCAGTGAGCAGTTGAACTTTCTGATGAAAATATTCCTAAGGAGCCTGTCTGTCCGTCTATAACATGGTTGTTAGATAGTCAAGGTCTTTAATCCATTACCAGAATTGCCATAGCCATATACATAATAGACAGAATAATATGCACTAAGTATAAGTAGCTGACAACGTAAATAAAACTTTTATACTTTAGATAAATGGTTTAAGACAATCTATCACATATAAGGAACAGTCTTCAAGAAGTTTTTCGAGAACAACGCTTTCTTAGATTAACCGGCATTTATATTTTTGAAGAATGTTTATTAGTAAAAGGATTGACTGCGCCGCAAGAAACTTCACAAAAGAGTTAGAAAAACAAAAATAATACAAATAAGATAAATAAAAGAATAAAAAAAGTAAAAGAAAAAAAAAGGTAAGTTACATTACATAATAATAATAATTACAACTAGCAAGAATAAAATCATTACGAATTTTAACGTCAATAACATAAAATTTTAAATAGTGACTAGGAGAACAACACGAAGTGGTCGTTACGTCAAAAGCTTACTGAATAACAAGCCTTGCAAACGTGAACTGAGCGGACCCCACATACAGCACTCGTTCAGTATGACGCGTATCTCAACCATCGCCTCCCTCAACCATGTGTTCGGGAAAGTTGAACACCGACGCATCCGGTGAAATGTATTAGCAACCAAGATACACAAGAAATTAAACTCAATGATATTTTATATTTAGATAGGTTATACTCATATCATATTAAACGCATTCAAAACCCGTCGCCAATTACTGACAGTTGCTACGTATATTTCTACAGACAAAGGCGGCAATACGTAGAGAACGTTATTGTTAGAAAGAGATAAATAGTGGTTTCAAATTGCGTACCCGAATGCCCGCTCATGGCCGCCATTTAACTCTTTATCGTTCTCATGCGATATCTAATTGTGTATCTCATATTTCACAGGCGACAGTGACACTAGTGCAAATTAAAACAAAGTAAATATGGCGATATAAACAAAATGTAAAAAAATATTTATGGTACTTACGAATGAAATGAGACATCCTTTCTTCCTTTTACAGTTACCGTACAGTATAATTTCGGCAGCCTCAAAAAACACTAGACTAGATGGCATTTTTTATGAAATTTGTTACTTTTCGCTGGTAAAACTTTATTGTCTTTGACGCGTGTTACCTTCCTTTTTGATGAACACTTTTGAGCGCATATGACGAATCTACAAAATATCATTCATTAAATTTGTTTTTCTTTACTTTATTCAACTCTCGCGAGAATTCTCCGATACACCCTTGATTGCGCTGAATGCATGAGAATAAATTCCGATTCCGTAACTGAAACTTATACTCGTTTAGTGCAATTCCCAGTCCCCAATCGGGTCGTAAGTTACAGGTTTATTGATCGAGCGAATCAGTATTTATTTTCGCCAGGAAACCTTTGAGGGTATTCTCGCTCATTCACTCGAATTTAATTTCGACTTCTCCATAAAGTCTAAATAAAAGCTAGCTTTATAAACGCGACTTGACTGTCAGAGCATACCTTCAAGTATTAAGAACGTCATCGTATTTTTCAATGGTGGATTAAAAGTTTCAATAAATAAATAATTACGTTTAGTGTTTTTTTATTAACTTTCCCCGTGGCATTTACGATCCTAAAGCGAATCTAACGACATCACTTTTTCGAAATTAGGCTATATCTCGGCGGTCTGCGAAGGAAAAAAATATAGTCACAGTAAGAAAAGGTTCGTCACTTTTGGACCTTAAAAGCGTTGAAATAGAGTCGAAAAGTGACGAACCATTTCTTGTACACACATATAGGTCTAAAAAATTGGTCCTGCTCCTCCATAGCTATTATAATAACCTGTTGGTATTCTCGGTGGCAATTTACTAGTGATACATTGAACCTTATTTTACTACATAATTCGATACCTACAGGCGCTCTTTAGCATTAATTTTGGGAAAGGTATCTACTAATTGCATAGTTGTAGTATCAGCATCATCAACATCATCACCACCATCATCATCATCATCATCATCATCATCATCATCATCATCATCATCATCATCATCATTATCATCATCATCATCATCATCATCATCATCATCATCATCATCATCATCATCATCATCATCATCATCATCATCATCATTATCATCATCATCATTATCATCAGCATACCTTGGGCCCAGCTGAATCTTATGACAAAGGTCCATAACCATGTAAAACGTGTAATGGCTGATTTACATTGGTTCAGCAAAAGTATGCCAGTAGAAGTACATTGATGAGTTGGTTTGTCACGTTTGAGGCGAGAGCTATTCTAACGACACAATGTACTTCTACTAGTCAGCCATAATGTTTAGGCACTTAAGATCCAAGTAAAAGTCGTTG
This sequence comes from Acleris laterana, assembly GCA_963966035.1. Lineage (NCBI taxonomy): Eukaryota > Metazoa > Arthropoda > Insecta > Lepidoptera > Tortricidae > Acleris > Acleris laterana. Next base: position 10,144,421 of record OZ014461.1, read on the forward strand.
TTAAGTTCGTAATCGAGTGACTTACTTAAAAGAATAACCCCGATTCAAAAACGAAGCGAAGCAGTCGAAATATTTTTGTCTCTGTTATTGTAGGTTAAAGACAGAGATAGATGGTTTGGGGAATTGTGGAAGGAAAGGTATTGAATGGACCGGTACTTTGCATACGTCGATCTGGTTTGTCTCAATTTATTTTTGTTCCGTTAGGTTTCAGGGATATTTGTTTCGAAAACCGACATACTTACCGGGTTTTATTAGGTAAGTAATTTAAAAAAACTTTTAATCAATTCCAACCTGTATCTGTGTATCTGTGTGTGGCATTGCAGCTCTCAAATGGATGGACCGATTTGGATGTGTTTTTTTTTCAAAATAAGTTTAGGTTATAATACATTTACATGTCAGAAATAATAAGGTTTAGCCCGTATATTTAAATAACGTTAAACATTTTTTTTTTGCACTTAAATAACTTTTTCTACACGCGTACTAATAAACCTCTAATTAGAAATACCATCTATAGCATAACCAAGGCGTGAAAACAATTTTAAAATGGGTATTGCCATGGTGACTGATAACAGTTCTTTTATAATTATTGTAGCATTGTTATTAGGGTACAAGTACCGTTTGTGGCCACTGTACCTTTTTTGTCCACTTAACGTTGAAATGAGTAGGTATTAAAAATACTGTTATATAATTAGTTAAAATGTAGAGTGGCCAAAAACGGTGCAAAAATGGAAAAAAACCAGTACCTAACGTAATTTATGATAATAGTTAAGTTACTTCTGTTTACTAAAAAAGGTAAAGTAACATATTATTATTGTACACAAATAACACCAGATATTTACTAAGGAAATTAATAGTATTGAATAAGTGAATTTCACGATAGAAATGTTTGTCTCTACTTGGTACTAAGATTAAGTAATGTCATTTAACGTAGCATTGCTGCCAGCATTTTGGGAACGATGCCCGTTTAGCAACTCATTAGATTATAATAGAATAGAATAGAATAGAAAATATGTATTCAATGCACACAGAAGAAAAACAATAGAAAAAATCGCTGCTTAAATGCTAAAGCGCCTGAAAACAAAAACAGACTTAGTTTGATTTAAAACTTTAAGTATATAGTATTCCGAATTTAAATTCAACACAAACACATTTTGATTTGAGGCCCTTTAGTATTTAAGCAACGAAATATAAAATAAAAAGAGGACATTACATTGAATAGGACTCAGTTATGTAGGACTGAGCATTGTGCCACAGTGGAACTGCGGCGCTGATTTTCAGAGGGACCCTGACTTAAAAACTAGTTGTTTGCCAGACCCCACTCTGAGGATGAAGACGTGAAGGTCATTCATTTGATTTGATTTAAATATAATAATATTAGGACACACAATTTTATGCATTTCAAAGAGATAAAATCATAACCCTGCTTTATACTGGTTTTTTCTGGTATTTATTGCATTTGACTTCTTAATTCCAATTGAATTCAAATGCACACTCGCACACGTCTCTTTGTAAATATCGGAATATAATTTAAATATGCAGTGCAATTGAAAATTTTCATTTAAGTAAGCGTTGTTATTTCAGTTTCTGAAATAAGCAGTATTATTTTAAATGAAATCATTATTTTAAAGCGTCTAGCATTTCTAGAGAATATGCAATATTGGAGATTTAATACGAACGAAATGAAGCTTCTTACCTGTATGCTTTTTGAAATAAATTATTTTATATTTGAGAATATTTTCAACACGATATAAAAGCCAATGGAAGTTTATTATTATTATTTAGAGTTATCATTTTGAGTGGGTTAAAAGTAATTGCTTCCTCAATAGTTAAAATACAGAATTGTATATTTTTAAACATGGCAAATCCATGTGATATAAACATTTTACGCATGTCTAAACAATTTAAAATATCAAAAACAAACTTAACTCATTAAACCCCTGATTTAATTAACAAAATGTAACATAAACCATGCAAGGTTTTTCTGTACTCCTGGTTCGTAGAATGATAAATGATAAATGAATGAATGCATACCATCCATACTAATATTATACTTAAATGCGAAAGTTTGTCTGTCTCTCTGTCTGTTACCTCTTCACGGTTAAACCGCTGAACCGATTAAGGTGAAATTTGGGGCAAAGATAGTTTGAATCCTTGGAAAGGACACAGGATAGTTTTTTTCCAGAAATTCATGAAATCAATACGAAACGAGTTTGCTGCGTACGCGCCGAAAAAACTCAACTCTAGACTAGCCGAACTCGCTGCGTGCTCGCAGCGAAATCGTTACGCACTCGTGGCAAACTAGCTGCGCGCTCGCCTCGAAATCGTTACGCACTCGCGGCAAACTAGCTGCGCGCTCGCCTCGAAATCGTTACGCACTCGCGGCAAACTAGCTACGCGCTCGCCTCGAAATCGTTACGCTCTCGCGGCAAAGTAGCTGCGCGCTCGCGGCAAAATCGTTACGCACTCGCGGCAAACTAGCTGCGTGCTCGCTTCGAAATCGTTACGCACTCGCGGCGAATCCACTGCACGCTCGCCTCGCTTCAACAAATCGCAAGTGTGATAAGGCGCTAAGACAAACAAACTTACACGTGGCCCTAATTCGATGTTGTTACGCTAATGTTAGCTACTCAATAGAAGGAAAGAACGGTAGTAAATTCACCTCATAGGGGTTTCCATACACGTCAATAACATGAAATCTACTATCTACTAGTGCTTCGGACAAGACGGATAAGAAGCACCGCAAGAAATTCCAAGAACAATTTCATGTTTAAGATGCTCATTAAGTAAAATACCATAAATTAAAAAAACACCTTTCCCAAAACACGCAGAAGGCGTCAACACTATTGTTTAACACGAGAAACAAAAATGGTTACCTTTCATTAAGCCTCGTTCATTTCCAGGGGAGGAAATTAACTTTGCCTTTTGTTTAACAAGGTGAAAGCACTACTGTTCCAAACTGAGTCTAATATCCAGTGAAAAGCGTTCAAAATTCCCCCGGATCGGTTGTAGATGTTCAACAGTCTTTATTCGACGAATGTATGACGCTCGCTTTATTAAAATGGCAGAAGTGGATGAAATTGGGGTTCTTGTCGATTATAGAATCTACTTTGAATGCTGTGACCCTGGTAAAATAACTATTTAGGTTATAGATAAAAATCAAGATTTAATGGAAACCCTATTAGAATTGATATCTTTTAAACTACCCAAACAATCCGTGTATTTTTCTTGTATAATTTAAATTAACTAGCTTACGAAAAACATACGTTTAGTATAATCTATACTAATATTATACAGCTGAAGACTTTGTTTGTTTTTTTGCTTGAACGCACTAATCTCAGGAACTACTGGTCCGATTTGAAAAAATCCTTCAGTGTTAGATAGCCTATTTATCGAGGGAGGCTATAAGCTATTTATCTCACATAAACCGAAGCGAAGCGAGGGCGGGTCGCTAGTAAATTATAAAACAAAACAAAAATCTCGAGAGGTGTTTACAGAATTATTAACTAGTTTTTACAGTTGTTGGTAATTCTGTAGCTCTGCCTACTCCACTCTGGGAATGAAAGCGTGAGCTTATGTATGTACGTATATATGTAAAAATTCCGACCGTGATAAAAATATTAACTGAGAAAAACAAGCTCTACATAGAAAATTGGCTGAGCTTACTTATAATGATCATAAATAAAAATACATGTAGCTTGAATATTGGAGCAGGATATACATAAGTACGTAAATATTATACATTATAAGTATACGCTCTAAAAACATATCCCCCTTCTGGCAGTCGGGTAAAAACAATAGTAGATTGTTAGTTTTTTATCTTTTTTTTTTCTTTTGAGACATAAAAAAATACTTTTGCGTCTATTAAAATGTATTATTTCTGACGGCATTTCCATAGAGAAGCAAAATAATTGTTTCTGGGGAACAACGACTACAATAATTAAAATTTAATTACCTCATTCTAGAGCAGCTCATTCCGCTGCTTCGAGGAAATTAAATAATATTAGTTTGTTGCATTATAGTATTAATTTATTTATTTAAATATTTAAGTGTTGAGTTTCATGCGGCGTTTCTTCTCAGCAGTGGTCTCTTGCGAAGCGCTAGTAGAATTTGACGAGTAACTTGCGCGTGCGGCGGTACTTACTGAATAAACATATTTTATCTTTTTATCTTTTTTTAAACTCCTTGCACAATACGGATAAATGTACAAGTGGACGTAATGCCTGAAGGCATTTTCTACCCGTCAGCAGAGATTAGTTTACAGAGAATAACCGGTGCAATTGGAGATTTAAAAAGTGTAGAAATGTTAAGTACTTGAATACCAACTTGAATTGAAAAAAAAATTAGATTCTACTATAAATATATAATTATTTTAATACATACGATGAAAAGATTTAGTGATGATGATGATGACACTTTAATCAAGTTTTTGCTTCAGTACATGTTGGCGAAGCTTATGCTTAAAAACCAATTTGCTGGACGCTTGTCGTATTCAAGAGGAAGGGCATTCCAGGGGTCTGATTCTCTTAAAAGTGGCAGTCGGTCGGACGAACGAGTGAATTATTTATTTATTTATTTATGTAAACTTCTTTGCACAAAATACAATAGAGTACAAATTGCGGACTTAATGCCCAATGGCATTCTCTACCAGTCAACCAGTAGGCAAAACAGAAAAAAAACCAAGGTCAGTGCGAAGAAAAAAGCGTTGAAAAAAAATGTTTCAATAAAATATATACTTACAAGATACGGGTGTGTAAAATATAATTATACGTAAATGACTAATAAGCATATACTCATACACATACTTTTGTTCGCTCTGACGGGACTCTTAAACTCGCCGCTGCGACAGTCACTCGTTCATCTAACCGACCGCCTTTTTTGAGAGAATAACACCCCTGAGACAGATGGCCTGAAGAGCGAAAGAATTGGACACGCACCCGGTATGGTTTAGAGCAATTAAAAGTTACTAAGCATTATTTAATAAAGTTTTGAATAATAATTTGAACTAGAGAATATTAATAAACAATAGAAGACGCCATTGTTTTACTTGGTCCTTCTAGGCAAGCATCCCGGGGTCGTTCCCGGAAAGGGGATATAATTGTGTTACGCCCACGAAGGTTGTCTGGGATGTCTTATACAAAGTATGCTAACAAGTTATTAAAATCAATCACCAGCATATTTAGACCTCTTATTTTATACGATCACTACTATCCTAGGAGTCACGAGCGTTAATTTGGGACCCATTTCAAGAAAAATATGCTTGAAGTCGTCAATGTCATTAGAGATGTCAAGTCATTTGTAACTTTAAGGGAACTCAACCTTATTGTTGTAGAATGTCAGATTGACTTTGGACCTAAGGTGGGTATAAAATTAAATCTTGTGACTGTACGTGTGCTGGTAATTTTAAACAAACAATGATTAAATGCTCACTCGTATATCTGGTGAAGTGGCGAGCATGAAATAACTTCGGTGATATTGCAATACAACGTAACTAACAAATTCAATAAAGTGCAAAATACACCATAGCAAGTGAGTTAGTAAGATGCATTTTGCAACTTATTGAATTTGTAACTTATGCGGTATTGCAGTATCAATAGATAAAAAAGGTTAAAGATATTTATTGACTAAGTAGGCTGCACACTGTTACACGTCAAGAATCTAACAGCGCTTTCCAAGAGGAGACCACTGCTGAGAAGAAACGCCACAAGAAACTCGTTTCGTCAGTAGTTTTTTAACCATATTTAATACTACAAGTATACTTCTTAGTCTAACATTATAAAGCTATAAAATATTAAATTAAATACAATATCACTGACGATAAGCAGGTAATCATTTGTGATATACAGAAGGCAATCCTATCGTATCCTAGGTTCTAGGTTAGCAAAAAATACAAAAGTAAGCTCCTTAAGCTTACCCAAAAATGAGGCAGTTTATTAGTTTTTTTCGATAAATGTGTGTAAAGGGATGTGTGCAAGCGGTCATCAAAGTGTTTAGGGTTTAAATTAAGTCAAAAAACGAATGAATGCAAGTACAAACGAACCCAAAGGTTGTGGTATCTGCTAAATATTACATTCTACGCATGTGTGGTAAGTATAAGTATGCTACTTGCGTTTAAAAACAGTGCACCTATTGTGCAATATACTGTGTACACTTATGTAATGATGTAAAATATTTTGAAAAAAATATTCCTTATCGAGTTTCTTACGCCAGTCTTCTCGTGGCAAAGGATCTCTATTTTATTTTCCAAACTTGTGGTAAGTAATGTTTTTTGACATTCATAGGTGCATTATATTATTCCTAAATTAAAGAATAAAGAACTGGACTTTGTTCTGATACCTGTTTTACTAACTTTTTGCCAAAACCCTGATTTATTCATAGAATAATTTAGAAAAACAAAGTACACAATGATCAGCGATCAAGCCAACGTGCCAATATGACGCAAACGTGCGTAAAAGAGGGAACAAAATTTAAAAAATGCCGGCCCATTTCCGACAAAACCGATATTTAGAAAGCGGCGAAATCTACATACGTTTCCTCTTTAGGCGACAGTGATTGATGTAGCTTCTTTGTTTTAAAATTTGCGGTAATGATAAGTAATATTATGATGAATATTTCTCTCCCCCTCGCGGAACATGATTTCGGAAAAGAATGCCGATGGAGCTGGCATTTTGACCGTAAAATCGTTTGTACACAGAAACCCCGAATGCTACGTCGTGGCGATATTGCATTTTCTGAAAAGCCTGGACATTTGATAGCGATGTATGTTACCTATACATTACTCAAATTCCCAGGAAGCTGTATTTTATGGTTTGCGACCGACGTGTACGTTACAACAGCTGTAAAATATTTGAGGTAGATTTCGAGGGTTGCAGAAACAACCGCAAAGTTGAAACAGTCGAAGCAAAGCTTGGCAATGATAGTTTAACGTGGTGATAATACTTATAACGATAATACTCTTAAGTGGCAACTACCATATTAAAAAGCAGTTTTTTAGGATAAAATTGAGTCGTTGCTAAAATTGATTGATTGCTCGTTAGTTTTGTCTTAATAAGCAGATGATATAGTCGGCAACAAAAAATTGTCCCGAAAATGTTTACTTTAGAATCTTATTTAGTTCAGGTAATAAATATTCAATACATTTCTAGGATTTATTAAAACAAGGTTACTTTGGCATTTGGTTAACAGGAAACCAATTGGGAGCTGCAAATTTGTAACGAATAGGCACACTACGCAATTATGATTTGAGTTAATTACAATGTAGGAGGCCCTATTAATGAAAAACCCTGTCGAGAATTAGGGTATTTTACACGTTCTGTCAAAGCGCGCTTTAAAATTACCTAACTATCATAGTGCTTCTTACATCTAGGTCCTTAATAGAGCTGTTCCTATCACAATTGCATTCGCGACTGACAGTATACAGGGGGGTTACCATGACTTACCAAAGCAGTTTAGTTTAGGTTGAGGGAAGGGGACAGAGCTATAGCAGTTATATAGCTCTGTCCCTTCCTCTCATCTAAAACTGAACAGCTGTTTAATTGTGTCATGGTGGGTGGAAAAAACGAACGCCACATGGATGGCAACTACCTTAAATATTGGAACTAGCATATTCTACGCAAAGGAAACTTATTTTTTTTTTTAAATAAGTCCTGAATTTATGTATATTGTTTTTTTCTGCCTTAACCGAGAGTCGAACTGCGGTCGAATATGACAAAACAATTAAATGCAGTCGTGTTCTATGATACAAATCGAAAGGGTTATTGATAGTGATTATTTATATCTGTTACACACACATAACTTTAAACTAAAAAATAACGTTAAAAGAACACGATTTTACTGTTTTATCATATTCGAGTAGTATCTGTTCGAAGTGTTTCTCTGTAAAACAAAATAAAACATACTACACACACATTACAACACTATACATTTAACATGAACCGTTTTCATCGCTCTAAAGTGTAACTTGTAAACAAGTGAAACCGTGTTTTTACACACAGAGATTAAATCTGTATTAAACCAACGTTTTTCTACATTAACGAAAACATATAATTAAATATCCAATAACATTAACACTCCAAAACATTTCGTGCGTCAAAGTCGCTGCCATTTTTAAATATTCCTTTTGTTTCGACTCCAAATGGGCACAAATAAATATTTTCCCCTAAATGAGTACGAATAGACATCGTTCTAGGTTAATGTTAAATTATAACAGTTATAAGTTATTGTCAGCGAAGTGCTTAAGAGGAATTACGCCGAGACGAAGTTAAGACAAAGTTGAGGCAATTTGATAATATTGTAATTGATTCGTTTCCTTTCATGGAACTGTATCTGGAAATTTATTCTACTCGGGAATGCTTGAAAATGTTAATGTTTAAAACAAATATAAAAAGTGAAACACCATTTACACTAACGCAAAAAGTGATGGTATAGGGTGAACAATTAAAGTAAGTGACCACTTACATGTAGTTGTGTACAATACTAATATGGAATCTCCGTCACATTTCAAATATAGAATGTGGAACGGTCTATACAGATGTGTTACAATACAACTACATGCAAGAGGTAATTTACTTAAGTTCTTCACCTAAAGGACCTTGGGTAAGGTCGATCAAGATCAAACCTTATCCTTGGTCTAGGGATAAGACCACAGATTAAAATAAGTGATAGGTAACACTTCATAAATCACTCATTGAATACAAAACGGACCCATTCCAAAATAATTTGCTCTTCCATTAATAATCGTATTCCAACAGCTTCTAATTTTAAAATGCAACACTGACTCATTTTGGATTGTGTCCGTTTTGTATTCAATGAACGAAATGCACTTTGGTTTGTACTCTTAGGAGTGCAGTCTTAAGATTACAGTCTAGAGATTGCAAATGCTTATCGGCCTCAGACCCTACTCACCATCAGATAGTCTGTGTGCTCGTTTACCATCATCATGCCATCAAAAAGTGCATAAAGGTATTTTTCCTTTATTTGCAGTTTTCGTCAATGGAGCAGTTTGGTCAAAGGTGTAGGTACCTAAATCTGTCTTACATCCCTACAAACGCGCGGTTTCTTTAGTCCGCCGGTTAATAATAAGAATTGAATGGTCAGGTGATCAAGAGAATAACACCCCTAAAATAAAAGCGATAAGCTTCAAAATCGATTACTAACTTAAAACTATGACTACAAACTTGAGACACTGGCACTTTAAAACAATCTAAGGAAATCTACGAGAAAATCGTAAGAGCTCGAAATACTTCCAAAACACCCATCCCATTCTAACGCCATTCATTCTAAATACGAGAGAAAGCGATGGATTCAACGTCGAACTAAAATATTTGTGGCAGGGCTCAAAGGCTTTCAGATTAATCACTTTAACAATTCCGCCGCAATTCCAAAAGAGCTAACTGCATTGTAATAGCATAAGGATTCTAAACCTAATGTGGTAGCAATTAGAGTAAATAATGCTTCGACAAGTATATTGCAGTTACACCGCTTTCTTTGGTGTTACGTACGGCAGAATTTGACCTAGTCAAACATCGTACACCGTGTTGACATCAGACATTGGAGGACAAATAACTTACGTAGGAGTTATTCGCGTTCCAATGGGTTTCTGGATGCGGAGTTTGGACACGTTTTGATTCGTGTATATGGTTGGTTAGGGTTTTTGTAAACGATAGGGTTTTCGGTGTAAAAGTTTAATGATTATGCATTAGTTAAAGGCTGCATTAAAGATCCACAAGGTCATATGCGTATTTTTTTTTAAAGGAAATAAAACCTTTTAGAAAAATGTATTCGCCATTTTATAGTAGTTTAAGTACCTAAGGGAAAGAACAATGGTTAAAATAAGTTTTACAATGATTTTAATAATGATTTGAACGGAAATAATAGTTTGTATAAATATTTGATAACTAAAGTCGATTTTAATTTTTACAAAATGTTGAAGTTATTAAGTTTAATAATATTGGTTTTTAATCTTATCGTTCATTGAATATAAAACGGACACATTCCAAATTAATTTGCTCTTCCATTAAAAATCGTATTCCCACCGCTTCTAATTTTAAAATGCAACTCTGACTCATTTCGGATTGTGTACGTTTTGTATTCTATGAACAACATGTTTATCGAAATAAAATATAGAAGGGAATTAAAAAATCAGCGAAGAGTTTTTAGAACAGCCGATTCTTTTTTAGACCTTAAATCTCACGTGGCGTGAAAAATTGGTTTAATTTGGAAACCATCCTGTCAGGATCGAAGCATAAATTGTTTTTAACACTGACAGCTCCAGCGGGAGCGAGCCCATTCATTTGATGAGCCATTTAAAAATTAAAATAAATAAGATCCGGGAACAATCTAATACAAATCAATTTTCCCAACCAACTTTAAGGTCAACCTAGTCTCAAACTAAGCTCCAGGTTTGTACAGTTACCAGCTATATATACAGGGTGGAAAGATAAGTCGGGCCCTGGAGGGAAACTACCTTAAATCCTTAAGTTGGCTCATTTTACTTAAAGGAGACATTCCTTTATTTTTTAAAAGAAACAAAACTGCTTTAAAAGATTTCCTTAAATAATCTTGTCTCTCCCGGGAATCGAACCAGGTAAAAATGTAAAAAGTAAACACTCGATATGATTAATGTTAAATTTCACGTTTATTTATTTCTAATACTATGTGTTACTTAGAGACATTTAATCCCGAACAATAATCCTATCGATTAGAAGAATAAAATAGCTACTTTTAATTTTTTACATTTTTAGCTAGTTTGATTCCCGGTTGAGGCAAGAAAATTTAAGAAAATCTTTGAATGCAGTTTTGTTTCTTTTTAAAAATAAAGGAATGTCTCCTTTAAGTAAAATGAGCCTACTTAAGGATTTAAGGTAGTTTTCCTCCAGGGCCCGACTTATCTTTCCACCCTGTATATGATCACTGAACGGACTCAATAATATCTGACACGTTCTTATTACTGGAGGCATAAGAGCGTGTCAGATATTTTTGTGGTCAATGTTGGATCACATATTATTGCTGGTGCCTGTACTATGGGTACTAGATAACTAAAGCTGAAGGAGCCCTTTTCAACGCCATGTTTTGTTTGTTCGTTATATGTATTAAACATGAGATTGCGTTAAATAAATTATTACTATTAGATTATACAGTGTGTTACCGGCATGCGGGCATTTATTAAAACTGCCGATAATAATGTTGCTTTAGCAATTGTTTGCAAGTATTATCAATCAAAAAATAATCAATATAACTTCACAATTAATTTTCTTAGATACTTACCATTTTTAATGTAGAGCATGTGCTGCGTGTTCATCGTTATCAGTATCGCTGTTGCTTAGTACAAGGCATGTCGTGGTACGCGGGCAAATCATAATAATCAAAGTATTCGTCGACTGTCATTTACACTTGTCAAATTGCTGTGCTTTATATTGCTGGCAATTAAAATGTTGTTAGAAATTTAACAAAGCCTAAAAATTTGTTTATTAATTAAATTAATGTCATGGTTACGTTACAGATATACCTACGTTATTTTAACCTACAAAAAAAAAGCCCGGGTGCTGGTAACACACTGTATTCTATTCTACTATAAGCATGCTTATATACAGCACAGTGGTTTAGTGGTGGTAGGAATACAAGAATCTGTCCGGATCACTACCACCATCTTATCCTTTAACCTACCGCCATGCAGCAGTGTTCACCTTGATGTTTTCCGATGTGGGGATAAGACAACTGGTGAAATGACTAGCATAGAGGCATTCCATCTTAGTCCTCAGGGTTGGCAACGCATTTGCAGTCTTAGAATTGCATTGCAGTCTTGTGAATGCGAATGTCTATGGGTCACAGTTTCCACTTACCATCAGGTGGCCTGTGTGGTCGTTTGTCTTCTCTATGACATAAAAAAATAATAGTTATCTAGTATCCATAGTACATAATAATAAATATTTGTCCTTACCGGAGATCGAACACGGTATCCCTTAGTCAAAGCGTAACTACGTTTGTTTTTATACCGTGCCAGCTAATTGGAGACGCTTAATAGTTTACATACATACATACATACATCAAATCACGCCTGTTTCCCAGAGGGGTAGGCAGAGACCACTTCTTTCCACTTGCTACGATCTTGACAAATTTCTTTCGCTTCTTCCACATTCATACATCGAGTCATGCACGCACGTCGGTTTCGGGTACTTAAGATTCGGCCCTTTTCCAGTATTTCACCGATTAATAGTTTAATACTGTTATAGAAAAATAACCGACTACTTTGTTAATAATTTTGTTAAAAATAATAACCCGTTCACGATTATATTAATAACAAATCAGAACCATAAACTCCATAACGAGTTAATTTTTATAACAAATCATGGGCCTGGGCACAGACAAGTTCCAACAGATAAGTAAATTAGGAGGAATCTAAATTTATTTCCCTTGCGCCCCAACATAGCGTCAAGTTGGATTAAGAGTTCCCCGGGGATAGCGTAATCCCGGTGACCTTGGCATAGCGCGGATAGCTTCAGGAAGTGGGTTTCCGAACGGGATAATTAGGGTTACCCATCTTTTGCAAAGTTTTGACATATCACACGTATACGTGAAAAACTAAAGTAAATTACCTCTTGCATGTAGTGGTGTACAGTAGACGCTATAAATATGTTTACACTTTAGTACCTCGTCACTTTACCCGCTATGACAATTTCAAATGGCAGTTTAAACATGACGCTAAATAGACAAGGTACTAAAGTGTCAACATATTTATGGCGTCGACTGTACAAAACGTCAAAATATAGAATGTCAAACGGTCTATACAGATGTGTTGCAACTACATGCAATAAGTCATTTACTTAAGTTTTTCACCTATAAAATACAACAACGACACTATGTTAAGAGGCCACCTTTGATAAAGTCTGTGGTTTTCCACGATCTGGATCTCAATAACAATAACCCTTTTGTTTCTGTTCTTTGGATATAGGTATTAAACTTGATCATATTTGGTTGAGACTGGCAAACGTGAAAACACGATTGGAAATAAAATCCTCCATAGTTTTATTTTTCAATTATGACACCTTTCTTGCATGTTTTTGGTTGAATCTTGGAAACTTTAAAATGTTTGACGATGGTTTTCGATTCAACAGTTTAGTATACTTTTCAAAACCATTTTTTCAATAAATGTTTTGGTTTTAAAGTAAACAGCAATAAATTAAATTCGACGCTGCCATCAAGACGAGCGCATCTCACATTCTTTGCGCGGAAGCACATAAAACCATCCCTTTTCATTCTTGTGGGGGCGTGGAACCATAGGTGGCCTCTTATAAAGGAATTCATACAAAACTTAATTCTTTTTAACAATAATAATGTCACTATTCACATTGTGTCTTTCGTAATTTAATGTCAATGTTGGATTTAACGTGTGGTATGTTTATTTTTGAAATGTCTAAGATTTTTTTTGTTGCCGAAGTTGAGTGCTTATGTCAATTCCATACATACCGACAGTTTTCGAACATTGTGTACGTTACACGCACTAAAATGTAATTAATACGTTCGAGACGACACAAGCTTGCCATTTAATTGCCAGACCTATTAGCAAGTCAGAAGTTTTGTTTCCCCGATTACGTTATCTTAAAAAAGCTTATACAACCTATAGGTTAGGTTAGGTTTGTTTTATAACAATCTCAAAAAGTTAAACCGTTTCTAAAAAATGCATTCCTAACCTAAGAAAATTCGAACAATGAAACGGAACGAAAATTTGAACTTGTGATAGTTAGTCCGCCGTTTGAATTTGTCGAATAATTATTCGGCAAATTGAGACGCGAGTTAACCAAAGACGCTCAAACATTGAACAGCCAAACGTCTCTCGACCTCCGGCTGAAATTCCGAGAGATCTAAATACTTATCGTCGACAGATCTAATAAGCCGTGTTGGACCAGAGTTGTCTATTTTTATCAGTTGGGTTATTCTTTATCAAAGGATTTTTCGACAACGTAGTTTTGCCTCGCTTATCTTCGGTTTATGTGATTTTTTTGTTACACCCGTACGCAAACCAGAATTTATAGAATGTAAGTATAAGATTCTCGTGCCATTGTGTTTGTAACAAAACTCCTTCGAAACGGCTTGAGCGATTCTTATGAAAATTTGTATGTACAAAATTATCTAAAATAGCTCCAGCGCAACATAGGTTTAGAAAAAAACAATATTCGGATAAATGAAAATTCGAAAATAAGAAATTCGGAATTGTAAGGTATTCCCCATAATTTTATCGAATTTCACTTTCATCGAATTTCATTTAGTCGAAACCTACTTTCTGCTGAAACTATGTTTTTTTCAGCATAATTACCTAAAAGATTAATTACGTAGATCACGCTAGGTTAGACTTGTGACTAACAAAACCAAAACAGTCACTCTTTCATCCGACCGACCGCCGTTTATGAGAGAATCACAAATGACGGATGGCCTGAAGGGTGAAAGAATTGGACATGCACCCGGTGTGGTTTAGAGAAATTAAAAGTTCATTCACTCATTCGTTCGTCCTACCGCGGTCTTGAGAGAATCGCAACGCGGACGTTTAACTATACACGTAGAACGCTAAGGAGTAACCCCACGGCCCAAGAATTCGCTCTTCCCAGTTTAAAACCTCGTAGCCTTCAGAATTATGGCGACGTAAATGTTTTCATTCGCACCAATAAGTTACCCTGCTTTATGGCTCTGCGCAGCGCGTTAAGGATATGTGAAATTTTCAGGAATCTTGAATACGTTTCTCTAAATGCAAATATAATATTTTTCACTTCTCATGCTGTTAAAATGTTACTTTAGTCTCCGCATAGGTATAGAGACTAAAGCTCCTGATTAATCTCTAGCAACTAAAGTATTATTTTTGAAATTTCGGTTTGGAAACCCTAAACAGCCAATCACAGTGTTTGTGAATGTAGGGTTATCGGTATTTTCAGTTATTGAGATATATTTATATCTCGGGCTGCAATTTATTACATTCATCCCTTGGTTAGAAATCTACTATTCTTTCAAATCTTACAATGCAATATTTCTAAGCAAAAAACTGGTAAGAAATTGTAAAAAAAATGGCGGAGGCCAAGATAACGGAAACCGGAAGAAGTCACTCAGCGCCCTCAATCATTTTAAAAAACAACAACAAAAAATACATTGTTAAATTCAGAGAGATATTTCAGTGTTACCGAAAACTTGAGTCCATATTAATTTTGAATTGGGGTTCCTTAAGAAATAACTTGACTTTGTGACTATCTGTAATTTATTATTGCAAAAGGTGTGTTTTTTACCTGAATAGCCTGAATACCTAGGTTAAGCGGGATCTACACTTATATTATAAAGAGGAAAGATTTGTATTTTTGTGTCTGTGTATGTATGTAATGAATAAACTCAAAAACTACTGTGTCGATTTCAAAAATTCTTTCACCATTGGATAATCACATTTTGACAGTCACAAGTCTAAAGTAACCTAACCTAAGTAATTTATGTTTAAGATAATCCTGAAAACAACATGGTTGCTAGAGCTGATAATAACATTCGATGAAATTACACAATCGATGGAGTGAATTTCGACCAAACAATGTTTTATCAGTAAAATGAGTCAGCAACATTTTTTAATAACCTTATTATTTATCTTTTGCATGTGTTTTCAAAAGCAACGCAATTTATTTTTATCAAGTATGAGTAATTATCATCCGCTTTTTGGATTCAACGCAACGGAAACAGCGGTCGCAAGTAAAATTAATTGATGTGATTAACGTTATTATTTTATTGTATTTATTTCGTACACAGAAAACCCAATTATTGTGAGTGAATAAGCGAAAGCCAATTACCAAGAATATTACATTTGCTACGTGAACGGATTGTGCTAAATATAGGTTACTACCTTTAGTGCCTTGGTCTCCTGGATAATTAAATCGTTGATGAAATAAGACTTAAGTAGCTGAACACTTTTGTACCATGTCGCTTTAACGCGTTTGACAGGTTAGCGCAGCAGTTCAGACATGACTTTAAAGTGACATAGCAACAATGTGTGCTAGCTTACAAGGCCGACTAACATAATGAAAGCTTATAGTTTTTCACCTAAAATTACAATATGTAGGCAAAAACGGCGGGGTATCCCTCGGAATCCCCATCAACGTTTGACCTAACACATCGTTTGTCCGAATTTTCATTTGCCCTATAATGGTTTTCAGATGAGTCATTCAGGCGGGCGGCGGGCGCACACGACACAGCGCGGATGTCTTCCACGCATCACAGAAATGTATTTTTAATCTTTATGAACTCCTAGTATTCGGCGTTATGATTTTTTCGCAAATATGTTATAAGTTACCTTATTTTACTTTCCTCATATTCGAAATAAAAAGTAGAGTGGTCTAACTCGGGAGAAAGTATCCTCTGACCCTCGAACTATAGGCGCACTCGCTTACGCTCGAGCAGCCTAAATATCTCCGGGCTGCATTTGATCACTTCCATCCCTTGTTTATCTACTATTACATAACTACCCCCAATTAAATATTACCCCCTAGGGTTAAAGTAGCCCAAGTTTACGGTATCGGATAAGTTAATGAATAAATTATAATAATAATAAATATCAGGGGACTATGTCACACCAATTGAACTAGTCCCAAACTAAGCTCTAGGCTTGTACTATGGGTACTAGACAACGATATAAATACTTATGTAGAGAAATATATACTTAAATACATAGAAAACATCTCAGTACAACTCAGGAACAAATACTTGCGCTCATCACGCAAATATCTACCCTTACCGGGATTTGAACCCAGGACCTCTAGCTTCGTAGGCAGGGTCACTACCAACTAGGCTATCGCATCGTCGAATACATTCGGAATAACAATAAGTTTGAAACTTAAAGGTGTTCCCAAAAAAGAACCCTTCTTACGTATTTTTTAGCTTTATTTAAGGCTCTAGAGAGTAAAAAATAACCGTCCCTGCCGAGTAATGAGCCCGCATTACGAGGGCGGTTTGATAAGTCAGTGACTTTGAGTTAAAAAAAAAAACTTTTTCACATTTTTTTATTTTATTTTTCTACATAATCTCCTTTCAACTCAATGCATTTGATCCAACGATGTTCTAGCTTTTGCAACCCCTCCAAAAAATATTTTTTGTCAAACCCTGAAAAATATGCTTCAGTTTCAGCTATGACTTCCTCATTTGATGAAAATCTTTTCCCACCGAGCCATTTCTTCATGTTTGGGAATAAAAAAAAATCACACGGGGCCAAATCCGGAGAATAAGGTGGGTGGGGCAGTATTTCGTAACGCAATTCTACTAATTTTGCTGTTGCGACTGCTGAGGAGTGTGCTGGGGCATTGTCGTGGTGAAATAGTATTTTCTTCTTTGCCAGATGTGGCCGTTTTTTCACAACTTCTGCGTTAAATTTTTCCAATAAAGTAGCATAATAAGGGCCGTTTATTGTTTTACCTTTCTCTAAATAATCGATATAAATAACCCCTTGGCTGTCCCAAAAAACAGTGGCCATTACCTTTCCTGCCGAATTAACGGTTTTCGCTTTCTTCGGGGCCCGTTCGTTAGCAGAAGTCCACTGTTTTGACTGATTTTTCGTCTCTGGCGTATAATGGTGAATCCATGTTTCGTCTACCGTCACAAATCGACGTAAAAATTCATTAGGATTACGCTTAAATTTGGCTAAGCATTGCTCGGAAGTCGTTGCACGATGTCGTTTTTGATCGGCTGTCAACAAACGCGGCACCCATCTTGCGGAAAGCTTTTTCATACTTAAAATATTATGCAAAATATGAAAAACTCGTTCAGATGAAATGTGTACAATCTCCGCTATCTCACGAATCTTCACACGACGGTCATCCAAAACAATATCGTGAACTTTATTCACGACATCATCAGTGGTCACTTCAATCGGCCTTCCAGAGCGTTCTGCGTCGTTGGTAGTGGTACGTCCAGAACGAAATTCTGTAAACCACTTGTGTACCATTCCATGAGATGGAGCGGATTCCCCATAATATTTTTTGAGCCGGTCTTCAGTTTCTTTTATAGTTTTTCCACGTAAAAAGTAATGTTTAATTAACACACGAAATTCGCTTTTCTCCATTTTCCAACAATTTTCCGATCTCATCTGACATATATACTCGAAAACTTTTTTATTTTCACTCCTTTTTAAAAAAAAAAATGACCGCCAGCTACCAAAGAGTCCAGAATTAGAAAAAAAAGTTCCTATTGTTAAAATGTTTTTTTTTTTAACTTAAAGTCACTGACTTATCAAACCGCCCTCGTACTTAAATGGTGGCGACAATGAAAATCTTCCTTACACCTCGCTCCTGGGTCGTAGATTTACGTGATTCCTTAAAAAATAATAAAAAAGGCATGAGGTGACATCAAGTCATAGATATAATGTTTACAACGATGTTGTTGTGTAAATAAATATCAAATATCAAAGACGCAACAACACCAAAATTGGGATTGACCGAAAAAAATACTAACGGTTTTTACTTTCTCATTCGAAAGAACAGGAAATTTTAAGAAACCGATTTCATTAATTTTGTATTTGACCCAATAGTTTTGTTTTAATATCTTTATTTATTTGGCAGACATTTTATGGATGACGTGATTATTTTAAATTTGGGAAGGTTTTTTCTAATAAATTACAACAATTAAATATTATCCAATGAAAAAAAGTGATTGTAATAGTGTATTAAAACATACTATTTCAAGCTGTGTTCGCCTAACCCGTGAGATACACCTAGGAGGGCTTCAAGCCGAAAACGAAAGTAAAACAAAGGTTAAATATACTTAAGTCGAAATATCCAAAAAAGATAAATATTTCAAAAACTTAATAATGCAGAATGGCTTTAAAACCCTATTCCTCGAAATGGTTTTCGAATTGGAGTAATTGTAAAAATATGAACAATCCCAATTGACCTAGTCCCAAAGTAAGCTTTAGGTTTGTACTATGGGTACTAGACAGAAACACATAGAAAGCATCCATGACTTAGGAACAAATATTCGCGCTCATGACACAATAATTTTACCGGGATTTGAACCGAGGACCGCAGCGCTGGGCTAGCTTCGTATGCAGGGTCACCTACCAACTAGGCCAAACACGTCGTCAACATATTGAAATGTTATCATATTTGAACGACTTCAAAAAAGTTCTCATTTGGTCGGTATTTTTCTTCCCGCTATAAAGTCAACCGACTTCATTTACCAAAGTCAACCATTTTACCCAAACCCATATGGATTTTCCATAAAAACACAAATACCAAAACAAGTCATTCTACATACATCCTTACATACGTACTGACCCACTCCTCAAACCTGAAAATGATCTATATCAAGTATTATTAAGCCTATGTCCAACAGAACAATGGTGGAATATTGTTGAATTCTCTGAGTTACCGAAGTGGCTTTACATCAAAATGTCACTGGTACGTTTATCTACTGTTGCTCCCGGGTTGTTGAAATATGTGTTGGTTCCGGCGAAGCATCCGTCTAGATTTGAGGATTGGCCCGGATCTGTGACAAATCTGAAGTTGTCACCGATGTCTACCGCTACAAGTGCAGTGTTAAAATGTGGTATTTGCAATATCGCAAATAGCCGGGCCGTGAGAATTTAGGCTAAAATCCCTCCATTTTCTCCAACCAAGAAGCACTTTATAAGGCTGAAAATAGTCACATTTCCGAGTATATACATCCTTGAGGTAGTTAAATACATGTGGATGCATAAAAATGAGATAAGGGCACGCCGACCTGATTAGAGAACTGGTAGACAGTGGTGCCAGTTTTTTTGCTATTCGGCATAGTAGTCGGGGGTCATCCACTAGGTTATTTATACTTTTTTTATTATTATTACTCATAAATGGGTTTAATTACAATATCGTCCCTTTACTTCCTCTTGTATCTGGTCGATTAGTTAAATAGGAAAAGCACCCATGTTCCCTATATAATAAAGACTACGAATATATACATAGGAAAGTAACTTTCCTATGTATTTATTCCATTGATATATCCGTTTTAACCACATAATTCCCATAACCCAATTATTGGTCACTCGGAATGATCATTATCATACCTACAAATGAAATTATCATTCAATCTCACATAATAATTATTATCATTATTGTAATGAAAACGAAACAAAATTGTTTTTTTTGCTTAATCATTAAAAGTAATTATTTACATGAAATACGTCTAAACGTCTTTGTTTGTGTAATATTCAGCGTTTAATATTTGCCTGCCTAATCAAATGTTTGCTTTACGAAGTATACTGCTATTTCGAGTTTCTTCTCAGAGTAGTAATTAATTAAATTATTGTACGCTAGTGATCTGCTCTGGATTCGACTGAGTTAAGTCTATATGACGACGCTGGCCTAGTGGGTAGTGACCCTGCCTACGAAGCTAGCGGTCCTGGGTTCGAATCCCGGTAAGGCCAGATATTTGTGTGATGAGAATATTTTCTTCCTGAGTCATGGATGTTTTCTAATGTATTTAAGTATATATTTCTTTATACAAGTATTTATATCGTTGTCTAGTACCCATAGTACAAACCTAGAGCCTAGTTTGGGACTATTATTATTATTATTTATTATATCCTACTTCTCTACATAGTATAAAACAAAGGCTTCCCGCCGTCTGGCCATCTGTATTTAAATATGCTAAGATCTTTGAAACTACTCAACGGATTTTAATGCGGTTTTACCATCAGTTACATAATTTTTCACAGGTTTTTATGTATCATTAATTGTGGTTAATGTACATTCACGCAACGAAAACATTGAGCATACTTAGAACCTTGTCATTGTTATTGTCATACTAGTCATTTGGTGTTCAGTCAAGTTAAGTGCTTAAAATTTTCGTTAGGGTAAGGGAGTGAAAAAAAACATACACTTTAACGGAGTATTTATTATACTAGCAACCCGCCCTCGCTTTGCTTCAGGTTATGTGAGTTTTCGTTAACAACCGTTCATAAACCAAAATCAATACTAATATTATAAAGCTAAAGAGTTTTTTGTCTGTTTGTTTGCTTGAACGCGCTAATCTCAGGAACTAATGGTCCGATTTGAAAAAATCTTTCAGTGTTAGATAGCCCATTTATCGAGGAAGGCTTATATATCATACTCACATAAAACGAAGCGAAGCAAGGGCGGGTCGCTAGTTTATTATACATAATACATAACAAACAAAACAAACCAAAACCTTCCTCTTAAATTTCCCTATCTATTGATAAAAACCGCATTAAAATCGGTTACGTAGTTTGAAAGATCTAAGCGTACGGACAGAGGGACAGACGGCAAGAAGCGACTTAGTTTTAGAATATGTAAAAGTACAGTCAGCACAAAAAATCTTGTCTCAAAATGTTTTTGTCAGAAACACACACCCTCACACCGCAACCCTTAAATGATTAAAAAAAATATTCGACTTTATGCGGTTGACTTATGTCGGGTTCCTATATTCAAACCGAGGATAGATAAGGCTTACTTCGGGTTAAAATTTGACATTTGCCCATACAAAATGTGTCAAATTTTAATCCTTAGTAAGCCTATCTGTCCGCGGTTTGAATATAGCAACCGGCCATTAGAGAACAACATGCTTAAACAAAACAGGAGCAATACAGGCCAGTAGCGAATAAATAAATTTCAATGCAAAATGGACTTGTCATGTAACACAGCAGTGGATTTGATTTATGCGCCATCTGTGGGCACAAATGAGCACTTTTTAGCGGTGTTTTTATTCCGACTTGCTTTGTGGGACCAGTGCGGACTTTGTTGAAATACTTTAGAACGTTATCGGTATGACAATATCAAATCACAACAAATAAAGTGTATTAAAGGTTAGATTTACGTTCTGTGACAAGGTTCTATTTAATGTATGTATATGTATGTATGTAATTTCTTTATTGCACATAAACAATTACAAGACATGTTAATGGGTTTTGTAGCACATTTTGTATATGGGTGGATCAACTTTTTGCTGCTGTTATTCTGTCTCGTAAGCCAGGAGACAACATTGTTAGAGTTTCTTTGAAAAATGGTTAATAGTATAAACTACTAATACGCGACGTCACCATGGCAACGAGGTGCAAAGAAAAGTTGATTGACCCATCTGTAATAATCAGTAACCATTAGTTGTTGGCCGGGGCTTTGTCTGCGTAAAAGTTTGCCCCTTAGGAACTGTTGCATTTTCTGGGATAAAAAATAGGGAACACGTAACTTTTGGTTTATATTCATTTTGTTTTCATAAAATTGTTATTCATAATTATTATTATCGTTGAAACCGTAAACTTTTCAGTTCTTAAATATTCAACGTGTATATAAGGCAAGGTTAGGTTAGGTTTGATTTATAAAAATCCTGAAAAAGTAACAGTTACAAAAAAAATACGTTGTAAATCCCGATGATTATGACTTAAAATACCTTTATGAGTTAAAATTTATATGAGAGTCAATATGGAGTCTACTTACTTTATTTTTCTTACACTACGCCTCTCATTTTAATTATCAAACAATCACAACACTCAATATTCCGTCATCTGTTCCCCGAGGTATTAATATAAATTACGCAGCATTTGCTTCTAATATACAGGGTGGCGTTACTAAATACCCGGGCTTGTATTACAGTTTAATAGGAACTCGACTCGCCTGTTACAGCTATGAATTATGTAGATTAGTCAAGTATAGAGGTGACATTGTTTTCTGCCTACACGGTGGAATTATTTTTATGGCATGGCATGGCATGACTGGAGCTCTAAGACCCTAATTGCGTTGGCAACCCGAGGACTAAGGTGATTAAAAAAAACAAAAACACGGCTTCAAAAACACAGAAAATAACTTCTTTCAAATGGTAGGTAGGTCAGTCCAAATGAATGTGGCTATTGTTTAAAAATGTTGTGGAGCACTGATTTCATTTGGGCTGACACCATTAGAAACAAAAAAAAACAAATCGGTCCAGTGGTCTTTGAGTAATCGGGAAACACTCGTTTTTTTGAAGTCAGTTAAAAATAGAAGCCTTTATGCTATTAATTGCAACAATATTTGGTGTAAATTTATTGTATGTCGACGTTACGGTTGTGTAACAAGTCCGATAATTTCCGAAAGCACGATTAAAATCCACGATCAGACTTGTACCTACGTAATAGTTATAAGGTGCAAAATAAAATGCACTTATTTTCTCTATCTCACTCGTTTGACGGCTGACTGAATAACAAGCGGGCGCGCGTCAACATGGCGTCACTAATAACCAATGATAGCACAGAATACAACCACGCAACGCGTGGATCATGCTGATTGGTTCCCGCGCTTCGGAAAATCGTCTTCTGCGCAGGTACATCGGCAAGCCATATCAGTTGTGTTTTATTGTACGTATGTATGTAATATAGACATGTTCAAGTCTGGTCCGCTTTAATCTCTCGGAACCCTGCCCTCATTGACTGCTCGTAACTTAAAACTAAGTTTTATTAATTTAAAGCATTAATTAAGAACAAAGCTTACTTGTCCAACTTCCTTATTAGCCTTACTTTCCTCATAACTTCCGGCTTGCTTCTTGCTTTATTTCTCACTAATGGTTTCACAGAATTTTAAATTGTAAGAGTTACGACGTTCTTGCTTGTCGTTTTTTGTCAATTTATGTTTTGAATTTTTACTATTTTTTAAAATAGGGATATGCGCTGGATGGCGATTTCAGACGCGATAGCCTAGTTGGAAGCTAGAGGTCCTGGGTTGAAATCCCGATAAGGGCAGATATTTGTGTGATGAGCGCAAATATTTGTTCCTGAGTCATGGATGTTTTCTATGTATTTAAGTATATATTTATCTATATAAGTATTTATATCGTTGTCTAGTACCCATAGTACAAGCCTTGAGCTTAGTTTGGGACTAGTTCAATTGGTGTGAGATTGTCCCCTTATATCTGTGCCTCCTGTGACAAGTGATACAACTTGAGTTGTAGCAGTTAACGTGTTCTTTCATGAAACAACTTAAAAAAAAATAACGCATCGTTTGCTCCAACTCCCGTGTTCCTAGGCCTTCTAGTTTCCAAGATACTTTCGTGTAAAATGATACAACTGACCCTTTTTTTTCCCATTTTCCGTGTTTAATGATATTTATCTAGTTAAAACACTTCAAAAAACCATAACTATATATTTTTTTTCGTGCCTCATGATATATCTAAAAATGTATTATTAATCACGGTTTTTATGTCTTTAAAAATGTCTGTGTCTTTTGATATAACTCGAGTTATATCATTTATCACCAGAGTTTTGCGTATTTTGAAAGATACAACTTGAGTTAGATCAAAAATTAACCCTATATTTGCTTCAATTGGTATGTGTTAATTGATGCAACTCGAGTTATATCACATGTCTTCAAATATTTCCTAATCTTTGCAAATGTATAAGTCAGTTGTATCAAAAATGTGAGAATATTACGACCATTTAGAACCTATAAAGTTTGGTGCACAGTGATACAATTACTATAAAATAATAAAATAAGCATACGGGGACAATCTCACACCAACCGACCTAGT
The DNA here is from genome assembly GCA_963966035.1 of Acleris laterana. Classification (NCBI taxonomy): domain Eukaryota; kingdom Metazoa; phylum Arthropoda; class Insecta; order Lepidoptera; family Tortricidae; genus Acleris; species Acleris laterana. The sequence goes on from OZ014461.1 coordinate 10,168,910, forward strand.
CCCAAACTCTAGGCTTATACTTTGGGTACTAGACAACGATAAATTAAATACTTAAATAGAGAAATATATCTTAAATATATATCTAAACATTGATACTTACCATAGAACCGTGTCATAAAAAAGTGTAATATGTAAATCGTAAGGTCTACTAATATTACTTTGTTGTGACAGAGTGTTGTAAAGGTTAAGAATAAAATAGTTTATCTTTAATAGTTATGCAAAAAGAGACCAATAATAAATATCCGGTTTCGAGATATAGCCGTTGTTAGGTAAAAATAATAATTTATTTCTTTCTAGTATGTTTTCTTAAACATAAATAACCCAAATTGATAGAACATAGTATGATGTACTTTATTAAGCACATGTTATACAAATTAACTGGAGTATTCGTAGGTTTTTAAAAAAAACAATGTAGTAGGACGTTTTCTATGCAACTAATATTTGCTATATTGCTGTCGATCGTAATTCAATGAAAGCGACCATTATTATGCTGATTTATGCTGATTACAATATTGCATACTTTTAGTTTTTGGAGTACCTATTCGTAGGCTATAGAACTAATATTTGATATCCTGCTTTCGATCGTCATTCAATGAAAGCGACAATTTTTTTAGCTGACTTATGCTGATTACAAAATCGCATTCTTGTTTTTTGGAGTATTCATAGGTTTTTTAAAAAACAATGTAGTTGGACGTTTTATATAGAACTAATATTTGCTATCCTGCTTCCGATCGTAATTTTAATAAACCATTTCTTTAACCGACTTAACTGATTACAATATTGCATTCTTGTATTTTTATAAAGAGAGCTATATGCTATATTACTCTAGTTGTCTCATGCTCATTATAAATACAAGATTGTAGTATTTATATAGAAAGAGCTAAATGCTGATTGTAATAAGTAAAACACTCATTTAAATTATTTTTATTTTATCAAAGGTTATAAAAACATCACTGCAAAAACTACCAAACATGAGGTAGAACGAAAAACAAAAATTGCTCAAAGCGACTATCTGCCTAGTCGTTGTAAGTAGTTTACTTACATGAATGTGCTCACTTGATAAGTACATTTGTTTGTATTCCGACTAATCGACTAATAGAAGATTGGCTGTGTTTTGCAGATTAAAAATATCATCTTTTAACGGACAAAATAGACAAAATCAAGTACTTTGGCGGCTTTCGACATTATAGAACCCACATATCGTTATTGGCGGTTTTATACATACCTAATGGTATAATTCAATGAATTGGCGTGGTTAAATAAGTCCCTTTCAACATAACGTAGGTTAAACAATCTAGTTTACGATGGCTTAGCTAACTCATTTTCCGAAAAAAATAGTCTGGTGTCTTTCTACATAACTAATGGCCATAGTGTCTCTACGTCATCGAGGGTGGGAGCGCACGCTCGCTGTGTTGCCATGAACCGACGCGTAAGTATGATTTCTATTGTAGGTAATTTAATAAATGTTAATATCCTCTTACGGTTGCGATATATTATGATCTACATGTGTGTCGCTTACTAGTTATTTGTGTAAAATATTATGACAAGATAAAAACGGTAAAAATCTCTCGTTGGAGAGAAACAGGTATTTACCAACCAACGTGTTTTATTTTGTGAAGTGGCAGGTTAGTAAATGCTACTGTTCTGTGGTGACTTAAATTATTGTATCAAATTCAGTATGTAATTCAGGTGGACCATGCGCTATGTCACTTAACTACTTACTCGTACTTCCTACTTCGACTGACGGCGAGCTTAATTTAAATTACTTTATTTCTTACCTAGCTGAGGTTTAGTTATCATTATTTTCATGTTTTGTAGGTGATTATTGAGAATTATTATTTGATTTGTTGTGTAGGTGTCTATATAGTTTTTGTTTTGAATGACAATATGCACAGTTTAATTTACCTACTGTATGGTTGCAACATCGTAATGTTGCTTTGAAATTAAAGAGTGTAAGTTAATTTGTTTACCCAGTGATTTAATGTCATCATGTTTAGTACAAAGATATCATGATTGCTATTATTTGTTTTAATCAATTACTTACTTGTATTATTTGACACAAGTTTATTCGTAATCAGACCCAAGAATAACTCGATATGTAACATTAGTCACGGTTTAAATTACGTTTTTATTTTGTGATAAATGATGCAACTCACAAAAAATCCTTATATTTTGTCCGTTTGTTTTAAGAAATATTACTAATTCAATTCCCTACAACTTGTGTATACAGGTTAGGCCTCTAACTCAAGAAATAAGAGAAAAATGAAGGTTTCAAAAAAAAGTTGTATCAGTCATCACCAGAGCTCCTTGATTACACTTTTTTGTGTTAAATAATACAATTCGAGTTGTATCATCTTACACGGGTTAAATACGAGTAAATCAATCTAAAATGTAAAATGATACATTATGGACGTTTCTTTGAATATCTCAAAATCTATAACTAGTATCATTATTTTTGTCAAACCAGTTAATAAAGTGATATTATATGTTATAAAAATCGGTAGCAGTTTTCAAAAAAATCTATTCGTTTAGAAGCAGTATTTTTTTTAAACTTGTTTTCGCTTTCCTGAAAAATCGTGTTTTTCGAGTTGTATCACTTGTCACAGGAGGCACAGATATATTTATTTATTTATTATTTACGTACTATGAGCGTCTGCCCGCCAAACTTAAAAATGTATAAGCCAACGAAGCATTTAAACGTTTTAGAATCCGTAGATGCATATATCGTTTATTGAATACAAAACGGACACAATCCAAAATGAGCCAGTGTTGCAGCTTAAAATTAGAAGCTGTATACGATTTTCTATGTATTTAACTATATATCTCTCTATATAAGTATTTATATCGTTGTCTAGTACCCATAGTACAAGCCTTGAAGCTTAGTTTGGGACTAGGTCAATTGGTGTGACATAGTCCCCTGATATTATTATTATTAATCAGTTTTCCAATTATGTTTGCGGTTCGGTTAGGGTTGTATAACAACAACACTAAAAAGTTCAAAGATTTAAGCGGAAATGGCTTTAGGATAAACGAAACTTAGGACAAATAATGCATTAGGACAAATGACGATTAGGAATTCCATAGGGGAACCGAGGCATCACTTTAAGGATTGATCACTATTCACAAATTGGCATCCAAACCTATTACAATCCAACATTGAATCGCCAAAATTGTAAAGCACCCACGAAACGCAATTCCCATTTGTAAAGTGTCGTTAATTAAATGGAGATGTCGTATAACCGCTGTGTGGCTCCTCCTGTGATTTATGAGTTTAGCTCCAGTTAGTCTGATTTAACTGGGACACGTTTAAAACCAGCCTCCCTGATTTCCATATGAAATGGGCTCTGTATTGAGCTTTCGGCACTGGTTATCATAATGTATTCAGTGCCCCTGACACGCATTCCGTTCTTAAAGAATATAAAATTGCAGTTTTGTGGCAAGGAAGGCGGTAACGTACATTGGTGCTTTGTCATATAATTTTATTAAACAGTTGAAGGCTGTTTTTCTGCTATGCCAGTTGGAAAGCGATCAGTTATCTATACTAATATTACAAAGCTGAAGAGTTTGTTTGTTTGCTTGAACGCGCTAATCTCAGGAACTACTGGACCGATTTGAAAAATTCTTTAATTGTTAGATAGCTGATTTATCGAGGAATGCTATAGGCTATATATCATACTCACATAAACCGAAGCGAAGCGAGTGCTAGCTTGTGCTAGATAACAATGAATAAATAAATATCAGGATTATAAACACCAATGATTTTAGTCCAAAATTAATATTTATGTTCAAAAATAATTCAAAATTAATAGGCTTGTCAAATTTGATGTTATAACAATTTTTTAATTGTACTTCGGTTCTGCCTACCCCACTCTGGGAATGAAGGCGTGAAGGTATGTATAACCTTTTTTTTTTAGTGTATTCATAGGAAAATAATTATATTCCATTATAAAACAGTTGTAACAGGCGCAAACTGAACACAATTTACCTGCTGCTGGAGTCACACGGTATATACGGCACTCATAGTTTTAACTTTCTACTTTAATGTATTTTTCGACAGCATGGCTTTTAAAAGCTTTTTTTTTGTTTGTACCCCGAGATAATGGCCACTGATGTCAGAGATATAATTAAAGTATACGATTTACAAACTATTTCTTTATACTATAGATTTTTTCAACAAAAATCCTCCCATTTTTTTTAAAGTTAGTGATATTAATTTACTCTGCTCTGCCATATAATAGAAAATAAAAGAACTACCTACCCCCTTACTTATAAACGCGGAATAAGCTTGGAGTAGTTAATGCCATGTTTTGTCACTTTCTGTTAGATGCAAATTTCACAATATATCTATTCCAAGCTTTTTCCACGTTTGTAATTTAGGTGAAAAAAAAACTATTTTAAGAACTCCCGATCCTATACCAACACAAACCATTGGGGTACCATTTTACCCCATACTCAAATGTGAAAATGAATAATGATGTCCCCTATCATAGTAACTAGTAAGCGTAGTTAACACAATCCCCCTGTATAACTCTAATCTGTTTCTTGTCGGATCTCGGGAACGCCTTCAAAATCCACAGATTAGACACATACTGTGTAATCATCCCGTCGCGTCTATTTGTTCAAAGTGTTTAATCCAAGAGAGTAGAAATCTTGGATTAACATGCATATTTACATTGTTATGTACAAACTGAGTATAACTCCTAATTAAAGATTAGGCGTTCGGGATACATGCATCAAAACAGAGAAATGTATGTTTGTTATCTTAGAGTTATGTATAGGGTTAAGATTTAGGTGGCAAATCCGTGGAGTCGCTATTTCCTAATTATTGATTTTGGCCTTCAGTATGGTCATATTTCAAAGTGAACTAAATACATTTTTAATTCGGTTATTCCATACCTACTAATATTTTGCTTGTTTGTTACGATTTCACAGCAGATATATCTTTAAGGAACAAAATAATTTTGAAATATTAAAATACTAAAGGTCAAAATCAAAGTGGTATGTATTATAACGGAAATTTTAAGAAATTGAGCTTTACAAAATATACGTATTCAAGTCGTCCTCTCCTCACCAATTTTGCCGTGCCCAACAGGGTCCACAATTAAGTTTTATTATATAACAACTAAAACTTAAGTTAACCTAATATCCTGTAAACTAATATCGTGGAATGCAATAATTGGTTGAGTATTGAGTATAGTAAATAAGCAATAGCGACTCCATGGATTCTAGAACCATGATTTGCCACCAAAAGTCTTCACTCTAGTTATGTAATATGTTAGATGTAGCATTGTGAATTGTTACAGGGTTTTACAACATTATAGTGTTAAATATTTGGTTAATTTACTTAATCATAGGTAATAAGTTAATTTCCGTGGTGGGAGGGGACCTTTGTGGATTGAAAATACATTACGCGTCGGACGTAGAGCGTAATCACTACATAGTATAAGACGCCGTCTGTCTGTCCATATTTAAAAATACGCAACTGATTTTGATGCGGTTTATTTTTATAGATAGAGTAATTCAAGATTGAATGTATAATAAAGTCTGTTTTATGGACGGGTTTTACAGAAAACTCACATAAATCGAAGCGAAGCGAGGGCGGGTCGCTAGTAGCTCAATTAGTGTGAGATGATCCCCTTACTTTTTTTTTTTTTTTTTTTTATGTCATAGAGAAGACAAACGAGCACACAGGCCACCTGATGGTAAGTGGAAACTGTGACCCATAGACATTCGCATTCACAGGACTGCGATGCAATCCTTAGACTGCAAATGCGTTGCCAACCCTGAGGACTAAGATGGAATGCCTCTATGCTAGTCATTTCACCGGCTGTCTTATCCCCAAACCGGAACACAACAATGCGAACACTGCTGTTTGGCGGTAGGTTAATGGATAAGATGGTGGTAGCGATCCGGACGGGCCCCGCACAAGGTCCTACCACCCGCAAAACAAAATTTATTTAGATTAATACCAATAAGGCACTAGAAATTAAAACATGTCTGCAACATCAACATACAAAGAAAAAAGAAAACAAGGAAACGGTAAAACCTTTCATTCCGCTAAAAGAAAACGCAAACAAGTTCTGACAAGAGTAATTTCCTTCAAGCAAAACTTTAGATATTTACCTAATTTTCTTTACTAGACAAAGCTTGTGCCAGGAAAAGGCTTAACTGCACCTCGACAGGTGCACTACAAACTTCTGAGTGCCACTGGGGATACTAGGAGGTCATATTCCAGAGAAGTTTACTTAACAACCACCAATAGTTGTGGTGGAACTAGTTCTCTAGGGTAAGCACGTTTTACTTTATATTCATTCCATGTTCTTATAACCATTACATTAAAAAGTTATATACAAACAATTATGCTTGTCCTACGTGCTTTACAGGAACATACAACGATTTAACATTGAAAAGGTTACTTCAATAATTTTAAAGTGAAAAATAATTTATAAAGCATTACAGCTAGGCTGAGCTACAGAATTACCAACAACTACATACATATATACATACATTAAATCAAGCCTGTTTCCCAGAGGGGTAGGCAGAGACCACTTCTTTCCACTTGCTACGATCTTGACAAATTTCTTTCGCTTCTTCCACATTCATACATCGAGTTATGCACGCACGTCGGTTACGGGGACTTAAGATTCGGCCCTTTTCCAGTATTAGCAAGTGGAAAGAAGTGGTCTCTGCCTACCCCTCTGGGAAACAGGCGTGATTTAATGTATAATTATGTATGTATGTATTTACTAAAAATAAATTTTAAACGAGGAAAGAAAGTAACAACAAGTTATGACATGGGTGCCTTCAAGAAAAGAGCTTACATCTCCCTTATTGGCCGGCAACGCACCGACAACTCTTCTTGAGCTGATGGTGTTTATGGGCGGTGGTGTTTACTTCCCATCAGGTAACCTACATGCTCGTTTGCCTCCAACTGATATAAAAAAAAAAAAAAAAAAACAAGGAAGATGGCCGACTGAGAATCACTACATAGTATAAAACAAAGTCGCTTCCCGCTGTCTGTCCCTATGTATGCTTAGATCTTTAAAACTACGCAACGGATTTTGATGCGTTTTTTTTAGTAGATAGAGTGATTCAAGAGGAAGGTTTTTATGTATAATAAATTTTGTTTTATGTACGTGTGTTATAGAAAACTCAAATAAACCGAAGCGAAGCGAGGGCGGGTCGCTAGTAGTTTAATAAATAAAAAAGAAACAGAATTTAAATAGAATAGGAAGTTTAAATAAGTATTATTAAATTATCTATTAGAGTCTTATAACAGTAGCGCGATAGCGACTAAAAGAGAAATACAAAACCTAAAGACCTTATAAATGCTATCTTTGTATCAGGCAGTCGTCCTACATAACAGAATATTTCACACACATCCAAAAACAACGCAATTTTGTTATTTTAACGAGGTCGCGGGGTCTCATGTGGCAATTACTAAGTTTCGGCAACAGGAAGCCTTTAACATAACAAAGTACTATGTCCTTTACAGCGTCATATACCAAATTATATCTCAAGTACACTTGTATTCGATTCAATTTTGAGTAAAGCGTCATTCACATCGTAATTGCCTTTGAACTTGCGCGAGGAATTTGCCATTATTTAGCGTTTACCGAAGTTATTACTTTACGAAACTTCATCAATTGTCAATTTAAGATACAGGGTGTTCCTGGTATTTCCTTATTATAATGTGAAATTATAATCAAGTATCACAAGCGCTACATTTAAATTAACTTGATTAATTGCTTTTAATGGTTTCGTGCCAGAAGAATGTCGATCGAGTCGAGCTTGGGACTCGATTACTAAGCCTATGCTGGCCATCCGTCCGTCTGTCCATCTTTCTGTCTTAACTGTAAATAGTTTTATCTTTGAAACCGCGTATATTTATTTTTACCCTTGACTCTACCCATAGTTGTCATATTGTCTCACGATGATACCAGAACACAACAATGCAAACAACATCCAGTTTTTCTCACAACAATCAATTCCGCAACACTACAACATAGAAAGCACCTTCACGGATGGACTAACATCCAAACTTTCGCATCAATATATAACCAGGGTGTTTCCGTTGTGTAAACACGGGGTGTCCTAAATCGCGCGGAACCGGGGCAAAAGCCAGGTATTATTAATAGAGAAAGTTCTCCGATAAACAAACGTGAGAGTTAAAAACAACTTACAACTGTCGATTTAGTGCTTGGAGATTACTAGTTAGTTTAAGTTAACACCTTGTTCAAGTTTGATGAAGGTTTTTATAAGATTTATTTTTAACGCCTTTTAAGCGTTTAAGGGGTAATAAATTTTACGTGTGCATTGTTGCTTTAACGCGGATGAACCGATTCGGATGTGGTGTGGGAATAACGGAACCTTTACAGGATCACTTTTTTTTTTTTTAATAAATAGGAAGGCAAACGAGCAGACGGATCGCCTGATGGAAAGCGATTACCGTCACCCATAGACACCTGCAGCACCAGAGGAGTCACAGGTCACAGGTTGTAGTCCGTCCGTCCTTCTGTCTGTAAAGACCCTTTATCTCGGGAATGCGTGAAGGTATCCAGTTGAAATTAAAACTATATAATCAAGTTCCTTGAAGCTGTGAAAACAACAACTTTCTAAGTTAACGTAAAAAAAAGATACGTACTTTTTCGAGTCAAATCGGAGAAATACTGGAAAAGGGCCGAATCTTAAGCACCCGAAACCGACGTGCGTGCATGACTCGATGTATGAATGTGGAAGAAGCTCAAGAAATTTGTCAAGATCGTAGCAAATGGAAAGAAGTGGTCTCTGCCTACCCCTCTGGGAAACAGGCGTGATTTAATGTAGGTATGTATGTTACAAATCAAAATCTTGGAAGTCACTTTCAATTTTCATCGATGAACTTTAACATAGTTTCATGGTTCACGTTTCTGGTGTGATATCATCATCTCGATTAAGTAAAGTTTCAGTTAACTAAGACGTAATTATTGACTCGTACTTAAGTTTATCTTTATACCGCTTAGTCCCTTAGCAGTACTTAAAGCAGTAAAACAACGAGACTGTACCCTGTAATAATACAATGAAATTTAATACTATTAAATTTAGACCTCTCAGAATTCAAGCAATAAACAAACTTTAACAATGAATCCCTAAAACACCACTACCCTTTTAGCAGTAATAATGACCGGCAAAGTAAACATCAACATTACATCGGAATAATATTGAAATGAAACGATTAGTTCTTGGAACAGCAAGAAACTTTCGGGGATTCGTTTTAAATAAAAACATGCTGTAGATACAGAAAAGGTATCGTGGAAATCGTTATACAGGGTGAGACGGATTATTCCCCCTGTTACCACCAATTTGTTATCACTGGTAGCAGCTGGGATTTTTTTTCCCACCTGTTACCACTGGTAACTAATGGGAATAAAAATTCCCAGCTTTTACCACTGAACTAAAAAGCTTTTATCCCCAGTAGTTATCACCAAATGCACTTGTTACCACCGAGTACTTTAGTGGTAACAGATAAGAAAAAAAATCCCAGCTGTTACCAGTGGTAAGAAATTGGTGGTAACAGTTGGGAATAACCCGGTGAGACTATCACGGTAAATGATTGCTTTTGACGTGTTATTGTATTGTCAACGATATTATAGCTCCTGTTTACAATATGATAACATGTCAAAGACAATATGGTTTGGGATATATTAAACATTGCACACTTAAAAACTACCGTGCACTCAAAACCATTTTCTGGGTGCAATTAGAATTTTCAGTGTGCAATTCAGTATTTTTAGGGTCTGCTTTTTTTTGTTTTGCGTTTAAATACATGCCATATGGTTTTACCCAGTAGAAAAGAAGCCCAGTGCTAAGATTCTACATGGAATACCTTATTTATAATTTGGGATGGTTCAAGAGATGTCAACACCGTATATTTTAAGGGATTTAATGGAAAAAAAAAACTTTTATTATCATTTAGGCAGTTTATAAAATTTACAGTTGCTGAAGCCTCCCTCTAGATTTACAAAGATTGGTTATAAGAAAGCGATCTACTACCTTATTTCCCCCGACTCTATTCTTCTAGAAGTCCATTATCCTCATTTTCACGGGAACTGTTTATTTCCCCATGTCTTTAGTCTAGTACTCATTAGTACAGTGACAACCCGCGATTGTACGCCACTTGCCACTCTTCTTAATTTAGCCGTGTACTACACTCGGGCAATATGTCAAGTCTGCTGTCAACCCAAAATGCATTTCTACTTTAATATGTTTATGAAAGGTATTTGCTTATAGTTTTTGTATTTATTTTGCCACTAAATATTACCACATATTTGTTTAATGGTACAATATAATATATTTCTTATTATACTATTTATTCGTTTAGCGTACCGTCCGTCTGTCACTCTCGGAGCTGGCTGAAAATCAGCGCTGCAGGTGTTTAACACTTCAGCATTATGCTGAGCCAGTGCTGCAGTGTCCGATTCACTGCCGCGAAGACACTCACTACTTGTTTATTGCTGTTTTCTGTTTTTACTTTTTCTATGTGTCTTGTGTCTGTAGTGAATAAATGTATTTTTCTTTGTATTTTTCATTACACAAGCATAGAGGCATTCTATCTTAGTCCTCAGGGTTGGCAACGCATTTGCAGTCTTAGGATTGCTCTGCAGTCTTGTGAATGCGAATGTCTATGGGTCACAGTTTCCACTTACCATCAGGTGGCCTGTGTGCTCGTTTGTCATCTCTATGCCATAAAAAAAATAAAATAAAAAAAAAACACAGTAAAATTAGGAAGAGTGGCAAACGGCTTAACATTCAAGGGTTGTGACTGTCCATCGTTTCTTTCGTCTTATGTCTAGTACTCATAGTACATAGTCAAGGTTAGTTTGGGAGTTATGCACCTAGTGTAAGATTGTTACCGGAATCCCCGTGTGGTTGCCGGATTAGAATAGTGCCACGCCGTATCTTTCCGTGGATGTCGTAAAAGCTGACTAAGGTAATAAAGGCGTGTAGTACTGTTAGGCGATGGGCTTGCAACCTGTCACTAATACACTGGTAAACATCTTCGCTTAAGTGTGAAAAATGTGGTTACAGAATTATCAAAAAGTTTTTATAGTTGTTGGAAATTCTGTAGCTCTGCCTACCCCACTCTGGGAATAAAGGCGTGAGTTTATGTATGTATGTAAGATTGTTTCGTGATGTTTTATTATATTTTAATTTGTTTTATTTTTTAACACTGACTAACCGCCTGCTAACAAAATCCCCAACGAAATCCATTTTGTATTCAAACTCGAACAAATTACGCTTGTCTTATCCCCCCAAGCTTCCAACCTGACAAATCACGCTTCTAGATCATCCTTTGTTGTAATATTACAAATTTCCTATTTATTTCCTAGATTTTCGTTCGTTCAAAAACAATGGTATTAATCACGCTGGAAACTGGTAGCATTTTATTGGGGCATTTGATATTGACAAATTGATTGTTTTCCGCGGACAAATGAATTCGATTTTATTGGGTAGGTATTATTTATTAGCGGAGCATAGTTTTATTGTTTTTTATTTATTAAAATCATCCATCACTAAGCAATTTATATACAGGATGTATTTAACCAACAGTCCGTTACTTAATCGTTAGCTCATGAACTGACTTATTAGCAGTGATCGGAATTAGGTGAGCCAAAATACGTACACTTCGCAAGAGGGTTTAGTATAGAGTGGTTACAACCGAGTAGAAAAATATATACATACATACACATACATACCTTCACGCCTTCATTCCCAAAGTGGGGTAGGCAGAGCTACAGGATTACCAACAACTCCAAAAACTTGTCGATAATTCTGTAACCATATTTTGCACAAATTAGGCTAAGCTGTTTACCAGCGTATTAGTGACAGGTTGCAACCCTATCGCCTAACAGTACTCCAAACCTTTATTTCGCTTTTTACGACATCCACGGGAAGACATAGAGTGGCACTATTCTAACACGGCATCCATAGAAAAATATTCGGGTATTCGATATTCATCCGGGTATTAGTCGTAATGTTAAACATACAATATGTGTTTTTACATACAGTATACGGGATGCTACCCGGTTGTTACCTTTCTATATTATCTCCTCTATCTTCTTGCGAAGAGTAAGTACGTATTTTGGCTCACCTAATTCCGATCACTGCTTATTTGCCGTCTTCATTTAATCGAATGTTACAGAGACACCCTGTAGATTTGCCCTAAAATAAGCTCTTGGCTTGTAGATGTAAGCTATAAACAAACATATAATACTTTATACAGGTTGAGATATAAATTTAGAAATAATATTAACTTTAAACCTTATCTAGAAATAGATGAAATTAATTAGTTATTTCAATACGGGAGGCTCCCTCCCTCTCTTGTGCCTACGCAAGTCGTATAAGTACATAATGCGTAGGCGGTCAACCTTCCACTATCAAACGGGTACAATTAGCTTAATAAGTGGCCTGACACCCTACGGGCGGTTACAGATTGGCGTTATGGCAGCGCGTATAGACGCGTTTTATTCGCGCATCTCGTACGATCGTAGACGCGCTTGTAAGGTCGTCGACGCGCAAATCACAAAAACTGGGTAGTGATTCTGTAAACAACGCCGGTCGTCCGGACTGTCGAGTAATACCAAGCGGCGAGATTAAGTAGTCCCGTCTGTGGGAACAAAACACATTGTAGCGCGAGCATTTTCCATTTAGCAGCACGATAGGTCGAACGTATAAGGCTGCTTAATTGAAAATGCACGCGCTACAATGTGTTTTGTTCGCACTGACGGGACTACTTAATCTCGCAGCTTGGTATCACTCGACAGTTCGCACGACCGGTGTTGTTTACAGAATCACTACCCTGGGCAAGAGCATGTCGGACCATGCTCAGTGCAGGGTTCCGAAACCGTTACGATTACGACAAACAAAAAATTATCTCAAAAAACAGCAAATGTATGTATGTTAGGGTCAAATCTCTTGTTAGAATTGTCTTGACGAGTAGATGACGACTACACAGTCCGGTCCAGCAAGTACAGTCAGTAAAAAAAGCTTGTCCAAATTTTTTTTTTTTTGGCAAAACATATTAATTTTTTTAACGAATTTCAATTCATTGAACAATGTTCTCTGCTGAAACCATTATGTTTCCTGGATATCTTAAACCGGATCCCTTTGACTGCCATACATATCGTTGGTCATAATGTATTGTTAGTCATACTTTTTTTCGTCATAAATTCTTTCAGGCTGAAGTTACAGTTTTTAATAAACGTTTATCTTGTAGATTGGTTAGGTTAGGTTAGGTTAGTTTTATAAAAATCCTGAAAAAATAACCGAGTCCTGAGAAAAATGCATTATGACTTAAAACACACTATGACTAAAAATAATTATGGCAGTCAATAGAGACCCATCTTAAACATTCATTACGCAAGGTTAGACTTGAGACTAACTAAGAATAATAAATGAAGAGGTAAGACATGGCTTTCGATGAAATGAAAATTCTACGTAATAATAAGGTTGTTGAAAGGTGTTTCGATAAAATAATAGGTACCCAGTCTGTGTTATAAGCAGTTTTGGTGGTTAAGCATTAACTGGGGTCCTAGAGAAAAAGAGTACAAGTCGATTTAACTCGTAATAAAAAAGGGTAAATATATGAACGGAGTATACTGGACTTAAACCCTTTTTCACTTGAACTTCAAGGAGAGTTAGACGAGAGAGGGTCCCAGGGTCGAACCTTTTAAATGTCTCTAAAAGGAAACTCTCCAAGGAAATTTATAAATATTTTATAATTGGTTGTACCGAACTTTAAATATAAGGAAGTTAACAACCTTCCAAAATTAAATTAATTATTAATTATAGGTAAACAAAAGATTCTCTTTACATTTTGAGGAAATCTTATTAAAGTGGGAATAATATTAAAAAATGCAAGTTAGGGTGTATATTATGAAGTTGAATACTTAAATAATAATAATACAGTTACCAGAAAAACGTTGAGCGTTTTGCTTATTACGTGACTACATACATACATACATTAAATCACGCCTGTTTCCCAGAGGGGTAGACCTCTTCTTTCCATTTGCTACGTTCTTGACAAATTTATTTCGCTTCTTCCACATGCATCGAGTCATGCACGCACGTCGGTTTCGGGTACTTAAGATTCGGCCCTTTTCCCTTATTACGTGAATGTTGGTAAAAAAACAAGACAAATGACAACATATCATTTATAACGATGAATTGCTGATGTACTTTTAAATGACGTGTAAATTTATAAATAATCAATAATTATAAACTAATAATACATTATACAGGCGTCAAGCACATTTGTGTGTACAATCAGGGTAATAAACCATAATTGACGCGATAGCCTAGTCGGTAGTGACCCTGCCTACGAAGCTAGAGGTCCTGGGTTCAAATCCCGGTAATGGCAGATATTTGTGTGACGAGCGCAAATAATTGTTCCTGAGTCATGGATGTTTTCTATGGATTTAAGTATATATTTCTCTATATAAGTATTTATATCGTTGTCTAGTACCTATAGTACAAGCCTAGAGCTTAGTTTGGGACTAATTGGTGTGACATAGTCCCCTGATATTAATATTAATTATGGTGTGCAATAAATTTACGTAAATTAATAACAATACGTAGCATTGAGCGTATTATATCAATTAGGTATATTTAAGAGACAAGAGACCAGTAAGCCTGATTAAAATGCGTAGCGAGAACGTTGTCATTACCGAAAATGTATAGGATCGACGTAAGCTGCCAGGCGGTCGTATTGAGAGCATAATGCCGATTCCATACATTTTATAAGTTTTCGAAAATCCTTTCCGCTATTGACATGTTATCGCATTCTGGGACTATTGACATGTTATCGTATTTTCAACGTTACGCTAGCTCTTACTTATTTGACAGTAAAGGCAGCTGAGTTACAAAAATACCATAACATGTCAAAAGCAGCATGGTTTTGAGTAGAGTTACCATCCGTCCGGATTAGTCCGAACATGTCAGAACTTTTAGGCTCTAGTCCCCTTTAATTTTGGGCCCTTAATTTTTTCCGGTTTTTTTTAATTACATGGAATACCTATGAGTCATAAAACTACCCCACTCGCAAAAAGCGACAGCTACCATGCTTACCATACCACTGTAACTGAGTAATGTTTCCATTTTGTGACTAAAAAGTCCGAACTTTTATCGAAATCTCAGGCTTTTGTCAGGGCTTTAAAATTTCTAAACGGTAACCCTATTTTTGAGTATAATAGAGTCTAAGTATTGTGTCCTTTCTAGAACTGTCAAACCATTTTGCAATTCACTTTTTATCACATCTATAAAGTTTGAAATATAATTGACGTAGCTATAACGACAATAAAACGATCAGAAGACAAAACAAAAAGACCTTTGTGCGGAACTGAAACATCTCATATCAGAAGCTAGTAACCCTTCTTTTTATGATACTAAAGCATCGCATAAAATGCTTTTTATGGGTTATGTCGCTTCGCATTATATGGCTAAGGTTAACTATTTTAGGTCATATAGAACATAAAATTTGATGGACTTACACTTGATAAGAAGTGGAAAATAAAGTGCTTTTTGATATGGAGACTTAATGGTAGAAAAATTCTGTGGGATACTTGTATGTCCGTGTATTTAAAACTCACTTTAAAAACTTTAATATTTTGCCAGTTCCAGTTCATACTGGAACTCTGTAGTTTTGTTAAAAGAAATCGTAATGACTATGTTACACAAAGAAAGATATGCAACGTTGATATGAAACAAAAGCAACCTCTTAAAAACTAAATCAAATCTGACTTAACATAGCCCTATCCCATGTCAATAAAAAAATATAATAAATTACCTGAAGTAGTAAACAATGAAAGTGATTGTAAATAAGTATTCTGAAAAAGTCTAAAACACTAAATAAATCATATTACACCGTCGATGAATACTTAGAAAATAAGTGTGTCATGTCATAGTTGATTATCCAATGTAAGTACATATTTATTTTGTATATGAATCTATCTACCTTTCTTCAAAGTTGCGATGCCTGACAAGGTACGTATTAGGGTATGCAAATAACCGATTATAACCGCTTTTAACCGGATTTTCCTACAAAGACGGCTAATAGCTAATATGTATTTAATTTGTGTTGTGCACTTGATATACCTACAATGCAATTATTTGAATAAAAAAAAAATACAGTTAGTTTATGTATGGGTACGGGGAGACTTTGGGTTGAAATTTGATTAATTTTCCACGAGGCAAATGTAATTTATTAACACTAGGTAACCTAATCTGTACCCTTATCATGGGTTAAAATTACCGTACTCGCTACCGCGTCGAATTCTCTGTCACTCGCAGACCACGCTGTATTTTTATAGAGAGCTAAGGATAAAGCATTTAACTCGCTATCGAGTACGGTAATTATAACATAGTAAGGGTACTGTTCGCTGCTGTTTGAATGTTAGAAGCGGATATTTTTAGGCTGAATGTGTACGATGAGTCGTCCGAAAACATCGAAATTATATATTTAGGGAACTACGGCTCATCAAAAAGATTTTCGGCTTAAGTAGGTACAATGTTTTGCATTGCTGACTGACAGACAAACAAACAAACAAACGACAACGCTGTAAGTCTAGGTGGTAGTAACTGTTGACTAATAGTGACTCTGCATACCAAGTGCGCGGTCCTGGGTTCGATCCCGGATAAGAACAAAGTCAGTAGTAATGTGGTGGAGATAATCCCAGCGACCTTACACGAGATCCCACTAACAAAACATGTCCACCCATCATGTATTTTTTCGTACACAAAAACATTTCTTAATAATATTCCAAGCTAAGCCTACACTTATCATTTAATTTCATCTCAGGTACTAGGGGCTTAGAAATCGCAAGTTATCTCGGGGCCTTTCACGGACGAAATTGTTGGTGTAATTCAACGCTTGTTCTCAAAGAGTCTAACCGAGGGGAAACGACATTTTGTCCGGACAAATTATACGGCGGGCTGTAGCACCGGGTTTGGTTGTTTGACTGTGATAGTCATTTGGTATTTTAAAATGGTGGGTAAGTAAGAAATACAAGTGCTTGATTATCAATTTAGCTTCTTAAGTTTAATTATAATATGAGTTTATATAATTATTTAGCAAATTATTTATTTATGACGCAAATCAATTTATAGATACAGTATGAGAATTATAAAAGTCGGTTATGTAGTATTTTAGTTTTTAGCTATGATGTTATTTTTTAACCACCAAACTGATCCTCAGTTTGTACGAAGCTGTGTAAATCAAACAAAATTATTAATAAGTATTATATAATAATATTATTTCTTAAATCGACTTTTCAAATAAAGCTAGACGCTTTTTTCTCAAAACAAACAGCACTCTGTTTTGACTCTTAAACTTAATTATAAGACGAGGATAACAATCATGCAACTAGACCCTAACCTACAACTTCGCTCCTGGGTCTCACAAAGCCGCGTCACTCTACATTAATGTAGGAAAAACATTATTAAAAACTTCCCGGTAAACAGTTAAGTTCAGTACCCGTCTCTAATTAGTTTTGTTTTTAATTAGTACGATCGAGTAGAGTAAAGTCATCCCGCGCTCGCACTACAATTTTCATAGCCGCTTGGACTATTAGTTATTTTTTAAGGACTAGTGTAGAGAGTAGTGCGAAGTACTGTGGTTTGGTGGTGGTATTTTTTAACCGGTTATTTTCATACAAAGACGGCTAATAACCGGTTTAATTGCATTCCCTAGTTAAAAACTATCTGGTGCAGGTTTTAGCCACGTGTTAAGACCTTTTTAGTACATAACGTATCTGGATTAAAAAGGTGTGCGATGTATGAAACTAAAGTATTTTTTTTCTTAGATTGTGGCTCGAGGATTATTAAGATGATGGAAACTTACATGAAGTTTTATAAAGCACCCAGTTCATTTTGAGCCTTGGGGCAAATTATTGAACATGTATTTTTCCTTATTTTATACATTGTACTACGGGGAAAATTAAGGTAGTCGGGAAAAATTTAAAAATTAAAAAAAAAAAATGTATACTTATTTTTTAACTTTAAAAAGAAAAGAAAGAAAAAATAACTTGGCCCATCTGTTTGGGAGGTGCGATGCCATATACAGACACACAGATTCGCAAACATACAGATACACATGTTAAAGAGTAACACCCCTCTCCTTTCAAAAGAAGTTCAAATAACATTAATTTAACATAACAAAGTAAATAATAAATAAAAATAAATAAATAAATATAAGGGGACAATCTCACACCAATTGACCTAGTCCCAAACTAAGCTCTAGACTTGTACTATGGGTACTAGACAACGATATAAATACTTATATAGAGAAATATATACTTAAATACATAGAAAACATCCATGACTCAGGAGCAAATATTCGCGCTCATCACACAAATATCTGCCATTACCGGGATTTGAACCCAGGACCTCTAGCTTCGTAGGCAGGGTCACTACCCACTAGGCCAGCGCGTCGTCCTCAGTGTCACAGAACATAAATTAAGTATAAAATCACTTAAGAACCCCTTTTAACACCTACGACGAAAGTAAACGATTCAAAAAGCCTTATTAACTCTGCTATTTGCATACAAACTTAATTACGAAAGACTGATATAAAATCAAAGCACGTCCGAAGGTTTATGCCGGCTTACAGGGGCTATCATCTCTTCTGTACCTACATAGCTATATTTATTTATTTAATCGTATGGCGATCTGTAGAATAGGCGAATACATTATAGATTATTATTGATTATAAGTCAGCGTTCTCAGCCAATTAGCTGCGTCTTGAGTAAGATGTCTTCTATGGGTCCCGGATATGAATGTATTGGGCATCACTGCGTTATATGGTCCATGGTTTGGCTATATGATTTTTGGTTAAGAACTTCGGCTTTTTCCTAGAAGTATGTATGTATGTGAACTCTTTATTGCACAATAAAAAGAAACAATTACAAGTAAATTCGTACATAAACTTAAGTATTAACTTATCTTAAGTACTTAGAAGTATTGTGGGTCGCCGATTTTAGTTGGACTAAACCTATTTACCTGCAATTTTTTTGCTTTTTTCAAGTCGGAATTTTGTTTTTAAAACGTTTATGCTCATTAATATTTTTTTGTGATTATAAAAAGCTTTTAGTTGAAGCTTTTTAGTAGATTTCAAGCTCGCTGCAAGTAACGCCGCGGGAAAGTCATAGTCATATTAAAACAATTAAATGTTCTTCATTGTAGTCGCTCAACTATCTTAAGACAGCGCCGAGTAAACGTCGAGCGTCCAGTGGCGCCCTCATCACTATTATTGTGTTTTCTAATTAACCAAAGAATTTCCTTGGGATCAGACGAAATGTTTTTGTAGTGCAAGTAAAAACACAATTTATGGGATACCTAACAAATTTTAATAACAATTACCCTCAGTCAGCTTAACGGGAAAAAGTGGGCACTTTTTTCCGTTAAGTTAATAACTCGAAGGTGAACTGTTATTAAACTATAATATGATATACCCTATAAGTTGTGTTTTCATTTGTAGTACAAACATTTTTCGTCCGATTTCAAGAAAATACTTTAGTTTATTAGAAAACACAATAAAAGTAATGAGGGCGCCACTGTACATCCGGCGTACGCTCGGCGCAGTCTTAATCGAGATATTATTATGTTATCGCCATCTGTGATTTCATCAGTTCCACTTCACCAAATAATACTTTCTGAATGCAAATGCCGGACTTGTAACTAAAATGACTAAAATCGCTATAATTTATTTCTTTTAAATCGGTCCACAACTGCTGATAGAGAAATCGTTGAATATACTTACATAAAAATAAAAACCGTGAAACATCCTCCAGTTGTGAACGGTTAAAAATCAAAGCACGTTTAAAGGTTTATGCTGGCTTACAAGGGCTATCAACTCTTTACCTACATAACTCTATGATTTGCTTCTATTATGGAAGTTAGAAGTCGATGAAAGGCGTTCAACATTTAGCGAATTAAGAAGTTACTGCTCAACAGTTTAAGAGTATTTAAGGTACATTAGTATTTTAATACTTTTGATTATTTTAATGAGTAAGGCAATATAGGTTTGTAGTACTGTTAGGCGATGGGCTTGCTACCTGTCACTAATACACTCCGGTAAACATCTTAGCCTGACTGTGGAAAATGCGGTTACGGAATTATTAACAAGTTTTTAGAGTTGTTAGTAATTCTGTAGCTCTGCCTACCCCACTCTGGGAATAAAGGCGTGAGTTTATGTATGTGTGTGCTATTTTAATATGAAACGTTAACTCTTATTTACTTCAGTAATAGCGGCCGAAGGATTGATAATAACATGTCAAAAGCAATATGGTTTTACGGAGTGGCATACTCGTACAGTCGGCCAAAAATGTGGTCTACTACCCTACGGTTCAAGTTCATTTGCACGTCATGATACAAAATGTTCGATTTTCCCTTGCAATAATTATTATGACAGTGACTAGTGCTAAGCGATAATAATATCTCATAGAAACTTTTGTCAAAACTGGTGGACCACTTTTTTTGGCCGACCGTACTATACAGGGTGTCCAGTTAATAATGGTTAAGGTTCCATCCATCGACAGGGCACCTTAGGCTGGTCCCTAAAAAGCACTTATAAGTTTTTTAAAAATTGCGTGGTTATTGAGATAATCGAACTTTTCTATTTTCTTAATAATTGATACGTTCCTTCACTTTAATGACCGCCTAGACTACAAATAAAGAGATCTGTTTGTTGCTAAATCTTCTCTAATAGTGACGATAATGGATGTGTATTAGAGGGTTACCATAACTTAGGTATTTCTTGTTAATGGGGTCTTACTTAGGAATAACACATTTTTCTTTAAAAGCAACGAGTTTGATTGCTTGTGGTGAAAAAAATAATTATGAAGACCAGAGTGACCAACATTCTGAAAAAAATGTGTATTTAATACTGATTCTAAAATCGTATAAAACATGCTGTTTATTTTTTTAAAAATGAAAAGATATTGCTATTAGTATTCACTAAAAGCCAGTTTAACCAAATCACAAAAAAAAAACACGGCTTAATAAAAGTACAGATGTAGTGAATAATCCATTCCCATTATTTTTTGTCGGATATGTTCGTATTAATCTAACTTTCTCAATTAGTTTCAGTACCCTTCAATATGCCAACTGAGAAAGCAAGATAAATACAAAGTTATCCGACCAAAAACGGGAAAGGATTATTCACTACATCTGTAGTTCAGTTTAGTGAGTACAATCGATTGTTGCATTTGGAGCCTCAAGGTCGGAGGCACCGTTTTTACCCTTTTTTAGTACGAGTTAACTCGAGTTATACCCTTTTTCACTAGGTCCTCAGAATTAGAGTTATATGAAACATCTATGTACCTGGGAACTCGAAGACAGGTCGATCGAACAGTATCTAGGTTAACCTTCTAGAAAATACGAAAAGTCATCATCTTAAGCTTAAAAAATTGTAAATCATCGCAAACCGAGTTTAAAATGGAGCCGGAGCACTCATTAAGAAGTTGTTTACTTATTCCATGCACCGCTAACTCGGACAAAGAAATTAGTGGAGAGGTGAGTAACTTGTAATTTATTCACTTGCCAATTTGAATAGCAAACTACTGGAATAAGTCGTTAGAACAGGGAATGTTTGAGACTAGTACTTGCAAGTATTTGTATGGTGTATTTTGCAAGGGTTACCCTATTTTACAAGGGTTACCCTATTTTGCAATACAAGTAAATTGTAAAGATCTATTTAATGACGTCATTGTCATTCAGCTGAGTTGGACCTGGACCTAGTTTGACGCACAGAGATAGATATAGATGAGGTAAGACTAAGTTTAAATGAAAAAAAAAATATTTAAAAAAAAGTTGGTTGGGGAAACTAAAACACGTTATATTGCGACAAGAGTGAAAAGGTACATTACGTGTATGAAGAGACCGATGAGTGTGGATGAAGCGAGGGAAGTTTTTCTCGATTGTGGCAAGTGGAAGAAATTTAAATTCAAAATTCAATTATATTTTTTTGTAAATTTTCCTCATGAGGGCGTCTTACGTCGGTGAGTCCTTTTTTACACGTCGGTGAAGGCTCTTTTACAGGTCGTTAGAAGGAAGAAAGGATGTCAACCTACCCTTACGGGAAAGAGGCGTGACTGTATGTATGTATGTATGACGTATTATATAGTATAGGTTAGGGAAACTAAAACACGTACCTTTTTATGTATCATTCACATTGAGACAAGAGCGAAAAGGTACGAGTTTCAGTTGCTCTTTCTGTACATGGTACATAACTTCATCTTATCAACAAACCATTTGACGAACGGAGTTACGGTTAAAAACTAGTATGATAACTATTATTATTTTAATGCATGTCAAAATCAATATTGTTTTCCCAAGTAGAATAGAGACTAGAGAGGCTCGTAGCGCACTTACAATCGCAATCGTTTTCATTTTGAAAATCGAAGTCTTGCTTGCATACAAAATGAAAACAATTGTCCCACTTAAAAGTCGATTGCAATTACGAGTGCGTTAGACAGTATGTAGGCCCGCCGATTAATAAATACTACATTAATAGTTGCATTTTTTGACATTGTCGTCTATATAATATACCTACCAATATAATGTTAAAAAAACCCTTCTCATTACTTTGGTACAGTCAACAGCATAAATAAATGATCATTTCTGCACCTTGTTACTTTAACCGCGTGTTTGAAATCAAATCAATGTCAAACAAAACAATGAAAGGATTGAAAGCGATAAGGTACAGGAAATGATCACTTATTTATGCTGTTGACTGTACAAATATACCTATAGCCTATGTCACTTTCACGCCCAAGATGAATCTAACGACACCTCTTAAGTTAATAAATTCCAGCCGTTTAAGCTGCAGAGCGTGCTCTAAAAAAGACATACGTAAATACCTATAAGTACACTCGAAAAACTCGAAAAAAGTAAGTAAAGTATTATAATTTCAACAAAAAACACAACATAACCTTCCTTGTGACGCAGTGGGGAAAAATTCGTCAGCAAATAGAAACATAACACTGATACGTCAAAACTCGATAAAAATCGATTGGCTGTATAACAGAGTCACGTGTTTGTTTACATTTCGTTAAGAACCTACACATACAGACTATAGCATACTCAACAACCCAGCGTACCTAGTATTACTTACCAAGTATTAATACTAGGTATTAAAACTTGATCCAGGTTCTATTAGGATTAAGCACAGGTTACTCAGGTTCAGCCTTCATCCTATAAGATGTTTCCAAAGGCTGACTAATATATATGCACATACATATCAGATTAGATTAGAGTAAGGATAGGCTGAATCAATTAAGGTTAGTATCTAGTCTAGTTTGGTTATTTATTTATTTATTGCAATTTGCACAAAATAATCTTACTTCTAAGTACAACCCTGTTAGGTTGCAAAGCGTAATTAAAACAACATAAAACTCTGTTATAGAATAAAAAAATATAAATTACTATTTAGGGTAGCAATTAACACATAATAATTATGTTCTCTGCATCTATAGTTCTTAACAATTTAAACATTCACTATAATATTTAATTAAACTAACAATTACACTAAATTAAATTGTCGGTCATAAAGATGTACTAGGCAGATAAGAATAATCCTGACACATTGCACAACCATCAAGTTTCTGAATATTTGTATTGTTGATAGAGGTAAAACAATTGTTAAGTAACTATTTTTTCATACGCATCAAATACATCATCATCAATATTCAGGATTGACTTCTTATCTGTCTAGTGTCTAGTAATGGGCTATGGAATCCCTAATCGTCATTTATCCTAATGCATCGTTTGTCCGAATTTTTGTTTATCCTAAATCCATTTCCACGTAATTTTAAAACTTTTTAGCGTTGTTATAATAAAACCCTAATCTAACCGAACCGCAGTTATAATTGGAAAACTTAAAAAGTTACCTGACTCATCTGAAAACCGGTTTAGGGCAAATGAAAATTCGGATAAACGATGTGATAGGCAAACGTTGTTAGGGATTGGGCTTCTATTCTACTGGGTAAAGCCATATTGTCTACATACATACATGACATGTTATTGCATAGTCAACGTTACCGTAGCTCTTATTTGCTTCAGCTGCAATTTTGTTCATAAAGCATCCTACTACAAAAAAAAAACAATGGATAATCTTACACAAATCGACCTACGTAGTCACGAACTAAGCTCTAGGCTTGTAGGTACTATATACCGATAGACTTACGTATACATCAAAAATCTAAAACTCAGAAAAAAATACTAACGTTCATCACACAAATACCTGGCCTTACCGGGATTTGAACCCAGGACCGGTAGCTTTGTAGGCCAACTAGGCCAACGTGTCGTCAACAAAGAAGGAAAAAACAAAACATAATAATATAAACTTCCAGCGAAACAGTGAGAAACCATTTTAATTAATTCGAATGGTTGTCCATTAAATATATGAGATGTACAAAGACACTGAGATGGGAATTAATTATACGAAAAGCCTGGAGTTTAATTATAAGGGAATTTTAATTTTGCTTAAGTAGAAGCTGAGACGGTAATGAAGACATGTTCTTTAGGTTCTGTGGATGTTTTAATTTAACACATTCAGGGCTTATATTCTACATTGACTAGCCCATATTGCTTTTTTTTGCTTTCGTATTTAATGACGTTATAAACTCGGCTCGCAGACAGTTTTGGCCCGGATATAGTGTATCGGAACTTAAGTAGTAGATTTTCAGTTGCCGCCCTAGGCGTACTTTTTCGAATCATATCCGAGAAATACTGGAAATGGGCCGAATTTTAAGTTCTCGCAACCGACGTGCGGGCATGCGATGTTTTTTTTATGGCATAGAGAAGGCAAACGACCACACAGGCCACCTGATGGTAAGTGGAAACTGTGATCCATAGACATTCGCATTCACAAGACTTGCAATGCAATCCTAAGACTGCAAATGCGTTGCCAACCCTGAGGACTAAGATGGAATGCCTCTATGCTAGTCATTTCACCGGCTGTCTTATCCCCAAACCGGAACACAACAATGCGAACACTGCTGTTTGGTGGTAGCGATCCGGAACGGACCCTGCAAAAGGTCCTACCACCCGCAAGATGTATGAATGTGGATGAAGCGAAAGAGACTTGTCAGGACCGTAGCAGCTGGAAAGAAGTGGTCTCAGCCTACCCCTCTGGGACACAGGCGTGATGTAATGTACGTTACGCCTTCATTCCAGAGTGGGGTAGGCAGAGCTACAGAATCACCAGCAACTCTAACAACTTGTTGTATATCCACGTTTTGCACAAACAGGCTGAAATGTTTACGATGTGTATATTAGTGACAGGTTGCAAGCCCATCGCCTTTAATCCCTTAGTCGCCTCTTACGACTTCCACAGGAAGACATGGAATAGCACTGGAATTCCTCCCCTATTATTTGGCATAAGATGAACTTTTAGAAATGTTCATCTTCCTTTTTTTTTTTCCTAGCCTGTATGAGTGTCCCACTGGGCCTCAAAGGCCACAAAGACCTCTCCCCTTGATCTCCAAGAGTCCTTATTAGGTACATCTGCTGACCAGTTGCTGAAGAATGCGTCCAAGTCGTCCCGCCATCTCCGTCTAGGCCTAACCAAAATCCGATGCATCGATATTTTATTGCTTTAGCTATAATTAACCATTATCTTTCCCGATAGCTTCTCAAATCCTAAAACATACAACGTTCTACTGAACGTTCTACGCGGCGCCAAATTTCATCAAAAACCACTTAGGATCGGATTACATTCTCGATCCAAGTAATAGCGGAATTACTTTTAATTTAGAATTTATCGGGGAAAGTTTCATTTGTTAGAAAGTCTTCGGCTCGAACATTGTTTTTTTTTGCGGAAAATCTCGTCGCCTTTGGTGGATTAATAAAATGTAAATTTAGATCGCGGCGCTAGCATAGACGCCATTTTGTGAAACTTTTTTAAGGTTTGATAAAGGTACAGTCGAGTTCATAAAAATGTGTACACTTCAGTACTTTGTCACTTTAATTCCTGTGAAAATTCATATAATTACAAACATACATACATAAACTCACGCCTTTATTCCCAGAGTGGGGTAGGCAGAGCTACAGAATTTCCAACAACTCTAAAAACTTGTTGATAATTCTGTAACCACATTTTCCACAATAATATAATGAATACCTAATGTAATATATAATAATATAATATATTCATATAACTATGGCAGTGTAAACATGCCATTAAATTGACTAGGTACTAAATTATACACACGTCTAGTGTTACGGGTGTTTATGGGTCGCGATGATCACTTACAAAAACAGGTGGAATTAGTTTTTTTAGGATAAACGAAAATTCGGACAAACGCTGCATTAGGACAAATTACGATTAGGGATTCCAATACAGACCCGGTTTACACCTTTGTACTATAAAATCTACGTTCCACAAATATTACAATTACACAAATAAAACGAATGTACTAGGTAGGCAGATAAGATAAGAAGTCAATCCTCTGACTTTGACGATGCTTTAGTCTAGTGGATAGGTGACACTATCTACGAAATTAGCGGTCTCGGGTTCGTTTTTCAGTACCTATGAGCAAATTTTTTTTAAGTATTTGTATCGTTATTTGGTACCGAAAGTACAAGCCTAGAGCTTAGTTTGGGTCTAGGCCAGTTTGTGTGAGATTGTTCCCTAATGTTTATTTATTTATTTATAAATTATCGAAACTGTGTTTTTATTCATATAGTAAGTACTTACGTGTTTTTGACTTGTAACAAATGTTATCAATAAAATGTTCATTTTTTTTCCTGTATACGTTACTCACCATGCTAGAGTTACTATGGGAATCTACTCAAGTTTTACTCGAGTCTTTTAGACTCTTTAAGTAATTTAGAGACAAAATATATTTAGACACTTACTTTGGCACCTCTGTAATCGAATATTTTAGTAATAGGTCATTATTAGATGAAAGGTATAGTGACAAAGTATTTAAAAATACACTGTTTAATTTGAACAATATATAATATTATATTCGGTCTATACTCATACTTTTTCGTGACTGACTACCCTAGGGTCTAGACATAGTAATTTGTGAGTTCCTACGGCCACCCGAGTCTCCATCATCAGACCAGCTCAATTATTGTATTGTCATCAGAACTACAGGTGTATGCAAATTTTCAGCTTCATCGGAAACCGGGAAGTGGGTCAACTTGTAAGATTTGAACCTTACATACATACATTGCAAGTTAAATAAAAGCTTGTAAAATACACTAGAGGCTCTGAACGTCCGTGACTGGGTTACCCAATTATTAGTTTCCAAATTTCTTCCTGTTGGGGGTCGCTTTTCGAAACATCCTTTTTTAGTGCCACAGTTAAGGAATGCAATTTAACCGGTTATTAATGAAAAAAATGAAAAATGAAAAATAATTTATTTGGCACATAATAAAAAACAGTATGCAATCATAAAAAAAAGTCTTAATCTAAATATTTTTTTTTCTTTACGGCCAAAATGGTCTCCGCTCAGCTTTATGCCTCTGAATGTGATAAACACATTCAGAGACGCTGGTTTTCAGTGAGACCAGGGAGAGATGGGCGATCGAAGGCGTCAAAAATAAAAATTAAATAGCTACAATAATATCAATATCATTTTGAGGTCATACAGAGATCAATTTATACATACACAATAAAAAAGAAACATGTCTACCGATATTAACCGTTTTAGTATGAAAATAACCGGTCTAAACCGGTTATTTGCATTCCCTAGCCACAGTACAAACAGTTCATTTTGAAACAAAAGTATATAGCGCGTCTTGCAAGTGTGCGTGCCTTGACCGTACGCGCCGCGAGCCACCACAAGCAAACTCAACAGGGCGGACCTAGCCGGTTTAGTCAGGGCCACGTCGTCGCCGCGTTTGATTGCGTACGCATTCAGTATCGTGCGACGCGTATCGACGCAACCCTTTGGCCCCTGTGGCAGTAGGTAATAGAAAGTCCTAAAGGGCCGGAAACGACTTACTTTTTTATTTATATTTTGCTTAAGATCAGTTTATTTATTATTCTTAGAAACAGACGCTCTGTTCTTGTTTGTTCAAAATTAGCTTGCTGTCAAACTACTGTGCAAAAACTTTTAAAAAAGCCTTTTGGCTAGTATTTCTATTTTGCTCACTCTTACACGCTCTTATAGTTACTTGTGTAATCAACATCATCAACAACCTAAACAACGACAACTCTAAAAACTTGTTGTTAATTCTGTAACCATATTTTGCACAATCAGGCTAAGATGTTTACCAGTGTATTAGTGACAGGTTGCAAGCCCATCGCCTAACAGTACTACACAGCCTTTATTCCTTTAGTCACCTCTGACGACTTCCACGGGAAGACTTGAAGTGGCAAGTCGTTAATCAAACCTGCGGACCTAGTGTGGTTACGTTTATTGCGTGACAAAATGTGGATAAAGCACCCGTTACTCTCATACTTATATACAAGTCAGAAAGTGACGGATGTTTTATCCACATTTTGTCACGAAATAAAGGCAGGCGTACTAGGCCGTTGTTGCTCAGTGGGACTCTATTTTTACAGACTAGAATCTCTCAAGGGTTAACTCGAGGAGATCCCTTAAAGGGATAAGTTCGCCTTTGTACATTTATTTTGGTTTTTGTTCTTCTTTTGTACAATAAAGTGTTTACATACATACACACAGGATAGAAAGAGAGATCGGAGTGACAAATAAGTCGCGGACAACATGTGCTAGCCCTGAAAGGCTTAAAACTTATTACTTACATTGTACTTTTCCCTATAAAATACCTAGCTTCCCTGCTAAAGGCGTTTGTAAGTAAATTGGGTCTCAAATTTTTAAGACCGTTCTAGACCTTGTTTCGGATTCATAAAGACTGTCTGGGACCGTGTTTCACGTCGTCTTAACGACGGGTCTTGTTGGCTGATAGAGCACGATGCCGAAGAGGATACGAATAAGTTTTGCTTCGGGTTATTTTTTTTCGGTAAACGGTTACTTTGCATAATGAGGTTCGGGATTGACTCATGTCAGTTTAATAATCGGTGTTTGTAGGAATTCTAGAAAGATTACATTTTATGGTGCCCTTTTGTATTATTTAACTCTTGACGCAAACATAATGCAGCTGTATTATATTTTAAAGTTTAATCGTCCTTTAAAACGCTATTTGATATATGAACCCCCCATCATAGTGATTGGGTTGGGATATTTGCTTTAAAATCCAATGACATACAATTAAATGCTATAAAATCACGTGCTATAATAATTAATTTTGTAAAAAGTCATTTTTTGTAACGTTTTGTAATATTCATAATTAATAACGTTTAAAATATATGATAAATTGTTTTTATAATATTTCTTTCCCATAAAAGTGATTTTACCTAACGTTCAAAATTTAGGTATTACAATGTCTATATCAAAGCTTTCGAAACAAACCGCGTATAAATCAATTTGTTAATTTGGGAGATACGATGCCACAAACATACATACTCGTATACTCATGTTTGACGTGTGACACCCCTCCTTTAAATACATTAGATGGGCGTTCAGATTAGGATCCGACGATCTCTAAAGAATTCGCAGTCTTAAGATAGAAAATGACGCAAAGCTCTACCATTTTAGTCCCCTATTTCACAACATCGTGACAATTCGGTATACAATGCAAAGTTAGCACGCTGATACATCACTGGGTTTCATATAAGCTGCGTCATGTACACTGAAACATCAACTGTCACTGTCGTTGTCAGTGCTTAACGCTATCGGAAATGATTTCGAAAACTGCCTTAGTGAATGCTATTGACGTAAGCGCTAGACGTGACCTTGGAATGCATCTTGTCTAGAACCACATGTCTGTTTGCCTTGTCCATGACATAAACATGTAATCTAATGAAACATCAAAATGTTACCACAATTGAGTCATATATACCATCTTCGTCCTTGAACAGAGGGTAGTTCCCCGGAGAGCCTCCCGAAGTTTAATTAGGCAACGTCAAAGCTCAAACGCCCGATGGTCTTCAAAGCCCAGGGACTTAAACAAGTTATTTGAGGAAATTATAAACAAAAAGATTTAAAAAAAAAATTAATAACGGCAAAATTTGCTTCTTACAATATTGAAGATGAATATTCTTGAAGATATATATTCTATTCTGCCCTCCTATGGGAAAAAGGCATATCTTCTACAGTGTGCTACCAGCATCCACGTTTTTTTTAAAGTAGGTTAAAATAACGTATATCTGTAACGTAGCTACTAAATAAATTTGCAGGCTTTGTAAAGCACAGCAATTTGACAAGTGTAAATGACAGTCGACGGCTACTTTGATTATTATGATTTGCCCCCGTACCACGACATGCCTTGTGCCAAGCAACAGCGATACTGATAACGATGAACACGCAGCACATGCACTAAGTACATTAAAAATGGACAGTAGGTATCTAAGAAAATTAATTATGAGGTTATTTTAATTACTCGTATTTTTTAATTGATAATACTTACAAACAATTGCTAAAGCCAATGCTTCTTGCCTATTATATTATCTGCAGTTTTAATAAATGCCCGCATGCCGGTAAAACACTGTATATGAATTGTTCCAACCTTATTATAACCTTTGAGGAGTTTGAGGGTAGAATTAATTGCACTGGTGCATTTGTTAAGTAGGGCAGTATTGGATTTAGTTACTTGCCACCAGGCTTGTGTCTACCTTTTTATGCCGTGAAAAAAATATTGTGTTTATGCGAAGAGCCTCAGATTTATAGTTCCATAATGTTCTAGTCTAACAAGACGTTAGATCTATTAATAAAAATGTAAGTTAAACTTCAGGAATTAATTTCCCATTCTCCCCCTATTTTAACCGCTTAAAGGATGAATATTACACCCTTAAGCTGGGCATTCACGACCACTCCGACAAACCGAATAGAGCCGCGTTCAATTAGATCCTTAAATGTCTAAACTGTAGCGTTGAAAAGTATTATGAAACCGCGATTAGTTAGCTGTCAATTCATATGCACTTTGACGTAAGTATATGGTAAAACTGTCACCTCTAATCCCTTTCTAATCGCGGCTAGATAATACTTGGAACGTTAAGTTCGATTTCCAAATGGACGGAGAGCTAGCGCGACGCGCCAACGCGCAATCCAAATGGCGTGGTCGTGAATGCGTTCTCTGGCTACCATTTTCTAATCAGTCAGCCAGTGAACGTGGTCAAAATTACGCCCATCCAGTTATCTACGCGCCATCTGTCGTCGCGACAAACGGAGCGTCCGTAAATCCCCAGGATTAGGATATGCAAGGAATATTCCCTTCAAATGCCAGGTTATCGGGTTAGCGGTTTTGGATGTGCGTTGATTGATCATTCAGTCGGTTAGTGACAGGAGCCCGTTTTTTTTATGGCATAACGTTTCTGTTTACATAATTATGAATAGGGTTAATTTTGATATCGCTAAAACCGTTATACCCTTGGATTATTTTATTAAGCTTCATTCATAACAAACCTGAAGCTAAACAGATTTCTTAAAATAAATTATGACTTCTGACAATAATAACCTACAAAATTATTACGGCAGACAATCTAGAATCAACAATCTTTAGTAAATTTAACTCACAGCAAGTATAGTTACAGATTAGTTAAAATAATAACTAAATTTACGAAAGGTGATATTATGATGCAATTATTTTTAATAATAGTAAATTGTTCAACAAGGGACTAAAACAAGCCATAATGATACGAGATGTTTAGCCACCCAAGCGGAGCGCGGGTGGCTATAGTTCGAGTGTCATTATGGTTGTTTAGTCCCGCGTTAAACACTCTACTTTTCACTTAGAATGCGAGGAAAAAAACCGGGCAAGAGCATGTCGGACCATGCTCAGTGTAGGGTTCCGAAGCCGTAACGACAAACACAAAAAACTATCTCAAAAATCAACATGTATGAAACAATTTTCTATTTAAAGTTATTTGGCGCTGTCTTAGATGATTTTTAGTAGGTATAAACCCGTTAATCGCCTGTATCTCAGGAACTAATCATGTCTACTTAGCCGTGATAGTTTTCCTTTAAAATTCGTTATATGCGCTTTCGTTGAAGATTTTTTTCAGATTTTTTGTACTTGTAGTTTTGGCTGTAGGGGGGGGGAGACACTTGACTCTAACAAAAAATAGCGCTTTAAAGCTTAATATTTCATAAACGGATCCCTTAATCGAAAAATTGTTTTTATAAACCCGCAATATTTTTGAAAGACCTATCCAACGACACCCCACACTATGGGGTAGGCAAGAAAAAAAAAAGACATCCCCACGTTACGTGTAGGGGAGGTGCATTAAAAAAAAATATTTTTCAAAATTTTATTTTACCACTTTGTTGGCGTGACTAAAATGTACATTCATGCCAAATTACAGCTTTCTAGTACTAGGAGTCTCTGAGCTAGACGGGACGGACGGACGGACGGACGGACGGACGGACATGGCGAAACTATAAGGGTTCCTAGTTTGACTACGGAACCCTAAAAACGACGTTCTACATAACATACAAAATTACAATATTGATTATAACAAAGTTTCATACAAAATTGTTCCGCGGTTTATTTTTGTAGTAAAATGACGCTTTAAATGCTTGCTTATTTAGCCAACAGATTCAAATTTCCAAAATATTTTATAACTAATTGGAACATGCATAATAAAATGAATTATCCTTAATATAATTAAATACATTCATGTTCGTAATCATTAATCGTGTTTCACGAAATTTAATCGTTACTTTTTATATTTTATTTCCAGGCTCAAAAAATGGTCCATACACAATAACTAAAAATAGCGATAATCCTCCATTCACAAACATTGTGATTGGCTGTTTAGGAGTTTCCAAAATAAATTAAAAAAATATTACTTAGTCCCTAGAGATTAATAAAGAGTTTTAGTCCCGGTGTGCAGAAACTAAAGTAACATTTTAAGAGCATGAGAAGTGAAAATTACTATTATCATTCTAAGGATGTATTTTTCTTAGCAATAATCGGTGACGTAATGCTTGTATGTTACGTTAGTCAAATATTTGTAATAATACTTTTTTAACAAATAACCATCAGTGATCGGAATAATAGGTAGAGCTAATTTGCCTAAACTTGATGCACCTTCATTCAATAATGTATTCCCATTTCGCTCACGCATGAATGAATATGCGTCAAGTTTAGGCAAATTAGCTCACCTATTTCCGATCACTGGTAATCATACATGCATTGTAAGCGACATTAAACCTTGGCTTAGCCATTATAAATATATTTTTAATTGACAGTTATTTTTATAATACACTTCAATTTATTAATTACAATACATTGAACATTCAAACACCCACATAATAAAAGATGTATCATAGCTTCAAAAACAAGGCAACATCAAAAGAACGAAGAATTTTCATTTCCTATTCATTTCATTCATCGAGCCGAGACGCAATCTGATAAGAATACAAAAATACCAATGAATTCAACGGTATCGTGTTTCGTATACCTGTGACGATACGTGAATGCTAATATTGAAAACAAATACGTAAAAGATACGAGCTCGTATCAACGGTAATAATACTTGTATTTTACGCGTTGTCTTATACTTGCGAATTTATCCGGAATGCTTGACTCGTGGGGTCTAGGTTCAATATCGATGGTTCGAATTGTGAATCTAGTGTCCTTTAACTAAAGTTTAAAATCACCTGGCCCAAACTCATTAAAATTTGAATCCCTAATTGTCATTTATCCTAATGCATCGTAGGTCTAAATTTTTGTTTATACTTAAGCCATAACCGCCTGAATAAAAAAAAAAACCTTAAAGCAGCGACCACACCAATGCTTAAAAAACGGTGACGGTACGGAATCGCAGTGACGCGTCGTATTAGCACCGTTTTTGACGCACGCTTTCCACATCGCTGCTTAACGTTTCGTATATCACGGTACGTCAAAATTGACGCCATGGTTTTACTATGACACATTCTTTTGTTTACGCACCGTCTGCGAATTTTGAGCACCGGTGTGGAGAGCATGCGTCAAAAACGGTGCTAATACGACGCGTCACTGCGATTTCGTACCGTCACCGTTTTTTAAGCATTGGTGTGGTCGCTGCTTTATTTACAGGGTACTAACGTGATATTTTTTCCATTCACACCAGCCACCTATTTCAACACCCTGAGAATGACAGGTGACAGGTGACATTTCAGTGTACATGGAGTAGATTATAATTATGAATCCCAGTGACGTGAAAACTTGTTAACTCTGCAATGTAAACTGATTTGTCACCTATCACCTGTCATTGTCAGGATGGTGAAATAGGCTTTACGATGCACTTTCAAAGTAATTTGTGCGAACTCTTGGAAGTTATTTCTTTAGTTCCATTTGAAGATTTATTTTAAAAATGCCTTCAATACATTAATGTATTAAAGACATTTCTTAGAATATTCTTAAGGTAGATACTCTATTTGCCAAAAACAAAATAAATATGATACGATATTGTATTAAGGGACACGTAATGTAAGACGATCAATCACGCATAATTTACATTCCATTACGGTGTAATGTTATTTTCTAACAAAAATCGATAACCATTTAACGTAGATCTGTGTTTACATAACAACTGGTTGTAATCGCAGTTTTAATAATAATGGTCAGAAACTTATGACTATAACTTACCAGCGTATGATTATCTGTGACTAGCTTTTGCATGTGACTCCGTCGGCGATGTGAGCTTATCGTAATTCCCTTAGAAAATGTTCTTACCTATGCTTACCAAATAAATTTAAAATTTCACATTCGTTCGAACCGTATTTTTGTTTGTTTAAGTGTCCCGAGGGGCTGTTGCTTAACGCACTCGCAATCGCAATTGTTTTCAATTTGAAAATCGAAGGCTTGTCTGCATACAAAATGAAAACAATTGTTCCGCTTTGAAGCCAATTGAGATTGCGAGTGCGTTAGGCAATAGCGACGCCGGTGACCAAATTCTTTTTTGTTCTACTTTATTGACCAATCAGCAGTATTCTAATTGTTGTATTAGGTAGGCTTACCATCCAGTGAAATGAATAGTAAAGAGGCATTCTATCGTAGGCTTTTTAGGTTGGCAACGAATTTGAAGTCTTCGGAATGAGTCTTGAGAAGTTAATTGTATGTAATAGTATGTATGTGAACACTTTATTGTACAAAAGAAAAGCCAGAACGACACAATTAATATAAAAATATCTACAAAGCCCTTACTGCTAACCCTTGAAAGGTTGAGAAGAGTGAAAGGTTGTGCATCGAGTAAGCAAGTGTACAAGAAGAACATAACACATTAAGTAACTAATAAAACTTACATAAGTAGATACAGAGCTGCAGGTAGGCTGTAGGTAGGCCTCCAACAAGATGGAGTGACGACCTTGTGAAGATCGCGGGAACGCAGTGGATGCGAAAAACACAATACCGGTCTGAGTGGAGAGCCTTGGGGGAGGCCTATGTCCAGCAGTGGACGTCTTTCGGCTGACATGAGTGAGTGAGTGAAATAGATACAGAAATATATATTAATACTTAAATATAGTTGCTATTTAAGGGACAGAGTCAAGCCAGAACTTCTTTAATTTGCCTTTGAGGGAATCTACCATTTGTGATTGCCTAATGCCAGTCTATGGATCCCAGGTCCCATTTACCACCAGACGTCCTGCGGCCCTAGTATGGCTGCGTCTATATCGCGTGTCAACTGTGGATAAACAATCCGTCACTTTTTGATACGTGTACTTACTCACCTATCAGAAGGAGACGGATGTCCAAAATTCACGCGATAAACGCAGCCATATTAGGCCCCCTGAGTGGTCAAGTTTCCTTTCCCTTGCCATAAAAAATAGAAGCATTTCACCATAGTCTTTAAGAATGGAAACAAATTTGAAATCATCAGTTTTATGAGCTAAGGAACCTACTTATCCCGTATTTATATAAAGATAAGATAAAGATAAAATACATTTATTCAGTAAGTACGCCGTACGGGCACTTTTACACGTCAAGAATCTACCAGCGCTTCCCAAGAGGAGACACTGCTGAGAAGAAACGCCGCAAGAAACTCAGCTCACATATCGTTGTCTAGTACCCGTAGTACAAGCCTAGAGCATATTTTTGGGACTAGGTCAATTGGTGTGATATCCTTCTTCTTCTTCAACATATATCTGTCCACAGCTAGACATATGCCTCTTTCATGGATTTCCATGTAGATCTGGATGATAGATATTATAGATATTTATTTATACAGGGTGGGGTCTGTAACTAAAGCAAAAAATTAAAACGTAGATTCTACTCCTCAAAATAGACAACTTTTGTTTAGCAACTTTTCAAAATCATAAAGTATTTAGATTGTTGTTTTTTCAAACAAAGTAAATCGACACTATCTACGAACACTACGCTAACTCGATTTTGGGTGATTTTCACTTTTTAATGTCAAATGTCTTAAAAGTTCATTCTTTACAAAATCCTATTTTTATTTTTCAATTATCGAAAAAAATAACAAAGTTACGAAACGTGAATAGCGCTAAGTTTATGACTAATTTGAAACCGAACGACGTACACCCCGCCAACTGTGATAGCCGCTCGTACGGGGGGAGCGGGAGGGGCACTAGTTTGTTTGTTGTCGTCTAAGTGTGACGTAGGCGCCTGTAAGCGGGACGCGCGCGCTTTTGTTTTGTTTTTTTGTTTAATATGGCTTAAAGCTATGTTGTTACGATTGTTTTGTTTAGTTTAATGTAAATTAGAATCATGGCACGAAACAGAGCACGACATTTAGTAGATTTAAGTAAAAATAACCGTTTTGATGATGAAGAAACCAACAAGAATCACAATTTATTTCAACGAAAGCAATGGAAAGGGTAATTCTATTAAAAAAAAAATATGTTAGATTTTAGTTAATAAAATTACGTAATTAGAACCCGGCCATTTATTTCTTTTCGTTCAAGTACCAAGTGCTAGTTTATTTTTTCAAAGGTCCGACTAAGCCAACGCTAAGTTTGAGTTAGCGTAATATACGGTCAAGGTACTCACAAGAGAATAACAACAATGTTAATGACTTTAGGGTTTCGTGCCTCATTTACCTAAAACGGAGCCTCCGTTATAGGATTGCCATTGGTTGTCTGTTTGTATATTTGTCTGTATGTCCATGTGTCAAGATTATTTTAAAAATTATTATTATTAAGGGCCTCTTTGACATGGATTAGGTTATAGTCAATTTATTTAGCATTTATGTACCTACCGGATTAAAAAAAAGGTTGTGTTTATTCCGTATGTATTAATGCGTGTTTGCATGTAGGTATGGTGTTTGTATGTAGGTATTGATGTAAGTATGTTGGTATCATAGTGATTATGGTTAAACGTGCGAGCCCGTGTGATTTTAAAATGCGTTATTTAATTTATTTTTACTTTTTGTTAAGTCGGATTTTTGTTTTAAAAAGATTTAATTTTGTAGGTAGCAACATTTTATGATTGTTTCGTTTTTGGTTTATAGAGTCACCGTTACCGTCTGGAGCGAACTTCACTCCGCAGTTCATGGATATGTTTCAATCTGTTTTTGAAGATCCAATCCAAACCACTGTGCCGTTAACAGAAACAAAAGAAAACCACTTTAGCAACGACACTCTCACATGTCATGTCATTATACATTCGATCCCGAGGACACCGCCAATTCCGTAAATATTGACCCAAATCTAAATGATGTTGTAAATGCAGTACCACCTACATCGCCTAGCTTTCTTTACCAGCAACAACGGTGTCACGAGCTCAATGATAATTGTAGAGAATTCGTCCCCTATTACTGACTTCTCTCCCCGCAAACAGCCGATTTTTTCTCCGGTACCTTTTATTAAAAGCACGACTAGTCACTTACTGCAAGATATTAGTTCAGAAAGATCTACACCTGTACCTCAACAATTGGGATTGTTCATATTTTTACAATTACTCCAATTCGAAAACCATTTCGAGGAATAGGGTTTTAAAACCGTTCTGCATCATTAAGTTTTTGAAATATTTATCTATTTTGGATATTTCGACAAAAGTACATTTAACCTTTGTTTGACTTTCGTTTTCGGCTTGAAGCCCTCCTAGGTGTATCTTACGGGTTAGGCGAAAACAGCTTGAAATTGTATGTTTTAATACACTATTACAATCACTTTTTTGCATTAGATATCATTTAATTGTTGTAATTTATTAGAAAATGCCAGCCCAAATTTAAAATAATCATGTCATCCATAAAATGTCTGCTTAATAAATAAAGATATTAAAACAAAACTATTAGGTCAAATACAAAATTAATGAAATAGGTGTCTTAAAATTTTCTATTATTTCGAATTAGAAAGTAAAAACCGTGAGTATTTTTTTTTTGTCAATCCCAATTATGCGATTTTGATAATACTTTGTCAACTTTAACGAATGAGTTAAGTGATACTACCTTGGTTGGTACTGACGGCGATATTACTCTGATACCTAAATCAGCTCTGAATGTTCCACTAAGTGAAACTGAAAATAGGATTGAATTTCATAATAGCGAACTACTTACTTACCCAAAATTATTCTTCAATAGTTGCTTAGTCACCTGTTCCAGCAGCTTCAATCGAAAGTTGCCAAGACGCCTACCACGTAATAGGTACTACGTACTTATGCGTTAGGGATATTAGCATCCAAATTAGTCTAGCCGTTTCAGTGTAAAGGAGTAATAAAAATTACTAACTAACACCCACACATCAACCTTTACATTTTTCATATTAGTGTGATTCAATGTAAAAGGGTCATTACTTGATTAAATTAACTTTTTAGTTATTTGTGGTTTATAAATTCACCTGCTTAATTGAATTTTTCATAGTTTCCAATCGTGAATAAAAAGCTAAGTAACAGTATCGGCAATCGTATAAGCAGCTAAGTGCTAAATAGCGTAGTTTAGAATGGAGCGATAAAAACGTCTATCCAGGTGTAAATTACGCTAAGTCATAGATTTCACTTAATTATCATTGTTTTATTGTGTTTGTACTTAATTATGACTATTTATAGGTCAGCTCACTTCCTACTAGTGGGAAGCATAGATTTTGGGACAGTAAAATGAATATTTTCATCATAAACCGTAGCGAGATATATTAGGCTAAGTGTTACTTGGCGTATTATTCATTGCAGTTCGTAATGGTAAAAATGAAGTATATAACGCTAAGTCGTCATAAATCTAAAACGAACAAGACTTAAGTGGGTCAATATATACCAATTAATAAAGTAGCTATTAAGGTATTTTAATTCCAAATTTCAAAGGAAAATGTCAAAAATCAACGGAGTTATTAAACTTTTTCATTAAAACACGTCTCCTGTAAAGTAGCGAAAAACGAGTTAGCGTAGTGTTCGTAGATAGTGTCGAAATAGTATACTCAATGTACTTAAAACCGTCTAATTGACATCGCCTGTCAGTCTAGTCACTCTACAGACATAATCATTTTCATATCATAGTACATTTCGTGTTCGAATTAACTTTAAAATGTAATAAA
Organism: Acleris laterana; assembly: GCA_963966035.1. Lineage (NCBI taxonomy): Eukaryota > Metazoa > Arthropoda > Insecta > Lepidoptera > Tortricidae > Acleris > Acleris laterana. The sequence continues at coordinate 10,208,386 of OZ014461.1, forward strand.
ATTCCAACCGCAAGTTTTTTTTCAAAGTCGTCAAACAAACGTGGCGTAGTTTGAGGAGAAGAATGTACATTTTTAATTTTTGCTCTAGTTACAGCCCCCCCCCGTGTATATAATCAGTTGACCTGTGTGTTTGTTTACCTTCTCTATGACAAAATATACATAACACAAAACGTTCGTATCCCTCAATAAAGCCATCAAGCAATCTCATCATTGTCCTATAAGACCATCTCGATCTAATTCGGCCGCCATTTTCCCCCAGTTTTTAACAAAGCACGCGGATAATGTATTTACTCAGTGAGCCGTGAGCGGCGGAATCCATCCGACAGCCCAAATGACGAATGGACCTAGAAATCATACAATAAGGAAATGGACCGATTCTTTTTTTTAGGGTTCAGTAGTCACACGGAATGCTTGAGGCCTTTTTGCTGATGTGGGCATTGTCCCGTGTGTGTGGCAGCAGCAATGCATCTTTATTTTATTAATTATTATACTATACTCGCACTGTTGTTACTGCGATGACAGCTGTCATATCAGGCGTCTTAGAGTGGCGTGAGTATAGAGGATTTGACAGAAAAAGCTGCTAAAATTACAGCTATAAATATAAACAAAGTATTTTCTTTTGCGTTTACCAAGCATACCACAAACGGTAGATTCCCTAAAAGGCAAATGAAGGAAGTTCTGGCTTGACTCTATCTGCTAAATATCAATTTATCCTCTAGGTACGTAAAATGTAGTTTATGTATGTATATTTAACTATTTATATATATGTATATGTTTCTGTATCTATGTTTGTAGATATTTGAATGTAGTTTTATGTTAAGTTTTATTTGTTACTGAACGTGTTTTATTCTTCTTCTTGTACACTTGTTTACTCGTTGCACAACCTTTCACTCTCCTTAATCTCTCAAGGGTTAGCTGGAAGAGATTCCTTAAAGGGATAAATTCGCCTTTATAATTTTTTTTATATTAATTGTGTTGTTATGGTTTTTCTTTTGGACAATAAAGTGTTTACATTACATACATACATACATATTGTATTAAATATGGAACCGCCGGTGCGCGACTGACTAAAGTGCTTACCGGTTTTTTTATTGTAATATTTAATATACGAAACCCTAAAGAATTACGTCCTCAGCTTCACTTGACCTGTTTTTATCTCTTTGTGGTATTAGGTGGCTATGTAAACGACCTAGATGTCGGTTTTAGGGACGTTTGGATCGCAATATTGATTTGGTAACATAACCTGCTTATAAATAGTAAAACTGGTATACTTGCATACATGGTATTTATGTCCTTACGACTGTTTGGTAATATGATCGTACTTTTTATAGCATTTTTGGTGCGATGACGTCAAATGACACACGACAGCGACCTAGGGTTGTCGACGTGTATAATATGATTGACGTTTAAAATTATGTAATATTGTGTTGTCATTGGAAATCTAACACATTTTCTTTACTTAATCACTTATTATGATTTATTACTATAACCCAAAATTCCTCAAATTTTTCTGAGGGTATGCTGACGATTAATTTTCGTAATTTTGATTGCCCTGTCGAACAAGAGCAACATTTATTGAAACTGTGTTACATTTTCTCTTGCCTTGTGCAGGGTCCGTCCAGATCGCTACCACCATCTTATCCATTAACCTACCGCCAAACAGCAGTGTTCGCATTGTTGTGTTCCGGTTTGGGGATAAGACAGCCGGTGAAATGACTAGCATAGAGGCATTCCATCTTAGTCCTCAGGGTTGGCAACGCATTTGCAGTCTTAGGATTGCATTACAGTCTTATGAATGCGAATGTCTATGGGTCACAGTGTCCACTTTCCATCAGGTGGCCTGTGTGTTCGTTTGTCTTCTCCATGCCATAAAAAATAATGGGTTGTGCTTTACATGTTCTGAAAATATTTTATGTTTTCTATTCCATTCGTTTCATAATCAATCGCAACTGGGATTGCTCAAAAAAAAAAAGTCACGGTTTTTACTTTCTAATTCGAAAGAATAGAAAATTTTAACACACCAATTTCATTAATTTTGTATTTGACCCAATAGTTTTGTTTAAATATATTTATTTATTTAGCAAGCATGACATGATTATTTTAAATTTGGGACGGCATTTTCTAATAAATTACAACAATTAAATGACATCTAATGAAAAAAAGTGATTGTAATAGTGTATTAAAACATTATACTCGTATTTCAAGCTGTTTACGCCTAACCCATAAGATACACTTAGGAGGGCTTCAAGCCGAAAACCAAAGTCAAACAAAGGTTAAAATAAGTATACTTTTGTCGAAATATCCAAAATAGATAAATATTTCAAAAACCTAATAATGCAGAACGGATTTAAAACCCTATTCCTCGAAATGGTTTTCGAATTGGAGTACCTAATTGTAAAAATATGAACAATCCCAATTGGTTAAAAAACGAAAGGAATAGAAACGCTAGTTAGCGTAGTGCATCTTGGCAAGGTCCTCTGACCGGTAAACGATTATCGAAAGCTGTCAAAATTTATGGAATTCACGTAAGCGCTCGACGCAACCATCCGACTGTTAGGTTAATGCTATAGCGATATCGATCGCCGAATAATAATAATATCAGGAGTCAATCTCACACCAATCGACCCAGTCCCAAACTAAGCTCTAGGCTTGTACTATGGGTACTAGACAACGATATAAATACTTATATAGAGAAATATAAACTTAAATACATAGAAATTATCCATGACTCAGAAACAAATATTCGCGCTCATCACACTAAATATCTGCCCTTACCGGGATTCGAACCCAAGACCACTAGCTTCGTAGGCAGGGTCACTACCCACTAGGTCAGCGCGTCGTCAAAATGCATCTTGTCCAGGGACAATTTTTCTACTCTATGATGATACAAAATGTCGTCATCAAAATTTTTACGTGCTAGGAGATTTTAGTACCTACTAAATTCAGACACGGGGGCGCTATTGCATTCGCGATACAAAGTTTATCGATAGCAATACGATAACGTTACTTAGAACTTAACGTAACGATGCTAAGCAAATGTTTTTATGATTTGAATGAATTTTTTGAGTAATTTATGTTTGTTATTTTATTAAATTTTATAATATTTCAAATCAAAGCAGATTTTTTGTGATAATATTGTACGTCCGAAACGGGCAAACTGTTGATACCTACTAATTACTTTATGACATGTTATAACAATGTACACAGTTTTGACAATAAATGATTATCTTATCTTATCTTATCTTATCTTAGAAGGTTACAGTTTGTGCATGAGGTAAGTACCGTTCCTTTTTAGAATTCCGGACCCGAAGAGTGTTTAATGGGACCCTATTCATATGACTATGAATTGACTACTAACTCCGTCCGTCAGTCCATCCGTCTTAAAATTAAAAAGACTAAAAATATTTTGCACCGTAATTGATTGTGTTTTTAACCGTCTTCAAAATATGCGTCATTAGGGCGGATTTACTAAAAAAAAATTTTTTCAACGTATTTTTATTGTTTTGTAAAAACAGTAAAGCATACAAGCATACAAATTTAGTATGATTATACCTACTGCAAACCTTGAAGAAAAAAACAAATACAAAAACTTGACAAGTCCAAGTTTGAATTGAAAATAATAAAACCTACTGTGCAGCGGTACGGTACCCTCAGCGCTAGAGTCCGAATTGACTTGACCCTGTTTAACCAGGAGTTAACGAAAGCTGGAACAATTAAAAACCACCCATTTTGAGAGGTTATTGTACGCCTTGTTACTCGTGATTGGCCAGAAACAATAGAAAAAGCCACGAAACAAAAGAATAACAAAAAAACCGTTTGTTGGTCAGAACATTCCAATTTTGAAAAGAATACATACGAGTCTGTAGCTGTGGAAATTGGAAAAACCCGGAAAGAGCATGTCGGTGTGTTCAGTGTAGGGTTCCATTGTTGTTACTACAAACATAAAATGTTAAAAACCAGAAGTATAAGTAAAGTTTAGTATTCATTTGTTGATCTATAAGAGCAGTAGGTAAGTATAAACAGAAGAGGGAAGATATTGATAAGGCACTTGTTACGACACGATAGTTTCATCAAAAATATCATACAGGGAAAATAGAAGGCAAAAGGGGCAGAGGACGACCCAGACGAAGTTACATTGAGCAAGTGAAATAGAAAGTTAAGGTCGTGTTGTATCAAGATGTCAAGAACCTAGCAACCAATAGAGAGGAAAATGGAGGACTCTCCACCGACCAGAGCTCTTTAGTTATGATGATGATAAGGTAAGTAAATAAATAAATAAATATAAGGGGGGACAATCTCACACCAATTGACCTAGTCCCAAACTAAGCTCTAAGGCGTGTACTATGCGAAACTACTTGTATAATTATTCATAGTTTGACTATGGAACCCTAAAAGCAAACACATATAGGCTGAACCGACTTAGTTCGCTTTTGCATATGTGTGCGAAACTGTAACCATCAGTCCATCAGTACCCTTACCATGAGCTACAATTACCGTACTCGCTAGCGGGTTGAGTACTCTGTCTTTGCACTCTTGCTCCTTGCACTCTTTAAGGATACTTGTGAGGTCTGCGAGGGACAAAGCATTCAACTCGCTAGCAACTAAGTTAATTGCAACTCATGGTAATGGTACTACTACCCTTACCATGAGCTACAACCGTACTCGCTAGTTAGAGAGACTCCGTAGTATTATAGAGTGCAAGGGACAGAGCATTCAACTCGCTAGCGAGTACGGTAATTGTAACTCACGGTGAGGGTACAGTGTGGGCAAGATGCAAACGCTGTTAACGTTTCTATTGGTCTCTTTTTGAACCAATAGGGAATATTCATAACGTTTTTTCACAGCTTCAGTTAAAGCTGATTTAAATAACAAACAGTTTTTTTTAAATCGCTATAAAAATTACCAAAACCACCAATAAATGGTAATGGTGACGCGATTGGTTTAAAAACGAAACGAATAAAAACGCTACTTGGCGTAATGCATAGCAGGGAATGCAATTTAACAGGCTATTGGCCGGTTTTGTATGAAAATAATCGGTTGAAACCGGTTATAACCGGTTATTTGGATTCCATAATAGCAGCTCGGGCCTACTGAGATCCTGGCCAAGACGCGAACGCTGATAACGTTTCTATTCTCTATCGACTCAAAATGTAGGGAGTTTACATAGCGTTCGACGTGATTTGTCATCATACTCATAGAACAAATACTTCCCCTTCCAGGATCAAACCTGGGACCAATTATGCTAACTATGTCGTCAACAATATCTCTCATTTTTGACTTTTAATTCTGAAACGGTCATTTTCCACTATATCTAAAAACTACACCTATTAAAATTCCTCTTTTTCAGACAACGCTTTGATTTATATCCAAAAGGCAGGACTAGTTTTAATTGTAACGTTGGAAATATCATCGCCATGTTGCAGAATAACCAAACTAATTGGAAAATAAAGGCAGACTGTCATATCAACATCACACACCAAATGCATTTATATGACTTCCAGCTTTACCTCTATTATTCAACTGGGTATTATCATATTTCCTTTGACATAATTGCGTATTGTTTATAAGCCTGCCGCCATTATTATCACGTTAATATACATACATATATACAATGACATAACCTCACGCCTTTGTTCCCAGAGTGGAGTAGGCAGAGCTACAGAATTACCTACAACTCAAAAAACTTGTACACTTAAACTTAGATGTTTACCAGTGTATTAGTTACAAGCCCATCTCCTAACAGTACGACAAGCCTTTATTCCCTTAGTTGCCTCTAACGACATCCATGGAAAGACAGGGAGCAGCACTATTCTAACCCAGCAACCACACGGGACAAATCAAGTGAATAAGAACTATCAAAACGATGTCAACACAATAACATATCCAAGGCAATATGGTTTTATCCAGTAGAATTACTTGCAAAACATTGTCAAAGTTTTGGAAAGTAGGTATCTCTTTTATACAAAAATCAAGAACTTGACAGTTTTACCATTTAAGAAGTTTTTCGACGATAGTAATTCTGCGCGATCTCTCTTTGTTTAAAATTCAAGCCCTTGTCGGTGAAGTAATCGCCAACCACTCCGATCTTCTGTCAACTGCTTGCCTTTCTCATACGTAACATTCTTAAAAAGGGTACGAGTCGACTTAACTCGTAGTAAAAAAGGATATATACATGAACGGAGAATACTACACTTAAACCCTTTTTCACTTGATCTTCAGAAGACTTTTTCACTAGGATCCCAGAATTTTCGTCTTTATTTGCTCAAAGTAATTGTTACTTGGTCTCCCGCTACCTTTTCTTCCTTTTTCTTTCCATGATTATCTTGATATGATTAAGGAATAGCTTGTGTCGTAGCAGAGGTCCTATCATAATTTCCTCTTCTACGAGTATTTTCGAATTTGCGATTAAATTCTGGCCATGTGGAGTCATCAAATATCTGACATGCTTTTATCCATGTCCATATATTCCAAAATGGCGGCGGACACAAATCATAATTTAGCCCGGGCGTTAACGCGCACCTTGATGCATCACAAAAAACCCGGCAATTTCTCTCCCGTCCATGTCAAAGGACAGCGCTCAATCACCTGACTTCTGTGGTGAAGCCACGACGTTAGCGAGTTTCTCAATTTCCGCTTGATCTACTCTAATATTTAAAGAGGAAAGATTTTTATTTTTGTATTTTTGTGTGTGTGTATGATTGTAATGAACAAAGTCAAAAACTACTGTGACAATTTCAAAAATTCTTTCACTATTGGAAAGCTACGTCGCGCAACAGCTAGTAAACTATAAAAAGAATAGGGAACAATAACACACAAACCAACGTAACTTAACCTTGATTTTTAAGAATCGGACTTTTTTTTTTTGAAATATACAAGAAACAGTTGAATCGTGGTTTAAGTTTGGGGTTAATTGCAACGTTCTTCTACATGGTTATTTTGACTTTCGAACACACGCTTCTAAAATGTCGGCCCGCTAGTCCCAATACAAACTAGTGCATTTAAATCCATACAATAGGTAGGTAGGAAGTATTTTTTATAATATTAAGATAAAAGTTTGGACAAACTTATTACTTCTGTCACAATAATATTATTTTAACAAAAAAAAAGTTAAGCAACATCACGATAATAGCAACGCAAAAAATACAACCTCAACATTACAATATCTTACCACGGACCTAAAATAATACTGACGTATTACCTAGTCTAATCATGAGTGGCTGTTGTGCTTTTAAACTAATATAATTCTGAAAGTTAACGAAAAGATTTTTATTAACTAGCTACACCCTTTTCTTCATATGGTGGAGGTGCGGGGTAGATACCCGCTCGCTAAATAAAAGCAGTGCTCGACCCTGAGAGTAATTAAATAAGCCCGCGTGGTGGCAATTCCCAGAGGAAGGGAAAATATAAAATATACAAGTGGTAAGGTAGAACTAGATATTACTATTTTTGTGTCTTCCCCATAGAATGTTTTCGACGTGTAGAATGGCGGCGAAAAAATTCAATGGCTTGTCGGACGTAGAAGATTTTGTAATTCAATTTGACGCCATTGGCATTATAAAATCATGGACGGACGAGCAAAAGAAATACGCAATTGCCGCATATTTAGAAGGACCAGCATTACACTGATATAAAACTAATTATACTACATTTACATCATATGAAGTACTGGTAACCGGAATGAAGGCGCAATTCACTTCACAAACAGATTACGCGCAGAAGTTCTACTACAGAAAGCAACAGCAACAAGAAACGCTCGTAGAGTATTTTTACGCCTTGGAAAGCTTAGCAGCGAAGGCGGAAATCAAGGACGCCTCTCGACCACGGTGCGAGGCACGATATTGTAGTAGCTGTTGTGCTTTTAAACTAATATAATTCTGAAAGTTAACGAAAAGATTTTTATTAACTAGCTACACCCTTTTCTTCATAAGTGAACAATGCAAAGTGACTGCATGACGTAAACTGTCACTCGTGCTGTGGCTCGGCGCGTTGTCTTACCTACTGTATCTGTGTTGTAAAAGTGCCGACCATGCATGCTTCACACCTTTTTAGTTCAACGTTACGTTCATATTTTTTTTTAGGTCTTTGTATCTTTCATAAAAAGTGATAGCACGCGTTTTAAGCCAAAAAGGTAGTGGGTAAGTTTGTATGAAGAAAATTATATATTTTTTTTCCAGTGGTCATGATATGAATATTTAAATATACGTGTATCTACTCCGATACACTTTAGGGTATTACATAAAATAACACAATTTGTTTATTTTGAATAATTCTGTCATCAATTTACCATGACCTTCACCTTGAAAATTTGACTTTTAAAAGTGACAACACTTTTACCCATACCCTTTTAATTTAGTTTGTGAAATGGGCATGAAACCTTATTTTATTATTTTAAAGTTTTAATATGAGTTAGGCCGCTTTTCAACAAATTGGAATATAGCTTACTCCGAGGCTTACTTCAGCGCTTAATCTAGGTATAAGGCCTTATTCCAGTTTAGTCGAATGCAACCTCAATTGAATGCTTTTATTTCTTACCTAGCTTCGCTCCGGCTAAAAAATTGCCTGCCCATTCGGAATAATGTACTTTTCAAACGGTGACAGAATTTTCCGAATACGTTCCGTAATTCCGGGGATTTCCTGTTGGATATATACAAACTCACAAAATTAGCTCTACCTCTTTATTATATTAAATTAAGATTTAAAGAAGGTAGAGTGAAATAATTAATAAAGAATCCGACACATGACAATGAATAGATTCAGGCTAATTGGAAGAATGTTAAAACTTTGACAAAAAAAACAAGGCTATGGCTGTTTGACGATTGAACTTTTAATTTAAACGAGGTTGTGAAAAATATTAAGAAGCATTCCCAATTTTGATGGGATTCAAGTTGATGCAGAGATAAAACGTTGAAACAGTTTTAACCGCATCAACAAGGTAACAAAAACGTAGCCTAGAAAAACAAAAAAAAACACACTGTATATTCCGTGGCCCCAAAAAAGATTCGACTGCATCTGCCTGTGACAAATGAACGCGGTTTTTAAAGCACAACCAACATTCGCGTTCTCTTACTACCTTGTTTACCGGCCATAAAGCCTTATCTCGCCTTTATAGAGCATAATTTAGCACAACTCGTGTGTCTTTTAAAATGGCGAGAAGATGAAGTGGCAAGCATAAAGGGTGTTTAACTTATGTGCCGGAAAATAAAACCAGGCGATTATGATTTCCATTTACATGTCTTTTCTGAATAAAGTTTGGAAAAACAGAGGCATTATAAACGTTGAAGTTTCTAAGCGCTTACCTAACATTGGTTATTGTAATCAAACTGTAAAATAACTTAATTTCGGATCAAATTCATTAGCAAAGGTAAAAGTAATTTTGAGCGAACTTAAACAAGGAAATATAATTAATATTAATTTGAAGGGAATTTGAGAGAGATCTGTGATTAAGATTTAGGGCAATCTGTTTTGATGGAGGTCGGAATTTTCAATTGGCGATTTGTAAAGGAAGCAAATTGAAGAGAGCAAAGGGTCATGATGTTTTTTATAACCGACTTTTATAATGAGGACGGTTTAATAGGAGTTCGGGCCTGGATGTTGAAAAAGTTACCTGTTATAAAAAAATCAAGGACATTTAAAGATAAAGATAAAGATAAAGATATAGAGACATTTATTCGCAACAATACAAAACAACATTAGGTACATAGATACAAAAAATAAGACACAGAAACAGTTGCGAAACGGTCCCAATTCAGCTGCTAGCCGTAAAGCCAGCACTGGTCTTCCGTTAGAACAGCTTGGTGAAGAGACGGAAAGTGACACACTTAACACAAAATAACATAAATTGAAAAACATCAAGGATCAAAATTTAAATCATTTGTTCGAGATTATCTCGAACGAACATAAAAATTACACCATTACCATTTAATTTCCAGTCCTTATAATACAAAAATAACTGGTTTTAACTAGATTTCGGCAAGGAACAGAATACTTTACACCTTCAGTCCCGGCTATGAATATTACAGCGACCATTCCACCACATAGACCACTGCTCAAATATGCCGACACCACAGCTGAAGTTGCAGATTTTACTGACATTCCGCTTTGTGTTGACTAAGTTTTAATTTTTAACTAGCGACCCGCCCTCGTTTCGCTTCGGTTTATGTGTATTCTGTAACACCCGTATATAAACCAGAATCTATTATACATTATTGACGACGCGCTGGCCTAGTTGGTAGTGACTTTGCCTACGAAGCTAGTGGTCCTGGGTTCAAATCCCGGTAAGGGCAGATATTATTAGTGTGATGAGCACGAATTTTTTGTTCCTGAGTCATGGATGTTTTCTATATATTTAAGTATATATTTCTCTATGTAAGTATTTATATCGTTTTCTAGTACCCATAATACAAGCCTTGAGCTTAGTTTGGGACTAGTTCAATTGGTGTGACATTGTCCCCTGAAAAATAAATAAATAAAATAAAAATAAATAAATAAATATTAACCTTCCTCTCGAATCGCGCTATCTATTGCTTTTTAAAGGAGGAATTCTGGCCGCTGGCTAGCTGATACAGCGAAAGTGTATAAGTAGTCGTTTTAAATTATGTTATGGATGTTAGTCTATAAGATTTTTGTTAATATGGGCCTTGTAGTCTGAAATATAGTTTATTCTATTCTAATCCATTGCTGAAAACTGCTTTAAAATCTGTTGAGTAGTTTAAAATAACTAAGCGAACAGACAGTGGAAGAGACTATATTTTTATATGTAAAGATAAGATAATTTTAAAAACAAAAATTTCGTCTTTTTTATTCTTTGCTCATAATAATTATTATTAAATAATGTTCCTGATAGCTGATCCTACCTTAACCTTGCTTCTTACTTCGTAGGTAATACTTATTGTTCAATTAAAAAAAACATTATTTTCCTTTACTCTTTTCACAGTGCACGGCCAATTTTGGGCTCCCCTTTTTCCATTGTTCATTGTATCATACTGCACGTTTTTACTGCACCCATATAAATTCCATACCAACAGCCACGGAACATGGAAATATTTTCATGAAAAAAAAACTAGCAGAACAATACCGTGTTAGAGAACGTTACGTCAAACTCGAACTAGATTCGCGTGTTCTTCATAACTATAGATAAAATCAAATTGGATGACAACGCAAAACAACAATCAACGAAACAAGCAAGTCAAGTTAACTTTTAACAACTTGACAGATACTTCCGCTAAGTAGAGAAACTTTTATCCACCCTGTATTATTGCACTAGCTGTGTAGTTGGCAGCGTAAGACAAATTACTAGCTCGTAGTTTACTCGAAGTGATCTACTTAGTCGCTAAGCCAGTGGACTCTCTGATATACTTGAGGCAAGTAGATAAAGAAGTTATAACACTTTACTTGAAAAGTTTGTTATAGTATAACAGGGTAATAAGTTACGTAATGAAAAGACTGGCGAAGAGGCGTTTCAGCTTCGTTCTCTTGGCAATGGATTTACAAGTGTATAAAGGCCTCAGAGTGAATTTATCATCAGGTAGCTTCCTGTGCTACTAAGCCTTTTCCATGTTAACTATTAAAAAAACTACAATGTAATAGTGACCCCTACTTTAAGAGCTGAAGCTTTAGTTTTTAAACCAATCGCGTCACTGGTAGCTGGCGTGATACGAAAAGTCACGTGATGTACCAGCGACGCGATTGGTTTAAAAACCAAACGAATAGAAACGAATAGTTAGCGTAATGCATCGTGCTTGGGCTCTCTGATATCTCTTAAACGGTTTTTTTTTTATATAAATCCTAGCTAAGAACTAGAAAATAATTTTACATAAGTCAAGTAATCGTTTTCGACGCGACTCTGCGCTATAGTTTGAAATTTTAATAGAACATTTTGAAAATGACCTTAAATTTAGAACTACTAATAATTAAACCTAAGCTGACGAAATGAAAAAAAAACGATAAATATAAAAAACAAAAAAATAATGTTCAGTTTAATGATAGGTACGCAAAAGTCTTACTAGTATATTAAATACAACCAAATACCGTATATTAATTAAATACCAGCAGGTAATTTAGCAAAAATAAATACCGAAACCAAATAAATGTTACGAAAAAAGAGTAAGCTAATACACCTGACCTACGTCGGTATGTTTGTGACACAGGTAAATAACATGTTTCTCCGTAACGCTCTCTGAAAAGGTTTTTCTGTGAATATAATGATTTATTCATTATCCTGTATATTACTGTAGTTAAGAGAAAAAGGTAATAGGATTATCTTCTCTGAACTCCAAAAGACAAATACAAAATACAAAAACCGGTGACCACCGGTGACCGGTGGGGTCCGGTCGTCCGGTGGGTTTTGTATTTTCTGCAAATTATTTGTGAAAGAGAATCAACTCAACATACCTGTAAAAAAGTTTTAATATACAATAAAAGTGTAATAATGGCAGATGTGCCCTTTTTATGATAAATGTAGAAATAATAAACCATTTAAATTGTGGTTACATAATTATCAACCAAAGTTTTTGGTAATTCTGTTACTCTTCCTACCCCATTCCCATCTGGGAATGAAGACGTGAATTTATGTATGTATGATATGTACAGTCAACCAATTTGATTTCTAGGCCACTTTGGACTATGTTAAAGTGACGTTGTCAACCAAAACGTAAGAGACTCCCTATGATTTGGTTTACAACGTCACGTTGACAAAGTCCATAGTGGTCTAGGAATCAAATTGGTTGACTGTACAAACGATTAATTAAAAAATACCTGTGCTATTCTACTCGGTAAAAACCATAAAGTTTTTGACTTGTTATCGTATTGTCAACATTTTGATAGCTCTTATTTACTTGACAGTATTGACGGCCAAGTTAAAAACAATGGCATAAGGTCGAAAACGATTTGGATTTTACCATCTAGAATACAGGCGTTGGACGCGTTCATATGAAATTATAAATAAAGCAATGTTCATAAAGTATGAGTTAAAAAATACCTGCATAATCGCATCACTGGGTTAAAATAGTATCAACTCTAATTACTTGCTAGTTTGGTTTAAAGTTTATAGTAGTTGTATTAAAGTTGATTTTTAAATACAAATACCATCATGACAATGACGGGTGACAGGTGACATTTCAGTGTACACTGGGCAACTTATGTGAAACCCAGAGGTGTATCAGCGTGAACTTTGCAGTGTATACCGAATTGTCATCTGTCACATGTCACTGTCAAGATGGTGAAATAGGGAGCTGGTGATAGGACCTTGTGCAGGATCTGTCTCAATTGCTACCACCATAATTCTGGGGTTCTAGTAAAAAACGGTATAACTCTCCTGAAGATCACGTGAAAAAGGGTTTAAGTCTAGTGTACTCTGTTTATTTATACACCCTTTTTTAGTACGATTTAAGTCAACTTACACCCTTTTTTCTAAGACTCCAGAATCATCATAAATCCTATCACCAAGCAGCAGTACTATTGTGTTGGATAAGACAACTGGTGAAATAATTAGGATATATTCATTCCTTCTTAGTTCTTAGCGGTTTTGTGTTGTCTTTGATGGTAGCTTATTGTTCATTAAACAAAGTTTATACAAATTTTAACCTTCACTTTGGTTAAATTATCGTGTTATTATGAAACTACCTAATATTACGCTACAAAAAAACAAATCCGTATAAATAAGTTTTTGTCCAATACTCTAGTGAAACGTAACAGATAATTATTTTTAGTAAATCAAATTTAATAACCACTAGTACATATTTTACAAAAAACAAAGCCAGTGTTAAAAAAGTACTCCACTTTTATAAAGGTTATTTTAACTAATAAAAAAGGTATTCCCAGACATCAGCGTTTCCATTTATCGTACTTTGTGCAATTGCAGTTTACTTCTACGCATTTTTTTTACATTTTGCTTTTTTCCGGTTATTGATATCACTGGCCGGCAGTAATTTTTACTTTGTGATATTGTCATCTTGTAATTGAAAAATAGTGTTGTTTTTTATTATTATGCCTGTAGATTCATTCGCAAATATTAAAAACATAAAAGGTGTTACGGGTCAAATAAGAGCGTAGATATTCACGAATGGAGCTTCTAAAAGGGCGTATTCGCAGTTAGTACCTTTAGCGGTAACTTTTGCAAAGAAAAAAGCAATCATATTTTCTTCTAGAAGTTCTGCAAAAAGTAACTAGGTACTGCGAAATTTTTTTTCAACATAGAAATCAAGCAGTAGCAGGACTATATTGGGTTTGAATTAGTTCCTACTAAACAGACGTATGTGCCGTTTTGGTGCGTGAGACCGACTAAAACTAAATGACTTTTTATGGAATACTACCTCCTGCCCGCGGTTTTATCCGCCTAGATTTCGATTATTGTTATTCCTTTGGGAACTTTCTTTTCTAGAATAAGGTAGCATAATCTGTCATTCCAGAGTATAAGCTATCTCCATTCCAAATTTCATCCAAATCCGTACAGCCATTGCAGCGTGAAGAAGTAACAAACTAACACACACACACACAAACTTTCGCATTTAAAATACTAAGAGGACAAAAGTACCAGAGGGCCCAGACAAGATGCATTACGCTAACTATCGTTTCTATTCGTTTAGTTTTTAAACCAATCGCGTCACTGGTAGATCACGTGACTTTTCATAATAATTATCACGTCATCTACCAGTGACGCGATTGGTTTAAAAAGTAAGCGAAGAGAAACGTTAGCTAGCGTAGTGCATCTTGTCTGGGCTCTCAGATGGTAAGTAGAATCCGAGTTCCAATAGACAATCACAAGACTGCAATCTTAAGTCTACAAAAGCCTTGTCAAACCTAAGGACTAAGGTCTCATACAAACTGCTCTTAAGAACTAACAATTTCCATTTAATTCCTCGTAGCCCTTAGAGAAACAAGCCTAAAAAAGCATCTCCTAAACTCCGTTTATAGCCTGTACCGATGAAATTATTGGCTATGCCTGTGAACACAGTTAACAAAATACAGTAACCCAGGAACAAAATTATATTTATTGTTTTCTTATTACGTTATTTTTATGGAAAAATATAACTTATATGTACTTTTGGAGTATATTAATTTTTGCAATGTTCAAAAGCAAACTCTAGTTTTTATTGAAAACGCGGTCACCAGTAATACAACACCAATAACACAACTGTTATCACGCTTTGGTTACAAACTACTATTTCAATTATTTGAACACCCATTTTTCATCATTATTGTTTAGTCCATTTGTTGATTGGTCGAGTAAGCGTTACTTTGTTTTTATACAGTTCAATCATATTACCAAGAGGAGAAGTGTTATAAAAGGTCCTATTTTTTACAATATTTTTTTCGTATGTCTGTCATAAAAGTTTTGCTAGCCATTTTTTTTTTTTCCATTTCTCCGCAGTACGTTAAAGTAGACTCATTGCATTAAATTTGGATTAATTTTGACGTTACACCAAAAAAGTCGACTCCCTAGCAGTAGTAATAAGCATACATAATTTTAACATGGTTACTAATAGAGTATAAAATGCTTCTACTGCTACGGTAAGCTGCCTTTTTTACCCGACGACTGCGTCAAAGGTCACAAGGAGGGTTATGTGTTTGACCTGTATGTATGTCTGACTCTATGTTCCCTCGTAACTACGAAACGGCTAAACCGATTTTAATAAAATAAATAAGTAGTTAGATAGAATTGTCTTAAGCAATAGAGTGTCATAGGCAATAGTGTCATTAAAAAAAATTGAGAAATTGAAGAAAAAAAAAATTGTTTTAAGAAATAGTGTTATTAAAAAAATGAGAAATTGAAGAAAAAAAAATGTTTACTTACATGATAATTAAATTGGTAAGCATATTAGCCTGAATGTGCAAAATTACAAAATTATCAAAAATTTTTTGGAGTTGTTGGTAATTCTGTAGCTCTGCCTACCCCACTCTGGGGACGAAGGCGTTAGTTTATGTACGTATATTTGCCAGTAACATTACTTTGACAACGGTTTTTTAAAGCTTGCTTTTTATTAAACTTGTTAGTATTACGGCAGCATTAGTTTAGTCACGATCATTTTGTACTGTTTTTAATTACTACAAAAACAAAAGGTTGTCTCAAAAATTATTTATTGACAGTCATTTGTTATCTGTCCATTGCTCTCAAGTGTCATACTGTGTATAACTTTGCTATATTTTAATAGGGCAAGCTACTCCAAAGATTGGCCGTTCGATACAGGGTCAATCATTCCGCCATTTTGATGTTATGGCGGTCCCACATTAAACTTTACTACCGCATTATATTTTTTGAAGAGCTATGGTGTTGAACCTTTGGGGATAATCCATTATTTTTAACGGCAGCTTTGTGTTGATAATTTGATATACTTATGTATTTTTACTCATAACAATTTATGTATTTGTCTAAATATTATAAATGCAAAAGTTTGTGTGTTACTCATTCAAGCTACAACGGCCGGATTTGCATTCAATTTAAAATGGAGACAGTCATACTTATATACGGGGTCTGAATAAACTTAAAACAAAGGGCTACTTTAATCCCGATTTTTTTTTAATTTAACGCAGTTTTAAGCTAGTATTATCATTTTAGTTTGTCCAAAAGCAAATTGTGTGAGCGTGAACGCTAAATAAATGGTAAATGATACTATTCATAGCAATTTACCAAAGATACTTTTATTTTTCATAGTTTATAACAAAATCGCTTTCCACCGTCTGTCCCTCTGTTTGTACGCTTAGATCTTTGAAACTACGCAATGGATTTTAATGCAGTTTTCATCAATAAGTACATGTAGTGATTCAAGAGAAAGGTTTTCATGTATAATTTTGGATAATGTACAGGTTCTACAGAAAAGTCACATAAACTGAAGCGAAGGTGGGACGTGTAGCTATTATAATTAAATTGTATGTATTAAGTAAACACAAGCTTCTGCCCGCTACTTCATCTGCGTAGATTTTAATGATCTTTATTCCCTCGGGATTTTTTATTTTTTTCGGGATATAATGAATCCTATGTTTTAATCTAGTGTATAAGCTAACTGCATTCCAAAATTCATCTAATTCCGTTTAGCCGTTGCAGCGTGAAACAGTAACAAAAATCCATACATACAAACTTTTGCGTTTGTTATATTTTTGTAAGGATTCCTTAACACTTATGGCAGACAAACGATAACATGTCAAAAGACATACAGATATATCGAATAATATAAGTAGGTACAGTCGGCCAAAAATGTGGTCTACCACCCTACGGTTGAAGGTCATTTGCACGTCATGATACAACAAGTTCGATTTTCCCATGCAATTATATTATAATAGTGACAAGTGTCAACCTTAGCGGTTATCTCTCAGAAACTTTACTCAAAACTTTCTTGGCCGAATAATATACTAACTAATTGAGTTATAAATAATATAGCAACTAATATGTGTATTCCCAACTAGAACTAAGATTTTCAAGGATTTAGGTGAATTAGATAAAGTCCCTGGGCTTTACTAACACCGCAATTCGCCTAAAGTTTACAAGACGACGTAGAACTTTGCCGCTTTTAATTATTCCAGCTTCGTTTGGAGGCCGCATTTACCACAGGGTGTTTGACTTGTAGGGCCACTGAAGAAATTAAATATTAAACAATTTGAATAAATTGAAATAAAACATTATATTTAGAAGGGCATTACGTAGGTTTAATGGCAAAGCAAAAACAGGCGTTTTTTTAATTTTTATATGCTTTTTTTAACTATAAAAAACTTTCTCACACTTGATGTTTGTGAATTCGCTACGAAATGGCGGCTTTGTGTCAGAATCGACAGTTACTTATTTATAAATACTCAATACAAAGAGTAAAATTTTAAATAAAGGTGGTGCTTTCAAAGTCGGATTTACTTCTTATACAAGTATTATTATACTATTTTATTAATTTATTTATTTTGGATTTACTTAAAAATAATAAACGAAACAAAATTGATAACGAATGTAAAACACAGCTTAAGCGTAACCTACTTATGTCAAAAAGCGATGTTTTAAAACTACAGGCTGTTCATTGTTCTTACAAAGTAATTGTTGTTATGCCAAAAAAAATACGACTTTCGACGACAATGCAAATAAAATCAGCACGGATGATTTTACAGGCAAAAGGACAAGTTTAGTTAAGCTAAATACTCAAAGTGTCAAATGGAAAGAGAGGACGCAGAAATCCGCGCAATTTTCCAGGAATTTATGAAGCTAGCGTTTTCATCGAAGTATAGACGAGTTATTTAAAAAGCGTTAATATAATGCAGCTTTGAGCTTGTAAAGCAATAATTTTCATTGCTAATAAAATCTCAACGAAACAAGCAGATAAAGTAAATTTAAAAATTAAGTATATTTAAAACATGAGCTTACAAAGATGTTATTTAATGTCTATTGAGTTTTAGAATTCAGTTTTTTTTACTGGTTGTGAAATTCTGCGTCAAAATCCGTTCAGTAAGTAGTAGGTTGAAATATCTGCCAAAGCCAGCTAAAGAATAACACCCCTGAAAGGATTGGAATGAAGTTGAACCACGAACAAAATTTGATCTCGCGTCGCGCTGGTGACATGCTAGCCGTGTGAAAGGGGCTTTTAGAGAAGATACGGTTTTTTACCTTTAAAAAGCGTTTTGAAACACCCTGTTTCATTTCCGGGCAGTGGCATTTACGCGAATACAAGTTAACACCCTGTGAATGCATACCATAATATCTTTCCTGGATAAATAATAATGAATCATTAAAAGCCTTTGAAATGTTATTATTTCGGATTTATATTGTAATAAGTACCAACTTAGATTTTACTTCTAATTAAACTTGGACGACGCGCTGGCCTAGTTGGTATATAGTGACCCTGGCTACGAAGCTAGCGGTCCTGGGTTCAAATCCCGGTAAGGGCAGATATTAGTGTGAAGAGTGCGAATATTTGTCCCCGAGTCATGGATGTTTTCTATATATTTAAGTATATATTTCTCTACATAAGTATTTATATCGTTGTCTAGTACCCATAATATAGGTACAAGCCTTGAGCTTAGTTTGGGACTAGGTCGATTGGTGTGACATTGTCCCCTGATATTTATTATTAAAAAAAAAACGTTGAGAGAAGTAACTGTAGTATTGCGAGGGTGTTCACTATGTGTCCATAGGCTGGGGACACGTTGTATAATAATCCAATTGAAGTGGCAATGTCAACACTTTTACGTTATAATAATATCACAAATGTATTTGCGGTGAATAACATTTGGTTTATAACCATACACCGGATTGACGGGGGCAAAAATGTACCAGTGCTAGTGATTTATTAAATGTCGACTAAATTTATCGACATCGGTAAAAAACTATTTTTAATCATCATTATTATAAGTAATGGCCAAGTTTGAATACCTTTTAACAATGTGCAAACCTCTTATATTTTATACTTATCGCAACTATAATCAACCGCTGTCTGACATTGACTCTGGACTCGAGTCAGTTTTGACATCCGTTGAAATTACATTAGCATTCCGACAAATAGAAAATCATTTTTGTTTTTAAGTCGGTTAAAAATGCCTCGAAATCAAAAGGTCCGTTTTCATGGAAAGCTGATTATTCAGATATAGAAGACAACGGTACGACTTACTATTGCAAGAAAAAAAAGATCCATATGTCATGAAAAAAGTGGTCGATAAACTTAGTCGATATAATGAATCACTAGCACTGGTACATTTTTGCCCCCGTCAATCCGGTGTATGATAATAATCCAATTTAAGTGCAATGTCAACACTTTTACGTCATAATAATAATTATCACAAATGTATTTGCGGTGAATAACATTTGGTTTATACGAGTAACTCAGTGATTCGTCAATATGGTAAAACGGGCAGAACCTTTCGCCAGGCTCTATTCGGGCAGCCGATATTTTATACTTTATTGCTGGTTCAGTTCATCTCTGGAGTTATTCTTTAGCGTGACATAAAAAAAGTATGTAGAAAATAGACAACCGTCTTCAACCTTTTAAGGTTCACGCTACTTTTTTTTTACAAGCTTTAGTTTAACTGTTATGTATGTATGTATGTATGTAACGGTAAAATCTTTCGAAGAAGCTGAAAATTTGCATACGCTTTTAGCTCAGATGATAATACAATAATATAGTACCATCGAGCTGATCTGATGATGGAGACTCAGGGTGGCCATAGGAACTCCTAAATTACACATGATACAAACGTCGTGTTAGGGCTTGTTAGAATCGTCTTGACAAGTAGATGACGACTGTGCATAAAAAAGTACAGTCAGCAACAAAAGTCTGTCCGAAAATGTTTTTTTTGACAAAAAATTATTTAAAATTTCTGAATTACGAGTTATTTTTGTTATGTTAGTTATTTCATTTAATGTTTCTGGAATGATTGGTGTATTCGTATAATTAAAGCTTTTGGTAAAATAATGAGAATCCATAATTGGCCTATGATTTGTTATTATGTCTAAATAAACCTTTATTCTAATTTACGCTGTGGATTTATTATTTAATAAAACACTTCTATTTATTATTTAATAAAATACTTCTATTTATTATTTAATAAAAAACTTCTATTTATTATTTAATCAAATACTAGTAAAGCTTACAATTATGACGGTGCTTTTGGGAGAAACTGTATGGCATCTTCATTTCATATTTTGTGAAATACATTCTTACCAATTTCCACGAAAAATTGTCACGTACAGTCAAGGAAATTGATTCCTAGACCACTTTGGACGATGTCAAAGTGACGTAATCAATCGTGACGTAAGAGACTTTCTTGTGTTTTTATTTACAGTGTCACTTTGACATACTCTAAAGTGCTCTAGGAATCTATTTAATTGACTGTACCAATGTAGTCAGTTTTATAGAAATGGACATAGTATATTTTTAATCCCTATAACTTACAGGATTTTTGTGAGATAATATAATTACGGGATATACCTTGCTAGCAAGATGGCGGTCGATCGGTCTTCTAGTCGTTCTCCTTGGCCGAACCGTTAAAGAAGTTATATAATATGTAATTTCACTATCTATTCCATTATAATACAAACGATATAATACAAACTAAGGGACTTTAATAAAACATTGACTTAAAGTAAATAAATTTTAATGATTTACGTTAAGTAATACCACCATCGATATCTTTAGTAGTTTTTCCGAGGTAAAAATAAAGAAAATGTTGTAGATTTGATGAAGGCGTTTCGGGATGCTTTTTCACATTTTCTGTAGGCATCCAGTTTAGAATAATCATTTTCAATTTAATTTATTCTTGTATTTTATTAAAATACTTCTTAAGTCAATATTTACGAGTATTTAAAAATATATTAGTTTAAAACTTGATGGAATTAATTTAAAAAGCAAAAGATGATATTGACTTAAGTAGTTCCTTAAGCGCGTTCAAGCAAACAAACAAAACAACTCTTTAGCTTTATAATGTACTAGCGACCCGCCCTCGCTTCGCTTCGGTTTATTTGAGTTTTCTATAACACACGTACATAAAACAAAATGTATTATAGATAAAAACCTTCCTCTTGAATCACTCTATCTACTAAAAAAAATCGCATCAAAATCCGTTGCGTAGTTTTAAAGATCTAAGCATAATATAGGGACAGACAGCGGGAAGCGACTTTGTTTTATACTATGTAGTGATACTAATATTATTAAGCTGAAGAGTTTGTTTGTTTATTTGTTTGTTTGCTTGAACGCGCTAATCTCAGGAACAACTGGTCCGATTTGAAAAAATATTTCAGTGTTAGATAGCCCATTTATCAAGGAAGGCTATAATATCATACTCACATAAACCAAAGCGAAGCGAGGGCGGGTCGCTAGTATTAGTATAGATAGATAGCGTTGTGTCAACGATTATCTCCAATACATACATACATACATAAACTCACGCCTTTATTCCCAGAGTGGGGTAGGCAGAGCTACAGAATTTCCAACAACTATAAAAACTTTTTGATAATTCTGTAACCACATTTTGCACAATATTATTTTTATTTATCGACGAACAAAGTACCAGGCCAACAGAACTGCAAGGCGGGCTGAATCACGGGGAAAGTTTAGCAGTATATTATTCTTTCGGCGATAGGCTATAATATCATACTCATAAACCGAAGCGAAGCGAGAGCGGTCGCTAGTATTAGTATTGATAGATAGGGCCACAGTTGTCTCAACGATTATCTCCAAAATTTTATATATCGACGAACAAAGTACCAGGCCAACATAACTGCAAGGCGGGCTGAATCACGGGGAAAGTTTAGCAGTATATTATTCTTTCGGCGAAAGGCTATAATATCATACTCATAAACCGAAGCGAAGCGAGAGCGGTCGCTAGTATTAGTATTGATAGATAGGGCCACAGTTGTCTCAACGATTATCTCCAAAATTTTATATATCGACGAACAAAGTACCAGGCCAACAGAACTGCAAGGCGGGCTGAATCACGGGGAAAGTTTAGCAGTATATTATTCTTTCGGCTATAGGCTATAATATCATACTCATAAACCGAAGCGAAGCGAGAGCGGTCGCTAGTTTTAGTATAGAGATAGGGCCACAGTTGTCTCAACGATTATCTCCAAAATTATTTTATTTATCAACGAGCAAAGTACCAGGCCAACATAACTGCAAGGCGGGCTGAATCACGGGGAAAGTTTAGCAGTATATTATTCTTTCGACTGGCGAACTCTAACGCGCTCGCAGACGTAGCTTGCTCTACCGATAAATAGCTGAAACTCTCGAAGCTGACTGTAGGAAATGAGGTGTTTTGAGCATTATTTTGTTACTTATTGTTTTGTGAGACGTTACATTTATTTGATACAAGTTTTAAGATTTGGTGTACTTCTTTAGAGTATTGTTTTATTAAAGTGTGTGTACAGTAAGGAATGCAATTTAACCGGTTATTAACCGTTATAATGAAAATAACCGGTTAAATCCGGTTATAACCGGATATTTGCCGTTCCTAGTGTACAGTACCTCAACGAAAATGTTAAGCACTTTAGTGCGGTGTCATAGTAAACTTCAAGCAGAATATCAGATGACACACATGACAATGACATTCACAATGACAAGGTCCTAAGTATGCTCAACACTTGTATTAGGTGACCGTACACTTAAAAAAGTTGACGCCCAATAAGGTATTTTAAAGTTAGTGTGCATATGCGAAACTTTATTACTATAACGGCAAGCATATCCTTGTTTTATGATTAAAAATGAACAAATATCCTGCGAAGATGATTACAAAACTTGAGTATTTAAATGACAATAGGTTTTTGACCAGGTTACCTCTTAAGTAGATTCGGTCAGCTACGACGATTTTAACTATAAAGGTACTTTTTTTGACAGTTAGGCTGCGTTTCCACCGGAGCTCCGGTGAAATCACTAGCATAGAGGCATTTCGTCTTAGTCCTCAGGGTTGGCAACGCATTTGCAGTCTTAGGATTGCATTGCAGTCTTGTGAATGCGAATGTCTATGGGTCACAGTTTCCACTTACCATCAGGTGGCCTGTGTGGTCGTTTGTCTTCTCTATGCCATAAAAAAAAAAAAGCTGTGCGAGGCAGCGATTCGGTGTTGCGAGGAAAAATCCACAATCAATAGGATTTTACATACATACATACATAATTACATACTAAGGCTGCGTTTCCACCAAAGCTGTGAACACCAATAGGTTAGTAAAACAAAATAATCCTATTGGTGGATTTTTCCTCGCAACACCGCTTAGCGGCCTCACGCAGCTCCGGTGGAAACGCAGTCTAACTGTCAAAAAAAGTTAGTCACGAAGCAAGCGACAAAAAATCAGAATAATGAATTTATCGGTAAAAAAAATAATAATAATAAAATCTGTTTATTTCAAATTTTGTGTTGAGTTTAAAAATTTTACTTAGCCTAAATCTTTATCTATTTAAGATTATTTGGCTAAGTTAGTGAGGACACTATTTAAAAGAATTAATTAGAATTAATTACAAGAATAAGAAATCTTTTAACTATGTTTTTGGTAGACCCAGGTTTAGCTTCCATGCGTTCTAATACATGTTTGGGGAAACTATTCAAAATATGAGGTAGGAGATTTGACCAAATTCTAGACCCGTATAGGTTATTACTTCTTGGAGTGATAAATGACTTTCCTTCTTTTAGATTTCGCAGATTATCAGATCTTCTATATTTAACTAATTCCCCCATAGCATCTCTGTATTCTAGTACCATAGCTAGCTTCACCTTATCGAATACACTCAGCACTCTACAGTATTCAAATAGACTGTCATAGTTGTGTCTATGTTGGTATTTGACTTTTAGAGGAACAATCGCTTTTAACAGTCTTATTTGAATACTGTAGATGCGCTGCAGATACGTTTTATAAGTTCTTCCGTAACATGAAATTCCATAGCCTATTATTGAATCTGCTAATGACATGTATAGCAGGCGTAGTACGTTGTAAGGCATTGTTTGTTTAAGTATGCTAAGATTACACAAAATTGCTCTTAATTTTTTACACACATGGTCAATATGGGTGCCCCAGTTAAAATTGCTGTCTATATGTAGTCCAAGATAGGTATGATGCTTTACTAGTTCTAGTGGCTCACATCTGCAGTGTGAATGAGGAGCATGCAAGCACGAGTGCTCGTGGGCCTTAACTTTAGGAACTGTGTTAGATTTCACATATGGTGAGTGCAAATGCATTAATTTAGTTTTTTGATAGTTAAGTGATAGGCCAGCATCATGCGCCCACCTACATAGCACATCAAATTCACACTGCATCAGTTTTTCCGCAGCTTTCAAATCTTTATTTGCTATTATAAGACAAGTGTCATCGGCAAACTGGTATACCGAGGCGTGGGCAAATACGTTGCACATGTCATTCACATAAATTAGGTATTCGGTCGGACCGATTATTGATCCTTGTGCTGTCCCTTGGAGGGCCTGCGACATCTCACCTTGCTCTCCAGCAATGCTGACCATGTTATACCTATTCATGTGATAGTTCTTAAATAAACTTAGGGCCGGCCCCTGTATACCACTCTGCCGAAGCCTGTTGTAAAGAGTTTGATGATTAAGAGTGTCAAATGCCTTGCTAAAATCCACCAGCACCAATAAAACATGCTCCCTTTCGTTCAAATGGTTGTTAACCTCATCTGCGAAATAAGCTAATAATTGAGAGGTGTTTTTATTTTTCTGAAATCCAAATTGGTATCGAGATTTGTGTGTCTTACACGTATGAAATGACAGATTCCTAAGTGTAACCCTAAATTCATAAACGCACTATAAACCAGTTTTAGTCCGAGTATGCATTGTCACTTTCTGTCCGTTGTAAATGTTGCAATGGCAGAGATAAGGACAACGTATATTTTAAGCTATTGTGCATTTATGAATAAGAGTTTAAAAATACACTTTTACATATGTTGAGATGGGAATACAATACCGTACAATACAAATACTCTTTTTTGGACACTAAAAAACAAAACACAGAACAGTACATCTCCAATTTTGTTCAAAGTGTGCTTTGTCACTTTCTGTCAGTTGCAAATGTTACAATGGTAGATAAGGACAAAGTATATTTTAAGCTATTGTGCATTTATGAGTAAGAGTTTAAAAAATTACTTTTACGTATGTTGAGACGGGAAGACAATACCGTACAAATGCTCTTTATAGAATACTAAAAATTAAAACACAGAACAGTACATCTCAGTTATAGGTATTAAAATATATGGGTTTACCGTGAAGTAACGACGACTATTTAATTGGATAGAAAGATAGCTAAGCACACAGATACATGGCAGTCGGTGTAAACTAATCGCTTTAGAGCTCCAACTAAACAAACTTCACTACAAGAAACACGTATTTATAGGACGAGTAGTTCTATTTTAAAACAAAATCAACGTATAAGTAGTATAGACCAAGTTTTTTTTAAATTAAATATTTCTAAGGAAATATATTTGTATATAGGGTGGTGACTGACGGAACCAATGATGGACACTTTTACCTGTCAGGCACCAGTAATGGACACTTCAATCTCAATTCATACGGTCCTAAATTGATTGTTGCAAAATCAAATGAATAACCCTTATTTTCCGTAAAATAAGAATTAAGTGTCTATAATTGGTGCCTTGTCCATCACTGGTTCCATTCACCTACATGCTTAATACATGTCATACTAAATACACATCATATTTTTAGCTAATACCAGTTTATAATAAGGACTGTAAACAGTTTGTTTAGAAAATAAAAAAAAAGTTTTAAATTCTGCAACATTTTTAGTTTAAAAAGTGAACATTAACAATATTACGCTACTATACTAACAGTGGAATCTCTTTGATTCTTTTCAGAAACTACTACTAATACTATTCTATAAGTTGGAATTGCTCGCAGTTTGCTACTTTGTCGGCACTATAAAGTAATAGATTTGTTCTGGAAGATTTTATCTCTTGAGGAAATATTGCGATGGAAGCAATAGCTTTAATATTTATTGGATTGGATAATATTTTAGGTTGATATTTAGTATGTGTCTTGGGTTAATCAACATCATATTATTTAATAGAAAAAGGAAAACAATATCTATACGAGATGGCAAACTAGAATAATAGGCCACCCTATTCTGGGTCTATTCCGTCGCAGTTTTTTTTTTTAATGTCACAAGTGTAACCTAACCTAATAGACGAAACAAGCGGTTTCGATATCTCGGATATAAAAAAAAAACACAATATGCTTTTTGGGAAATGATACATTTGACCACAAGTATTTTGGCCAAACGGCAGGCTCCCCCCTATTCCACCATCCAGGACATTATAGGTGACAGGTGACAATTCGGTATAAATTGCAGAGTTAAAAAGTTTTTCATCATCATCATCATCATGTCAGCCGAAAGACGTCCACTGCTGGACATAGGCCTCCCCCAAGGCTCTCCACTCAGACCGGTCTTGTGCTTTTCGCATCCACTGCGTTCCCGCGATCTTCACAAGGTCGTCACTCCATCTTGTTGGACACTGGAATATAACAGCGGCTTGGCATTAGGTTAAGGGGATAAGATGCCACCACTAAAACAAAACTTCTGACTAGGTTCGCTTTTTGTCCCTTGCGATTGCTAGTCCCCAAAATTCCCAATTTCTCTAAAATAAAGCACGGTCCAGGAATTTTAGTTTATGTAACGTCTGACCTAAATAAAACCAGTTATTCAAGTTACTTTTTTTGTGGCCTACCTTCGCCCTCTTCATCCATTCACTCGTTCAGATCGTAACGCGTTCACTGAACAAGAACTATCCGTGAATGAACGACTGAATGAACTAGAATATCATTCGAATACGGCGAAAAAGTCGCAGTGTCAGTTTTTTTTGGTTAAATGTTAGTTTTTTTTCTAAACTGCAGTTTTTATGCACAGTCAGAGTCATAAATATATACACGTTGCCAAAACGTCAACAATAGCTATACGTCTCTATGTCATTGTCAATAAGGTACACATATTTGACGCGATAGCTGTATAGATATCTATAATATGCTTCTGACTGTAGCATGCTTAGCACGGTAGTTAATATTGGATAAACTTGTACAGTCAACGTCAAAAGTAAGTGATCAAAATCAACATTTCAAAATATCTATTGTCATGGCATCCCAAATATAACATGTTATATTAAAGTGCTAAATTAATTGATGTTTTAATTAGTCAAAAGAAAGTGATCATAACAGCTGTGCAAAACAGAAGCCTGACATGACATTTCTATCAAAAGCGTCAAACGTGAATTGAATACCAAAATAACGACATTCCAACAATATCGGCAAAAGAAGGATTTATGGCAAATAATTCCAAGATGTAATAAAAACTTATTTTAAATCTTGGCGTAAGGGAGATTGCTATTTTGTCACTTCGCATGTTTTTCGACGAACATAACCGATATTAACCGAAGTACTCCGAGGTTGTCCCAAAACCAAGATTTTATAGTTAAAACTTTAATTCGAAATGTTCAACGATCACTTAAACTGTCATTGAGTTTTCAAAAATCGAAATAATGGTGATCACTTATTATGACACGTTATTGAGCTCATTTACTTTTGATCAACTACAATAGTCCGTAGCATTTGACTTAATGTATTGTATAGATAATTTTGGGACCCTATTTCATCAGTTTCTTTTGCTGTTGACTGTACACACATACAATTTTTGTAAGTTTCAGAAACGGGGTCTAAGAATGAATGTATGAATGTATGTAATATTATCAGGATAGAATCTCACACTTTACCTTTAGATGGAAGACTCTAAACTAAGCTCTAGGCTTGTCCTACGGGTCCATATTAGTATAATATACTTTTATGGAAAAATCAAAGCTTTCATGCAATAAGTAATTCAGACTGCCAATGACGATAATAAGTACCTGACTGTTATTCTGCCATCCTAGGCAAAAACGCAGTAACTAAGGTAAACCTCCTGTAGTAATATCAACCTTATTATTAACGACATAAAATTGAATCTGCTTTGGTGACTAAATTTAAGATACTGCTTATTGGCTCAAGAGGGCAGAATTGTCTTAAGATAGAGGATGAAATAGTGATGAGAATAACGTTATTTCCAATTGGAAAATGAAAAAGGTTGAATATAATATTCACCATCGTGATCGTGACGGACGCGAAAACCTCTCTTATCTAATAAATCGATAAAAACATCACTACATTTTCATGTCAAATATATTTAAAAAAACAAAAAGTATATGACAAGCTCTATTCTATGCTCTTCCTGAATAAAGTTGTACAATTGCCTACTCGATGCACAACCTTTCACTTTTCGCAATCTCTCAAGGGTTAGCTGGAAGAGATCCCTTAAAGGATTATGGTAGCCTTCGTACATATTTTTTTTGTAATGTTAATGAACATTACTGTATGTATGTATTGGTTTTCTTTTTCTTTTCTACTATAAAGCGTTTACATACATTACACCGAAAGTGCTTTTCATCAAACAATACAAGATTAATTAGAGATTACTACCTCAAAATAAACATTAAGGCAATGATTAAGACTAAGTGTATTAATAAATAATACGACCTTGCTCAACATAAAAAAGTACGAGAATTGGGAGAAATAATGGTAAATTGATTTGTTTATATGTAACGGAGTAAAAACGCCCCGACTATAAAAAATATCCAAAACCCGAAGTAAATAAAAACTTTGCTCCATTTTGCCTGAAAGAAAAAACAAGCTTAAATATGAATAAAAAGTACCTACGGACGTAGACAATCCTATCTCCAGTAAGCTGACAATCAAACATAGGATATCTGTAGATTGAATATTTGTAAAGGGCTAGAAAATAATAAATTACACCTCAGAATTTCGTATAAGAAGGGATGTTTCGATTTATCGCATGTCGTGACGCCGACAGTAATTTTGTTGGTCGTAAAATCGTAATGTTATCATGTTGATCGTAACCGAGTTTGATGACCTTGTATTATTATCATTTGAAGGTCAAGGTCGATCAGGCCGGTTTATGTTGATTGGGTTCACATAAACGCGTCGGGAGTAGAGAAGAAGTCGTTAAGTTGATAAGAAAAGTAGTACTTAATTGATTTTGAGGATTATGAAAAAAAAAAACAATATTAAATATGGGCGTTGGAAAACTTCACAAAATGCTATTTTATGACCTAATGATAAAGCTAGAAAATAGTTTTTTTTTTTTTTTTTTTTTTTTTTTATGGCGTAGAGTAGACAAACGAGCACACAGGCCACCTGATGGTAAGTGGAAACTGTGACCCATAGACATTCGCATTCACAAGAATGCAATGCAATCTTGAGACTGCAAATGCGTTGCCAACCCTGAGGACTAAGATGGAATGCCTCTATGCTAGTCATTTCACCGGCTGTCTTATCCCCAAACCGGAACACAACAATGCGAACACTGCTATTTGGCGGTAGGTTAATGGATAAGATGGTGGTAGCGATCCGGACGGACCCTGCACAAGGTCCTACCGTCCTTATATATAGTTGTAAGATCTTCATTATAGTGTTCGTAGATCTAGGGATTTTCAATTAGTAAGAACATTATTAGTCTTAATCATTTATGACTAGCAAGTACAGAAAGTAAAAGTAAGTTCTAAATGCACTTAATACAAAATATTATAGTCATTGTTAGTTCAAATTTATAACCTCTATGACCCTTTCCATTGTTCTTAATCGTGGATTACATTTAAACTTTGATCATATTTTGCATAAACCTAACCTTAACATGTTCAGTACTAGTTACACGCATAGGTGTCAATGAAACATACAGTTTACAGTCAGTGGCAGCGAACGTTAAAACATATTGAACGCCAAGCTTCCCAATTAATATTCAAATTCAACTCCATACGGCGTCATTGGTAATAACGTTGCGAACCGTACTTAAACCAGATGTTTCACACTACGTCTCTACTTCGATTAACCTTATATCCTTACCCGTTTTAACCCTCAATTAATTAATAGTCATACCGACTGAACGTGCAAACACATCACTTAACACTGTTACGCGTTTTCATTATACTATATCACAAGTCACATGTTCAAATTAAACCCTATATGTTCAAAGTAAGGTTGATATTATGGTATGGTGCAGTTAAGAGCACAAGGTTGGTACTATACGATGTAATATCTCCTTATATTTATTAGATGGCCGCCGGAATCCCCAGACTTGTCCCACAAGTTTCCCTCAAAATTACTTGCTTATCCCACCTGCTAAAGGATTACGGGAAAAAAAAGGTTTCATACTTTTCGGCTTACTTTTGAGCCGCTAATAATGTATTGTTAACCTAGAAAATGAGTTTGGATCGAAAGGGTAGGGTTGAGATTGGGAGTTGTTTGAGTTCGGTTTATGAGTGTTCGGTGGGCAGTGTTTAACGAATAAATATCAAGGGATAATCTCACGCGAATTGACCTAGTTCCAAACTAAGCTCTAGGCTTATAGTTAAACATAGCATTATGTAAACCAAAACATATTCTCTTAAAATACTACTTAGTTTCAGAAATCAACGGCAGAGACACTACCAACTTTGTAGAGGTGTTACTGAAAGGATGATGTAGTCAAAAGAACAAAACCAAACCAGATATTACCGAGGAGGCGAAAGTTCTACCACTTACTTTTCTTACTTTCCCTTGCTGCATTTACTTGCTTTCCCTTGCTGATTTTTACCAATGGTTAACAGCAATAGGAAGATGGAACCAGTAATGAACAAGGACCAATAGTGGACACAGGATTCTGATTTTACAGAAGAAAAGAGTGATTCATTTATTTTCATACAATCAATGTATAACCTTACAATGATAAAGATAAAAAAAAATAAAAGATATTTATTCAGTAAGTAGGCCGCACGGGCACTTTTACACGTCAAGAATCTACCAGCGCTTTACAAGAGGAGACCACTGCCGAGAAGAAACGCCGCAAGAAACTCAGCAGTCAGTCGTTTTTTAACCATTTTTAATATTACAATGATACTTAGTCTAGCATTATACAAAGCTATAAAATATTAAATTAAATATAATATCAAATAGCATGCGTAGTTCAGCAGGAAAACAAATCAAAAATATTACGAGAGAGATAAAGGGAGAAAAGGAAAAAAAAACACAGGACAACCAAATAAAAAAAAAATCTTTGAATTAAGAGTTGAGTGTCCAGCCTATTGCTTTTAGCTAAAAGTCTTCATCATTGGTGCCGTACCCCTACTTAGCGAAATAGAACAATGGGCTCTGTTAACAGTTTTTGTAATTTCTAGCAGTTTTGTAGAGCGTAGCGCTACGCTACGTGCTACGTTACGCTCTACGCTCGTTACTGATTCCAGCGTTTTTCTGCTTTGTAGTGAAAACGGCTTACAGACATAGAACCAGGCTAGTTTTGAAAGTGGTAACGTTGCACTCATACAAACATGGGTGCCGCTTGAAATATTGACAAACGTTTCATCGAAAGCTTCATTACGTCGAATTTCATTTCATCGAAAGCTATTTTCTCCTGAATCGCCTTATTGTTTTCAGGTTATCCATATCATTGATTACGTAGGTTAGGTTAGGTTACACTTGTGACAGTCAAAAAAATATTGCACCTGCATGTGAAAATGCCAGTCGATGAAATGAAAATTCGACGTAATGAAGCGTTCGATGAAACGTTAGTCGATATTTCAAGGGTAAACCATACAAACATACCTACGTACATACATACATTAAATATTATGCTCCCCCTACTCTCTTTCTTTGGCCGTCATACGGCACGACCTTTTCTTCTAGCCATTAGACATAATTTCAACGTTATTTCACTTTCAAACGAAATGTATGCCAACTCGGGCGACGCTAAAAAGTTGAATTTTAAATTTAGTCTCGAAGCGACATGTTAGCGTCACATTTTTCTTTAAGAGTGCAGAGTAGACGTGTCTGTCACATGACTTGAATGCGCTGAGTTAACAAGGCAGACACTTCTAGCAATTTTAGAAATATAAAGGTTAACAAACGACAGTAAATTACAAAGTAGGTACGACTACAGTCAGGGTAAAAAAAGGTCCGTCACGTTTCGACTATATTTCCAAAAGTGACGAAACTTTTTTTACCCTGTCTATACAAATGACGGGCTTAACGCCTGAAAGCGTTCTCTACCAGTCGACCAAGGGGCCAAACAGAAACAATTTAGGGTTGGTGCTGAGAAATATACAAAAAAAAAATACAATCCTTTCCCTTAGTCGCCTCTTATGACATCTACAGAGAGACATGGAGTACCTATTCTAACCCGGAAACCACACGAAACCTGAAATTAAGAAACCTACCAGCAATTAAAATGAAAACTAAATTATTTAACATGCTTGTAAAAAAAAAAAATGATTCGATCGCAGATTTCCTACTCGAAAATTTCGATGCATGAGATGTAAATTTTTTGTTTTCGTCTTACTTTTATGTATAGTGTAGGTATCTGAGCGTAGGACCATAGTATAGTATGTTTGAGAAATTATCATGTTTTTGTACGCCACATGGCAAAACATAGTGTTCCAACATATTTTTGCCACAACTATTTTAGTTTTAGGCGTACTTTTTCGAGTCAAATCGGAGAAATACTGGAAAAGGGCCGAATCTTAAGTACCCGAAACCGACGTGCGTGCATGACTCGATGTATGAATGTGGAAGAAGCGAAAGAAATTTGTGGAAAGAAGTGGTCTCTGCCTACCCCTCTGGGAAACAGTCGTGATTTAATGTATGTATGTATGTATTTTAGTTTTACCTGTGTTTACAGATAAACACTTTGACTTTGACTTTGTGTATTGTGCGAAACGTTTAAATAAATAAACGTCCGTCAGTTCGTACCTTGCAACACACTGCAAAAACGTCATCGTGTTCCCGCGGGAACATCTTATTTAAGCTCAAGCGAGCGTGTTGCAAGGATTTTAGAATGCTTTACCTCGAGTATGGGGTTATTTTAAAATTTAAAAACTAGCGTACTAAACATTGAGCTTTAATACTGGCCGTCGCTTTCAAAAGAGCTTAATATTCGGTTACTTTAAGACTGTGCCCGCCCTCGCTCCGCTTCGGATTATGTGAGTTTTCTGTAACATCCGTACATAAAACAGAATTTATTATACATTAAAACCTTCCTCTTGAATCACACTACCTGTTTAAAAACCGCATCAAAATCCGTTCCGTAGTTTTAAAGATCTAAGCATACATAGGGACAGATAGCGGGAAGCGACTTTGTTTTATATTATGACATGTAGTGATATCACAACATAATCATATCATACTGTATCATTTATAATATTAGTTTTTAATCATTATTTTCAATACTTAATACTCATTATATTTATTACATCGTTGCTTAAATGCAAAAGGGCCACAAATCAAAATGTATTTGTGTTGCATTAAAATTCGGAAAGCTATAAACTTTAAGTTTTAAATCAAAGTATATATTTTTTTGTTTTGTGGCACTTTTGCATTTAAGCAGCGACAATACATAATAATATAAATGTTTAAAGCAAACACGCTGTAATATGTTAATGCTGTAGATGTAAATGGTTCCCCGAAAAAAATGGTCCCCCGAAAAAAAAACCCCCGAAACAAAATTGTCCCTCGAAAATGAACCTAAATAAAAAAAATATTGCACATCTGAACCCTACCAAATAACAACTGATTTAGTCTAGTTGATTCGGAGCAAATTGTCTGTGACCGACACACTAACTATAAGGGTTCCGTTTTTATTTTGTTTGTGCGACCACTACTTTCACTTTCAAATGGCGCATAAAATTCATCAAACCAGAGTAAATCCCTAGATAACTAACTTTCTGTTAAAAAAACTCAGTCTCCTTATGAAAAATATTCAAACGCGATGGTTTTCGTAGGTAAGATTATTCGATCGTTTGTCAAGCCTGGAAGAGAAGTAATCTTAAACGGTGGAGATGGTATCGCGGACAAGAAACAACCGAGTTGTGACGTGTTACTGGGGCTCGGTTCACTTTACTAAGTTTCTGTCACGGTATCAGATAATTGCTTTGTTTTAGCAAATTAGCTTGTTTTTGTTGAGGCATAAAGCTGAGCAGAGACCATTTTGGCCGTAAAGAAAAAAATGTATTTAGGTTAAGACTTTTTTTATGATTGCAAACTGGTTTTTTTTGATGTGCCAATTTTTTTTTTTGCGAGATAGAACAAATTTGTATAATAGGTACATAATATTTTGAATTCATTTATATTATTTTGACTCTATACAGTAACTTAACTCATACTGATAAATGAATAAGAGCTAACCGTATGATAACGATAGAATAGCAAGAAGGGTTTAAACAAAATAGAATAGAGGCTCGCAGTGGATATATGGTCTTAAGAATCATTTTCAATCAGTTTTAGTCAGTGGAAGGGAGAGATAAACATGATCCTGTTCTGTCCTTGTCACTGATTGAAACTTGGCAGGTTTAAAGACAAAGAGGAACGTTGCAGGAAACATGCATATCATGAAGATTATTCAGTAATCGTTTGTCAAGCCTGGAATAAAAGTAATCTAAAGCGAACAAGACTCGGTTTACTTTACTAAGTTTCTGTCACGGTATTATATAATTGCTTTGTTTTAAAAAAAACGCTTTGTAGGGTTCCTGTAGGAGCGTTTATAGTTTCATCATGACCGTATTTCTACAAATGAACTGATAGCAGTTCATCTGTATGTCATTCTCATATATTCACAAACTATTAAAGTCAAAATATTAAAATATTGGTGCTTATTATATTAGCAAGGACAGTACAACTATCTCGACACACACACAAACATACATACATACAGTGTGTTACCGGCAAGCAGGCTGTAACACGCTTGTATCAACCGTTAATAAAATAAATAATACCTATCTATATTTTTTTTGTAGTGGCGCCAAAACAAATCTAAGCGAGACAACTTTTGTAAAAAAAATCACTTGAACACTACTTATTATGTCAATATAAATTGTGTAACTTTATGACCTGTTTTTGTGGCAATAACGAACAAATCACACAAGTGTTTAGTATTTATCACCCACTTGGCGTTTGCATATTTTTTTGTGCTTAAAGTTGCGTGTGAAAAGAATGTTTGGCTGGACTTAACTCTGATTGGTTAATTAGGATAGCGTCAGTTGTAAGAAGTAGGGATGATTTGAAACTTGGGAAACATAGATGATATAGACTGAGTAGTTACCCCCGGGACGCGAACCTGAGACATCGAGAGTTGTATCGTAACGCATACGGTTAAACCTAAGTCTCACTTTTTTTTGTTAAATGTTTAAAACTAGATTCAGTGTTTTAGTTTTGTGAAAAGAGTACTTATGGACATTTAAGTTTAAAGACAATTTGTGTTTGTGGTTAGAATATTTTATTTAGTCGAGATAGATAAGTATTTCGATTTAGTTTCATTAATGTCATTAGTTAAATGTGTCTATTATGTAAGTTTTAATTTTATGTATTTACAGTATTAGGGGCGAATGATTTTTTAGTATTTTGTGTCTTTTGATATTACTTGTAGGGTCAGTAGTTTCTACAAGTCGTCTAAACAATTAGTTATCAAGGGAAGGTTTACGTTAGGTATCATTTAATCTCATCTTGTGGATAAATTAGATTAGGTAAATAGAATAGGTATTACTAACTTTTTTTTTATGCTTGCTTAATTTATTATGAGCTTTGTTATTTCAGACTTTATGAAATAGAGGGAAGAGCAGTCCTATCTCACTCATTATCTTTAATCTGCTTTACCTTTGTTTTATTGAGTGTGATGTAGCGCTTTATTAAATAAGTTCTTGTTCCATGTTTGTGACGAGCTAAGGATTATTAACAAAAAACTATTTTTGTGGTTAACTATACATTCATTTATTCTAAACCCTTACAAGCATCACACGTGGGATCAGCCCAGATAGCGGCTTGAACGTCTTGCGAGTCTGGTTGTCTAATTCCACTGCAAGCTCTAGGAATTCATCTTTTGCCATTTCATTTCTTTACCACTATTTAAATTCAATCCACTTGCATTAGCTAACACACTGATAACGTCACACCACTACACGGGCACTAGGTATTCACTCAAGACCTGGGTCATTTAGGTGTTTATAACCTTTACGAGTAGCCCTGAGGTACAGGCTATAAACAATTCCCGGGCTAACTGCCTAGTGTGAAGTTTGGTCAATATTGTAACCTTTGTTATGGGGTTAACTTCAGTAATTGTTAAACTCATCTCAATGATATTCAGACTATCTTGAACACGCCGACAACACCCCCTAGTCGTCGTCACAAACCGCGGCTGCGTAATTCGGATTAGGGACGCGTAAAATCATAGTTTTAAGAGCATAGTATAAACATAATTGCATGAGCGTGCTTAAATATATTTATACTGGGTAATTTACTTAGGAATTTAGGTAGCGATAGCATGACCGGTAGTGTTAGTGAGATCAGACCCCATCCAAAGTGTTCCAATTTGATTTTAATTTTCTTGTTCAATTAATTATTCCAATTACTTAAAGAAGTAAATTTGAAGTTAAGGTCATTGAAGTTCTTGCTTTATACGATCTCGTAACCCGGTTGGGGTTAGGTAGACAAATATTATATTGTATTACTTACACATACAGGTAGGGAATATTATTTTATTTTATAACTATTTGAAAGTGCATTTAAATAATACGCATACGGAGGCCTCACGAGCAGTAGCGGTGGGGTATTCGATACTCCAATTCCTGGGTGTTCAGGTATCTAGAAAGATTATCGGTGAGTCGTTTCCATTTTATAACTTCCGTTTGTTTATTTTGTGTTATCTTGATTGTATTGTTTCTGTGTTTATAGCTTGTTTATTGATCAAAATAGTTAAGGTTAATTCTGGTTATAACATTCTTTTACACAACGTAGAGGGTCCTAATTTAGTTTTATTTTATTTAAAAAAAAAATCTAGACGATCACATGTTTTAAATTTTGGCCAATTTAATTAATTACACAACGTAGGAAATTTTATTCGATTCTGTTAAGCCT
The DNA here is from genome assembly GCA_963966035.1 of Acleris laterana. Lineage (NCBI taxonomy): Eukaryota > Metazoa > Arthropoda > Insecta > Lepidoptera > Tortricidae > Acleris > Acleris laterana. Next base: position 10,245,769 of record OZ014461.1, read on the forward strand.
CGGGTATGGAGTGTTACAGTTGATGCCGTGTGACCAGGATATAAGTCATTCAAATTTGAATAAGTTTTATTCAAATACTTATTTAAAAGAACTCGGGTTACTATGACTTAAAAAGGTTGTTTTGATAGTTTTAACAGCCTAATGAGAATTATTTTATCACTTGTTAGAAAATTTATAACGGTAGTGAGCATTTCTATTAGGAACTGTTAATAAAGAACAGTCTAATGAGGATTATCTTATCACTTGTTAGAAAATTATAACGGTAGTGAGCATTTCTAGTAGGAATTGCTAATAAAGGTACTTTATGACTCATTAGAGTTGTGGGTTCGATTCTCATTCGTGGTTGATGTATGAGACGTTTTATCTAAGTTACATATTTCTAATTAGGTGTATGTTATAATCGTAGGTTCGATTCCTACGAAGATGCTTGTTGAATGAAAATAAATGAAAGCTTTGTTAGTCAGAGATTTATCGTGCTACAATCAAGTTGTAATTGTAGGTTCGACTCCTGCAAAAATATAAATAGTTCATTTATGTAGTTATTAGGTACTTAGTTGGAGTTATTGAAGGTTTTAATCGTGGGTTCGATTTCCTGCGTAATAATTTAGTTCGGGGCTATTTTTGCTTTTAGTATGTATTAGATTAGGGGCGCAAATCTGGAATAATTTTAATAATTATTTAGAGCTTGTGTTTTGAATACGGTTTCGATTACCGTAAATTATGCAACTGGCGTGACAAGTATATGAAATTAAAACTATAAAGAGAGTGTCTTATAAGTTTTTCTTATTGATGTTAGAATTAAAACATAACTTCAACATCTTGTGTGTTGCAAATTTAATTGTTAAGTACTATATTGATATTTTTATAGCTAGGGGCGTCGTTTTTGAAAAATATGAAACGATATAGTGATACCATTGCAGGGTTGTCACGGATTCGATTTCCGTGCATTATTTTTATTGTTGGTGCAATCAAGGTTATAATAAAAGTGCATGAACATAGCGCAAAATATAGTTCCCATGTTAAAGAACTCTGAATAACTTAACAGTTATCTAATGTGCGTTAAAGTTGATTGCTAATTTGTCGTTTTTAAATGAATGTTGTGGTATGTGGGTTATATTTAGCTAAAATTAATGGTATTAAAAGCCTACAAAAAAAAAAAAAAAACACGGATTCGATTTCTGTGAATTATTTAGTTGGTAAAAGGAAAAATGTATGGAGTGGGAGTGCTATTTACAAAAGTACTAAATTACCGTATTAAATTATATTTATACTTAAAGTAGTGACATGCTAGTTCGATTGCAGAGTAAGTTTTTTTTATTATTTGACTGTTGTTTGCAAATTGTTATTTTTAATATTTGACCTGTCTTATCTTTGCAACGGTACTCAATCAGGGCACCTTAAGTTGATAAATGTGTAAGTATGTTTGTTCGTCTGTCATAAGTATGTGTACTAAGTATGTTTGTATAGGGATGCAAAAACATAAAAAAAAAAAAAAAAACTTGAATAGTAAAAAGGTAGTTTTGACATTCGTTTAAATAGTAATTTAAAAAAAAGTTAGTTTCATTAAGTACCTACTGACATTATAGCGAGAATATTTGCGAGTGTCGTTAAGAATATCAACCAACATTACTCAGAGCTAGGGGCGTGAAATTAAATAATTAAATATAAATAATAAAATACAACATTTTAAATTAAAGATAGGTAAACTTATTTTTATATTATTAAATAAATAGTAAGGATATCTTATTGTTGATTTCTCAAAATTTAACACTCTTCTAGCGCTTAATTTCTCAAAATCAAAGGGGCGAACTGTAACACGCTTGTATCAACCGTTAATAAAATAAATAATACCTATCTATATTTTTTTTGTAGTGGCGCCAAAACAAATCTAAGCGAGACAACTTTTGTAAAAAAAATCACTTGAACACTACTTATTATGTCAATATAAATTGTGTAACTTTATGACCTGTTTTTGTGGCAATAACGAACAAATCACACAAGTGTTTAGTATTTATCACCCACTTGGCGTTTGCATATTTTTTGTGCTTAAAGTTGCGTGTGAAAAGAATGTTTGGCTGGACTTAACTCTGATTGGTTAATTAGGATAGCGTCAGTTGTAAGAAGTAGGGATGATTTGAAACTTGGGAAACATAGATGATATAGACTGAGTAGTTACCCCCGGGACGCGAACCTGAGACATCGAGAGTTGTATCGTAACGCATACGGTTAAACCTAAGTCTCACTTTTTTTTGTTAAATGTTTAAAACTAGATTCAGTGTTTTAGTTTTGTGAAAAGAGTACTTATGGACATTTAAGTTTAAAGACAATTTGTGTTTGTGGTTAGAATATTTTATTTAGTCGAGATAGATAAGTATTTCGATTTAGTTTCATTAATGTCATTAGTTAAATGTGTCTATTATGTAAGTTTTAATTTTATGTATTTACAGTATTAGGGGCGAATGATTTTTTAGTATTTTGTGTCTTTTGATATTACTTGTAGGGTCAGTAGTTTCTACAAGTCGTCTAAACAATTAGTTATCAAGGGAAGGTTTACGTTAGGTATCATTTAATCTCATCTTGTGGATAAATTAGATTAGGTAAATAGAATAGGTATTACTAACTTTTTTTTTATGCTTGCTTAATTTATTATGAGCTTTGTTATTTCAGACTTTATGAAATAGAGGGAAGAGCAGTCCTATCTCACTCATTATCTTTAATCTGCTTTACCTTTGTTTTATTGAGTGTGATGTAGCGCTTTATTAAATAAGTTCTTGTTCCATGTTTGTGACGAGCTAAGGATTATTAACAAAAAACTATTTTTGTGGTTAACTATACATTCATTTATTCTAAACCCTTACAAGCATCACACGTGGGATCAGCCCAGATAGCGGCTTGAACGTCTTGCGAGTCTGGTTGTCTAATTCCACTGCAAGCTCTAGGAATTCATCTTTTGCCATTTCATTTCTTTACCACTATTTAAATTCAATCCACTTGCATTAGCTAACACACTGATAACGTCACACCACTACACGGGCACTAGGTATTCACTCAAGACCTGGGTCATTTAGGTGTTTATAACCTTTACGAGTAGCCCTGAGGTACAGGCTATAAACAATTCCCGGGCTAACTGCCTAGTGTGAAGTTTGGTCAATATTGTAACCTTTGTTATGGGGTTAACTTCAGTAATTGTTAAACTCATCTCAATGATATTCAGACTATCTTGAACACGCCGACAACACCCCCTAGTCGTCGTCACAAACCGCGGCTGCGTAATTCGGATTAGGGACGCGTAAAATCATAGTTTTAAGAGCATAGTATAAACATAATTGCATGAGCGTGCTTAAATATATTTATACTGGGTAATTTACTTAGGAATTTAGGTAGCGATAGCATGACCGGTAGTGTTAGTGAGATCAGACCCCATCCAAAGTGTTCCAATTTGATTTTAATTTTCTTGTTCAATTAATTATTCCAATTACTTAAAGAAGTAAATTTGAAGTTAAGGTCATTGAAGTTCTTGCTTTATACGATCTCGTAACCCGGTTGGGGTTAGGTAGACAAATATTATATTGTATTACTTACACATACAGGTAGGGAATATTATTTTATTTTATAACTATTTGAAAGTGCATTTAAATAATACGCATACGGAGGCCTCACGAGCAGTAGCGGTGGGGTATTCGATACTCCAATTCCTGGGTGTTCAGGTATCTAGAAAGATTATCGGTGAGTCGTTTCCATTTTATAACTTCCGTTTGTTTATTTTGTGTTATCTTGATTGTATTGTTTCTGTGTTTATAGCTTGTTTATTGATCAAAATAGTTAAGGTTAATTCTGGTTATAACATTCTTTTACACAACGTAGAGGGTCCTAATTTAGTTTTATTTTATTTAAAAAAAAAATCTAGACGATCACATGTTTTAAATTTTGGCCAATTTAATTAATTACACAACGTAGGAAATTTTATTCGATTCTGTTAAGCCTCGGGTATGGAGTGTTACAAGGCATTTATTAAAATTGCCGATAATATGTTGCTTTAGCAAGTACTTTCAATTAAAAATTATTAAAATAACTTCACAATTAATTTTCTTAGATACCGTCTATTTTTAATAGAGTGCATGTGCTGCGTGTTCATCGTTATCAGTATCGCTGTTGCTTAGTACAAGGCATGTCGTGGTACGGGGGCAGATCATAATAATCAAAGTATCCGTCGACTGTCATTTACACTTGTCAAATTGCTGTGCTTTAAATTGCTGTCAATTCAAATTTTGTTAGAATGTTAGCAAAGACTGAAAATTTGCTTATTAATTAAATAAATGCCATAGTTACGTTACAGATATACGTTATTTTACCTATAGTCTATACTTTTAGGCATTTAAAAAAATGTAAACAAAACAACCACGTGATATAGTTCGTCAGCCAATAGAAGCAGACAGTGTTCTGCTTCTATTGGCTGACGTCAAAGTCGTCGTACATCAAAGTTCGATAAAACAGTTTTGATTGGCTGTTTAACAATGTCACGTGGTTTGGAATGTTTACATTTTTTTAAAATACCTAAAAGTATGGGCTATAGTTTAAAAAATAGTTGCTGGTAACACTGTATATTATTTCTAACGAAGACGCTCACCGAGGCAGCTGTTGTTGAAAAAGTTACCTCGTAAATAATCCTCAGCGGAAATATAACAGCCTACTTCATTGCCGTGTGTGCTTTTTACACGTCAAATAGCAACTCCAGAAAGTAACGTATGATAATAAATAAAGGCGTAGTCACCATGAAATATATAGGAGCAGAGAAGCTCGAATCATCTGAACAAGCTCTAACGCCTGTACCATAAGTAAATAAATAATATCAGAGGACAATGTCACACCAATACGGTCCCACGGTAAGAGTACAAAAGTGAAAAAAGGTGCTGGTGGTCTCTTAGTTAACTCACGCTTACTCGTCTTATTAACCGGCCAGTTTAAGTTGTCCCGTTAGAGCATACAAACAACATTATAGCTTAAAACTCGGTTATATGACTTAGCTCGACCGATCGACTGTTTGAAAATAAACCGTTATTTCATAAACGACTGCACGCAAGCAAATCATACACATAATGACAGCGGCGCTACCTACGTAAATGTGTCACAGTTGTATAGGAAATGAGTTCCATTTTAAACAACCACGTACCTTTCATGAGCTTGCGTTTTATACTACGTTTTGTACGCGAATTGAGAACGTGATCGCTATAGTCACGCTGTTTCAAAGAGGCTCGATCTGACAGCTGTCAACGGAGAACTAAACCACTCAGACATGCCTCAAACACAGTTGTCTAACCAAACGGTTTCATTTATCCGAATTATCATAAGTTACTAATGCATTTTAATTCGTCAGCGCTTAATTTTTTAGGATTAAATATTTTGATTCAACCTAACCTAAGCTATAGGTTCTAATGAATGAATTCAGAAATAATACTATTTCTCACTTTTTCGGACAATTGGAACAATTGAGAAACGAAACTTCTGACTTGTGATAAGATACCCTTAATAAGAACATAATGTACTGAGTTGACAGCTGTCAAATCGGGCCTCTTAGAACACGCGACTATAGCTGTGGTGAAAACAACACGATACGATAAGATTCATCTCAAAAATCTATTAAAATTAAAATTTAGATTGTAAGCAGGATGTGTGACCCAGTCATATTTCTGTGGGAATACAAAAAAAAGCCTAGGCTCGCCCTTTACCTGCTAAACCTAACTCAACAGAATCGGTTTAGCATTTACCAGTACCTTTACCATGAGTCACAATTGGGATTGTTCATATTTCTACAATTACTCTAATCCGACAACCATTTCGAGGAATAGGGTTTTAAAGCCGTCCTACATTATTAAGTTTTTGAAATATTTATCTATTTTGGATAGTTCGACCACCTTTGTTTGACTCGTTTTTTTTTTATGGCATAGAGAAGACAAACGAGCACACAGACCACCTGATGGAAAGTGGAAACTGTGACCCATAGACATTCGCATTCACAAGACTGCAATGCAATCCTAAGACTGCAAATAACTCGACTTGAAGCCCTCCTAAGTGTATCTTACGGGTTAGGCGAAAACAGCTTGAAATTGTATATTTTAATACACTATTACCACCACTTTTTTTTATTGGATATCATTTAATTATTGTAATTTATTAGAAAATTCCAACCCAAATTTAAAAAATCATGTAATCCATAAAATGTCTGCTAAATAAATAAAAATATTAAAACAAAACTATTGGGTCAAATACAAAATTAATGAAATTGGTGAGAAAGTAAAAAACGTGAGTATTTTTTTTTGGTCAAGTCCAATTACCGTACTCGCTAGAGAATCGAATGCTCTGTCCCTCGCACTCTATAAGAATACTGCGAGGTCTGCGAGGGACAGAGTATTCGACTCGCTAGCGACTACGTTCATTGTAATTCATGGTATGGGTACAGACTGTTTGCTCCTTGCGCTTGCTCATTTCACTGTAACTTTACTATTACGAGTATTTAACACATTTTAGGGCGGCCATTTTCAATTTCTTGCGGGTGGTAGGACCTTGTGCAGGGCCCGTCCGGATCGCTACCACCATCTTATCCATTAACCTACCGCCAAACAGCAGTGTTCACATTGTTGTGTTCCGGTTTGGGGATAAGACAGCCGGTGAAATGACTAGCATAGATAGAGGCATTCCATCTTAGTCCTCAGGGTTGGCAACGCATTTGCAGTCTTAGGATTGCATCGCAGTCCTGTGAATGCGAATGTCTATGGGTCACAGTTTCCACTTACCATCAGGTGGCCTGTGTGCTCGTTTGTCTTTTCTATGACATAAAAAAAAAAAAAAAAAATTTTAGAGATTTTATTTTTTCAATACATCTACTTGTTGTATCCTCTATCAAACACTCACCAAATACTATGTCACTGGAAGAGTGCTGGTTCTTATGGCACAGGGTAATCCTAATTTAAGATCCAGCTGCATCTATACTATTGTTTTTTTTTCTATGTACAAACTTTTTTGTGATACTTAAGTATGATTTTGTAACTGTCTCATTCAATAAATTTTATTATTATTATTATAATGCACGCGCTAAAATGTGTTTTGTTCGCTCTGACGGGACTACTTATACTCGCCGCTACGACCTTCACTCGTTCGTTCGTCCGACCACGTTTTCGAGAGGATCACACCCCTGCTTGGCGGTAGGTCTAAGTTGGTGGTAGCAATTGACAATCAGGTGGACCCTGCACAAAGTCCCACCATCATAAGGAATAAATCAAAAAATGGAAGCGCTTGAAAAATATCTTTTAATACAAATCACTCGAAAACATTCGGGCGGGGTCATAATTTTTAAGAACTTGCAAACTTTGTACAGCACATGTGCCGGGCCAAAAGTCAGGTAATAGCCACTTTCAATGCAAAAACGTGGCACGAGAGGAATTTTAAAGACCTCCTAAGTGTGAAGTAATGCCAATTTTTACGGGCCATGCGTCTGGAATACCCAATAAGGCAGTTAAACCTTCCGAAGAAAGAGTTGGGGGGGTTTTATGACACTGGCTCTGGAACTCCAAAGTCTCGTAATTGGTGGGGATTATATTTTTTGTGAGGCAAAAAGTCGTTACTTATTGTAGAATGAAATGCGAAAGAGTTTGTTTTTCGTCTTCATGGCTTAAAACTTCATACGATCGTTGTGAAATTGATACTCTACCCTTTTTTAGGGCTCCGTACACAAAGGGTAAAAACCGAACCCTGTTACTAAGACTCCACAACCCGTCTGTCTGTCTGTCACCAGGCTGTATCTCATAAACCATGATAGCTAGACAGTTGAAATTTTCACAGATGATGTGTTTCTGTTGCCGCTATAACAAAAATACTAAAAACAGAATAAAATAAAAATATGTGGGGCTCCCATACAACAAACGTGATTTTCTTGCCTCTTTTTTGCTCTTTTCTAATGTTGTATAGATAATGGTACGGAACCCTTCGTGCGCGAGTCTGACTCGTACTTAATCGGTTTTTTGTTGAAAATCGATTGTTTTATAGATAGTTGATAGACTTACCCCTACAACCAGAACTACAAAACCTAAAAATTTACGAAAAGCCTTGATTTAGTAGATTTGATTGGTTCTTCAGATACAGGCAACTAACTGCCGTACTTAGAGACGTCAATTAAATTTAATGCTTGATTAAAGTAGCTGCTGTCACATTTAATTTAATTGACGTCTCTAAATGCGCTAGTAAGTCTTTATTCCTACCAAACATCATCTATGACAGCACCATATTATAACATACAGAAAATTCGTCGTTTTTCAGCATATTTGTTTATGTTCGAAGTAACGCCGTCGGAACCTTATACTGAGCATGTTCCGACAAGTTTTAAGCTGCGTTTCCACCAGAGCTGTGCGATTCAGCGAAGCGGTGTTGCGATTTAAAATCCACCAAAAGGATTATTTTGTTTTACTTACCTATTGGTGTTCACAGCTCTGGTGGAAACGCAGCCTTAGTATGTAGTATGTATGTATGTAAACACTTTATTGTACAAAAGAAAAGCCATAACAACACAATTAATATAAAAATATGTACAAAGGCGAACTTATCTTTTTAAGGGATCTCTTCCAGCTAACCCTTGAGAGATTGAGAAGAGTGAAAGGTTGTGCAACGAGTAAACAAGTGTACAAGAAGAAGAATATAACACATTTAGTAACAAATAAAACTTTTATGAATAAATTTAAAATAAAACTACATTCAAATACCTACATAAATATATATAAAAATATACATATTAATAGTTAAATATACATACATAAACTACATTTTACGTACCTAGAGGATAAATGATATTTTAGGAGATAGAGTCACTTAGCCCGGTTTTTCTTTTAAACTGCGTCCAAAAACGATCCTTTGCATTAGGTTCTAAAAAAAAACGCCTCAAATATCCCGATCAAATTTACTTTGTCTGCTCCAAAAGCCAGTTTTGGCGCTATAGCTGCTTGTATAGTTTGAAACGGGAGACACTGACAGATTTAGAGTACGGGGTTCTAACAAAAGCGCCTTGTATTCAGCGAACATAAGATCAGAGGTTTGTAGTGGCGCACGGATGCTTCCAATTTGAAGCCAGACAGGGCTTAGTCACAGAGTAGATTGTAAAAAGAGGACCGTTACACGGGTGTTATTGTCTCAAAAACAACGGACGGTCGGACGAACGAGCGAAATTGCAGCGGCGAGTTTAAGTAGTCCTGTCAGAGCGAACAAAATACATTTTAGCGCGTGAATTTTCAATTTGGCAGCATGGCTTCTATCGATAAGATCGAACGTATTAAAATGTGTTTTGTTCGCTCTGACGAGACTACTTAAACTCGCCGCTACGATTTCGCTCGATTGTCCAACCGTCCGTTGTTTTTGAGGGAATAACACCCCAGCTCTATTTTTTTTACCCAACTGCCGAAGGAGTGTATTTTGTTTATCAGCCTATACAAGTATACATATATGTATGTTTGTTCCTTTATGGTGGTTTAGGAACTAAACGCGTGGGCAAATTTTGAGGATTCTTATGTCGATCGATTTGCCTTAATCACGTAAAATATGACAGTAGTAAAAATTCAATAAGACGGCAACCAGATGCCATATTCTACAAAAAAGTTGACAAATGGGGTATCATTTAATAGGTATTAAAAAATCATCTCTAGGTTTATTTCATCATTTTTCATTTTTAATCATCATTTAAGATTGATGAAGATTTAAGGTGGATTCGAACAAACGAGAATAAATGTTTAAATGTTTAATGTTTAATTTTTATTTGGGCACAAACGGTACAAGTAAAGAAAAAATATAACAGAAAAACTTACATAACACATTGACCAGTGAAGTTGCCACAATTAACTAATACAGTACAGAGTAACACGTCAAAAATGTGAGTTTATATAATATTCAATTCAAGTAAAGTATTAAATTCAATTACTGACAAAACATAATGTTTAGACAACGCAATTTTCATATACCTAGATTAAACGCCGAATTCGAATAGACTAATCTCGGAGTAAGTCTTATTCAGGTGAAATCGATCGTTAAAGTTGATTAGCAACCATATTGTAATTAAATCTGAAATTGACGAAATAAAAAATAAATGCGTGGTAACCAACATCATTATTTACGACTTTATCGAAACTAATTTCTTTAGACTTGTTTCACCATGCTCTAATCTGAAGACTGCAATCCTTTGTGAATATTATGAATGTAAGCTTAATTTAAAATAATAAAATGCTATGAGTTATAAACGAATTGTAACTTTAATCGCCACAACCTGATCATTAATTTATTATTCATGTTGATTTACTGCGGAATAATTAAGAGGCGTTTATTTGTTTGGGAAATTATATTTATAGGTGTTATAGTTCTGGGAATACCCACTTTCAAACCGCCTACATACTCGTATCTTGCCGACCTTGACTGTGAACTATGGACCTTTTTTTGCTTTATTAACTTGTGAACATAGCATAAAAATAATTTAATGATTAAGTACACCATAGTTACAAAATTTGATTCATTAATTTTAGGAAACATTTAGTTACAATATTTACAAATATACATTAACTCATGCCTCCATTCCCAGAGTGGGGTAAGCAGAGCCACACAGGGTTACCGACTCTAAAAATATGTATGCATAATATTTTATTACAATACGTACAAAAACTCATTAATTGATACGTTATACATACACAGTGGTTATGCGATAGCTTAAGAAATTCGTCTTCTTTGTCTAAGTAACCATTTTCGAGAATGCCTTTGATAATGGGAATCGTTTAGTATTTCTTCGTTTGAAATAAGATAAGTACCTATCTTTCAGACGTGTACACTCAACTACAAGATGTATCCACTTTTTCACCTTAGTGGATTGTTAATAAGGTTCAGAATGGATTTCTTTGTATTCGAGAGTAAACTGAACAAATATGGTGGCTTCTAACATAAAAAAAAAAACAAATTTATTGCGTAAGAAAAAAGTAGCTTAAAGGTTTCTAACATTGCTTGTCAATTAACTTTATAATTCCATGCAAGCCTAACAAGACGTTAGATATAACTCTTAATTTGATAGTTTGTCAAAGTGAACACACCATAATGTTCACTTGTGTTATTTTATGCTAATTTAAATCAAAAAGGACTTGAATACACAACTTCGTTTACTTTAGCCAAATTAAGTGTCTAAGATTGTTACCAGTTTCAGTTGATTTTAAAAAACACAATTTATGGGATACGTAACAAACTTTAATAACAATTACCCTTTGAAAAGTCAGCTTAACGGGAAAAGGTGGCCACTTTTTTCCGTTAAGTTGATAACTCGAAGGTGAATTATTATTAAACTATGTGATATACCATATAACCTGTGTTTTAATTTGTAGTACAAAAATCTACCGACCAATTTCTTGAAAATACTTTAATTTATTAGAAAACACAATAATAGTAATGAGGGCGCCACTGTACATCCGGTGTACGCTCGGCGCAGTCTTAATTCGGGCATCTCTTTGTCTAAAGGTTCAAATATCTTTGTGTGTTAATCCCACTAACTATCAGTATTGTGTGTCTAACCTATGTTTTCGTTTACCTTAAAAAAACCCACCCCATAAAAAAACTTTTTTTTTTCACAGTGACTTCGTTGCATCCTACCTAAGCTGCGACCAAAGTTCATTTGCTCTATAATGCACTAACTGAATTAAATGCAGGAGATGCAGCTAAGCATGAATCTTACCTGTCATTAAAGGGACGACGGACGTTTACATGGGGTGAAGTACATCCAAACAGACATGCACAATATTACAACGACGCATTGGCCTAGTTGTTAGTGGCCCTGGCTTTGAAGTTAGCGGTGCCGGGTTCGATTTCCAGTGTGGATTAAGGTTACTATTATTTTTTAAAAATTGGTGGAAAATTGTGTTTTCACCCCTAGGGTGGAAAGTTTTTTTTTTTAACAGTTACGATTGGTCACGGAGTCTATGATAATTGAGCTACGTCATATTATTAAAATAAAAGATTTTTTTCAATTCAATTCAATTCAATTTATTCATTGTTTTTGTGGGTTTATAGTAGGTCTTATAACTAACTATATTATAATGTCCACCACAAACCCTGTTAGGGCACTACAATGTGAGGAGTTAATGTCTCAAAACAAAACAAAAATAAATCTATTTGTCCTACATATATAGAATGTCACATAATATTAAATATTCAATTACTATTTCTTAAAATTATAGTATTCTTCTAAGTCATAAAAACAATTGGTAACTAGGAATTCCTTTAAAATTTTATAAAAAACCGCATCGTTATTTATAGATTTTATATGCTGTGGCAATTTGTTGTAGATTTGTTGTAGATTATATCTTAACTCGGCTATATTATATATGTTTAATGACGTATTTATTACGATCTATGGGTTCATATTAAAATAATTTTAAATTTTTTTCGCAATTACAGAAAATCAACATTTGAAATTATTATTTTTCACGTTTCGGCATGGCCATCTAGAAAATACACATACTGCCATGACAAAAGTTTAATCGAGTTGGTCACGCACGACCAAGGAGCTTACATACAACACCTGGCCCCTATACCACAAAACTTTACAAGCCTACAATTTAACAAATTTGTCAACTTTTTGTATGGAGATCCGTACAAATTTGTCAAATTGTACGCTTGTAAAGTTTTGTGGGATAGGGGTCTGGAGGTTGAACGCCGAACATCCGTTCGAACCAAGAAATTTGACCTTTATTACGTCACGAAAATATTCCATCAGATCTCTTTCCTCACAGTCAAAATGAAAAGTAGAGTGTCTAACTCGGGTGAAATTACCCATTTCCCCTCGAACTATTGGCGCTCTCACTTCGTTCGAGCACCAGAAATATCTCGGGAGAAATGGGTCACTTTCGACCCTTGGTTATCAATCTACTATTATAATGAGCGCGGGTATTTGTTACTGAGGCTTGAATATATTCTATGGTAAATGTTTATCTCTTTATAAATTTATTTATCGTTATCTTATACCCATACAGGTCTAAAGCTTAGTTCGGGATTAAATCAATGTGTGAGATCGTCCCTGGATAAATTATTAATTTATTTAAAACGGTTTGACACCATAACGATTTTTTTTTATACCTAAGAATTGGTAGTGAAATGATGTCATAGATTAAACCCACTATAAAAGTGGTTACATAAATTAAACTCTCATAAAATGTTAGCAAACCTGGTCCCAACTTGCTACAATTTTTAATTAAAATAGTTTCTCATCCAAGAGATTTAGCAAGGTGAACAATGAGATAACTTCCGTATTGAGAACCGAGATTTACTTTGGGTTTGTTGGTAAAAGTTAAACTCGTTAATAATGGGATTAAAATTAATTAATTTTGAAGGTTTAATTAAAATTATTTTTGTTTTAACCTGTTTAGATAGGAACTCTTAGCATACAACTTCGTTCGTCAGTCTGCTTATATATCCGTTTGTCACAGCGGTATATTTGAGCACAAAAACCACGGACAGAGAAATACCCACAAAAAACATGTACCGTAACCTCTGGTTACTTTGACCCTAGGGGGTAACATTGCCTACCCCTAAAACCATCTTATAAAATAATTATTCTATTAAATGTTACATCAGGCCTAAGCTACTTGTGTAATTCTAAAATTCTTGAACCTTTTTAAGAGGATTACCACTACAATAGTTATAGTTTTAGGGGTGGGTAATGTTACCCCCTAGGGTCAAAGTAACCCGAGGTTACGGTATCTTGTCACGAATATTGCCCTATAATGCTGGCAATAAAGTCAATGTTGCTATTTAATTGCAACCACCAGGAAAAAATATGAAAGACTTACACACATAAACCTTAAGAACTTAAGGACTACAATTAGAATGCCTTCTACTAATTCATACTTCACCGGGTGTCTTAACACCACACTCCAATTTACAACACAAAGGTTTAATGCATAAGATGGTGTAAGCAATCTGAACAGATCCTGCAAAAGGCTGTATACAGGGTGTTTGGCAATCGGGTGTAGGCGTTTCACGGGATGATTGTAAGGGTCATTCTGAACATTTTTGACCACATTTACTATTATGCTAAGTTTCACGGTTTCCGAGATAATGATCATTTTAATAGGAATTTTTGTAATTTTTCCTGATGTCCGTGATACGATAAACCCGTTAATTCAAGTATTAATCTAAAAAAAACAATGTTTTCTTGCATGATTTGAATCACTTTGAAATAAGGAAGTTTTAAAGCTATATGCCATTTTTTTTTCCTTACACCTTTTTGAGTATATTCACACAATAATTGGTTTTTCCATACTTGGTGAGAAACAAACGCGGGGTTCTCTTAGTATGGAGAAAGTAACTCTTGCGCGTTTACTATTTTTGTGTAGTCCGAGTACCGATATGCTTCAGTAAAAGGCTTGCTCACCACAAGACAGGTTAAACTTTCACTTTAGCCTTTAAAGTAAATAAAATAAAAGACTGGTAGGGTGACGGCACCAGTCATGGACATTTGTAGCTGACTGACACCAGTAATGGACACTTCACTCTTAATTCAAATTTCATACGGTCCTAAATTAATCGTTGCAAAACAAATGAATAACCCCTAAAGAAAAAACAAGTGTCCATCATTGGTCCTTGTCCATTACTGGTTCCGTCTCGTTAATAAACATTTTCAAAACGTTCTTCTTCAACTCTGATCGCTGTTCTACTTAGTTTACATACATACATACAAAACTGAATACTTCATGTAAATTTATTTAAAATATTCACTTCTTCCAAAAACAATCGGCCTAAGTACCTCCCTAAAATACCCTCATCTAATTGACTTGACGTTTTTCCTTCGCAAACAGAGTTAAAATGAAACAGAGACGAAAAACACACAAAGGAATAACACGGTGAATTAGGGGTTCGGAATTGTCTTCGATTGTTTAGTCTCGCAATGGTAAGGGCCCTGTTCGTCGCAAAGTGGAGAAACCAGAAGACTCTGTTTCAAGAACGTGTCATTTATTTGAATTTTGAGATGATACAATCAAAAAGTTGATTTAGTGGTAATAAAGCTGCGCCGACTCCAAGTGATTGAGATGCGGAGCAAGATGATGATTACTGTGGGAAAACCGACCAATTAAGAAGTAAGGTCAAGTGGGGTAAGAGTGTCAACGGGGTAAGTGCAACAAATCATTTATTTTTTAGGAGATATTGTTGCCCCGTCAGGTGGGGTAAGAGCGTCAATGGGGTAAGTCCAACAAACCATTTTTTTTGGGAGATTTTGTTCGTTTGACGAACTTGCCCCGTAGACGGACTGGCCCCGTCAGGTGGGGTAAGAGCGTTAACGGGGTAAGTGCGACAAACCATATATTTTCTAGGAGATATTATTCGTTAGACGGACGCCCGATAGACGCATTTGCCCCACCTTACCTTAATCGAGTCTTATAGAAAGACTAACTTCTGCCGCGACTTCGTCCGCGTAGACTTTAACTATCATTTTTTTCTCAGGAACATAATAAACATTTGGCGGGATGAAAAGGATGAGTTAATACGTTGTTGCGTGAAGGAGTAACAAACATACGAAAGTTTGCGCATTAATAATTGTTAATGATGTTACTTTGTAACGAGGTGTATCTACCTTTTCTTTTATATTTCACCTCGTTCAGTTAAAATTATTCTGGCATTCACCTATATGGCTATTTTTAATCAAAATTCAAAATTTGAGTTCATTCAAAATCTACGTTCGCCTGGACACAACGACTGATCAGTTGCTCACGAGTTTCCAAGGTATGAACAAGTTCCAATCGTAATTAAAATGTTATAAATCAAGTCAATTACATAAATATTTAAAAAGTGAAGTAAATTATATAAAGTTCCTTCATCTAAATAACCCTGTTAACCCTGTTTATGGCACTTATTGTAAGTTTATACCTTTTATATCTAATACCATTTTAAATTCATCTTACCACAGCTTTATTTTATTCTAAGTTTTCCTTTGTTGTTGTCCTCAGGTGCCTTATTTTTTATTATAATTACTAGAGGCCTTTTTTAATAAATAACCCTGCCCTGGACTCCTGGTGTTCCTTATTACCATCCCCGTTCCTGTACCTGATCCAGGATCCCGCGACATTACCTGATCCGGCATCCTGTGACAACTTTTCTACGGCCTTTTCTAGAATATCATAGAAACAAATAATAACTGATGCATAGTTATGAACATATCACATAATCATATCCCATCATATAATATTCAATTGCTCAACATGCTACATTCGAATATTTTAAAAAATCTAACAAGACTGTCAGCGTCATTTCACAGGAGATTGATGTGGAAAAAGTTATGAGGGTGTGAAGTACGGCCTGTGGGGTTATTATGACATATCTGTGCCATTCATTTTAAGTTGAGAGAAAAGGACAGAGTTATGTAATTGCAATAGCTCCGTCCTTTACGCTCACCGTAAAATGAACTGCATAGGCATGTCATAATAACCCCCCTGAATGTGTTTGCAGTGTTAATATTGGCTTTTCGGTGTTGAAGGTGGCCATGGGCGGTGATCACTTCACATTAGGGGACACTCTTTTGCCCCCACTAGGGTGATAGCACCAGTGTTAGACATCTTAATTAAAACATCATACGGTTATAAATTGATTGTTGCAAAATAAATGAATAACCTTTATCTTCTGTAACATAACAATCAAGTGTCCATCATTACTCCTTGCTGGTTCCACCACCCTAAAAAAAATAAACTTGGCCGGATATTACTGCGGTGTGTTTAGAAGCAAAAACACTCGCCTGGGTAGTAACAGCCGGTGTTTTACTCCTCTGCTCCTACAACATTGTGGCAACATTGAAAAGAAACCCAAGGAAAATGTAGCGGGCTGACCCAGGGGCAATTTTTCGCACTATTTCACCTGTCCGTGGCAACACCCGTGGTTTTTCCCGGCTTACTGCGATAAAGAATTACTAGATTAGGCAATGGTATTACATTATTCTTTTATCCTTTAAAGGACGTAGGAAGCAATTATGAAATCTATACTAATATTATAAAGCTGAAGAGTTTGTTTGTTTTCTTGAACGCGCTACTCGTAATCTCAGGAATTACTTACTGGTCCAATTTGAAAAAATCTTTCAGTGTGAAATAAATATATCATACTCACATAAACCGAAGCGAAGCGAAGGCGGGTCGCTAGTTTAACTACAAAATTACGGATTCATTTAAATTATTAATGATATAAATAACTCAATTCATACTTAAATACTATAAATGTGGGTAACGATAATCGATTTCTTCGCGGACGGATTTTCGGGAACCAGCTAGTTAAAAATAAAGTGACTGTAAACGTTCAAGAAACTCTTTTAAGCCACAAGAAGAAACTTTAATTTAGAATGGAATATTAAATGACCTTACAATATAAACTTTTTTTTTATGGTATAGGAAGGCAAACGAGCAGACGGATCGCCTGATGGAAAACGATTACCGTCACCCATAGACACCTGCAGCTTGTTCCTTTTTGATCATCGTTATGATTATAGCAGCTGGAAAATGTACACTAGCTCTTAAATAATTTAAGATTGAGATCATGAAGAGTCGTAATTATTAAAATTTTCCGAATTACCACAGAATAAGTAATAGTACAAGTACAGAAGCGACTCTCTGTGACAGCAAACATGCGAATTTAAACCTATTCAGAACGCGGGAACGATAATAATACAAGTGCACGCACGGATGTGACCTTGGTTACATTTTTGCGATCGATAGTGGGGGCGCCCCTAACGAGGCAAAATGCACCTTAAATCTGCGCTGCGAGAGTCTGTATTATTTCGCCCGTCATGAGCTTTACTGACTCCGCCCACCTCCCAGGGCTGGCACTTAAGTACTTGTACTATTTCTTTCCGTGGCTGTTGTAAGAAAACAAATTAAATTTATGATAATTTGTAGTTTTTTTATGTAGTTCTTACTTAAATGACGAGAAAAAATAGTTCATGCCTGGAGGACTGGCAAAAGATGTCCGCGACTTGTTTGTTGTTTGCTCCGATCTCCCTTTCCATCTAAGTAATAAGACGTAGTTTACAGGTATTAACCTTCAAAATATATGTTAATTTAATTATTGATTTTTTGTAATTTTGCTGTAATGTGATAAATGCCAAATTTTTTGTTTTATTGAATCCCGACTGTGCTAATACTGTTGCACACCTGTAATTGGTATGTATGTATGTATATTGTATATTGTATGTATGTATGTATATTGTATATTGTATGTTTGCCTTCCTATACCATAAAAAAAAAAAAAATGTATGTATATATGTATGTAATTGAATAAATAAATAAAATAAACAAATCAATATAGACCTTAAAACTTTTTGTTTGTTATAAACTCAAGTACTATCGTTACCTACTCCGTTACTTAGAAAAGCTGCCATTTGTTTGTATGTTGTGTTTACCTAATATCCAGCACATGCTGACCTTGCTTTAGCAGGCAGTTACTAGTACTGGGAGATCTACTTACTTACACTGAACGCTGTTTAAGGCAAGTAGATAACTGGTTTTTGGTCCGAATAAGTTGAAAACTGGACGGGACGGACTGGTGGACGGGTCGTTAATAAAAAAAAAATATTATACCGCTCTTTTTGCGTCGAGGATTCAAAACTGTAGGTACTGATTGTGTCGGTAATTAAGTCCAGCTACTCGTAACTACCTATCTAGATCGAAGTTATTAATCATATTAATAATAATAATAACCTTACCTTTCGTCACCCTGAGGCAGGTTAAAAAAAGATAATTCGACTTTGGAGTTAGTTAT
Source organism: Acleris laterana (assembly GCA_963966035.1). NCBI lineage: Eukaryota > Metazoa > Arthropoda > Insecta > Lepidoptera > Tortricidae > Acleris > Acleris laterana. The sequence continues at coordinate 10,264,564 of OZ014461.1, forward strand.
TATTTAAGCACCCGTATGCGATGCAGTACTTTTTTCCTTTTCGATTAGTCATATTCGTATAAGTGCGTATTCAAACAAAAACTTTGGCTGCGCACGGCGGCGCGCGTCGAGACGAGCCGCTCGCGTCGCGTGACAGTCAACTGATTCGCCCCTTGCAAGGGGCAGCACATTTTGAAGGCGATAGCGCGGAGTGTCACCGGCCTGGAATTACTTAAATATTTAGCACTATTGTACTAAAACCTTTCGGCTCCAACGGCTAGCAATATTACACTAAATAATTAATATTACACTTAATTGTAATGAAATTTCGTAATACTTCACAAGTATAGTCCACGCCTACAACAATAATCCAATTTTACTTATCATATTATTCTACAAATATGATAGCATAAGCTACAGCTAGAGTTTAGGGCAAACAGTACATATACCCAGCAATAATAGCAGTAAGGTATCATATTTTAGAATAAATAATGAGGAAAATTGGACTATTGTTGCAGGTTAGGACCATAGTCGTGTAGTTTTACGGTAACTTATCATTTATTAAATTAGATAGACGTTTTATCTTCTAATAATATTAATAATATACAATATTAGCAGTGTTACAATTATCATTATTAAATAAGCATCTAATCCGGTGCTTACCTTGAATGTGTTTCCAAATAGTTATCTTTTGCGTTTAAGTAATAAGTTTCATTTTTGCATTGCAACAGTTCCATGAAAAACCAAAACTGTACAAATTGTATGTTCATTATTTTATGTATTAAAAACTGTACAATGAAACAGCATATTGCTATTATTTTAGAAAAAAACTCATAATGTGATATTTCCAGATGTATGAGTTTGAATTGAATCCTCTTTAAAGGGCCTAGAGGGCCCAGACAAGATGCATTACGCTAACTATCGTTCCTATTCGTTTAGATTTTAAACCAATCGCGTCACTTTTCGTACCACGTCATCTACCAGTGACGCGATTGGTTTAAAAACTAAACGAAGAGAAACGCTAGCTAGCGTACTGCATCTTGTCTGGGCCCTCTGGGTAGTGATTCTCTGAACAACGATGGTCGGACGGACGGACGAGTGAATGTTCAAGCGGCGAGTTTAAGTAGTCCCGTCAGTGCGAACGAAACACATTTTAGCGCGTGTATTTTCAATTTAGCAGCATGGTTTCTGCCGATGGATCGAACGTATAAGGCTGCTTTATTGAAAATGCGCGCGCTAGAATTTGTTTTGTTGGCTCTGACGGGTCGACTTAAACTCGCCGCTGCGATTTCGCTCGTTTGTCCGTCCGTCAGTTGTTTTTGAGAGAATTACACCCCAGGTTTAAGTTTAAAATCGTGTGTCACGAAATATGTGATACGAGGTTTTTTCCAAGTAATGACGGTATTCTTTGAAATTCAAGTTTTATGTATTTCTGGTCACACAAAAATCCATTTTCATACAAATTAGGTTAGTAACTTCTTGAGTAACATGCACACTTAAAAATATCAAACGATAACCTACAACTTAATAACAATGTAAAACTAAATTGTGCATTAACCAAACAAAAAACTCAAGCTTATCTCTCGATCTATTGATCTACTTCCACAACAAAAGACCAATATTCGGTGTAAAAAATACATTTTATTCAAGCACCATTCAATCATATGGTCGGGGTTAGCACAAAAGATCCTTGACATAAGAGCTTCCTGGCAACGATGGTTGCCATCTCGACACCAATCAATGGGAGTAGCAATCAATATGTTTAAGTGTCCTTCGGCATGATTCAAACCTTTGAAAAGGGTTCAGATTTTAGTGACGGTAAATTTAATATCCGATGTCGTTTGAAGGGCAACAACTTACTGTCTGTTAACACTTTCCGCCTTACTTAGATATAAACGTGAAATTACCGTGGGGCACCTAAACTGCTTTGTGCTTATCTGTCATTGTGACATTATTATTTTTTTATTTTTATTTATTAACGGCTTTCACTTCTGTTAAGGGTGAATTGCAAAAATATTGTACATAGTTAAGGGCTCAATTAAAAAACCCTTAACAATCCTTAACTTTTTCCTTTGTGTAACGAAGATTAGTCATATAATCATATGCATAACTTTCGTTACACAAAGGAAAAACAATTGAAGAAAGTTAACGTTGCCTCAATTAAGCCCTTAACTATGTACAACATTTTTGCAATTCACCCTTAAGGTGTATTTCGCCAATGTCAAGTTATTTATAGACACTAGGCAATAAGTCCGTGGATATCACACGCGAAGACAATTGTTCGGTAAAAGGGAATTTTCTTACATGGACTAAACAGAAGCACATGGGGTTATCTCCACGCGCTTCTGTCAAGTCCTCATTTGAATTTGACAGATAAGGACAAAGCACGATTTAGCTACCCCATGGTGATTCCACGTTTAATAAGTAAGGCAACCTACCGTCCCGCCAAACAGCAGTGTTCGCATTGTTGTGTTCCGGTTTGGGGATAAGACAGCCGGTGAAATGACTAGCATAGAGGCATTCCATCTTAGTCCTCAGGGTTGGCAACGCATTTGCAGTCTTAGGATTGCTCTGCAGTCTTAGGATTGCTCTGCAGTCTTGTGAATGCGAATGTCTATGGGTCACAGTTTCCACTTACCATCAGGTGGCCTGTGTGCTCGTTTGTCCCCTCTATGCCATAAAAAAAAAAAAAAAAAAAAAAGGCAGTTTGAATAAGATTCGCGTTTGTACTTCTCTTTCACTCGCTCTAATATGATCTTATGCGAGTAAACCTGACGTTACTAATATAGTGAGTGCAAAAATAATTCGGTTTGTTTGTTACAAATGCGTTTACAGGTTGTAACAAGTTGTTTTAATATCAATATCATTAAAGTCTGTCCAATTTTAATGATTTCTTCTATTGAGATCGCTTAAACTCTACACGACTAATGACCGTTACGCGGACGTATTCAAAGAATATTATACGTAAAATATTTCTTACGTTTCTTTTTTGTAGAATGAACCCTATTTAAACACAATTTGTTTATTCTTATTATATTGGCTTAATTTTGAGGTTAGTTTTAAATTAAATACACTATTTTTTAGCTAATAAACATTGTTAATTCATTTTGAAACTTGCATTAAGTTTTTACATGGCACCTTCCAGTAAAACTTTATCTGTTATCTCTAAGAAAAGTCCAGTCGTGTTTATTCGAGACCCTAGGCGGTCAATTTTGTTGTAAACCTTCTGCTAACCACTACCTATTAGTAAATCCAAATCCAAATCCAAATCCAAATCATTTATTCTGTAAGTAGGCCCTGTAGGCACTTTTACAAGTCTGAGTCTACCAGCGCTTCCAAAGAGACCACTGTTGAGAAGAAGCGCCGCAAGAAACACAACAGTAAGCCGTTTTTTAAAAATAAATCACTTATTACAATACTAAACTTAAGCTACATAATTTAAATGTCACAGGGATGTACAGGTCCCAGTAGTAATAATAATTAAATACATCAAAATGTCGGATTAAAATAAATAATACAATTTCGGAGATGTAAACAGGCTCCAAATGTCAAATTAAAATTAAGAATTAAATATAATTTAAAAAGAAAACACAAAACAAGGGAGATGTAGAAAGTCTCCACGGTCAATTTTGGAGATGTAAAGAGTCTCCAGATGTCATATTAAAATAATAGGTAATCATACAGGGAGATGTATATAGTCTCCACGGTCATTAATAATTGTAATACAAAAAAAAAAAAAAAAAACAGTCCCAAGCATTGTCATCATTCATATAATCTTTAATACTATAATAAGCTTTAGAAATTAGTTTACGTTTAACGTAACTCTTAAATTTATTTACTGATAAATGAGTAACACTACTTGGGAGCTTATTATAGAACCTTATACGATTACCCATGAAAGAGTTTCTTATTTTGTGAAGCCGTGTAAAGGGCACTGCGAGCTTATGTTTATTTCTGGTATTAACATTATGTATGTCACAGTTCTTTCTAAACTTACTGATGTTCTTATGAACATGTATAATGTTTTCATAAATATATTGACTGTATACGGTTAATATATTCGTTTCTTTGAATTTATCTCTAAGCGAGTCTCTATGACCCATCTTGTAAACAGCACGAATAGCCCTCTTCTGTAGAACAAAGATGCTGTTTACGTCAGCACCACTACCCCATAGTAAAATACCATATGACATAATACTATGGAAGTAACTAAAATAAACTAATCGAGCGGTTTTCAAGTCTATTAGATTCCGAATTTTATTAACTGCAAAAGCTGCAGAACTTAGCCTATTCGCTAATTTAGCCAGATGAGGACCCCATTGGAGTTTTGAGTCTAACGTTATACCAAGAAATACTGTATCATTAACTAAGTCTAATTTGTCATTTTTAATAGTTACAGTAGTTTGTCTATTTTTCACATTGGTAGTCATAAATTTAATACATTTAGTCTTTTTCTCATTTAGTAATAAATTATTAACACTAAACCAATCTACTACTTTTGATATAGCATTGTTTACATCCACATTAAACTTCTGTTGACGTTTGACTTTAAATACGAGTGAGGTATCATCAGCAAACAATACTATATCATGGTTGTCCTTTATAAGGTATGGTAAATCATTTATGTAAATGAGGAATAGAAATGGACCCAAAATTGAGCCCTGTGGCACGCTCATTGAGACCAAAGACCCAGGTGATCGTTTTCCATTCACGTCTACCCTTTGTATTCTCCTGAGTAAGCAGTACTTCTAACTCAATAATAGTGTAGCTTCCTGACCAATGTGTCATGGTTAACGCAATCGAAGGCCTTGGACAAATCACAGAAAATACCTAAAGCATCATGTGACCCCTCCCAGGCATCAAAAATATGTTTAATTAGCTCAACACCAGCTTCGGTTGTCGAGCGACCCCGAGTAAAACCAAATTGTTTATTATGTAATAAATTATTATCTTGAAAATGTTGCATTAACTGTGATAAAATTAATTTCTCAAAGATTTTACTGAAAGTGGGTAGTATCGATATCGGTCTAAAGTTAGTGGGGTCAGAAGTACTACCCGTTTTAAATAATGGAATTATCTTGCTATGTTTCATAAGATCAGGAAACTCACCACAATCAACACAGTGATTAAATATGATCATTAAGTCAGATGCTATGACCTCCATTAAGGATTTAAGGACGTGAACCGAAACCCCCCAAAGATCATTGGTTTTCTTAATGTTAATTGATTTGAATGCTTTGATTACATCCAAGGCAGTAACGTGCTTGAATTCAAAGTGTATACTGCATTCAGACACGTTATCTTCTAATAATAAAATGGCAGACGCCGGCGAAGAGTTCAGACACTTTAGTCGTGGACACTGGTATGTTGGTAAAATAATTTTCAAATTCAATTGCGACATCTAAATTAGACTCTAGGATTTTACCATCTACTTTTAAACGAAAGTCATTAAATTCCTTTTTCCGGCGACCTGTTTCTTCATTAATTATTTTCCAAGTCGTTTTAATGACATCAGAGCTATTCAAGATTTTATCACTTAAAAAGTTTCGCTTAGCTATACGGCAGTCTGACTTGAAATTCTTAGAATACTCTTTGACATGTTCCTTAAACTCTTCACTAGCGTTAAACCGTCGTTCCTCATAATAGTTGATACAGTATTGCTAAGAAATACTTAAATACAAAGTAGTATCAAATTAAGTTTTGACTCTCTATACCTGTGCCGTAAAATAACACTACTTAATGTTCCTGGCCTACAACAATAATCTAAGTTTACTTATCACATTATTCCAAAAATAAGATAGTTTAAGCAATAGCTAGAGTTTAGAGTAATTGATTTTAGGCCAAACAGTATCTACTTACATATCATCATCATCATCATCAGCGTGTATTCGCCCACCGTTGGGCATACGCCTCTCCAATTTTCCTCCAACCAGAACGGTTCCCCGTTTCCCTTGTCCAGACTGGGCCTGCCGTCTCCCTGATGTCATCGGACCAACGGGCAGGTGGTCTGCCCCCACTTCTCCTACTTACATATACCCAGCAATAATAGCAGTAAGGTATCATATTTTAGAATAATGTAATGTGGAAAATTTTACTATTGTTGCAGACTAGGACCATTACATAGTTGTGTAGTTTTACTGTAGTTACTTCAAGTTTTAAATGTTAAAGCAATTTTAATGCAGATGTCAGTTTCAATTGAGATTAAAACAGACCGTACGAGCAAAATTGGTTCCATTACCATTTTTACATTGAATTGGGTAACCAATTAAAACAGCAATTTATCATTTATGTATTGTTATATACCGCGTGGTTGCAGGGTTAGAATAGTGCCACTCCATGTCTTCCCGTGGATGTCGTAAGAGGCGACCAAGGGAATAAAGGCTTGTAGTACTGTTAGGCGATGGGCTTGCAACCTGTCACTAATACACTGGTAAACATCTTAGCCTGATTGTGCAAAATGTGGTTGAGCATTTCTAAAAAAGTTTGTACATTTCATTTACGACTCCGATTTGCGAAAAAATTTGCAGGTATGTAGTGTAAATGATACTGAGCCTAAATAACATAGTCTCCCAAAATGTCCCAATTAATTTGTATGGAAACTTCCTTTTTTGTTATCACGAACGGAAGAATTTTGGTAACAAAAAAGGAAGTTTCCATACAAATTAATTGGGACATTTTGGGAGACTATGTTATTTAGGCTCAGTATCACTTACCCTACCTAACTGCAATTTTTTTCGCAAATCGGAGTCGTAAATTAAATGTACAAACTTTTTTAGAAATGCTCGGTTACAGAATTATTAACAAGTTTTTAGAGTTGTTAGTAATTCTATAGCTCTGCCTACCCCACTCTGGGATTGAAGGGATGAGTTAATGTATGTATGTATGTTGAGATTGTAATTATTATTTACGGCAGACGGAGAGCAGAGACTTAGCAATAGGTTCCCGTAGGACACTTTTCGGGCACGAAACCCTAAAATGATGGCAAATTTAAAATATCACTAGCTGGTAACACAAAATGCTGGCCACTGGACAGGGACTAACAATGTGACCGATTGATTGTCAGGTAAACTGTTGCCAGTTTAGAATATATATACATTTCCCGCATCCGACATTTTTAGCAGAAAAAAATGCTGTTTTCAAGATTTTTACCATAACGCGTCCTGCTCTCGGGTAGCTTAAGTTTATGTTAGTTGTCTGAAACACCCGTACAAATACCTCAATTAATTATACGTAAAAATCTTTCATGAAAAATTATCTAACTGATGGTGAAAACTGCATCAAAATCCGTTGCGTGGTTTAGGAGGACTTAGCGGATATACAGACAGAAAGATAGAAAGACAGATAGACGTGGAAAACGACTTTGTTTTATACCATGTCAGACAAATACAGAAAGAGATACAGATGCGAAAATCAACTTTGTTTCATAGTATGTCAGACAAACACAGAAAGATAGACCGACGCGAAAAGCAACTTGTTTTATAGTATGTCAGATAAATATAGAAAAAGAAACAGACGCGGAAAGCAACTTTGTTTAATACTATGTCAGACAAATACAGAAAGAGAGACCAACGCGGAAAGTAACTTTGTTTAATACTATGTTACTATGTTAGCGCTCTCACTAGTTTATAAGTTGCTGTGCCCTACCGGGTCCATAATGGTCTCATAATTTTTTTGTAATTTAAGTGTTACCCTAGTATACTTTTTTAATGCAATAAATGATTGAGTATTGAATACAAAAAGAGAGACGGAAGCAGTAAGCAACTTTGCTTAATACTATCTCAGACAAATAATACAGAAAGAGAGACAGACGCGGAAAGCAACTATGTCTGACAAATACAGACATAGTGACAGACGCGGAAAGCAACTTTGTCTTATACTATGTTAGACAAATACAGAAAGAGAGACGGACGCAGAAAGCAATTATGTGTTATAAACCCCATGTCAGACAGAATTCGGAAAGCTGTAACGTTACAATTCCATGATTGTATGTTACAATAAATTTTAACCTTAATTTATAATTTTTTAACAAATTAATAACAAAATCTGTAGTAAAATATATATATTATCTTAAATAATTAACTATTTTACACTGAAATATAAGTACTTATCTAATATAATATAGGTACTACAATTAAAAGTTAAAACTAAACTTATTTAAATTAAAATTAAACTTAGCTAATCAAATATTAAAGATATAGAATAATAGGCTGAATGAATTAACATTTTAACATTTTATTAGTCTAGGTTACAACTAATTAATCAACTAATAGTAATTTATCAAATTATTAATTGTTGTTTTAATACGGCTTTTATAATCATACGTAATTTCAATTAAAATTAATTCTAGTCATAAATTATTCAATACATTTACATTCTTAGTCATGCTAGCGTAATGTTATGAATTTAACGCATCCAACTGTACCAGTGCAGCGCTTGGGTGGTCCGCCTTTGTTCTCGCTTGCATAGCGACAGGCGGGAGTGTGCGCTGGCGTCGCCATTCCGCTTCGAGGAGCTGTTGACGCTGGACGTATGTCGGTGCGCTCGCGACTCATTTAGTTCGCGACATCTCGCGCGCTGACGTGTTGCGTGCGCTCGTTAGTCAAAGTTGTTCTAAACTAGACTTACAAATTATAATATAACAACGTTCATCTCGCACCCCGATTTGGGTAAGTGTTGGAAGTTACCCATTTATAGGAGCGTAGTTTTATATAGTGTTAATTTTAAAATGTGTTGTGAATTGGTACCTATTCCATCTTTAACTTCATAAGTTTTCCGCTTTAACGCAAGTCACTGTAGTGCTTTTGGGCCTGCTTACGATTGTCTTTCTTACATTCATAATTCTTAGTTTCCGCTTAATTTCATTGTACCTCCGTTCTGATTGTGAGCACCATCACCAACTACTGACCGGTCCCCTTTTTGCTATCGCTTCGCTGAAACCGGGTGCTCATCATCAACGGTATTAGGAGCGCACTCTAATGCGAGTCATTAATTCCCAGGGTGTTACGTTTATGCTGGAGAAGCCGCAACTGCCACCGAAATTCCCCGGAGCGGCCATTTTGTGTTCACCGTTCTGCCTGCGTCACCACCAGCTGCCAACTGCCACCGCAATCCCCGGGGGCGGCCATTTTGTGAACACCGTTCTGCCTGCGTCACCACCAGCTGCCGACCACCTTCGCAGCGATCAGCCAGCCAGGGGAGTACCGGACTGCATAGGTGGAACTAGACGGGCTATTTTATAAATCCACGCAATAAATTCGTGTCGGCAATTTTGGTTGGTTTAATTTCTGCTACTCGCAAACCCCAAAGGTCACAAAGCGACTTTGTTTAATATTTTGTCAGACAGAAAGAGAGACAGACGCGGAAATTGACTTGGCTTTATGTTGTAAAGGAGCTTATTATATTTATTCAGACAATGATTAACAGCGCTATAATATAACGTATCGTTTCATTCTCAATGTTTCTGTTTTCGTACATTATCCTTGTTCATGATGTTTGCTTTCAAAGAAAATTAGGGAATAAATATTCTACACGTGTTCCGTGTGTATTAAAGGTTATGAATTCGCGAGGATGCTCGAAGCAATAGGGACCTTATGGTGGTAGACTGATGGTTATAGATGTGTTTGACGATGCTGTTGGGCTTAGTGGCCAAGCCTATGGAGTTAGCGGTCTCAGGTTTGATTCACGGTATGGGTAAATATTATTCTAATGAGCGCGAGTATTTTTTCTTGAGTTTCTTTGTATAGAAACTTTAATTTGTAGAGTAAAGTTACCAGTCAGCCTTTGCCTATACTTTGTATGATTGTGAAGAGTACGAGATATATTTCCCACTGTTCGCACTCATATAAGGTGGACTACTGGTCTCTATCTTACCACTGATGAAACCCTATACTAGTATATATTTTATCTTTTTCTAGTAACCGCAGTTACAAACCGAGAGTTAAGTTTGGAAGTAGTTTAATTGGTATGAGATTGTCCGTCTGACATTATATTTTATTTTATTGTAACCACGGAGTTATATTCTTTTAATAATAATGGTGTGCTTTCCACTGACTGGAAGTTAGTCTATAACACAACAAGCCTGGAAAGTTGAACAGTTTCAGTTAAATACATTTCTAACTTATAAACATGCATTGCATTGCATTGCAGTCTTGTGATTGCGAATGTCTATGGGTCACAGTTTCCACTTACCATCAGGTGGCCTGTGTGCTCGTTTGTCTACTCGATGCCATAAAAAATTAAAAATTAAAAATTAAAAAAATTGGGACCAATGAATTAATTAGAGATCGAAAATTTGACATCGTGATAACCAACCTTGGCATTCATAATTTAAACAAGAATGTCGTTATATTTTTTAAGCTGAATTCATCCCATTATAAACAGCCCGACTCATCATATTGTATCAAATATTTATCTAGTAAATAATTTCCGTGGACTTTGTGAAGCAAATTGACAATTTGAGGGTCGCCTCGGGAATGCTCTGTTTGTATTCTGCCCTGCTAAATAAAAGGGACGCAGGCGCATTTAGATAGTCACAGCACATTGAAACCTGTATCTTTGTAGTTAAGGTCACTAATACATTCGCGATGTTTTGAGACATACGCCCTTTTTTCTAAAGCGGGCAATGTTCCTTTTCCCAACTTCAGCTTGTTAATGTTCGTTTCTTTTAAATAGCTCTTTCTCTTTTTAAAGACGTACGGGAATAATTTCTAGCAAATGCTTTGTTGAATTTATTCAATGAATTGGCATGCTTAGACCGTATAAGTCAAGAAAAGTGGGTTAAGTGCGAGCCGTACTCGCGTACAGAGGGTTCCAAATCGCCTAACAGTGGGTATTGTTATAATATATTTGTTTAATTTAATTTCGATTTTGAATTGAGAACACTCAAAAAAATGAGAGTTGACAAAGATTTTCAAAAGACAGAGAGTTGACAAAAAATTAATACAATAGTTAACATATTAGTTATATCAACCTAAGCTGATAGTTTAAATTAAACTTTTTCAACTGAAATTATCCACTTAAGAATACAAAGCCATTGTGTAGTTAACCAGTAATTAGGACAACGAGCTGGCAGTTAACCGCCTTCGAAGGTTTACATAGGTTATCGACTCTATTTCTATAAACAATAGACTACAAAATACACGAATAGAATAATGGAAAGCAATATTTTTTTTTGCATTTTACAACCGCCCGACTGAGATTGTATAGATAAAATGACCATTGTGCTTACAGGTAAGTGGAAGAGCTCAGTTCAAAAAGTTTAAACTATAACAACAGCACTTTCTTTAGTAATTCAACTAACTTCTTAGTTGATATATCTAACATCTTAGTTGATGTATTTATCGTCTTTTTAGTCTCGTATGGAGAAGAAGAAGTGACCAATATTTTTTTTAGTAATTCTTCTTTTATTATCTTTTAAATGTTATTTTACTTTAACTTAATAACATTAATAAAATCCATTTAACCTTTAAAATCATCTAACGGACTGCGCCACCAGATCTATTGATTGACGGATTTACACAGTACAAATAGAAAAGTAGTCTCCGGCATTTTACTAGTTTCTGTTACCTATTGCCGCTTAGGCGCTAGGATTATCAATATATTACATTTACATGCCATTTTTTTGCATCAATGCGCATTGCTTGATATTTGATGCGCAGGCAATCAAAAATGGCGACGGTGCGACCCGACTAAACCGGCTTCTTGCATCCTCTTGCTTGAGTCTGTTTGTGGTGTGCGACGCGTACGGTTGAGACACGCACACATGCAAGCCTCACGATATACCTCAGTTTGTGCACGAACTACTGTTTATACTGTGGTATTTACTAGGATGTTTTCGTTGATTTTCCTGTTTCTGGCGCCGGCTTGTCTGCAACACGGAAAACGTACAACAAGATAAATCTATGATGCAATCTCACGGAAAATATTTTTACCTCAAATATGAGTATAATGGTTTGTTGTTGAGGTGAGGCGCGGGGATGAGTGATAGGAACATAACTGCTTTGTTCGACAGTCCGTTTGTAACTAAATGTCACTTCTTATTCTTCCATCTTAGCCTCAGGGTTGGCAACGCATTTGCAGTCTTAGGATTGCATTGCAGTCTTGTGATTGCGAATGTCTATGGGTCACAGTTTCCACTTACCATCAGGTGGCCTGTGTGCTCGTTTGTCTACATGATGCCATAAAAAAAAAAAAAAAACTACACTTAGGTATAACTTATACTTACTAGCTGCTAAGCTATCTTTAATTCAACTCATTGTTGATGTTTTCCAATACAATATTTTGGTTGTAGGAGAAAATGGATGCGGTTTTATATCCATATATCTGGTATCTGGACCCAAGGTTTTTTATACAGTGAACACATGCTGTGTTTTTTTTAACAAATATTTTTTAGGCGTTGGCCACTATTCCCTCGGAAAACCACCTATTTTTATGTTAAAAGGTACCCAATGCTTGCCTCTAGGCTTTAAGTAAACCTATAATTTATCTTCAGATGAAATTCAAAAAAAACTTTAAAACTACGCTTCGGATTTTGATGCGGCTTTTTTAATAGATATAGAGTGATTCAAGAGGAATGTTTTTATGTATTATACACTCTGTTTTTTATACGGGTGTTACAAAAAACTCACATAGACCGAAGCGAAGCGAAGGCGGGTCGCTAGTTTATAATATTAGTGCCAATAAGAAAGTACTTTAAGTACCTTAACAATATTTGTCATTTCTTGAAACGGGAATCTTATACAAAGTACGTTTATTGTCAAGTGTTAAGATTGCAGACATGAGATTTAAAATTTCTATAGGTCTGTTCCCATTTTTTCGAGGTGGCCTAAATGCTCGCTTGCCTCTTGTTTTCTTTACCCTCCTTTGTATATCAAACAGGAATTCAATGTAGTGTAAACAAAAGTTTACACTAAAACGATCATGAATAAAACACAAAAGATTTATCACTCTTGTGGTGTAAATAAGCTTATTATGCAAATTAAGTGCAAAAAGCAATTTCCTACAGGTTAAATAAGAATTTCTGGAATAAAAACTTACAAAGTACATCCGGGCACACCTTTTTGAAAGGGCATTGGGTAAAGTTTGATGAATATTGTAATTTTTTTTCAGCGGCAACGCATCAATTATTTAGAGGGTCTCGAAATACACATAGATATATAGTATAATTTATGGCGTTTGATAATATCAAAGCCGAGATATGTAAGATTTAAGTTTTCAGTTTTTGGTACTAAAAGTACGCCCAGGTAAGAATATTAAATAATATCTCGGCCCCGATGCACTTACCTAAAAGTGTTTCATTACATAACAAAACATGTTTATTTTGAATTATTCTATCATAATTTACCACTTTTACTATTGGCCGCTCACCTTGCAAATGTATGACTTTTATATAATAATATGACAACACTTTTACCTAAACCCCTTTACAAATTTTATGAAAATGCCTTGCCTGGAAATCTACGAACTAGACTAAACATGTGTCGTCATTTTGTATGTATATAATTATTTAAATATCGGTGTCAATTGAAAAATGCAAATATAATATATTATAGGAAAAAGCAACACATTCCCATTTTGACAAATGACAAAATAAAAACACTTAAATATAATCATAAAATAACGAATTAAAATCGCTCCCTTAATGGCGACGCGCAACAAATCAAACTTAACCCTAATTACATACGTGGCATGAAAACGAATACCTCAATTTGCGTGATTACGGAGAAGCCATGATTACCGTATTGCGTAAAATATACGTTTTACGTATGCTAATTTAATGTTAATGTTTCTGGTAAAGGATTGATTCAGGAATAATGTTCGTGTACAGGATGTTTTTAATTTGCGATCTTAGCAATATTCAGATGTGCGAGGATGCGTTGCGAGAGATGTTTGTCATGAACCAATAGAAACACTTCATTTACCTATCCTCGCTTAGCTTAGCTCTGGTGGAAACAGCTCAGCGAAGCGAGGTTTTTGTTAATACAAAAGAAGGGAAAGATGTGTGCGTCTGGCTCCGCTCCCGCCCCACCGCACCGCGCCCGTTTATTTAAAATAACCTCGCTACAGTCACATCCTCGCTACGCATCCTCGCACCGCTCAGCTACCTCGCACATCTTCGGTGGAAACATTCACACCGTTACACAGCCTCGCACCGCTTAGCTACCTCGCACATCTCTGGTGGAAGCGCAGCCTTTTAGAGTTATTTATCAAGTTTTTTTTGTTTTGTTTTTTGGGTATCAATGATGGACACTTTTAGCTGACAGGCACCAGTGATGGACACTTAACTCCGAATTAAAACATCATACGACTCTAAATTGATTGTGGCAAAACAGATGAATAACCCTTATCTTCTGTAAAATAAGAGCCAAGTGTTCATTATTGGTGCCTTGACCATTACTGGTGCCATTACCCTATTAATTTAAAAAAGTACACCTGTACTGCACCATTAGCTTCGTTATCCGTTGCTTTTATCTTGTAAATAATTGTCACAACCACGACATGAGTTATGCTAGATGCTCGCAATCTATGGCGGTTTAACGAAGAGTGATTTTACATTAAAATATCCAAATGCGACGATCGTAAAAACGGATGGCCACAACATTAGTGCACGTGTTTGATAGGGATGTGTTGTGAAGGAGCCTTTTTAAGTGCATAAAATACTCTACTATATTAGATAAATATGAAATTCAATGGTTCTGTACACGATGACGATGATTGGGATGAAGTAATGCGTAAGAGTGAGATACAAGAATATGTTACTTGTTCTACGGTGTAGATGCGTCTTTCACACGGGCCCAAGAAGAGCCTCAGGGTATGGAAATTACAAATGTCTACCATAAGTTAGCTTATGTGTTAGTCTTATTCTCACCAAAAAATATTAGTGTATATAGTATTGTGTATATTACTTTATTTATTTAATATTTATTTATTTATAATAAGTATCATCATGTATTTTTGCTAATTTTAGTGAAAACTTGTATATCCAACCTCATGCATTGTCCTTTCCTTACTCATCTACTTCAGGGTTAAGTTTTATAATTGTATATTTAAAAAAAGTCAGACTGTTGAGTTTCTTGCGGCGTTTCTTCTCAGCAGTGGTCTCTTGCGAAGCGCTGGTAGATTGTTGACGTGTAAAAGTGTCCGTGCTACTTACTGAATAAACTGAAAATCTTTTATCTTTTTTATCCTGGAAGAGATCTCATTTAGGGGTAAGTTTGCCTTCGTACTTTAATAACAATGTTGTAATATTTATATTTTTTGTGCAATAAAGAGCTTACATACATACATAATATACAGAGTATATATTTCGCATTCAGAATAATATCAGTACAGGGAAGTTTCTTAATATTAAAACGTTTTATACTTCACTCTCTCCAATGTGTTAGTTTACGAGGCGCAGCGTAAACTGGCGGCGTTACGACCCGTGTTTGCGTAGAACTAAGCCCGTAAAAAACTATTACGACTTTGTTTTTCGGGTTCCACGAAAACCTGTTTTGTTTTCAATAGGGAATAAAATTGGTTTTGTACAGGTTGATTTAGTTTTTAGATAGATTCATTAAAAAAATATCCCTCTTTTGCTACTAGGTTTTTTATACACACCGTAGACTCTTTAGTTTGATATTTGCAAAAGGTTAACTTTTAAAAAAGTGTATTAACATTTAAAATTACTTTTCTGTTTGATAGGCATCAAATTAAGAGTAAGAAAATATGATTTAATTAGGTATCCTAAGAATTTCAATACTTTTAAAAAGATTTTGATAGAAAAAGCGTAGGATTTTTTAACGGGATTTTATTGAACTGGGAATAACTTAGCAAATTAATTCTTCTGCGTTTATTAAATTTTTTTTTTTTTTTACAGTCGGTGTTATGTAAATAATTGATGAAATTTCTTATTTTAATTGGTTATAAATGACAAAATTGTGCATGTTATGTGTTATTGAATACTTAACTTCTATGTTATTTAGTTATTAAAAACCCTTTTAAATCCACTTTTAGCTATATTATGTCGACAATTCGAATAATTATAATAAAACAGCTGACTGGTTTATAAGATGTACGACTAATTTCGCGCAAGAAATACGCGTTGAATATAATGCAAAAGAACATCTAAAATTTAAAATTGGTCATAATAATTTAATAATTTACTGCCGCATACAGTCACCAAAATTTTGAGGAACCAACATGTATCTATGCTTTTTTGGTGAAATTACTTGAAAATACAAGTGCCAACTTTTTAAGGACTTATATCATTTATTTTATTTTTATTTTATTTTATTTCTTCTTATTTGCGGAACCAACACGAATTTCCACAGCTTCCCTTTACCTACTTCAACGGCATGAGAGCTTACTTCAACAGCTTCGTACAGTGTGAATAAAAGTTTAACAGCAGAGCTTAATGTTCGTGCATCCTTAAAATTAAAAATGTTCCTTCACTGAAGTCTTGTAACAGTTTTAAGAGAAAGCTTTTTAAGAGCTTCCGTTTAGAAAGATTTTAAAACAAAACACCCTGTAGATTTTTCAAGCCAAGCAACTTTATTCTGTAGCGGTAGCGATCCGGACGCATCTTGCACAAGGTTCTACCAACCTTAGACCTTAATTGACGCCATGTTATTATAATCATAAATCATAATCATAAATTTTATTGTGTATGGAAGTTGGGTATACATGGGTTGTTATAATTACTTAACTAGTGTCAAGTTCTATCTTTACAGATGTACACACAATTTACTTACTTATGTTACCAAATAAGCAAAACAATAATTAGTAGTAGTATGTCACAATAATTTTTTTTAATACGTAAACCAAATGAAAATAAAATACAGTTTACATTAACTCCATTACATTCACGCATTCTTCATTCTTTTATTTACGCAACGTCACCGTATTTTACGCGTTGGTGTGGCCGATCCTTTAACCACGACTAACCATGTTTAAATTTTCAATGTGTCATTTCATGACAATGCAGCTGTTATTTTCTTCAAAAACTCACTTTTTGGCCTTTTTTTTCATTTTAACACAGCTAAAAACTTTCGGATCGGCCCTCGTACGGCCATGATTGAATACATTGATTTTACAATTAGACTTTAACATCAATTAGTCATTTTTTAATGTTGCAGAACAAAAGGAGTTCAGTGGGGTTATTACTCGTATAACATGGCTATGCAGTTCATTTTACGGTGAGCGTAAAGGACGGAGCTATAGCAGTTACATAACTCTGTCCTTTTCTCTCAGCGTAAAATGAATTGCACAGGGACGTCATAATAACCCCACAGTTTAGTGAGTAGAATCGCTTGCCTTACGCAGCCGCCGCGGTCTACCTAAATTCCATCGAACATTTGCCGCGCATAATCTGTACCCAGCTTTAGAAATGTATCGTACGAACACAAAGAAAAGGTCACTTTTCAATGTCTCACTTCCTTAGGTCATGTATCCTTGAGTTACCCTTTCAATAGATACCAGCAGTCAGTTACTTTGTTTCATAATCTATTTAAAAAACTCATAAGATACACTTTCGTAAAAGCCCTTTCATCTTGCTAGTTAAATTAAGAAATTGCAGGTAACCTTGTACAAGCAAATGGATTCAGGTGTTCAACGGAGTTCAGTGGACGCTTTATGACGATGTTTTAACAGAAAATTTAATAAATTCCCCTGAAACAAAGCATATTTTACCAGAGAACTGTATATTTTCTTAACTTAAGTAAATTTTAATAAAATCCACTTAGGTGTTTGAGTTTCGAAAGCAAGTAAATACTGTTTTACGGGTGTATATTCATCTTAATTAAAGATTTTTAATAAAATTACTATACAGAGTGCCTCTGATTTTGGAGCTTTAAATACATGGGTCGTTTCTACTCCTAAAACTGGACTTCTTTTGTTCTGTAAGTTATAAAAAGTTGAATGTAATTTTCAATGTACGCAATCCAATTCTCCATTTTTCCTCGAACCAAGGAAATGTCACACCGAGATAGTGATTATATGGCCATGATTGAATACACTGATTTTACAATCAATTAGTTAACTAAAAGAAATGAAAAAGTCAGAGAGAAATATGGAATAAAAGATGTAGTGACTAAGATTGAAAAGGGCATGCTTCGATGGTTCGGTCATTTGGAATGGATGGATGAAAGAAGATTGACGAAAGAGATAATACAGATCGAAAGTAAGTGGACGGGTCGGAAGGGGCCGCCCTAGGTGTACTTTTTCGAGTCAAATCGGAGAAATACTGGAATAGGGCCGAATCTTAAGTACTAGAAACCGACGTACGTGCATGACTCGATGTATGAATGTGGAAGAAGCGAAATAAATTTGTCAAGATCGTAGCAAATGGAAAGAAGTGGTGTCTGCCTACCCGTCTGGGAAACAGGCGTGATTTAATATATGTATGTAGTTAACTAAACTTAAGTAATATTTTAATGTTGCACAACAAAAGTAGTTCAGTTTAGTGAGTAGAATCGACCGTTGCATTTAATCCTCAAAAGCCTCAAGGTCAGAGGCACCCTGTAGACCTGTGGTGGTAGACCTTCTGCAAGGTCCGTCCAGAGTGACTATTGCCTAACGCACTCGCAATTGCAATCGTTTTCATTTTGAAAATCGAAGGCTTGTCTGCATACAAAATTCAAATAATGGTTCCGCTTTGAAGTTTTTTTTTTTATGGCATAGAGAAGACAAACGAGCACACAGGCCACCTGATGGTAAGTGGAAACTGTACCCATAGACATTCGCATTCACAAGACTGCAATTTACTTTGACGTATCTAGTGACGCGCATCTCAGCCAAGATGAGTTTATTAATACGGGCCCTAGAGACAAGGATCCTCGTAGAGATACTACAGATAAAAAATACTCATGTTCGAAAAAAAATACGTCGAAATATTTTAAGGTACAGCCAGACTGTAATAATTTACCCTTGCATTTTAACACAAGTAAAATGAGAGTTTTAGTAACTTTATTGAAGTCGTCTTAACTTCTATAATTGATTAATAAATCTTAAAATACAGCGCAATTTTAAAGCAAATCCTTTCTCAGACAGACGTCAAAATGATTTGTACTTTAAAATTATTTAATCAACGAAATACTAACTTGATTTTGTCACATTTTAAACAATTTAGCTTTCTAAACTAATCAAGAACCGTCTAGAGACATGCTACAAAACTCTATTTATGAATATTATAAATGTGAAAGTTGGCAAGGGTTTTATGATGTTTGAATGTCTGAAACGTCATCATGCCAGCAAAGTTCTAGTAGTAGTAGTTAGTAGTGGGGTATTAAAAATCCAAGTTTTCGTAAAGGGTTTACCTATTGTTATATCGAATTTCACTTCATTGATTTTATCATTTCATCGAATTTCATTTCATCAAACGCTATTTTCTGCTAAAACTATGATGTTTTCAGGATTACTTAAACATTCATTATGTAGGTTAGGTTAGACATGTAAGAGTAACTATCAAAAAAAATTCTCATGCCGCGAGAAATTCGTTTTGGTGAAATGTAAATTCTGCGTAACGTTACGGTCGATGAAAGGTGTTTCGATAAAATTATTTTTGCTATAATTAATTATTCAAAAAAAATAACCATTTTCGCACGTTGTATTCAAGATGGCGGGTAACACCTCCCCGCCCCACGATCAAAAATTTAGAGTTTTATTAGAACCCTAATGCTTTAACAACATCCATAAAAAAATGCTCTTTTATGTAACGTAAAGGCATTCTTAAGTCCGTACAGACTGTATTTATTAACTACATTTAGTAAGAAAGAAGTTAAGAAGTAGAATAACTTCACTTTTAGCGTCAGTAAGACCTTGTGCAAACTCCGTATGGATTGCTACCACCATCTTACCTTAACCTACCGCCAAGCGTCAGTGTTCGCATTGTTGTGTTCCGGTGTGGGGATACGACAACCTGTGTCAATAATAGCATCGAGGCATTTCATCTTATTGGTCAGCGTTGTAAACGCATTTGCGGTCTTAAGATCGCAGTCTGAAGGTTCTAATCTTGAGAATGCATGTCTCTTCAGATGGCTTTTGTGCTCGTAAGTCTTCTTGTCATAAAAGAAAAACAGTAGCATGATTCTATAAACAAAAACCAACATAATTGAACATCGAGAAACAACAAATCTTCGCCGAGGACGCAAGCCTAACTGATAAACAGGATGAATTCATAATTATGATAAGGAATGATTGATTATTAGATAATCTAAAGCTTATCTTCCCTTTGACCCTGGGAGTCGAACCGCCATTAGGGGCCGGGGGTAACCCTACTGGGGGTACTGCCCCATCGACCCTAAATCAAGGGTGGCATGACAATAAACGTCTTAGAACTAAAGTACTATGTAAGTGAAATATATTATTCAGGACGACGTAACTTGTGCTTAATATTGTGTCGGAGTTATGTCTTACATACAGTATGTTGTTAAAATGGATGTAATGTTTAGGGTGTTCACTATTATGTCAGCATTGAATTACGAATAGGACAAGGGCATTTCGGGCCACGCTCAGTGTAGAGTTCCGTTGTCGATACTACAAAAAGAACTTTCTCCAAAAAAACATTAGTTTAGAGAATTTTTAGTAAGTATAATAAACATATAAAGCCTCTAATTAAAAGCTAATGAAGTAAATTAAATCGTAATAGTTTTTATTTGAAATATACGTGTTTTTTTTTTAAATCGCCTTATTGAGTTAACCAGGTAAGACACGGGACTTCTGCAAAAATTATAATGTTTCGTAAACGGCTCCTTCGATAACATAATAGACAGATGAGCAGACGGACGAACATGGCAAAATTTAAAAAGTTTCTAACTTGCAATATATGACCTAAACAAATAAATGAAAAAGTACAATTAAAGCCTTTAAAACGTTTCGCTATCGCAAAGCAGACCCCTATTTCACCATCGTGACAATGAGACGTGACAGGTCACAATTTGGTATACATTGCAAAGTTAATACGCGGATACATCACTGGGTTTCATATAAACAGCGCCATGTACACTGAAATAGCACCTGTCATAGTCACGATGGTGAAATAGGGGATGTTTTGCCTAGTAGTTTACAAAGACAGGTTTGCAATATTAACCGCCAACCTCCACTGCCGTCATACCAAAACGGCTAACTGTCATGTAGTAGGTAAAGAAATCTATACACTTTTGGTAACGGTCTAACGACATTCAATATAATTTGGTAATACTATAACTATGCAGTTAGCTGCCTTCTTTGGTGTGACGGCAGGCAAAAAATTCAGACGTCAGTGACCTTAACACCTACAGGGTGTACTATCTTGACCTCTAATCCCGTCGGCGTTAGAAATAAATATCAAAGAAAAAAATATTCGACTAACTGACTTAATAAATAATTCAGGAGTGGTTCGCGTTTGACAGGTCGCCTGAGTTTTACGTGGGTGTTAAGTTACAAACTGGCGGTATTAAACTTGCCAAGTTCCAGTGAGAGAAAATGAGCTGAATATAGAAGTCGTATCTGTCTCTTTCACTGCTTGGGACTAGTTTTTGACAGTTTATAATACCTCTTGGTTTAGTAAAATGCACACAACTGAACTATAATATCCCTTACATAGCATCAAGTCAAGAATGAAATTGAATCTTATTGAATCTTTCTAATTATGAGGTAATAGGACTCGTATTGTTTTGTTTTTGAGGTTTACTAGTCCATACTCCATACTAATATTATAAATGCGAAAGTGTGTCTGTCTGTCTATCTATCACGCTTTAACCGCTAACCGATTTAGGTGAAATTTGGTGCAAAGATAGCTTGAATCCTAAGAAAAGACAGGTTAGTTTTTTTCCCAAAATTCATCCCCTAATGGGGTTAAATTGTGGGTGAAAATTTGTCTCGAGCTACGATTTAAACGAGTTCCACGCAGACGGGGTCACGGGCAGAAGCTAGTAAATAAATAATTTCATGCTCGACGTACCGAACCCTAAAAAGGTGGTTACACACAAAACCGCTCGGTTATGCCTCGCCACAAATAAATCAACTAAATCCTCTAGCAGCGGTCCTAGCGCGGTCCTCTCGCCCCGTCATTTAAATCATGTACCTAAAAAAAATTTGGCCATACTTAGAACCTTGTCATTGTGAATGTAATTATCATTTTCAGACTCGATATTAATCATTGAAGTTCATTGTGACAATGCACTAAATGCTACACATTTTCTTTGGGCTGTATGGTGAAGTATTTCAAAAAGACTTAAGTTTAATCTTTAGCTTTTTTATAGCAGAACTAGATCACCTGGTAGTAAATCTGCCGTCCTAAGCAAAAACGCAGTAACTGAGATATACCTTCTGTAGTAATATCAACCTTATTATTAGTAGTATAGAGTTGAATCTGCCGTGGTGATTGAATTTAAGATACTGCTTATTGGCTTAGGAGGGCAGAAATGGGATCTGTGACCTTAAGACATTTACAATCTTATGGCTGTACTTTATGCTTTAAAGCTTAATATTTCATCCAACGATACCCTACACTATGGGGTAGACGAGAAAAAATACACCTCCACGATACGTGTAGGGGAGGTACACTGTTTTTTTTTTTAACATTTTATTTTACCACTTTGTTGGCGTTACTAATATTCATGCCAAATTACAGCATTCTAAAACTAAGAGTGTCTGAGCTAGGCTGCGGACGGACGGACGGACATGGCGAAACTATAAGGGTTCCTAAGTAGTTTGACGACCCTAAAAAGCGTTACCAACCCTAAAGGATTAAGACTGCACCGAACAAACGCCGAGCGTCCAGTGGCCTCCTCATTACTGTTACTATGTTTTCTAATTAACTAAAACAAATCCTTGGAATCAGACGAAATGTTTTTGTAGTGCAAGTAAAAACATAATTTATGGGATACGTAACAAACTTTAATAACAATTACCCTTTGAGTAGTCAGCTTAACGGGAAAAGGTGGCCACTTTTTTCCGTTAAGTTAATAACTCGAAGGTGAATTGTTATTAAACTATATGATATACCCTATGAGTTGTGTTTTCATTGGTAGTACAAAAACGTATCGTCCAATTTTATGAAAATACTTTAGTTTATTAGAAAACATAATAATAGTAATGAGGGCGCCACTGTACATCCGGCGTACGCTCGGCGTAGACTTAAGATGGACCCAGATGTACACAGTACAAGCCTAGAGCTTAGTTTGGGACTAGTTCAATTTGTGTGAAAATTATTGTCCCCTGAAATACATTGCTTTTTTATTCTAATTACCGCTTCCAAATCTAAACCATCTATGTTCGGATCATTATTCCAAATCTAACGTCCTAATGAGACGGCTAACCGAGCGTTCACCAATATGTACCTAGCTTGCGCTTGTCATGATAAATGACATGGGATTACTATGGCTCAATGAAATGGGAACCGACTAGTAGTTATTGACATTATAATTACTGTTCCAGTTTAGCACGGTAATTAGCTAACGTAATACAGACGGTTATATTAGATACATTATTAACATTCTGCGCATATTACAACGTCATAGTATTGCTACGACCTTGACAAATCACTTTCGCTTCTTCCACATTCATACATCGAGTCATGCACGCACGTCGGTTTCGGGTACTTAAGATTCGGGCCTTTTCCAGTATTTCTCCGATTTGATTTGAAAACGTACGCCTAGAGCGGCCCCTTCAGACCCGTCCACTCACTTTCGATCTGTATATCTCTTTCGTCAATCTTCTTTCATCCATCCTTTCCAAATGACCGAATAGTTAGTGAATAGTTAGTGTTAGTTTATAGTTTATGTGACATAAATTAATGAAATATTAGGTATTATAGCTGACGTTGTATTATATACACTAGCTGTTCCCGTGTCCACTTCGTTGGGCAAAACATTTTTTTTGAGTTAATAATTTTCCCGCTAATTCCCGTTCCCGTGGGAATTTCGGGAATTCCTTTCTTAGTGCACCTCTACGGTACCTAAGCTACGTCCCTTCGAAATTTAAAGTGCCTACGTTTAGCCGTTTAGGCTGTTCGTTGATATGTCAGTCAGTCAGTCAGTTTCTCCTTTTATATTTAGAAGATTTGTATGCCTTCAGGGTTGGCTACGCGTTTGGGGTCTTAAGATTGCAGTCTTGAGAATGCCACTTGGCCTGTGTGCTCGTTTGCTTTCTCTTGGACAAAAAAAAACTTTTAGAATATTTTAAAGCTATAAACAAAATTGTTTTCAATAGATACCCGCTATGTTGTCCGTGTTGCGGTGTTTAACCGAAGCTATTGAACCGTAAAATACGGTTTAAACCCAATTAGTTAAATTTAGCGATACGCCAAATCCGCAGTTCAAAATAAACGCTAATTATACCGCAACCGCTGAAGTTACTAATTAAATTAATTGACAAAAGTATTTTTAACTATCCAAACTCAAATTCAGACGAATAAAGAGGATTACACTTCGCTCAAAATTTCCATACAAAAAGCTCTTACGTTTTTCTCAACTTAAACACTCTAGTTTTTACGATTTTTAGATGTTGTAGAAATTATGAAAAACTAGGGTTCTCCTTTTTTCCGAGAAAATATTTCTTGGAGAGACAAAAAAGAAACGAAAACGTAGAAATTTAAGTACAACATTTTATTCTATAATAGTGGAATTCGGACTTAATTTGGGCAAAGTTATCGCCGAAGCTGACTTCTATGTTAATTTTTTGAAATGTACGCGCTATAAGTGTCCCTTCATAATTTTCTTGACCGGCAACTAGAGTTTGCCCTCATAATCGAAAGGCACCGTTGGAGAGATATAGTAAGACCACATTATTAAAAGTAGTTACTTCGCGGTCTATTGCTTTCACACTCTGTCTTGTATAACAGATTCCAGACAAAAAGGGATAGCTTTAGAAAGCCAAGTAATATCAATGGTTTTATTATGGCTACTTAAACCGTTTTCAAGATTCGATTATCTCGCTCAGCTGTTAACAATAGCAATCCCAAAGATTTTCGATACCTGATATCGAAAAGCGTAAAGCGAAAACGAAGGAACTTTTTAATAAAAAAAATATTCAATTACCGTGCCTCAAACTTTCACGCGGAAAATGTCCCGACTTAATAAAATGTAGATGAAGGAAATACGTTTAAGGCGAAACTTTTTTTCTATAACGTGGGGTGAAAGTCTATTATGTCACTTTTATGATGCAAATGCCATGAAACGCCAGATTTTGATTTAATAAAGCGATCCTCGAAAGTTTGAGAACCGTTTGGGAATAATTAATTGTAATTTTTCTACACGATAAAATATGATTAAGAGTTCTCTTTTGAAATGCTGAATTAAATTATCTTTGCATCTGACAAATCTTCTTGAATTATTAATATTATGAGTCTGAATTTTCCTTTATCTTAATACCGGGTGTCACCTGGAGCGCTTTAGATATTTGGCCAAGTGGATTGTTTCATTTGTTCAATCCAAGAGATAAATGAAAAACAGGCCAAGTTAAAGTTAAATTTATAGTATAATTATCATAAGTTAAGTATTAGATATTTCTAAAAAGACCTTCGGTAAAATAATATCTATGGTTAATTTAAAAAAAAACGGAGGCTAGCTTAGGTACTTATAACTGGCAATAATTATTCCCAGTTTTTTTTTTCAGGTATTTGTAATTGCCGAATTTCCTTTTGGCCAGCAGTGGGACACAAAAACAGGCTAGCAAAAAAAAGTGTAATAATAAATCGAAAAAAAAAACATACAACGCAGTAAAAAAAAACTTGCAACCAAAATATCTGTATTTAATTATGTTGGTCGAAATAAATTTAGATTAACATTATAAACAGGTTTATCTGATAACCTTGTAAAGATCTCCAAGATCTTCTGTAGGTAAAAAATCACGGGTTCAAATTAAGGTGATCGAAATTTTTAAATTTTGCCAGGTTACATGACTCTTTTTTTGAGAACACAAGAAGTGCTTAAAGAAATGTATTAAAGCAATGATTTCCTTTCTTGTATGTTTTTAATTTCTATTTTTTTTAAGTGTTTCCTTACGTAAAATATCGGTCCATGTTCGAGCAACAACTGAACACACAAGCCATCTGGGGTGTTATTCTCTCAAAAACAACGGACGGTCGGACGAACGAGGGAAATCGCAGCAGCGAGTTTAAGTATTCCCGTCAGAGCGAACAAAACACATTTTAGCGCGTGCATTTTCAATTAAGCAGCCTAATACGTTTGATCTCATCGACAAAAGCCATGCTGCTAAATTGACTACGTAAACTCACCGTTTGGACATTCAATCGTTCGTCCGTCCGACCGTCGTTGTTGAGAGAATCACTACCATTATTGTATTACCGTAAAACTACACAACTATGGTACTATTACTCTAAAAATATGGTAGCTTTAGCTCTAGCTTGAGTTTTAAAACAATCGATTTTAGGCTAAACCGTAGATAATACCCAGCAATAATAGCCGTAAATATCATACTTTAGATTAATGTAATTAGGAAAATTGGACTATTGTTACAGGCTAGGACCATAGTTGTGTTATTTTACGGTACGTGAAATCAAAAACACCATTCACACATACACTATTTTCTAACTAACCATCAGCTGCTTGCACACGTAAAATTATCTCCTAAAATTCTAGTCCAAATTGAGTCGCAATTCAACGTTGACTGCCTGGAGCCGTGTGAATTTAGTCGGCAGGAATTTTTGATGTCTGTCTAATTAAGACTGTTCAGTCGTTTGGGAATGTACAACTCGCTTGTTTTAAGAAAATATACCCGGGCTCTAATTTATTAGAATGCCACGCTCGAGTAAAATATTTTATATGTATAGAGCTGGGGTGATGTTCTGTTTAACAACTCATTTATGAATAGCCAAGAGCCAAATTGAGAAAGTAAACAACTACGACGTTACTAATTCTCCAAAAAAAATACTTTTTGCCTGTTTTATTAATCATTCTTAGATGAAACGTGTCTATGAATATCAAAAAAAAAGTTTATATTGTGAGCGAAACGCTAAATACGTAGGATAAATACGCATTAAAGCGGCGTTCATAAATAGTTAATAGTATAAATTAAGTATTACCAGATTTATTCAAAACATTTTCGAATATTTATTGAATGTACCTATTTTTAATAAAGGTATTGTAATTATAAAATGAATACAAATTATGTTATTGTTAATGTTAATCATAGTTTATTTTAATCGGCAACACTGGGATGTTGAAAAATGGGAGATGGGTGCGCGTCCTTTCGAACGGTTTAACGGTTGAGATGTTCCCTTGTTAATACCAAATACATTTATTGGAAGGATCATGCAATAGTTATTATTCAGCGAACCAAGTATCCCGTAAAGCATCTGCTTTCAATATCTAGTTGTTTCTAACCGACTGCGGGAGAGCGAAGTCCAGCGGTGGTTCCTTTTTGTTGTATCACTTATATCACGTAATCAATTTATAGTTCAAGAGTAAAAAATTGCATCATCTGCGGACTACTTACAACAAATGGTAACTCTGATGAATGAGGCGTTTAAAAGGAAAGGTATGAAAGTGAATGTTAAAAAGACGAAAGTGATGGTTGTGGAGAGGGATGTAACTGTTACAGAATGTGAAATAATGATTGGAGATGAAAAAGTGGATCAAGTGGATGAATTTGTGTATTTAGGTTCTTTGTTTACGAGAGATGGGAAATGTGACGCGGATATTGAAAGAAGAGTAAAAGCGGGAAATATGATCAATGGGGCGTTACACTCAATCTTGGCAAACAAGGTCATATCGAGCAAAGCTCGCCTTGCCATTGTTCAGGGAGTATTGACGCCAACATTGATGTATGGTAGTGAATCTTGGGTATGGCAGAAGAAGAACGAAAGTAGGATTAATGCAGTTGAAATGAGAGCTCTAAGAAGTATATGTGGAGTTAGAATGATAGATAGAGTAAGAAATAGCGAGATTCGAGAACGATGTGGATTGAAAGAAGATGTAGTGACTAAAATCGAAAAGGGTATGCTAAGGTGGTTTGGTCATTTAGAAAGGATGGATGAAAAAAGAGTTACGAAAGAGATATGGCGAGTGAGAATGAGCGGAGATGTCCGTAGGGGACGACCTAGATGGACCTACAGTGATCAGATTCGCGATGTACTGATTAAGGGCCAAATCAAAAGCACCCGAAACCGCCGTACGCGCATGAAGAGATTGATGAATGTAGAGGAAGCGAAAATTGTGTGTTTAGATCGGTGCACCTGGCGTTCCATAATCTCTGCCTACCCTATTGGGAGACAGGCGTGAAGGTATGTATGTATGTATGTAAAAAATTGCAATTTAAAGTCCTTTCCAATAGACTTGTCTTACTTAGTAAACACTTTTATAACCTCAAAACAATCCATGATGGAAAGCCGTTTTAGCTAACAATGAAGCATTTTGAGGTTATAAAATTATTTACGAAATAAGACAAGTCTCTTGGAATGGACTATAGTTACGTCGTATTGTATTATGCCTCATCAGAAACAAGCTTCATTGAAACAAAACTCAGTTTAAATAATACATTCCTTGAAACGGTGTCAAGCGTTCCCTTAAAACTGCTCCATGCAAATCCTCCAATTATCTCCGATGCAGTATGGCCTGTAATATTTTTAATTCCTTTGCCTCCATTTAGGTGTGTCAGGCTTGTCAGCCATTTCTCGTAAACATCGTTTATTCCTCCCGAGAGCCTTTTTGATTTAATTAAGCGCCACAATGGAATATTTCATTGGTTGCTCTGTGAATTTTCGTTTACGAGTAATTCAGACATTTGGGTAATGTCTGTCTTGACAAGCACTTTTTGCTTGGTTGGAAATGGAATGTATTTTTGCGTTAAAGTATCTTTGCTCAGGGTTTTTATTTTAGGTAAAATAAATTGAGCATTTATTTCAGTTGTTTTGATCCGTAGGGGTTAGATTTTTTACATTTTGAACATCTGCTTTAGCTAAAACTACATTATCACGTTGGCAAATTGTTGATATACAATTAAAAATAAATTTGGCACCTAGACAAGTTGCGTGGCAAGATCGTTATCATTATCGAATGTATAGAATTAACGTAACTGCCGGATGGGTGTGTCAATCGTTTATTTAAGTTCCATACACTTTGACAGTTTTCGAAAATTGTTTTCGATAGCATTAAGCATCTTGTTTAGGGCCTCTGAGGCACTAGACAAAATGCATTCGATGTTCGTTATCGCTATCGAAAATGTATAGGATTGACGTAAGCTGCTAGATGGTCATGTTAAGCGCTATGTCAGTTCCATACCGACGGTGGAAATTTCAAATGTCGTAAGGGACAAACGCCTACCTTACAGGGGAGCCAGAAAACAAAATTTCACTTTTTTAAAATTCATAACTTGGAGACTACTTATCCCATGAAGATGATTCTTAGATGTATACTTTTCAAATAACTTCGTCTACAATAAATCGTCGGCTTAGTGCAAGAAGTCACTAAAGGCATAAAATCACTAAGCACAGGTACGAGCACGGGCGGATTCGCCGCGACTTACTCTTTCTAACGCACGGATCCATTTTTTTTTACATTGAATAATTTCGATGTTACAGGCGTTACAGCCATGACATTAAGTCATTAACTTTACTTTTTGCCTTATTGATTTGATGTAAATTGGTTTTAGACCATTACTAACTTTAAACAAAGCAAATTTGTTATTTTTTATCTTTTTATTTTGTTTAAATATTCACTTTTGTTACTTATCAACTTTAAAAAATAAAAGAATATGAATAAAGCTATGAAAGTATTTGAGCTAGAATTCATTATATGCATATAGTTACTTTTAGCAAACCGTAAAACGAAAATAAAAGTTATTATCATGCTTTAATGATTTTTCACAAAATGAGCATTGGATGCACATTACCACTTTTACTTTAGTATTAAATAACTAAAGCACTTTATAAAGTTTAAAAAAACTAGGAGACAGCATTAATGGCAATCAGAATGGTTTTTTAAAGTAATTAATGATATTTATCGATTTTTGTTATGTCCAAAGACATGTAATTCACGTGATTAAATTATGGTTAGTGACTTTTGGCAAATAACTTGTATGAATTTGAATACCTTTAGTGAAATATTCTTGCACAACAGTTCATATTTCAACTCATTTATACCTACGAGTACGTCTTGCTCTCGCGGTAACGGGGGTTCGGCCACCGCGATCGAAGTCATACCGTTGCGGCTGCGACCGGGGATGGACGTTACGCGAGAAGTTAGTGATTTCTTACAAAATGAAGCGAAATGGTATTAAATTTAAGGCAGGACGAGGATCTTTGATGTTAGAAAAGATTCTAAATAAGGAGAATGAAGATCACAGCGTAACTACCTTTGTCATTTATTTATAATAAGATACGTGCAAATTACTTTATGCTGTTAAGTTGTAGGTAAGTAAGTATTTCATTTGCGAAATACCAATTTTGTCCTTAGGGCGAGATTTTGTATAGGTACCTAGGTTTTGTTTTTGACTTTTTGACTGATAAGATCAGTGATATTGACGAAAATGAGTTGGAAACAAAAGCACTCAAAAAATTTTAAACAAAACTGTCGTCAAAAGGATTTTATACTCGCGAACATATCAGTAAATCCTCCACAAAGGTGTTACGTAAAGCAGTTAGAAAACGAACCATGTCACGTTCATATTTTTTTTCTAATGATGAAGGTAAAATCAAGGTATGTGAAAAGTTTTTTAAAAGTACCCTCTGTATTTCAAACGGCCCTATAAACAATGCATTTTCCAAGGTTGGCAGTTCTGGTCTTTTTGAAGGAGAAGACCAACGTGGTAAGCATGTTGCTCACAATAAAACCAAACAAGACGATATGGATTTTATAAAACAACACATCGAATCATTCCCTACAATGGAATCGCACTATTGCCGAAAAACATCGTCAAAACTCTATTTAGATGGCACGCTATCTATTTCAAGAATGTACGAACTTTATACAGAGGAATGCAAAAAAGCGTCTCGGACTTCTGTTACTATAAACGTGTACAGAAATGTATTTGGAACTGAATATAATTTGGATTTTCATAATTCAAAAAAGACCAATGTCTAACATGTCAAAAGTATAACAGTATCAAAAATACAAACGGACCCGATCTTGAATCCTGGAAACAAAAATATGACTTAGGTACCTACACATTTCACTAAAAGTCGAGAAGCCAAAGAATTGGACAAAATTCGTGCTAATGAAGATGAAAGCTTTAATTCAATAACCTTAGATTTACAAAAGGTACTTCATATCCCAAATGGAACTGTTTCTATTCTTTATTACCTACGCAAATTGAATGTGTACAATGCTACCATTTATGAAGCTCGCACTCCCAATGACGGCTTTTGTTACCTCTGGTCTGAGCTGGATGGCAAAAAAGGAAGCGATGAAGTGGGTACGGCTTTGTATCTATGGATAAAACGTCTCCCATCTACTGTAAAAGAGATTTCCATATTCACTGACACCTGTGAAGGCCAAAATCGTAATCAATTCCTTTTAAGCCTACAGTTGTATTTAGTTCAGACAACTCATCACGAGGTTATAGAACATAAATATTTAGAGTCTGGTCATACACATATGCGATTGAAACCAATTGCGTTTAATGCCAGTGTACTCAATGATAGACTTCTGTAATGTTATTCGATTAGCAAGATCAAACAGAAAAAATAAGAAAAATGAAACCCTGAAAAAACCGTACGAACCGATAGTTATGAATCACACAGATATTTTGAACCTTAACGACTTGAGAGATAACTTGATGCAGAATCGATCGATTGACGTCAATGGAGAAAAACTGCGATGGCTTAAAGTGAAATCTTTTCGACTAGAGAAAAAAAGGCCGAATGTTGTTTTATACAGATACGATTTCAAATCTGAGTATAAAGAATTTCACGTACTTATTAAAAAGTAATACATCCCAATCTATGGCCCCAATAAAACAACTGCGAAAACGTAAGCTTGAAAAACCCATACAGGGTTTCAATTATAACACTTACATTTTGAGAAAAGCTTACAACCAAAAACTGCCAATAACTCTAGCTAAAAAAAGAACTTACTTAAAAATGTGCAATGAAAAAATTATACCCGCGGAACTTCACCACTGGTACCAGAACTTGCCAGCCAAAGAAAGTCGTGATTATGTACCTGAAGAAATGTCTTGAAACTCAGAAGACGAAGAGTAAAAAAGATGGATGACTAGGTTTTTTAACTCTTTTTCGTACTTACAGTAGGTATTAGTTCAAAATCAAAGGCTGATCTTTTTATTTTTATACTTTTAGAAGTTTTTATGTTTTTTAACAGTAAGTAAGTAGTGCTTGCTGTGAGTGTCTGGGATTATAATATAATATTAAGTTCCTCTATAAAAAAAACATTTTTAAGTTATTTTAGTTTGGAGTTACAAATAACGCCATTTTGAGAATTTTATGTTATTTTTGTGGTTTTGTTGAGTTTATGTCTGTGAAGTAGAGTTTTTAAAACTGTTTATGCGTTGTTAATTAGTAAATATTGTTCATAAAGTTTCTAAGGTAATAATTAAGACTGATGAAACCAAATTTCTCGTATAAAACTGTGTTTCTCGATTTAATTGTGATTAAAATAAAAAATAACTAATTGTAAGTTCCCTTAAAGTGAGAAAGACAAAAAGTCACTAACTACATATTTAGGCTTTTAAAAAAGTTATTTGGAATTATTGTACAAAGTTTTTAATTGGTTTTGATACTAAATATATTTAGCTAACCACTTGTGTTTAATTTTTAAATCTAGACCCGAACCTACAACAATAATGTTCATTTGACTAAGTCAAAACTTTGGGCCCGTTTTTCTCGGACTTGACTTTTTGTGGGTTAATGACTTCTTGCACTAAGCCGACGAAATTATCAATTGAATATTAATTTATGCAGTAGTTTAGAAAATAGTGTCCCTTACGCAAAAAAAAAGAAGAAAATGTCCGTTACACTTACGAAGACACGTTATTTATCCGACAAAATGTCTTACGCCCTAGAACTAAATTGTTATCTTATGTGGTAACTGCGTTTACAGTATTGTTTACTGCGAATTTTTGTGTTGTAAAGTCATTATAATTTCTAGGTTAGTGAAGTAAGTACTTAGTAAAACGTATGAAAACAAGGATTTAAATACTAAATTTATGTATTTCAAAGACTTTTGGATGCGGGAAAGTGTAAAAAGGGAAAGAAGGAAAAAAAAAAGGTTCGGTACTATATATTTTTTTTATTATTCCAAATAAAAGTGTGAAAACTATTAAATAAAAGAAACTTAATCAATTTACCTTTCTGCTACCAGCTAAAAATAGCACTATAATAGCCTTATTCTCGAGGCGTCCGAGATTTTCGAAGAACAAAAACTGCCTTATGATAGAACGCCTCGAACAGTTTTAGCTCGAGGGCGGGTTTCTAGAAGCAGTGCTATCCAAGCTAATGAAAATCACAATAAAATCAAATGCCTTAATCTATGCACCTGGTCTTATTCAACAAGGTTAAACAATCACAAAAAAAAAACTTTGTTACATTGTGAGTACTATTAATTTTTGGTAATAAGTAAAAGTACACATCTAAATAACGTATTATAGTTATGCGTCATACAGATTTTGTTATTCAAGTTAAGTTTTGGCGTCTTTCTTGAATATAATCTCGAAGTAAAGAGCTGTAAAAGCTCAATTTGGCTGGGCTGTAAATGATTTGTATTTTGCTTTGCATTGATCACAAAAAAGACGTTTAATTCAAATCTGTATGACCTTTATAATTAAAAGGAACTTTCAACAATGAGATCACAAGTAAATTATTCTTTAAGATTAAGTCAATCAATGGGACAAAAATAATGGCCTATTCCCAGTTGTCCACACCCCCTTTGTCCACACTGTGGACAACTGGGAATAGGCCAAAATAATCACGTATCCCAAAAAACTAAAAATATGGTAACATAAATAATATAGCACTTTACCTCGTTTTTCCTTACTTGATTCGAATGACAGGTGTCAGTTTTAAATAAACGGAAAAGTGGAATATACTGAAAATAGTTACCAACTTTTCTTAGTAACAAATAGTAAAAAAACAACCAACAATTAATTACACAGGATACTCAAATAATCAGCCTGAAATCTACATATTAACAGTTATATTTGTTTTTGGACCCAGATTCTGGAAATGGTCATGTAAGAAAAAACGAGGCATACTTAAATAAAAATACTGTTAGTCTTCTGGGTCTCCTTTCTCCTCATCTTCCTCGTCTGTCTCCGCTAGTGTATCAACAACAACAACAATAACAATAACAACAACAATAATAATAATAACAACCTCTCAATTATGGTATACTATGGCTTAGAATTATGTTAGTTCACATAAGGAAAAAGTCTAAACAAACATTCATGAAAACATTATATTTATATCAGTATAATTCCTTAATAATGGCACTAAAAAGGTTACACTTAGGTATTTAAAACTTACCGTAACATTCTGCTTTGATAAACATTGATTGCTTCTAATGTTTTTCTTCTGGATTGAAAAGGATCCAAACGTCGTTTTCGTTGAGACATGGTTACAACACACGCGACAAAACATAAATAATTATAACACTAAACTTTAAACTTCTTTTAACTTTAACTTTTTTTCTTTTTTTTTTTTATCTTTTTTTCGCTTTAATCTGTGTGTATTGTTGTTTTGTTTTGTCACTGGACGCGGTGCGAAGCGACAACAAACCTGTCGTATTTTACCCCTCCCGCCTTCCCTTCCTCCCGGGTGGTATGTTACAAGTGCGACGACAAATTATAACCTGATGTTATAAGTAACATAAAATAACGTTATTTTTTTTTAAATGTAAGTATTTTGAGGTGTAAGTGTAATTTTTAAGCTGCTTTTAATGTAGAACATTTTGTTAATTGTATTTTTTGTGACTTACAGCATCAGAGTTTAATTTTTTTTTTGGTTAATTGCTACATACCACAAAATTTGCAAATAGTAATCGACTCAATGTTCATGGAAATATTGTTGTAACGGATGAAGCACTAAATGTACTTGATACTTACAACAATATTAATTCAAAGTTGTATATACACATTTTAACTAATTGAATGTCGTAAGGGAATGTCATTTCTTGTTAGTGCCTTACAACATAGGAATTTTAAAATTATTGAGATATACGACCTTGCGCTTAATACCAAAAGACGTTAAAAAAAAAAATTGACTGATACAACATAGTGTTTTAAATATAAGGAAGATACGACAAAATTTCACCATCTAATAACTTTTTAAGAAGGGGTCATATCGAAATTTCAATACCACAGACAGATAGGAAAAAAAAAACTGACTCCAATGGTATATTTAGAATAGAATAGAATAGAATAGAAAATATTTATTCAACACACATAAGAGAGAAAACAATGGAAAAAATTAAAGGAGAAAGGAAGACAATAATAATATGTTGAATAGGATCCCTCTCAGCATTGTGCCGCAGTTAAACTGCGGCGCTGATTTTCAGAGGGACCCTGACTTAAAACTAACCTAAATTAAACATAAAAACGGGTAACAGTAAACAGGTAACAGGTAACATTACAAACACTAGCGACAATTTTATACATAGATGAATAAATAAAAATATAATAAATTAATATTTGTTTTAAGCTTAAAAAATACTAATAAACCCCTTAAAAAATACCAATAAAGTTTTTGTGTGACAACACCAGAACAACACAACCATTTCCTGTTGGATCGTTGCAAGTGACGGCCAGTTTCAATTTCAAAGGTATGTATTACGCATATTACCAGTTTCATATATTCCAAAAAATGATATACGCAACATTCCCAGACTTAACAGTAAAACAGTAACTAATTTTACAAATAAAAAAGAAAAAAGTAATGTGCTTGACTCGTATATAGCAGCAGCCACCCAACAAGCAACATAGCGAAACGAAAGTACCGCCATTTCTCGATCACTCGGCAACCCGGCCGAACGTGGAAGTCGGCCATGCCTGCCACCGCTCCACGAGACGCGACGTTTGCGAAAATACAAAAAGAACATGGGACAAGAAGGTAATTTAATGATTTCGTTTTATTAAATAGTTTTATAGATAGACAATGTACTAAGAATATATTAAAGTAATAAATAGATTCACGATTATATAACATAGATATTATAAAGACCTAAACCTAATGACTCGCTTCATTGCCCAATCTGCGCCTCAAGCACAAAAATCCGACATTTCGTCTTAAAAACTCCCGTTGTTTTTAGGGCACGGAGCGGAGGAGGGAGACTGTTCCAGCACTTTGTGGCGGCGTAACGGAAGCTGCCGCGGAATGCAGCCGAGTGGTGCGGCGGGCACACGAGCTGGAGGAACCTCGCTGACCTGACTTGAGAGGACCTGGCGTTGTTGGACCAAGTAAGCTTGTCGAAGAGGTACGAGGGCTGCTGCCAATGCACGACACCGAACATCAGTGTGGCTAAGTGTAGTCTTTGACGCGTCGACATTTTTAGTATTCGGTTTTGATTTATAAACGGGGTAATGTGAGCGCGTGGTGGGACATTGAAACAGAACCGCGCGCAAGCATTCTGTACGCGCTGTACCAACCGCTGCGTGCGCGCAAGTAGACGAGGCCCGTACACGATGTCACAATAATTTAACTTTGACAAAACTAGCGCATCACACAATCTAAGTCTCAGTTCTACATCTAGAAATTCGCGTATTTTATAAAGCAGTTTTAATTTGTAGAAACAGCTGCGAACGGTACTAAGAAGATGGGTTTCAAATCTCAGTTCTCCATCCATTTCTATCCCCAGGTTACGAGCCTCTTGTACATACTCCAATGGATTATTATTTATGTG
Source organism: Acleris laterana (assembly GCA_963966035.1). NCBI lineage: Eukaryota > Metazoa > Arthropoda > Insecta > Lepidoptera > Tortricidae > Acleris > Acleris laterana. The sequence goes on from OZ014461.1 coordinate 10,301,307, forward strand.
TAGGTACTACATGATTGTTATTTGCTAATTTTTGTATTTGTAGCTTGGTACCTAGTATTAAGTATTTCGATTTGGACGGATTCAAGACTAATGAATTTTTATGTGACCAGTTATCGATTGCATTAAGATCTGCGTTTAATTTAGAAACCGCTGAGCTTACATTCTTAGCATTGCATGAAATATATAGTTGTAAGTCATCCGCGTAAATATGGTATTTACAATACTTAACTGCTCGTGTTATATCGCTGCAATATAGGATAAACAAAATGGGGCCCAAAATAGATCCCTGCGGCACGCCTCTAGATACTGGGCTTATATCGGAAGCTAGGGTCTTCCCATTTGGGCTACGGAGCTCTACTATTTGGTAACGGTTTTTAAGGTAGCTATCGAACCATTTTACAGTGTTACTGTCGAATCCATAGTAGGCCAGCTTGGATATTAGTAAGGCAATATTGATGGTATCGAATGCCCGCGAGAAGTCCAACAATGCCAAAAACGTACCCTGTCCTTGGTCCTGAGCAGTCAGTATATTGTCCGTGACGTCAAGTAAGGCGGTAGCCGTACTACGATGCTTGCGGAACCCTGACTGGTGACTTGGTAGAATGTTGTTACCTTCTAGATACCCTGTCATTTGCTGACATACGACTTTTTCAAGGATTTTAGAAAGACAGGGTAATATACTTATGGGCCTAAGGTCTTTTTTCTCAACTGGATTCGGCGTTTTTGGCATTGGACGGACTAAAGCTACTTTCCAAGCGTCAGGGAAAGAGTGTGTAGTAATCGATCTGTTGATAATTGCAGTAATCACGCCTAACGTGCGAGGTAGGGTGAGAACTATCATATCTAATGTGATGCCGTCGATTCCCATCGCATTTGATTTTAACGATTTAATGACTTTAGCCACTTGAGTCTCTGCTACAGGAATCAGTTTGAAAGTGGCAGTACTATGACGGTCAAATTCAAATTTAGTTAAGTCACTTATCGTGGTAAAGTAATTACCGGGTAGGTCAAGAAAATGTTTGTTTATAGCATTTGGATTATTCAAATGACTTGGCAGCTCTTTTATACTGTTACTATTTACAAGGACATCTTTTTTAAGATTTTTCCACAAAGTCCTGGAGTCATTGATATTGCGGTTGATTTTATGTCTAAAAAACGCACGTTTCTCATTAAACAATGCATTAGTAACAATATTCTTTAATTCTTTATAATATTGCTTATGGACTAGAGATTTAGAGATCCTATACCTTGCGTGGGCGTCATTTCGCAGACGCATCATTTGCTTAACTGTGTAGGTGATCCAGGGGCTACCATGAGACTTAATGCCAACTGTCTTAGTCGGAGCGTACACGTCAAACAATGAAATAAGTTTTTTATTCAGATCATCCACCATGTCACTGACGTTAAAAATGTTACAACTTTTCTCGAAGTCAATGCCACTCAGATCACGCTCAAATTCGCTTAAATTAATTTCTTTTAGTGGTCTGAATGATATTAGTTTCGGTTCTGGCTTATCTAATTTTATGTTTAGTTTGCAAGTGATGAAGGCGTGTGCGCTTAAGTCGGGGATGTAGTTAACCCGTGTAAACAAGGCAGGCGCATCGCTACAAACGAGATCAATCATTGTGGCACTGTGGTCCGTGAAATGTGTGGGTTCGGTTACATACTGTGTTAGGTTAAAACAGTGCAGAAAGCTAGTAAGTTTCCTACAATTTATGTCTTCTTTAGCCAACATATTAATATTAAAATCACCTAGTAAAATCACGTAATCAAACTTGGCGAACGAGCTCGCGGAGGCCGTAAGGGCGTCTATAAATGTGTCCACGTCCAGCCACGGCGGGCGATACGCTGTACCTACAGCGACCCTCGTACCCTTAACGGTAAGGTTCAGCCACATCTGCTCGACGAGCGGCGCGACGGGGTGCGCAGAGACTCGCGCATTGACGCCGCGCTTGACGTAGAAACCTACTCCGCCACCCCGGGAACGAACTCCCGCCGGCCGAACCACGTGGCGTAGGCTGTACCCTGGTACATTCGGAGCATGCGAATCTTGGCCCTCTTTCAGCCATGTTTCGTTGATGGCTATCATGTCAACAGAATGAGACTGCATTGCTACTATAAATTCTTCATGCTTAGTCCCCAGAGAACATGGATTCAAAAGGCCAACTAGAAGTTTATTACTTTTGTTCAAAGATTATATATTTAGAAATACTCAAAAAACATTTAAGTACGAATGAATACGATAAATAATAATATTGCGCATCAAAATTATAAATAACAAATAAAATATTGAAATTGTAAACAAACAAGTGTATGGAAGTACGCAGGTAATACATATTATTATTATACAACAGGACAGGACGGATAACAACAGTGTGAGCAGTAAAAAACGTAGGCGCGGCGCATAAAGTGACAGTTTCGCTGGGGTATGCTGCGAGTATGACGAGTGATGGTTGTATTAGGTTGCTACTGCTATATAGGTATAAATGGACAGTCCAATATAGCGCAGAGCACAACAATGAACGGATAAAAGGGATAACCCGAACGACTAGGACACGACACACAATGCGATTTAACAGTAATATTTTAAAACGGATACTTAGCAACATAAACAAATACAAACAGAATATCATACAGGTTTGCCCTAAGAAGATTCGATGCCAAAAACCTGCGCGAGATCGCTCGGTGACCGGACCCGGCGCGCAGGCGCATCGCTGTTGCGGCGCACGTACACGCGCCCCTCCCTTGTCCAGGGATTGCGCCATTCCAACCGCTTGCACTCCTGCCGCGCGCTATAGAACAACGACCGGTTTAACCTAGTCAGCCGCTCGTTCACATAGAATCGGCTAGGTGGCCCAGGCAGTCCGAAGTCCGTCGTGTCAGCCCCGCGGCGCACCCTTGCGGCACGCAGGAGGTCGGCGCGCGGCGCGCGGCGGGCAAGGCGCACCACCAGGGGACGCACGCGCGTGCCCGCCCCGCTCACAGCGCCCTCTTGCGGCCGCGCGCCCACGCGCTCAGCGAAGACGATATCGCGCTCATCTAGGGCCACGCCGAGCTTGCGCGCGACCATACTCATGAGATGAGACCTGCTCTCGCTGGGCAGTTCGGGGATCCCTGCGATCTCAAGGTCGTTCAGGAGGAGGTCCTGGTCCCGGTCGTTCAGCTCAGACTTGAGCTCTGCAACGGTGTTGGCGAGGTCGCAGTTGGCATTGTCGGCTGCACGCTGCTCCGAGCGCTCCTCGAGGCGCTTGACTCTTTCCTCGACGGCCTCGATCCGCGCGTGGAACCCTCCAAAGGTCTTCCGCATTTCGACCAACTCTTGCCTCAGACCAGCGATCTCCTCTCTCATGGAGCCGAATTCTATGCGGAACATTCGCAGTTGCTCAGCGAGGTCCCGCGCCTGCACCTCATCAGGTGATGCAAAGCTGCCCCCCTCCGGCTCACTGCTCTTGACCGGAGTGTCGTCGGCGTTGTCACGCACCTTGGTCACTTTAATTTTGCATCCCGGACAGGTCCAGGATGAAGAGACCCGCGCTTCAGGCGCCAAATTCACGCAAACGCTATGATAAACCCTATGATATTTAGTGTACTTACGACAAAATGTGCCTTACGACATTTGAAATTTCCACCGTCGATACACTTTGACAGTTTTGGAAAATCGTTAAGTCTAGTCTAGCCTCACAAATTAGTTTGTGAGCCGGTCGTCCTGTTTCATAATAATATTCATCCAGGTTGTCATTAATATTGTTTAGAAAAATATCTTCAGTTCCCCTTGCAGCTAGATGAGGTTATAACATACTCTATCATGACACTCCTTAGGTTCGTATATCCTATACCTCGTTCTTTAAATATCCGTCAAAGCGTTAAGTTTACAGGAGGTTACAAAGAAACATACATACATACATACATACATTATACACCTGAAAAATATACTTCTTATTTCAGTAACCGTAGTAATAAGCACAAAAAATAGAAAATGCTCATAAAACACAGATTGACAAGCAGTTCGTTAGATTCGGTGTCATTATTTCCCCATCGCTTGAAGGTTAACTGGAAGAATACTTTTAAAGGGATGAGTTCGCTTTTCTACGTCCTTTCTATACTTACTACTTTTACCTCTTTTATAATTAATAGCTTATTCTTTTTTTGTACAGTAAAGTGTTTACATACATACATTCATACAATCTTATTATTACGAACGAGTCTAACCAGTTAGTTTGAGTAAACTCACTATTCTGCCGTCTTAAGCAAAAACGCAGTAACTAAGGCAAACCTCCTGTAGTAATATCAACCTTATTACTAATGGTATAGAATTGAATCTGCTTTGGTGATTGAATTTAACATACTGCTTATTGGATTAGGAGGGCTGTATTACAGCGTAATAATCTCTCGAATTCCTCTAGGCCCTCAGTTGAGCGTCTTGAAGCCGCAGGGAGCTGTCAGTTAGTCTCTATGTCTACGTCATAAGGTCGTAATTGCATGTCTATTAAGGTTTGCATTCGTGTAACTCGTCAGTTGGTACAGTTATAATAATTTTCTTGGCTTTATACAGGGTGTTTGGTATCTAGGTGCAAAGCTTTAAGGGGTGATACAGCGTCATAAGCTATCTCTTTAACACCCATAATATGTATGTTCAGCAATTAATTTGTTATTAATTTACGAGATTTTGATCATTTTAATCGGATTTTTTGTTATTTTTCCTTATGTCCGTGTTACGAAAAACCCGAGATGCCGCCTATTGACTCACTGTGTAATCTTTTTTTTATTTAACTGTATATCCGTTACTTGCTGTATGTGTTGTTTCAATAAAGTGTTTTGTATTGTATTGTAATACATACATAAGTACATTAAATCACGCCTGTTTCCCAGAGGGGTAAGCAGAGACCACTTCTTTCCACTTGCTACGATCTTGACAAAATTATTTCGCTTCTTCCACATTTATACATCGAGTCATGCACGCACGTCGGTTTCGGGTACTTAAGATTCGGCCCTTTTCCAGTATTTCTCCGATTTGACTCGAAAAAGTACGCCTAGGGCGGCCCCTTCCGACCAGTCCGCTCACTTTCGATCTGTATAATTATCTTTTTCGTCAATCTTCTTTCATCCATCCTTTCCAAATGACCGAACCATCGAAGCATGCCCTTTTCAATCTTTGTCACTACATCTTCTTTTATTCCACATTTCTCTCTGAATTTTTCATTCCTTACTCTATCAATAAGTTTCACACCACACATACTACGCAAAGAGCGCATTTCAACTGCATTTACACAACCTTTATGCTTGTCCAGCCACACCCAATATTCACTGCCATACATCAGGGTAGGGGCCAGCACTCCATTGTGAACAGCCAGTCGGGCTATTGTAATATACAATGGTAAACATCTTAGCCTGATTGTGCAAAAATATCAACCAGTAATTCTGTGGCTCTGTCTACCCCACTCTGGGAATGAAGGCGTGAATGTATGTATGTATGTATGTCTACCAGTACTGTAGCTCGCTTGCCTTCTTAGTATCAAAAAAACCTTAAATAAATGTAACTGTATTGTATGTATTTAATATTCTTTCAGATTATATTTCTGTCCTACCTTTCGTCAGCAACACACTTTCATTAGAACTTTTTTCCAGATTGACTTAAAGAAAGTTTTGCTCCTAAATTGGTAGGCTACAAGTCTAAATTGAATAAAATTGAAGAATATTTTAACATTAAAGTTAATCTGGTGTAGACTTTATTGATGCTTATTACTGAACTTGACAGGTTTGTTTGGGAGTCGTGGATGTTTTATATTTGTTTTAATTGTATTGTTTGTTTACTAGTGACTCTCCCTCTGCTCGCTCTGGTTTATGTTTTTCTGTTTACACCATTATACTAACATAAATCAGTATCTTTCTGTTAAAACGCTAAATGATAAAAATCGCATCAAAATCCCACACCTTGTTGAGAAGTAGGCGGCTAAACACACAGACCTGGATAGTGAATTTTGTGCTATTTAGATAAGACGCTTTGAGACCTATTCCTCGGGAACTATCCTATCCTAAATCCTTCTCGATGCATTCTGTCAGGTTGTGGAGTCGGCTAAAGACTGGCATTAGGCAATCACAAACGGTGGATTCCCTAGAAGGCAAATTAAATAAGTTCGAGCTTGACTCTGCCTCCTAAATATCAACTATTCTCTAGGTACATAAAATGTAGTTTATTTAAGTAATTATATATATATATATTTCTGTATATATCTATTTATGTAGGTATTTGAATGTTTTTATTTATTTATTATAAGTAGGCTTTATTGGTAAGTTAAATGGCTGCATCTGTCACTTTCTGACAGGTAAAAAGTACACGTGTCAAAAAGTGACGGATGCTTAATCCGCAGTTGACACGCGATATAGACGCAGTCATACTAGGCCCCCGTTGAAACATTGCACGACCATGTATTTTCTGACTAGTGACATTGTTGACAGCAGTTAAACAATGCTAAACTTATTTGTTGCGTGTGAAGGAACAGTAATAACAGTATATTTTGACTGCTGTCAACATTATCCATAATTAGAAACTTCATGGTTGTGCTATGTGTCAAGATTTACTTCTTATCCAGCCGGGTACTATAGTACCCATACAAACCCGTACAGGGGCCCTAATATGGCTGTGTTTATCACGTGACAAAGTTTGGATAAAGCATCCGTCATCTTCTGACATGTAAATAAGTACGAGAGTGACGGAAGCGTATTATAGGGTCGAGGACTATCTAACAGACAAAAATGCATGATTTAAACCTGAAACATTATGTTTATATCAGCTTTATCTTGTCTAGGGGACACCGTTGATGTAGGAAAACGTATCGAAACTTTTATGTGGTCATCTTCCACCGCGTTATAACTTATAAACAAATATAAGTAGGTGAGTTTTAGTTTTTTTTTTCTCCGTTTTCTGCCTTTATCTCTCACGTAACATTTTTGGCATGTTTTTCTGCTGATCTACATACATACATACATTAAATCACGCCTGTTTCCCAGAGGGGTAGGCAGAGACCACTTCTTTCCACTTGCTACGATCTTGACAAATTTCTTTCGCTTCTTCCACATTCATACATCGAGTCATGCACGCACGTCGGTTTCGGGTACTTAAGATTCGGCCTTTTTCCAGTATTTCACCGATTTGACTCGAAAAAGTACGCCTAGGGCGGCCCCTTCCGACCCGTCCACTCACTATCGATGTGTATATCTCTTTCGTCAATCTTCTTTCATCCATCCTTTCCAAATGACCGAACCATCGAAGCATGCCCTTTTCAATCTTAGTCAGTATTCTTCTTCTTCTTATTATATCTTCTTTTATTCCACATTTCTCTCTGACTTTTTCATTCCTTACTCTATCAATCAGTTTCACACCACACATACTACGCAAAGAGCGCATTTCTGCTGATCTACGCATGTTATTTGATATTATATATATTGAATTTAATATTTATTGCTTTATATAATGCTAGATTAAGTAGTACCATTATAATATGTTTAAAAAATGACTGACTGCTGAGTTTCTTGCGGCGTTTCTTCTCAGCAGTGTCTCCTCTTGGGAAGCGCTGGTAGATTCTTGACATGTAAAGTACGGCCTACTTACTGAAAAAATGTATATTTTTTTATCCACATATGACATGCGATATAAACGCAGCCATACTAGAAAGTACTAGAAAAACCCTTGTCTACAAAAAGTATCAACAATACGTACAAGACAACTAATATAACTCAGAAAATAACTCCAGAGAATAAAAAACAGCAAAGAGTCGTAAAACACGAAAAAAAGAATCCAAGCATTTCAATTGTATGCGTAACTTGGCGAAAAAAATTTAATATTGACAAAACGTAGCTGTAGCTATCCAATTCGGGAGTAATTTCGCCTTTTCAAAACGTCTTCCTTTATACCTGACTCATTGTTGAAGACATCCCAAGATTTATTCCTCCAATATTGAATAAATGCCGCTTTGAAGATATTAATATCGGACATTTAATTTGTTATTTTGGTCAGCTTTTTCTACTTTTGGGGAAATTAGGAGGCTTTCAGCACTCGGGCTTATAAGTATTAAAAAGGAAATGAAATCAGCTTGTCTAATTTTTTCATATTTCGTTTCTTTTGTGGGACGTTTTTATTGTGTTTTGTTTCTTTTACGAGTGCCACTTCAAGGTTAATTACAAGCCCATTCACTACGATGATAACTTAACGAATAATTTGTGTTCAGTCTACGACGCTTCTCAAATTAACTTTGCCATATTGTGTTATTAACACTATACATTAGGGTGTTTAATTTTTACATTTTCTTTTGGCCCTACCTATGTAAAAAGATCGGTATTCAAAATGATAATAAGATTAATTGGTATTTAAGATGTATAGTAGTAGGTACTTTGACAATTTTTGAATACATTTTCATGATTATGCAATCGCTCGATATCATTAGTGTTTGACATACGTAGATAGGAAAGTTACTTTATTGTTTGTTATCATAAGATGTCTCTTACGTTTTGATTGACGTAATCAATCAAAACGTAAGAGACATCTTATGATTTTATTTACAGTGTCACTTTGACATAGTCCAAAGTAGTCTAGGAATACCCACACTTTTGAAGAAGGTGGCGACTGGAGCTTCGATATACTTAACGTAGACCTACCGTGTCTGAGCTGCTGGCTGCGAGCTGAGCTGGTCTCGTTTTTTTTTGAGAAAAACTTTTGATGACAAAAAAAACAGATATTATTCATTTAGTGTTTCAATCGATGAGATAAATAAATAAAAGTCTCAATTATTAGCTATCTTTATTTGTCAAAGTTCTCCTTAGTTCTATTGTTATAAACATTTCCATCTGTCTGTCTCTATTTCTGTAACTCCTTAAAAAACACAATATTTTCTCACATTTATAAACTCTATAGATACAACAGAAAATCTAAACGAAAATATTAAAAGTATTAATTGATCCATAAAACGTACGTTTAAAATAATGATTTACAAGTGTTTTCTATTTACATTTATTTACAGGTATTTATAAAGTTTTATTTTAACTTATATTTTACTACAAAAATAAATAAGTGATAATTCATTTCCGTTGCTATACTATTTTTTTTCTATTTTTTTTATAGTACTAAAATTAAAACATTCGTTATTATAGTGAACAAAGGCTAACTAATATTATTACAATGCTGATAATGATTAATACAATTTATTAGTACATAACAAATCCAAATTATTGAAATAAAAATGAAATTAAAAAAGCAAAAATGCATATTTTTAAAATACACTTTGGTAAAGTATTTTTACAATTTACTAAAACTAGTGCCGGTATTTTTAGGCGGTAAAAACCATTTTACTATCGTCTTTGATCGGTTATCTATTGTCAACGTTTTGACAGCTCTTATTTACTTGACAGTAATGGCGGCCGAGCTAAAAAAAAATCCATTACATGTCAAATACGATATCGCTTTTACCGTCTAGAATAGAGGCCCAGATTAATCGTCAAAAATCGCCAAAAAAATGTTATTTTAATGTCTAGAATGAAATTAAAAAATTAAAGATGATTGTACCGTATCTATGTAATCGTGGCATTTATTAAAATAATATTAAAACCAAACGAATTACTCCAACAAAAACCAAACGAGCAAACAGCTGGACTATAGTGTTTTTTTATTAATTTCCGTCAAGTGGTTAATATTTTCCAAAATGTGTTCCTTCTCTGTTTTACTCGAGACGAATAAATTTAATGTAAAAAATTAGTACAGAACATGATACTAACAATAGCTACGTCAAAATTTATGTATAGGTACATTTTAGAAAAAACTTGATAAATGTCAAATGTTATTTTTGAGTTTTTTTAATTATTTAACGAAGTAATAAGATCGATTGTGTAACTAACCATATTGTTCAATGTGCTATTTAACCTTGGTGCATATAAACTATTTATTTCAAATATATAACTGTGATATTGCTTGCTAATTTGTGTCAAGAAGTGAATAATTTTATCAATATTTTTTGCCACCTGCGTTATATCGAAAATATTTGATCTGTTTTTTATTTAATTCTTACCGTATTTATTTTTTAATTAATAAATATTTTGTATTTTATTAATTGTTTTTGGGTTCCCAACGATTATAATATAATGTTTACAAACAGATTCGCCTCAAATAAAGTTATTAATAAAAAAAAAAAAAAAGTATCTTGATTGAATTTTTTTTAAACGTATCTGCGCAGTTACCGTATTTAAAAGTCACACTATAAATTGTAAAATAAAAAAAAACACTGCTACAGTTTACTCAAGTATTAATGTTAGCGAACGACTCCACGTCTTTTAGAGTTTTTGGTCTCGCTATAATTTTTTTACCAATCACTTTAGGAAAGAATTGGTTTTTAATTATACTAATATTATTTTTAATAAAACCATTTATTTTTATTTTTGGATAATGATGTAGACTGCTACATTGTTAAAAATGTGTGTTTTTCTGTTCTTTGCAAAGACAAAAATTAATATGAAAGTGTTTACAGCACGACACAAATCAATAAGGGGCGCGTCGATGCGCTTACACCGTTGACCTAGAGTTTATTATTGCTTGATCCGCACGCCTTATTAGTTGTGTCCTGCTGTGCTTATTTGTTAAATTTTCTAGCTTGTTGGTAATATAAAAAAATATCAAACAGATATTTAATAATATAAAAAACTATAATTTACTAAGTACGAATGGTTTGAAGCAAAAGTTTGATAAAAACAGTTTAACTATCTACGTCATAGGTGGATTGTTTTTCTTTTGGGCCTAGATCTCTCAAAGTCAACTAAAATAAATTTACAAAATCGTGCTACATTTTATGAGCACGAACATTTTAAAATTAGATTTTTACCAACCTGGTGTTAGAAGACAATTTACTACACACGATTTTTTATTAAGTAACTAATATCGAACAACAAAAGAAAATCTACCTTAATCTAACTTTACATTAATATACAACTATTCGACGTATAAAACTTCAATCGAACTTTTAATTCCATTCACATTGGTTTAAACGTTTGATCTAACAGTAGCTCATTATTTGCCATAATTATTTCGTGTCCTAATGTACCGCAAAACCTAACGATATTTTTTCGTAAAAATATTTTTCAATTGTTCCTTTATGCGATTATTAGAGATTATAACAGTACTGAAAGTTAAACATGCGTATTTCCCACCTATTTTGTAACTAATATGTTTCTATTTCTGTTCTTCTAGTAAAAAAATTGTTTACCCTTTTTTCTAAACCTTTGAAAAAATTAGGACAAACGATACATTAGGACTAATGAACATTAGTTATTTCAAATGTTAGTTAAAGCCACTTTGTCCAATTTTCATCTGAAGCCATCCACCGTACTGGTGTACAGTGTGGCCAAAGTGCAGTACAGTGAGATAAGAAGATTCACTGAGAGCGCGCAGGGGGAGGCTGTGTTTGCGTTGCCATGTTGCATGGCAGCTGGGTGTTCTCCTGTTAAAAAAAAGATAGAGTTAGATTGTGATCATTTTCGTCCGTGTTTGTTGTTGACTGTACTTTTTTGAAAACTACAGGATTAACTTCTTATCTGCCTAGTTCGCGAGTCCTAACTCGGTAGTTGTTTATATATTTTTAATAAAACAAAGTGGGTAACTATGAATACCGACACCGAGAATAAAAGCACTGCCATTTTCAAATACTAATTAAAACTAATTAAAACAGTAGAATAGGTGAAATTAAGTTTCGCAGACAATCAGAAAACATAAATGAGGTCTTGCCCAGAATCGTGCAAATTGGAATGACAATAAATTCAGTGAGTAGATGAGGGCTAAATTGACGATTCTAATATCAAGAGACAATCTCATACCAATTAATCTAGACCCAAACGAAGTTTATGGTTTTTCTACTAATAAACATAAAGGGTTAGGTTCGTAAGGACTAAATTGTAAAACGTATATGTCAGCACATCGTCGTGGTTGCATAACGACCAACTAAACAAAACGCCTTATTTGTACTATGCCCTAGTAAGCAAAAAGTGTATGCCTACCTAGTCGTTTTACTATCAGTGCGTTCTGCTGGGGTAATTTTGTTATTTGGATAATTTTGGTATAAAAACACAGTGTTATACAACTAAGTCCAATCTTCAACCCAGGCATTCTACTATAGGACGATTTACACAATTAGACGTTTTGCAACCAAGATCTTATGAAACTAAATAGTTTTGCTTACATAGCCGTTTTGTAATCTAGTCCTTACAAACCTAACCCAACATAAAGGGTAACGACCTCTCACAGAGATTTAAAAACAATAGTTGCATAGTGTGTCGCACAGAGATCACTCCAGTAATTAGAAAGTCAGAAAAAACTTAGAAAACCACCCTAACCCAGATTGGCAGTGACAATGAGGAGGCCTTTACACTGCAGTAGCATCCTACTACAGCCCCTCCTCAACCTCCTAGGTTACAGTAGTATGTGGGTATGGTCGATCTCTACACTTTAAAGTTTACGCGTAAACGTCTCCTTGTCATGGTTTGATACGGAGAAAGCACCTCGGCTATTCATGTATGTTAGAGAGAATGTGAGAATTCGCACACGACATGCGCTAACGCTCCTACATCAAGAGATTTAACCCTCCCTTCCCCCCTCCCTCTTGTCTCCTAGACCAGGGTTCAGGATACTAATATTTTTTCGGAAAGGTCGCAAGACATTGTACGTGCTTTGGAATTCACTGTTAATTCCTGTGTTCTTTATAAATAAATTAATAATGTGGACTGAAATTATGAAATGGTTATGTAAATTATCTTACCATTGATGACGTGAACATTTACGGAAGCAGCTTCAGCCATCGTTGGCACGCAGCTGTAGTTGCCACTGTCCCCTGGTAACAGCTTCTCGATCGTCAGTCGAGACGTCAGTAGCTCGGTCCACTGAGTCTTCAAGCGAACTCTTGGCTCTTCGACGATCTCATTTTCTTCTAATTCCTTATACTCTATTAGTTTTGATCCTGAAAATAAGCAGAGTTTTAGGATGGTGACGTCATGAAAAGATTTGGATAGGTGTCCTTTACGAGTCATTAGGAGAACTAAATATTCAAGTCAATGTGAGGCTTGCTTTATCATAAAACATGTTGGAAATGCACTAATCTCGTGAAGGATCAGTAAACCCGAATTATATCAGATTATTGGCGACTTATGAGTGAGGACCAAAAAGTTGGACCACAGTTAAGCGCAAACAACAACGAAGACGAAAAAACTTGTGTGGCTAATTTTTACGTCACAACGGAAAAGTTTCATAAAAAATGCCAACTTTTTGGTCCTTACTTACACTTGCATTAGTTAATTTGGCCATCGACGAACGTAAGTATTTTTTTAAACTGCAATAATCAGCTATGTTTACAAAATAACTATGATGCCTATGATTTTTACCAAGTTAGACGTGCTACTCTATCCAAAGCCGAAACATTCTGGTAAGATTACAGTGAAGGCAGGCATCTTGTGCCGTGTCACTCAAAACCACAAAACCCTATACTGCCTCCTAAGCAAAAACGCAGTAACTAAGATAAAACTCCTGTATTAATATCAACCTTATTATTAACGACATAGAATTGAATCACAGTCACAAATATAGCTTTTGATGTGACTGTGGTTCAACGTAACAACCTCATATTATAAACTACCCTTAAACGTGAACGTGTTGACATTCACAGCTCTCGACGTAACAGCCGGGGACGAGCTGGCACAACGGTGAAGATTTTTACTGTACGAATTGACATAGGTACAGTCAACTAATTTGATTTCTAGGCCACTTTGGACTTTGTCAACGTGACGTTGTAAACCAAATCATAGGGAGTCTCTTACGTTTTGGTTGACGTCACTTTAACATAGTCCATAGTGGCCTAGGAATCAAATTGGTTGACTGTACATGTTTTCCGTCAGTGGCACAATGTTTAACGAAACGTAATATGTGACAGTTCAGAAAATGTTGTATGAGATTTATACAATTTCTGTGATGATCTTGCAATTTTGTGCCGTATCCGTGAAAGTGTTAAATCGGTAAATAATCATATTATTTATATGTATAGGTCTGTCTGCCATACATTTAAGGTCAGCAATAATGGGACGCACTCTAGCGGCCTTATTATACTGTACTTTTTCTAATGGCAGCATATTAAAGCCTATTCCATCAAAATACCGGCAACAAAACAAAATTCCTCGAACCCCTGTCAACCAGTCTGATAGTATTGTTACAAACCAAATCTGATTCAGAACGCAAAACAGTAATTCCAAATCATTCTATGGGAACTAGCGTCGAAACACGCGAACTGACGTTTAACAATGCTAATAATATATACATAGGAAACGCCAACCGGTTCAAACCAGATAGAGTGGAGATTGTAAAAAGCTGCTGAATTTGGAATGTCAAATTATGAGCAGTAATTTACTGGGGTCATTTGTTTATTTTCGGGCAACGCAATTTGGTTGGATTTATGTTGAGTGTGAGTTCGGTAACGTTTCAGGTTTCGAGTTGGAAGGGGCTAGCGTAAACTATTGCGTAATTAGTCATGGACAGCCGTTATTAAGTTGACTGAAGACTAATGATGGCAAAAATAGAGGCGAAGGGACTAAACCGTATTTCTAGGGTTGTAATAAAATTGGTTAATGGTTTGAGTTCTTCTATTACTTTTTGCAGTGTTTTTAATCACCTAGAATATTTAAGTTTAATAATGTCTGTCTGCGGCACTGTAGCTTCCAAAAGGATGAACCGACTTGGACGGGGATATTTTTAGGGTTCTGTATATCATGAACAGTGATAACTAGACAGTTGAAACTGTCACTTTAATACTGTAAATAAAGAACTAGATATATACCGAAAGCTACAACATGAACTAAAAAGTAGAATAACAAGCAAGTTGGATGGAAGACAAGAACTATGATCAAGTAGAAGATCTGTTAGGAATTATAGTCTAGATACACACACATACACATACACACACGCATGCACACACATACACACACACACACACACAAATAAAATGTAGGTTAAATAGTTCTAAGAATGGCACTATAGTAAATAAACTGTAGGCATGGAAGAGCGGTGCCTCCTGGCACAGGTTATTTTGAAATAACTTACAAGAAGACGCCGGCCATCATATGATTTGTACTGGTTTGTTAAGGAAATAAACAATTTTAAATTTTGAATTTGAATTGTCACAGATAATGTATTTTGACGACGCGGTGGCCTAGTTGACGACGCGCTGGCCTAGTGGGTAGTGACCCTGCCTACGAAGCTAGCGGTCCTGGGTTCGAATCCCGGTAAGTGCAGATATTTGTGTGATGAGCGCGAATATTTGTTCCTGAGTCATGGATGTTTTCTATGTATTTAAGTATATATTTCTCTACATAAGTATTTATATCGTTGTCTAGTACCCATAGTACAAGCCTAGAGCTTAGTTTGGGACTAGTTCAATTGGTGTGAGATTGTCCCCTTATATTTATTATTATTTATTATTATTTTTATATATTGCCGCTATAACAACTAAAAACAGAATAACTACTACTACTACTACTTGTATTATTATGGCATCTCTTGGTTACAGAAATAAATCGGTGAAAACTCCTACGAGTAATAAACACCAGGAGATTTTTTAAGTCCTATCCAAGGACCAAGTTAACTAATTTAACTTCTCAGTTAAGTCACCCGCGGTTTAACTCGTACGGTGGGATTACACCAGTGAGAATTGAACCTGATAGTTGGATACTACGATTGATTGCCTAACTTACTTAACTTTATATTACTTAGTTCAGACTGGTTTACAATGTAGTACAAAAAATTGGTTTTTACTTTGATTGACTTTTGGAGACTGAGATGAGTACTAGATGTATAGTCACGGTAAGAAAAGGCTTGTCCCTTTTGAATCTTAATAAATGTTGAAATAGAGTCGAAAAGTGATAAACCTTTTCTTACCGTGACTGGTGACGACCTTTAACAGTCACAGATTGCATGTCAATGTTTTTTAAGACCAACAAAGACTAAATACCTATTTTAGTCTCTCTCAGCCCTAAGTTACTCCCAAAGATTTTAAAAAATAATTTTAGTTTACCTAAGGTAAAAAATGGATAAATTCACACCTTGGTAATAAATAACCCAATTTTTTGGGTTGCGTATAGACCAGTCTTTTGGGTAAGTATACCCACATGCATGGGATCCCCTTGAAATATCGACAAAACATTTCATCGAATGTGTCATTTCCTTGAATTTTATTTCATCGAAAGCTTATATTAGACTTGAGACGTTCTATGAAATGAGTTTCGAAATTTCAAGGGCAAGTTTATGTGAAACTTACCCTTATACCAAAATATGGTTCCAAGGTCGTGAGGACCTTGACTTAAGACGCAGGTCAGCATCAAGGAGCTGCCGGTCTTGACGTACAGGTCTGCTGGGCCCAGGACATGAGCCTTGGCTTCTGAGGGCAAAAAAAAACATAAGCGAGATTAAAAATTGTTGCATGTAAAGAGTAAGATAAATGCACGCATCATGGACAGTGAACCAGTGATGAACAATAACAATTTTATTGGACAAAGAGGAACTTTTAAAAGATTGAATTCTAATAGAGGCCCGAGGTATTATAATCTTATCTAATTGTTAGGCATTACCGTTCAATAATATGTAATTACTTTTATTGGGATTGTTCATGACTGGAGCACTGTCCATAATAGGAGCATTTACCTTAACTCCCTATTTTTATTAGTTTGTTCGTATACGTTGAGAAAGGAAATACACTTTTAATGAATCAAATAGATAATAGAAATAGTAGCGAGTTGGTTTCAGAGCTTCAACTTTTAATAATTAAAAAAAAACTTCCATATCGATTAATCTAAAGCTAAAATAAATAAATTAAATAATGCGTGTACACAGACGGTGATCTCCGGAATCGGCTAAAACCTTTAATGATTGATTGATTGATTGAAAAGATGTTCAACCAAAGCAAAGTCGGTATGGACCACTAGTATCTCTATTAAATACGTCACTTAATTACCTATAATTTATTTGCAGAACAGTAAACAAGATGTTAATTATGTCAATTTTAAATAATAAATTATGTCCAATGTATCCAGCTTGCAAGCAAGCGTGCTAATGTTGAAAATAGTTACTTAAATATAAAGTTTTATTTCAATAGTAGTAGTAGTAGTAGTCATTTATTTCATATTGCATAGCATAGTTATAATGAATTCACAATAAGATCGTCAGTGTAAAAAAAAAAGTAATACTTATAATAATGTCAATAGGTTGTAAAGCCAGGAAGATGACATGAAAGAATAAAATCAATCATATATGGTTAGGTAGAGCATATCGAATAGGTCAAAAATGTGTAATTTGTTTTGGAGAAAACCATCCCCAAGTATAAAAAAAGTGAAAACTTTTGAGTAGAAAATAATACCTATGTAGATGATGTACCTAACCATATATGATTGATTTTAATCGACGCTGGGTTTTTTTGCCATTGTTCTTTATCTTAGAACTGATATCTCTCAATCAACCATAGACCTAAGATTGGAGCAAGAACCTTCATTATTTAAACCAATCGAACAGAAATCCGCAAAAGATTTTCTTCCAAATAAAGGGAATAAAAGTTTCCTTCTCTTTTAAAGACTTTTAGATATCGAAAATTTTCTTTCATTATGTGAAAGTATATTAGGTTTGGCAACAGCCTTAGAAGTGTTAGTTCTCTTAAAAGCATTTCGTCCTAGGATTAATAATGATTTTGATGAACCGTAAAAACGCTAAAATGCTCAATAATATTTTGTACGCGGTGAGTAAAAATTACTCACGTTTTGTTGGTTTTTATTCCCGTTTTGCGAAAAATATTACGAGCGGTAAAAAAATATGGAAATCGTTTTATTATGTGTTTGAAAATGTTTGTTGTATGAAATAACTTCAGTTTTTTTCGTTTTTTATTTTGTTTCTAGCGGGCCAAAGCAGTAAACAGGAACTAAGTTTAAAGTTTCTTAATTCTTTCATTTTAACTGGCAAAAATTCGCTATCTTTACTTTTAACAACATAACTATTCTTTTACGTTAAAACACAGTGTAAGAAACACTAAAAGGTAAAAAACTATTAAAAAAACATCCCCAAGCAATCTTAAGCCGGCAAATACGTTGGCAACCAAAAGAACTAAGATGAAATGCCTCAATGCTAGTAATTTCACAGGTTATCTTATCCCCAAACCAGAACACAACAATACGGATACTGCTGATTACCAAACGAACTATTAAAATTATACCCCATTTAAAGTAACAATAAAATGCAAAGACAAGAATCTCGTTGAAACAAAGACATAATCACCAGATTTGTGCACAAAGATATCATAGTCGGATAGAAGTAAAGTACTACTTTTGTCTATAGAAAATGAACCATTTGAAAGAACAAAAGCGATTGTGAATAATGAAATTGCATCATTGTCAGATTTTAAATGTCATGTTGACGTTTTATTTTATAATTTCACCAAATAAGCCAAAATTAATTGATGCGGCCTGCCGCTTGGTTAGTGTTGGCACTGACGCGATCCTGTTTATCATTTATTATTAAGCTTTTTGACGAAAAATGTAGTGATTGCCACCGTTAGAATTGGAAAGGCTGAAATTTTTATACGTAAATACGTTAACGTTTACTGCGGACGGGTGCTGTTTGTTAGGTCCGGTCTGTCACGTTTGCAAGGACTTGTTGCTCAGTCAATTATTCTAGTTATAGCTTTTGACGTAAACACCTCGTTATTAATTTTAACGTAATGTTATTGATGTTCGTTTTGTTATCATTTTATTAATGCTTGTTTTAATAATATTTTTTATTTCTTTTATTATAAGTAAGGTTTTTATTTTATATTTCATAAAAATGATCTTCTGTTAGAGTTTCCGAGGTACAGTCAAATCTTGTCAAAAACGCTTGTTGATTCAATCCACATTACCGACGTGTAAAAGAGTCCTCATGTGGCCAATTTACTGAACGAATATTTAGAATTATGCATAAAAATTTACTCCCAACATTATTCACTTTTGATTAAATATGAACAAATACCAAATTCGACACTAAACTTTATGCACATCTTGAATTACAAAAATATTTTAATTTCCATACTTTAACTTGTCTATCTTTACGACGTAATCTTGGCTTACACTCGACTTTATAAACTCGTTCATATGTTGAGACGTGAGCAAAAACATTGCCAACATTTTCATGATCGCACATATTTCAAATAACGTAATCTCCAATATAATATACCGCCCCTAAACCCGGCAAGGCAGAAAAATAAAGCAATATTTTGTGAAGTCGAAAGTTCTGGAAGTTGCGATCGTAGAACTGATGTACTCGTCTGAAAGTCAATCAGTCTTCGACTTGAAAAGTTTCTCGATTAGAAAGATGTTATTATTGGAAGGGTAGTTAGTTATAGGTAGGAGTTAAGGGATTCCGTGCCAAAGGGGTTTAAGTAAAAGTGTTGTCATTTGAAAAAGTCATTTTCAAGGTGAGTGGCCATTTGTAAAAGTGGTAAATTATGATAGAATAATTCAAAATAAATATGTTTTGTTATATAATGTAATACTCTTAAGTGCATCGGAGCCGAGATATTTAATATTCTTACCTGGGCGTACTTTTAGTACCAAAAACTGAACACTTGAATCTTACATAATCTCGACTCCGATAATATTAAACGCCATAAATTATATATGTCTATGTGTATTTCGAGGTCCTCTAAATAACAACCCGTGGCCGCTGAAAAAAAATTGCAATATTCTTCAAACAAATAAAAAATTTGGTCATTACAAGCTTTTATTTAACTTGCAATGGATGTATGCAAGGGTCAAATCTTGTGAGTTAAATTTGACCCACTTCCCGGTTTTCGATGAAGCTGAAAATTTGCATACACCTTTTGGTTCTGATTACAATACAATAATTAGTCCACCACCATCGAGCTAGTCTGATGATGGAGACTCAGGGTGGCCATCGGAACTCCAAAATTAAACATGATAAACCCATCGTATTAGGGTTTGTTAGAATCGTCTTGACTAGTAGATGACGACTGTGTAAAAAAAAGTACAGTCGGCAACAAAAGCTTGTCCCCAAAATGAAATTTTTGACAGAAACTTATAAATATATATCTAATAAAGTAATAAATTCTGGTTTATGTACGGGTGTTACGGTAAACACATAAACCGAAGCAAAGCGAGGGTGGGTCACTATATTGTACATATTCTTAACTACATATACGATGTTTCTGTATCATTAAATTTAAGCGTAAACAGTGGTAACTCTTCTTACGCTTGTATTAACAAGAAAAACTCCTTCAAGCTAATTTACACTCTAAAATTACCGCCCTGAAAGTTTAAAGTATGAAGTTATAATAATGGCCTCTATTTGAAGCATCCCAGGTAAAGATGGCGCCATTAGCTGGAATCGCCCTATTTACTGTATAAAGTGCAGCCCAGCCTGTAATGTTCTATCTTAATCGACAAAGCCACTGGGGAAAAGTAGTGTAAGATAGCTCGAGCGTTGTTCGGGTTATAAACGAAGTTTCCCGATGATGCAACTTTCACGAATCAATTTATTGAGGTTTATATTGAAACTTCTAAATTTTATAAGTCCTTAAGCGTGTTTGTAAAAGTGATCGTTGATTTGAAAAACCATTTCTTTGAGTTATTAAACTTTACAAAAGTAAGGTCAATGGAAACTTCCAATCTCTTAGCACCCGAAGCAACATTGTTTTTGATTCCAAAATCAATAGTAATTAATAAGATTAAGAAAAGTTAGTATTTAAACAAATGCCACTGGGTAAATGCAATCGAAAAAATGGTTTCGCAGGAGTTAGTCTAGTTGGTAGTAGCTCGTTCGCTTTCTGTAAGACGAATTACTGTTTGTACTGTGCTCTGATGTTTATTTACATTGTTTTATACATCTCCGTAAATACATTAACTTATTACTTTTACCTTTTCATTTCTTTTGATCAGTTCCGAATTTTCTAGGAAAAGAGATATCCCGTTAGCCTTGCTACAGGATGTGTTTTTTGGAACCGTTTAACGTTAACCTTCTAGGAAACTGGATAAAATTTCGTTTTACTAAATAAATACCCGTCTTTAGTACGAGAGTATTTTCTTTCCCAAGTCATTGCTTGCTAAGTAAGCAGATTGTTATATCAAGGGAGTTTGTCCACCGTCAAGTTGCTAACTTTGACATCTTATATTAAGCAGGCTTCTGAGTCTTACCAAGCTTCTGCTCATTTTCATTTGTATAAATAGTTTCGTCTATTTTGGTTGAAGACTTTGAATTATACTTATTGGAGTTGACCTTAATAATTTTTTATCTTGTACGAAAGTATTTAGTTTTTCGTATATTTATAATTTGTATCTTGTATAAATTTTATTCATTCATTTGTACTTAAATCTGTTTTGTGCAGATAAGTTTAAATAAATAAATAAAATGAATAAAACTTAAAAAAGTTGTAGTGCTAGTTGAAGTTTAATTGATTGTTACACAATAAAAAGGACCAAAAAGAAAATTAAATAATTGATACCTAAAATTATAATAAATAAATTGAGAAAAATACACGTTATATACAGTTTTGGCGCCAAAAAGATGCAACTCAACATAATACTATTTTCGCCTAGCACCTTTTTTGTAGAGTAATCTTTACAATTATAACACCCATGTGTCCGTCGGGTGGCAAGCCTATCCAATCGTCAGATAATTAAAAAAAAATGTTTGGAACTTGCACTATAACAAGATACGAGTATATTCTCGGAGAGATATATACCATTCATTAAGTTAAAGTGGACTGAGTTGATAGGAGTATATTAGTCTAAGGATAATTTATACAATTACTGACTCACCCACAACGTTGAGTTGGAAAGCTAGCGACATCTTCGGTTCAGTGTTGACTTGGCACTCATATATGCCGGCGTCCCTTTCTTGAGGAAACTTGATCTGCAATGTCCAGTTTTCTGACTTGTCTGGCCTTATTACCTATATTCAACAAAAATATGTGGTGTCTTAGAATAATGTTTGCAAGCTTGCGCTATTTTAATTAGCAGCATTATCAATCCGTCTTTAAACTTATTTGTTTTTTAGTATCAATAATCAGAAGTAAAAGTATGTATTTTGAAATAAATATAAAATTTATCGAAATAAAAAAGGCAGTGTAAGTAACTACCAAAACGTTTGAAAATAGGGGTTTAATTAATTAACCATTAATTAATACGGTTGAAAGGTCTCGGTTCTTGATATCAGAGCTTCTCAAGTTCAGCAATTTTACACGGTAAATTATCCATACCTCTTACTGATACTATAAATGTGAATGTGTGTTTGTCATGCTTTCACAACTGAACCGTGGTTTTTCCAATTTCAATGAAATTTTATTTAGACAAAGTTTGAATTCCAAGGAAGAGAAAAGAATACTTCTTATCGCGGGAAATTGGACATTTAGTGATTTTATTTACCTGAAACCGTTGGTCAGATGTGTACGTTAATATTCCTGCAGTGAGTATATGAAGATCTCTTTTCCTTATCCACGATACCTGCAGACAAAGAACATAATTATTTAGCAACATTCAGACAATAGTGAAAGCGATAATTTCTCCCTCCAGTGTTTTAGGACACCCTATAGAACAAATTGTGGAAGTTTATGCTACCGAGTTTTTTATAAATCAAATAAAATCAAAATATTTATTGCATAAAAGCACACGACATAATATATGCATATATTGCATATATGCGACTATCGAAAAATGTAATAAGGATAAGAATTTTGGTGGCATATCGTGGTTTTAGAACCCATGGAGTTGCTATTTCCTAACTTTTATTTACCTACATTCTACCTTGATTTTAACCTTCTGTGTTATCATAGTTCAAAATAACTTAAAGACATTTCTAATTCAGTTTATCAATACCTAATAATATTTGATCTTTTGTGACGGTTTCAGAGCGGAGACATACTCCGTACAAAAAATAATAATCAGCGTTTTAATGAATCAAAGCATATTGAAATAACGGTTGTATGGTTGTAATAATTAGGAAATAGCGACTCCATGGATTCTAATACCACTTTTGTTCTAACCTTAGTTATAATACCAATATGTGACATGTTACGTGGTCTGGACTTACCATAAGACCGCCCACAAGTCATAGAAGCTTGGCCGACTCACATCTCCTCAGAACCGCTCCCCAAACACCTATTCTCTTAATGAAATGAATAATTCGAGTTTGTGTCAAATCTTGCGTGCCCTAGGGGTCTATTCTGATAACTCAAGTTGGAGCACTCTTCAACTTGGGCCAAGGACTTTTCTTTTGATGTTTTTATTAATGTTACGCCTGTTTTTATTTTAAAAGACTGGGGAGTTCATATAGCATTGAATCGTGATAAGACAGTTTTTAGGGGGGTTGCTTTTAACAAAAACAACTGAATAAATTGAGAAAATAAGTCACAATTAGGGAATGTAAAAAACCGGTTTTAATCGGTTTTAACCGGTTATTTTCATACAAAACGGTTGTTATTAATTGCTTCAAAATAAGAATGTTTAATGTAACACTTTAAAATTTTGAACAGAAACAACCATCGAAATACCAACCTAATATAGTTTTTAACCCCCGACGCAAAAAAGAGGGGTGTTATAAGTTTGACGTGTAAGTCTGTGTGTCTATGTGTGTGTGTGTGTCTATCTGTGGCACCGTAGCTCTTAAACGGATAAACTGATTTGGATGCGGTTTTATTTTGATTCAAGCGTCGACACGTGTCGGGGGACCGCTACTTTTATATTTTTTGAACAGCGTTTTTTGTGAACGGATTTGTCCAATTCTAGGTACAGTCAGCATCATAAATATGTATTCATTAACAAGGTTTCAGAAATATATACACAACCTTATTCCTTTGCAGTAGAGTCGTATTTACATATTTTTGAAAGTTTGACTGTGTCCATATTATTAGACGTGACTGTACCACATGTCTGACTGAGTATAACCAACCAGGTATAAGTGTATATCAATCAGTTTTTAGATTCATGCAGAATGTGAGTGCAATAATTGCCAATACAGTTACGTGTGACAAATTGGTTTATGAAAATAAAAGTCATAAACCAGCCAGTTTTAGCTGGCTCGCATGCTTGTAGTCGTTACTACACAGAACATAACATTCGCGAATATCATATACGCATAACATCATACTAGCAAAACATTATAATTTTTGCCCGATTAAATTTCGTCTAATTTTTTTTTGTAGATAAAACATTCAAGTAAAAATCTTTGTTCCATACAAAAATGAACGTTTTACGTAACGACTACAATCATTTTTAAAACTCGAAGCGAGCAAAACAGTGTAAATACCTTTCTCTCGCAGGAAACGCAATAACACAGTTTTCTGCAATAAACGACATTCAAGGTATTCGTTCCGAATAAAGACATAAAAGCACTTACAGCCTCAATGGGGTTGAAACTAGAGTAATGGATGTCTCCAGTTCAATGGAAGAACGTGACAAGAATTGTATAATTTATAGTTGGTTACTGTTATATGGTTTTCGGTCTTTGTGTTTCACGGATCGTTGAAAATATTTGAGTTTCTTTGTTTTAGTATTACATAAAGTTGAAGTAAAGGAACTGTTTAATTTTAGTCGTGAGGCTTATAACTGTTTTGGCAATGACAGGTGACAATTCGGTATTCATTGTAAAGTCAACACGCTGATGCATCACTGGGTTTCATTATAAGCTGCGCCATGTACACTGAAATGTCACGTGTCACCTGTCATTGTCAAAGATGGTGAAATAGGGGGCAGTGGGTAGTGTTCCTGCCTACGAAGCTAGCGGTCCTGGGTTTGATGCCCAGTATGGGCAAATATTTTTTGATGCATTTTTTTTATAAGTTTGTTAATCGATGTCTAGTACTCAGAGTACAAGCCTAAAGCTTATTTTTCACTTCTCATGCTCAAAAAGTTTGTCAAATTAGACTTATCAAGCGAGACTCAAATGATACATGTACAACCGAGGGAAAATATAATATATATATATTTTCACTAGGGAAAATATGAAATTGAAAATAGAATGATTTACATTTACAAAACATCTTAATTTGACCAATCAAAATACTTCACCAAATTAAATCCACCAATCACAATACACATCGACTGTCAGTCGGCAGAATTCATTTCTCAAAACATTAGGTGTTTTTAGTACCTATTTTACAATTGCTAAAATATCATAAATCGTTTGAGCTACGCTTTAAAGCGCTAAATACTCACTCGGTCAGCGCCGTTTAGTCTTTATTTTGTATCCGTGTCAAAGTAGTTTAAAAAAAAACACGCCGCCAAATTAAAACAATATTTTGCCGCGGAATACATTTTGGGTGGATAATCATTGTTAATTTTAAGATGTCGTCAAATGAAAATGAATTGCAACTTACGCCGAATACAATAATGGAGAAAAGGGCCAAAAAACTGATTGAAAATAATTTGCCCGTGATATCTCGTGAAAACTATTTAAGGGCATACAATAATTTTACACAATGGAAAAATGAAAAGCAAGTTGATTGTAACAGTGAAGGTGTGTTTACTTTTGTATAATTCTTTTATTTTCTCACAATCGAAGTGAAAAGTAGAGTGTATAACTCGGGTCTAAAAGCCATATTAGGTACCCTTCGCACAATTTTCCCTCGCTTTGCTCGGGAAAATAACCATCTCGGGGTACTATGGCTTATTTTTGACCCTAGTTATACAATCTACTATTGGGACTGGGTCAATTTGTTTGAGATTGTCTCCTTTTTTTTTTTTTTTATTTAGTTAAGTATACTTACCTTACTTATAACTGTTTCCCTTTTAACCGCGTAACCAACGTCCTAAATTTAGGAAATTTATCATAGTGACTTTTGACTATAGTAAACCGAAACAAGATTATTTTTCGAACTAACGTAATTTGACGTGAGCCTAACAAGGTATAAACTGAGAGTGAATACAGGCTTAATACAAACCATTGTTATCAAGCAGCTTAAGTCAAAGTTCAAGCATCGTCTTGCTTAACTTCTGCCTCAAGTAGTGGGTTGTATTTTAAATATAATAGCTGTTCTACTTTGAAATGTCTAGGTAAATGTTAAGTTAATAATACAAAAATACCTTCTTCGGCTATTATTTATAAGAAACAAATTTCATTTAAAAAAAAAGACTCACTGGATCTAAGGTATGTTCATTTTTTTTATTTATTTATGTATAAAGTACGAACCCCTATATTTTTTTACTTAAAATTAGATACTAAGAGCTAATTATAGGTTCTCACCGATAATTACAAGGTACAGAGTAAGGTTACTTATTACACTATTTTTAGTGATTTATTCCACACATAGTCACAATTACAAAATTATATCGATAGCTAAAATGACAATTGGCGTAAAGGACAACTAAATTATCCTAATGACAATTGGCGTAAAGGACTAGAACACACATACATACATACTAGATGTCCTGTACGCCAATATTGTACTGTAAAATTGTCATATACGCCAAATGCCATTTTAACCACCGAAATATAATACATTATGTTAGTTTTATTACTTTACGACTACCCCCATCGCGACATCGCTGAAGTGATTTACGCTTACCTATAGTAGGTATAACCAGGCGCCGACACAAAGCCGGTCGAGCAGTCACTATTGATTATACTATTTTAGCTGAACTAGGTCTCGGCGGAGTAGCCACATAATCATTGAACGCAGTAACTAGTACTATTATAGTTTCAATTTTAGCGTATGAATTAGCGTAACTAATCTGATATGTTTGTCTTCTGTTATTAAAATACTAGCGACCCGCCCTTGCTTCGCTTCGGTTAATGTGAGTATGATAATTATAAGCCTCGATGAATGTGCTATCTAACACTGAAATAATTTTTCAAATCGGAACAGTAGTTCCTGAGATTAGCGCGTTCAAGCAAACAAACAAACAAACTCTTCAGCTTTATAATATTTTAGTAAAGATTTTGTGTATTTTCAAATCGGCAATAGATACATTTTTCTATTATAATATTATTGCATTATATTTTAAGCTTGAAATCTCTACCTCATCAGGAAGTAAGTTTAAAATCGATTGCAATTGTATCAAATAGACACACAAATAAATACAGTAAAAAATGCAAGCTTTAATGAAAACGTTATGAAACATATCGTAAAAGTCCATTACGATTCTTTAATTCCTTAATCCTGAACAATGAAAACATGTGATTGGATTAAAAAGTTTTTATTTCAATTCAGAAGGCTTTAAAGGTACTAGTTATTTCCAATGGTATGTTTTAAAACAAAACGAGACATTTAAAGCAAAGTTGATGGAGGTATTGTTAAATGTAGACACATTTTTTGGGACAATGAATCTGAATCAAACGAATAAATTTTTATTTGAAATGACACTGGCAAAGCGACACATACCCTTTATTGTGCTTATTGCTGTTAAAAAAGACTATCGTCGGTGATACTGCAAAACCGCGTAACAAAAAAATATTATTATAGAGCAAAATAAACCTTAACCTCATTAAAAATGTAACTTAAGCGGTTTTGCTGTTTTATCGACACTATGACAAAACATTTAATCAACCTTACATATCATGTAAATTTGTATTCAATTACAGCGTGTTTTTCTAATATCTTAGAAGAAGGAATTAGCAATTAACATATTATTATATGGCGTTAGATAGGTCCTAATCAATTATAATAGCGTACGTAAAAATACATTCAGTAAATGTAATATGATCTTTATGAAATTAGAACTAGAAATACATTCTTTTGCTTGAGGTATTACATAGCTTTACTCTAACAAATTGAGTTACTCTGTTATAGTTTTAAAGTAGGTCAGTAAATCTTTCCGTAATATCACAAAACGTTTTATTAAAAATGCTTAACGTAAACTCTCCAACAACTATTCTCATAGTAAACAATCGTCGTTCCGTTTCGTCGTTTGTTAATTAACAACGATAGATGGCGTCACCATACCCTTTGGTTATAAAAAGCAAGCGATCACTAATTTCGTGGACCTCAAGTAAGGTCTTGGTGGCATAAGTGGTAATGCGCCTGCATCGGCCCGGAGAGCCAGAGGAGATGTAGGTTCGAATCCAACCTAAGACCGACGAATTTTTTTCGCTTTAATATAGTATAGTGAACAAAGTAAAGTCGTTGTATTCAATTATTTAAACCAAAAAGCAATACGGAAAATTAATGAACCATCGCTGATGTATGGTAGTGAATGTTGGGTGTGGCAGGACAAGCATGAGTCGTGTAAATGCAGTTGAAATGCGCTCTTTGCGTAGTATGTGTGGTGTAAAACTGATTGATAGAGTAAGGAATGGAAAAATCAGAGAGAAATGTGGAATAAAAGAAGAAAGATGTAGTGACTAATTGAAAAGGGCATGCTTCGATGGTTCCGGTCATTTGGAAAGGAGGGATGAAAGAAGATTGACGAAAGAGATATACAGATCGAAAGTGACTCTTTTTCGAATCAAATCGGAGAAATACTAGAACAGGGCCGAATCTTAAGTACCCGAAACCGACGTGCGTACATGAATGCGGAAGAAGTGAAAGCAATTTGTCAAGATCGTAGCAAGTGGAAAGAAGTGGTCTCTGCCTACCCCTCTGGAAAACAGGCGTGATTTAATGTATGTATGTATGTAGTGAACCATCGCTTTACTGATACTTATCTAATATTTTGCGCTCTGGCAACGTTTGATTCATTTTAAAGGCAAATTGTTGCAAATATCTCTTCACAACATTTTCAACCGCCTACAGCTGAAAATTTGATTTAAAATCGCAATGTGCCATTTTGCATAACTAGTTTTACCAGAGCCGCAGTCGGGGAATGGTTTCGAAACGGTATTTTTTTACAAGGGCTTTTGAGAAGAATCGGAATTTTATTATCGCGAGTAATAAGCGGTTATGGCTTTTTACAGTTGGTCCCCGAGGTAGGTACCCGAAACCGACGTGCGCGCATGACTCAATGTATGAATGTGGAAGAAGTGAAAGAAATTGGTCAAGATCGTAGCAAATGGAAAGAAGTGGTCTCTGCCTACCCCACTCTGGGAATAAAGGCGTGAGTTTATGTATGTATGTATGTATGTATGTTAAAACGAGTTCCACGCAGACGGAGTCGCGGGCAGAAGCTAGTGTTGTATTTTAACACTAGCTTCTGCCCGCGACTCCGTCTGCGTGGAACTCGTTTTAACATACATACATACATACATACATACATAAACTCACGCCTTTATTCCCAGAGTGGGGTAGGCAGAGCTACGGAATTTCCAACAACTATAAAAACTTTTTGATAATTCTGTAACCACATTTTGCACACTTAGGCGAACATGTTTACCAGTGTATTAGTGACAGGTTGCAAGCCCATCGCCTAGCCGTACTACACGCCTTTATTACCTTAGTCGGCTTTTACGACATCCACGGATAGATACGGAGTGGCACTATTCTAATCCGGCTACCACACGGGGAAACGTTTCGTTCGTTTCGTTTTAACATGGCTCCATACAAATTGTCACCCTCTATTTCACCTCTTTAGGGGATGATTTTTGGGATAAAAACAATTGCATGTCCTTCTCCGGGACTTTCTCTATACCAAATTTTATTATAAATCGGTTCAGCGGTTTAAGCGTAAAACACAGTAGTTTAAGTGTATAGACAGACAGACAGACACACTTTCGCATTTATAATATACAGTTGGAATTTATCTTAACACTAACCGCCTTACTTATAAACGTGGCAAAACCGTGGGATAGCTAAACCATGATTTGTCCTTATCTGTCAAATTCAAATGTCACAATGACAGATAAGGACAAAGCATGGTTTGGCTACCCCACGGTTATTCCACGTTTATAAATAAGGCGGTAGATTCTTATTGATGACTGAAATAGGGAGCAGATAATGAGGTTGTTAACAGAGTGAAAGAGATGAGTACATTATTTTGTTGTACAGGGGAGAAAAAGTCGGTGTAAACGGATTTGATTAGGTTTAAAACTTGTACGGTTAGATATCGAGGTGATAACTTTTTACGGAACAGCTGCAGATAATTATTTAATTAATTTTGAATTTTATTTGTATGTTGTTGAGAATTGACCAGCCGTCCAGCCCACATTTTTGTTTGATTCCTTATTTGTTAACTACGCTAAACCAATTTTATAGAACGGACAATAGGCAAAAATTTATGGAAAATTAATAAGTCGTTCGTCCTTATCACACCAGTGATCGAACTGTTGTGTTCTGGTGTGGGATAACACAACCGATGAAATCACAAGCGGAAAGGCATCCATCTTAGTTCCAGGGTTGGGTTCGCATTTGCGGTTTTAGGATTGCAGTCTTAAGATTATAATGCTATAAATACAAATGTACGAGTCAGATCCCACTTACGAGAGGTGGCCGGTATGCTCGTTCGCCTTCTCAGACTCTATCCCATTTCTTCATTTTCATCATTTAAATATATTTCATGCCATCAAAATAGAATTATAATGAACGTGATTATTACATCGAATAAAGGTTGATACGATGAAAATACGATGATATTATAATCAACTTGTATAGAAAATACGTTGGCACGCTTCGAAGTCG
Source organism: Acleris laterana (assembly GCA_963966035.1). Taxonomy (NCBI): domain Eukaryota; kingdom Metazoa; phylum Arthropoda; class Insecta; order Lepidoptera; family Tortricidae; genus Acleris; species Acleris laterana. The sequence goes on from OZ014461.1 coordinate 10,331,891, forward strand.
ATTCTTTTCACCGAAATAACAAGGTGCATAAGGCCACGGAAATTGTAAGCCGCTGTGGACTAACAATAGGCCAATATCGCCACACAAAAAGGCCAATTTCACCGAAATGCCAATACGTTGACATTAGATTAGATTTTTTTTTCGGGAAAATGTAAAAGCAACGCTGAATAGGCTTCACCGCAATTTCCTAAAATGTCACTTTGGAGGTGACTGATAACTTGATTTTTAACCCCCTACGCTAAAGAGGGGTGGGTATGAAACAAGGCGCGGCATGCAGGTTCTGTCAGGAGACAGAGGAGACAGCAGTGCACATCCTCCGTTCATATGGCCCACTGATACGCAACAGAAGTATCTACCTATACCGGGTGTCCCGCGGCTATGCCACATGAAGGGAAGGTACCTTAAATATGGTCCGTAGGAGACTTTGCTATTTAGAAACTATATTTAATTTTTAAAGTAAATAATATTGCATTCAAAGTTTAAAAAAAAAACCGTTTTTGCATGTATTTTGCATAGGGTAACTGCTATAGTTATTGGCCCCTCCATAGTAATTGGCCACTATTACGAAATTAAAAAGAAACAAGGCAATAGAATCATGAATTCGAATGAATGGGACCAAAAAAAAACCTGTATTTCTCCAGCTTTCGTTTTAGTTCATATGATTTTGTCTAGACGACGTTCTAACGCGGTAGAATCTCAGTTACTAAAAGTGTTGACAAATGTAGGTCGTTCGTTAAGAAAAAGTTAAGGTAAGAGTTTTAGAAGAACTTAATTTTTCATGAAAGTTACGTAGCTAATGCTTGCGTGTTGTACTATTTTGTTGCCGAATTAAGTAAATATTAATTCTTTGTTATTTTAAAGATCACAAAGCAACAATAACCTCAAAATATTTCAACGGCTAATAACTGAATCTGAGTGGCTGTGGGATTTAGTTATTAGCCATGGCCGGCCAATAACTCATTTTCCCTTAAATGTGTTTTCAAAGCAGTTTCAAAACAACAATGGTGTAATAAAATTTGTAGAAAATATCTACAGTTATAAATATGTATAGTGGATCAGTTATTAGCCGGGGGTGGCCAATAGCTAAAAAGTAAGGCGGCCAATTACTCACTGTAATTAGCCAGAGTGACTTTAGTTATTAGCCATAGACCTTAATATACTTTTATGTTTCTGATTGTTTGGCCTCCTTGGATATTTTTTTTAAATAATAATTATGGCAGCGAGATAATATTAGATCTGGGCTATGTCAAACTATTATTTTATTTCATGTAATTTTTCGTTTAAATTTTGTGGCTAATTACTGTGTCTTAGGGGGCTAATTACTGTAAATTGATGGCCAATTACTAATTTTAGAGAGGTTAGACTTTATTTTTTCTTTTTTCAAATATATATGTGATCTGATTTATAATCTGTTTTATTTCCTATAACCTCATTAAATTTGTCTATAAGTAATTGAAATCACAGACGTGTACGTATCATTATTAAGTTTTTTTATATCGAGGTTTGAAGATACTTTTCAGCTTAAGTGGCCAATTACTATAGCAGTCACCCTACTAATAAATTTTCTAGTAACTTGAATGTAAAATTTCACTTTGTTCCTTTATTTTTAGATACAACCTTTTGACTGGCATCATAGAAATACATGTTTTTTTTTCATATTTGGTCTGTTCGATTCACAGATGAGGCAAGCAGTTTCTCAAAAATATTTCAATGCAGTCTTACTTACTTTTTAAAATAAACTAAGGTCGTCATAAAGCAAAATCCTCTATCTACAATATTAAAGGTACTTCCCCTTCATGTTACATAGCCGTGGGACGTCCAATAGTTAGTGAGTTCCAAAACGGGCCCCAGAGAATCTTCATCAACAAAATGTGGTAAGTTCCAAAATCAACATCTAACCTCAAAACCCCATGTTTTCAAAAGAAACAAACGACACAAAAGAAAGTTTTAATACTTCCCAAACTAGGAACCCAACATTCATGGCTCGAAACTCTGAACTCGCGAACAAAATCGAACCTTTTAGGCCCTCTTTGAAAATTATACCGAACACTTTACCCGAATTTGATTTGAATACCTACTTCTGAATAATAGGGCTGTACTGAACTTATTTCGAAAACTTTGGTTAGAAGTTTTGAGGGATAAATTAAGCTTTCGAGGTGCGTCTAGGGAAAAAAGCTTAATTGGAATGCTGGCATAATTTGTATGACTTTACTCTTGACCCAGTGATTACAAGGTTAGCTGGATGAGACTCCTTAAAGGGATAAGTTCGCGTTTGTACATAATTTATATTCATTATGAGTGTTTTTTTGTACAACGATTGCTTTTTCTGCAATATAGAGTTGACTTACCAACTTATTATTATAGTATACAAATTATTCCAAAGAGCTGTCAAGGGAATAAGTACTTACCCTCTTACTAATAAACGTTGAGTAACGGTGGTATAGCTATACAATGTTTTGTCCTTATCTGTCATTGTGACACTTGAATTTGACAGATAAGGACAAAACATTGTATAGCTATACCACCGTTACTCAACGTTTATTAGTAAGGGGGTAAGTATGGACTTGACAGAAGCGCGTGACGCCAACCCCATGTGCTTCTGTTTAGTCCATTAGAGAAAATACTATTTTACCGAACAATTGTCTTCGCGTGTGATATCCATGGACTTCGTTCTCTAATAAGTCCATGGAAGTGTCTATAAATAACTCGATATTGGCTAAATACACCTTGACAGAAGTATAAGCCATTATATAAATTTGAATTAGAAGTACTTAGTATGGTAGTACGGTCACGAGCGTTAATTTGGGACCTATTTCACGAAAAATATGCTTGAAGTCGTCAATGCCATTAGAGATGTCAAGTCATTTGTAACTTTTAGGAAACTCAATCTTACTGTTGTAGTAGAATGTCAGATTGACTTTAACCCTAAGGTGGGTACCAAATTAAATCTCGCGACTGTACAAAAATAATAAGTATTAGTAAAGTACTAAATACTTAGAGGTGGTATGAGGACTCATCATTATCGAGTTTCATTTTATCCCTTGTATCATTTCATCGAATTTCATTTCATCAAACGCTCATTTCTGTTGAACCCATGATGTTTTCAGGATATTAAACATTAATACTTTACTTGAATTGAATATTATGTAAACTCACATTTTTGACGTGTTACTCTGTACTGTATTAGTTAATTGTGGCAACTTCACTGGTCAATGTGTTATGTAAGTTTTTCTGTTATATTTTTTCTTCACTTGTACCGTTTGTGCCCAAATAAACATTAAACATTAAACATTAAACATTAATTAAGTTGGTCAGGATAAAATTATGACTACCAAGAACAAACCCAAAACAAATGCCTTTCTATGAAATGAAAATTCTTTGATAAAATAATACGTACGAAAAAAAAACTGCATCAAAACTAAAAAATAGTTTGTTCGCCAGAGACGCATATGAGCGTTCTCCTGACTTCCACCCAGTGCCTTCAACGCATAATTATGTGCGTTTTTACAGTAGGCAAGCTCCGTATAAAAGTAAAGAGGTAGCACCTGGCAAAAGTTCGATAAACAGCCAGCCAGTGAATGATCTTCCAGGTTCAGATAAACTCGGTTAAACTACCACAAAAGCGTATAAGAGCGAGTGAGAGAGTAAAAACCCGAACGACGTTTTAAGAGGTTTTGCAGATTGTCGTTGCAATTGAAACTTATGAATAACTAATTGCACAAACTACAAACTACTGCCGGTTACGCTTTTCTTCTTGTTGCTTTTACGCGAATAACGTAGCAGCTTAAATCAGAATGGCGTAACCGACCACTGCAGGGTTTGTTTTCTCTTGAACGAGAATTTGCTGCGGTTTGTTGATGCTAAGTAGACCGTTTCTGTAGCAAATGTTTTAGACTGAAACATTTGCTACAAAAACGGTCCGGACAAGTTCAAACCGTATTTAAATACGTAAATACTATACAATTGTTAGGTTTTTAAATATCCCTAACGTTAGCATTACACATTTTATCTATACTATAATATTATAAAGCCGAATAGTTTGTTTGGCTGTTCACAATGGAGTGCTGGCCCCTACCCTGATGTAGTGTAGATGGTAGTGAATTTGGTGTGGCCGGACAAGCATGAAAGTCGTGTAAATGCCGTTGAAATGCGCTCTTTGCGTAGTACGTGTGGTGTGAAACTGATTGATAGAGTAAGGAATGAAAAAGTCAGAAAGAAATGTGGAATAAAAGAAGATGTAGTGACTCAGATTGAAAAGGGCATGCTTCGATTGTTCGATTATTTGGAAAGGATGGATGAAAGAAGATTGACGAAAGAGATATACAAATCGAAAGTGAGTTGACGGGTCGGAAGGGGCCGCCCTAGGCGTACTTTTTCGAGTCGAATCGGAGAAATACTGGAAATGGGCCGAATCTGAAGTACCCGAAACCGACGTGCGTGCATGACTCGAAGGAATCTCGTATGAATGTGGAAGAAGCGATAGAAATTTGTCAAGATCGTAGCAAATGGAAATAAGTGGTCTCTGCCTACCCCTCCGAGAAACAGGCGTGATTTGATGTATGTATTTATGTATGAAGAATTTGTTTGTTTGTTTGTACGCGCTGATCTCAGGAACTACTGGTCCGATTTGAAAAAATATTTCTGTGTTAGATAGTCCATTTATTGAGGAAGGCTATAAGCTATATATATCATACTCACATAAACCGAAGCGAAGCGAGGGCGGGTTGCTATCATTAATAATAAATAAAGAAATACCAGGGAACAATGTCACGCAAATTGACCTAGTCCCAAACTAAACTCTAGGCTTGTACTATGCTCGATTTTACTTCTAATTAAAACAAAAATTGTTACACGGCATTTGTGAGAAGGTAGTATTGCGAGGGTGTTAATTATTTATCCATAGCTTGGGGACACGTTATAGATCTGTGTGTTCGATTCCCTTCGCCTTGCTTTAGATAAGATTGATAATCTTACCGCTTTATCCCCAAGCTGTTCCACTCGACAGTGGAGGAAGGCTGTCTGCCCCACCACCGTGGTGACGTTTCGGGGCACGTTGTATTCGAAGAAGGGGAACGATCCCACGCTGTCTTCACCATAGTGTGCCGTTCCTGCAACAAAGAGTATGGTTAATGATTCAATCTCTTAGTACTACTTATTTAGGTTAGTAAGGGTTTGAAATTCCGCATCACAGATGCACTGTATCTTTGACCTGGGTAGTGATTCTGTAAACAACGCAGCACGATGGGTCGAACGTATAAGGCTGCTAAATTGAAAATGCACGCGCTACAGTGTGTTTTGTTCGCACTGACGGGACTACTTAATCTCGCCGCTTGGATATCACTCGACAGTTCGCACGACCGGCGTTGTTTACAGAATCACTACCCAGGTCAAAGATACAGGCCCGCTATCCCATTTATTTAGAAAAGCCATATCGCTTGAAAGCCGTTCGATTTGCTTTTTACCCTTACCAAATCCGTTCCATGTACGTCTTGTTCGATTTTGCTTTTGTAGCGCTATATTTTGAGTGATACCAATGTCTCTTTAACTTAAAAAAACCGTTCGTTTGGCTTTTTAAGCGCTATTTATAAGGGTTACCCTTATATTTGGTTATGCAATAAGAGGGATATCAATTTACTGCTGCTCTTTAGTTTTCCCTTATGTCATGTCTAGTTTAACAAACAACTAAGTCGTATATTTTTTCCAAAGGGGTTATTCTTTTAGTGGGTTGTACTTTGAGAGGTAAGTCTTTTAAAGGCTTTTATCGGGGAATGGGTAGTCGGGTCCCTGTACGGAACCCTATTTGTAACAATGCATAAAATTAACAAACATTATAATTAAAAACCTAAGCCCTAGCCTTAGCCTAAGTGTGCAAAATGTGGTTACAGAATTATCAACAAGTTTTTAGAGTTGTTGGTAATTCTGTAGCTCTGCCTACCCCACTCTGGGAATAAAGGCGTGAGTTTATGTATGTGTGTATGTGTGTATAATTAAAAACTATACTGTACCATTATTTACTCCTGTCAAATAATAAGGAAACTACATTAAGTACTTCCAGTTTTAACGCATTTCCAGTTAAAAGCCCAACCATAGTTTGTAATTGAGTTCTGCACTTAAATACCTCAAGGGGTGCCAAGATGTCGTTACTACATGCTATTATAGGAGTTTGTGACTAGACAATAAAGCTATAATTCCAATGTGACGCACGGACGCTACGCACGCACGCCACGTGTGCAGCGTGCGTGCCTGACTTATACTCGTATGTGCGCGACTTAGCTTAAGACTGCGCCGAGCGTACGCCGGATGTACAGTGGCGCCCTCATTACTTTTATTGTGTTTTCTAATAAACTAAAGTATTTTCTTGAAATTGAATGAAATGTATTTGTACTACAAATGAAAACACAACTTATAGGGTATATCATATAGTTTAATAACAATTCACCTTCGAGTTATTAACTTAACGAAAAAAAGTGGCCACCTTTTCCCGTTAAGCTGACTACTCAAAGGGTAACTATTATTAAAGTTTGTTACGTATCCCATAAATTGTGTTTATACTTTCGCTACAAACACATTTTGTTTGGTTCCAAGGAAATTATTTAATTAATTAGAGAACCCAATAATAGTAATGAGGGCGCCACTGGACGCTCGGCGTTTGCTCGGCGTTTGCTCGGCGCAGTCTTAAGCCGTGTATCCACTAGAGGCAGTATCAGGTCGGGTGGCTGCCTCGCTCCGAGGCCGCGCAAGTAGAGATGCTGCCTCAACCTGTGCACGCTACGACACGAGGCAAATTTGTCGTCGCGAGCCGAGCCATTATTTTGTCGTGCATTCAATGGAGACGGGCGTGTAAACTGCGCACATTGCGGATCAAGCTAAGGCGTTTTATTTATTTGAAAATGTTTTTATTTGTACATGTAGATGACAATTGTGGCTTTTCACGTTTTTGTTTGGTAGGTGTGTCTTCACGGGCAGTGGCAAAAACACATGAATGTTTGTAAAAATTTGCATTATCAAGCCTATTCTATTCTCCTCAATTTGGTTTTTTAAACGACATAATTAAAATTACATGATTTTTTCAAAATTTCGTGATTAAGTCTGAAACAAAAGAAGTTCGAAGGCCAATATTAAGCACAGTGTTCTTAGGTCTTGTCGTTACTCTACCTAAAAGTATAAACAAATCGCTCATAGGGGCCACTCTCATTAGCTTACCTTGTAGGTTAGTTAGACCCTTTTATTTTATTTCATCCATTTACTTACGTTCAGTCATTCTGGCGTGATTGAGTAACAAACATTCAATCAAACTTTCGAATTTAAAATAGTAGTAAGATTAATAATAAACCAGTTCAAGTTACAAACTGACATACTACACATTTAAATGAGCCCCGTTTTGAATCAACACGACCATTATTACGAAGATACTACGAACAAACGCGTAGACTAATGACGTCACTTATACAAAGCGTAGCAGAGCTGTACGCTACGTAGCACGGGTGCGTAGCAGTGGAAGTTATTGCCCGGCTAGGGGGTGTTGTTAGTTGAAGCCTGTCTCAAGTGTTTTTTTAAATAAGAACGCTGTCACTGTTTTAAAAATGTAAACACACTGTATAATACATACAAATAATAAACCAAGTTTCTTAGTCACGCTCATCACGTATGATAATTTAATGACCTAATATTTTATTAACAGGTGTTGCTGACTTGAATGTGACTTGACACTTTAGCACGTTGTGAGGTGAGGGGATTTTAATACATAATCACTTTACCCTTAGGTTGTTAACTATGCAAATATGGGTAGGGTTATGACCTTTTAAAATTATACCAGTCATATACAGGCTGCTATAAAATGTTTCAAAGGAGTAAAAGTAAATAAACTTGATTCGTAATTGTGATTTTAGTGTTTTTTTTCTGTCTCCAAATTGTGTAAGTCATTGTGTTCGTAACATAAATGTAGGAAAATATAAATGACGTGTAGCCAAATGTCAAGCGTACCACATTTTCCTTCTGTGTACAACACAACTTGTAGCCAATATTATTAATATCATCACTGACTGCAAACTTACGCACACTAATGCAGACACACACTGACACACCTAAAAAGTGGTACACTTTGGAAATTCAATCGAAAGTGGTCATATTATATAGACGCATTTGTAACATGTGCGAAGGGCAAAACTTTTCTACCTCTATGGTTTAACACGCGAATCGATTTCGACAATCATGTCAATAAAGTCATATCAATCTAAACTCAAAAAAAAAAAAACTCTGATGCATTAACGAGTGCCTAGAACACTATGATAATCCCTAAATATGATATTAACCTGAACAATAATTATTTTCTGTTTTATAATCCAATATAACACGTAATTTAGTTCGGTTTCCAAGGTTTACAAAATTAACTCCCTTCAATTGAGATCCAAGAGCAGCGATTGATACCGAGTACTTGAGTTCACCTCATGGCGGGTATCCAACCACTCAGCTCTCAGGACCGACAAAGTGAGGTTAAGCGTTGCGCTGGATCCGAATCTAAGATAGCACGATCCAAAATAGCCCGCTCTATTTGTGAGAGCTTTTGTGCGCTAGAGCTGTTTTAATGGGTTTCATTTTAGGTATTTTTTCTCAGTATTAAAATAGGAAACTTTAATAGTTTTAAATGACGACGCGCTGGCCTAGTTGGTAGTGACCCTGCCTATGAAGCTAGCGGTCCTGGGTTCAAATCCCGGTAAGGGCAGATATTAGTGTGATGAGCGCGAGTATTTGTTCCTGAGTCATGGATGTTTTCTACATATTTAAGTATATATTTCTCTATATAAGTATTTATATCGTTGTCTAGTACCCATAGTTCAAGCCTTGAGCTTAGTTTGGGACTAGATCAATTGGTGTGACATTGTCCCCTGATATTTATTATTATTATTTATTAAATTCGAGCAAAAAGCGCAATTTTTCAATTAAGCAGTTATTTTATGGCAAAAAAAGGCTTAGCCTAAGTGTGCAAAATGTGGTTACAGAATTATCAACAAGTTTTTAGAGTTGTTGGTAATTCTGTAGCTCTGCCTACCCCACTCTGGGAATAAAGGCGTGAGATTATGTATGTATGTGTGCAAAAAGGCGCAATAGTACTCCGGCCACCTGATGGCAAATTTGGAATCTGACACAGACATTTGAATTCTCAAGACTGCAATCCTAAGGCCCGTATTAATAAACTAATCTCAACTCTAATGATCGTCTTGAGATGTGTCAAAATTGACAGCTTTCTATGGTTTAACGTTTACTTTGACATATCTTGTGACGCGCATCTCAGCGAAGATGAGTATATTAATACGGGCCTAAGATTTCATAATGCGTTGCTAACCCTTAGGATTGAGATGGAATGCCTCTATGCTTGTAATTTCACCAGTTGTCTTGTCCCTACACCGGAACACGACAATGCGAACACGATTTGGTGGTAGGTGAATAGATAATATATACATATAGCTATAGTTGTAAAAACACACTTTAAAAATTTCAAGTCTCTAGCCATTTTGGCCCTGTGACGGACGAATGGTCAGTGGAGCTGTTAGTAATAGGATCCTGTTGGCAACTTTAGGATATGGAACCATATCAGTTGCTCAAATAGAGTTATTTTGCTGCTTCTTTGAATATCTACGAAAGAGTTCAATAAGACTAAAGTTTCTAGAAGTTTTTAACATTGTATTCCAAATTTTGAAATTTAGAACACCCCTTGAAATTTGAAATGAAAACGTTTTATACTTTGTCTTAGACATAGTTCGCACTTATATTTATTTTTTGACTCGGACATTCTAACCTACACATGCAGAAAAACTGTATTTACTCAACTTCTTCACTCTACACGCATTAAAAGCATTCTACCGTATTCTCTCTGGGTGTCAAATGGAATAGCAAATGCGCGATTACCCTGAACAAAGGTTGATTAAGAAATTATGTGGAACTCAGGCATCTGAGCCCTAATGTGCCTCAGGTGAATAGAGTTAATTTTGGGGTGTGTACGACCCTTTTTTACATGGTGTTGGTAAGCTCGGATGTGGTTATAAAGGGTGATATATTAACGGCGTTTTGATACCTAATAAAAAATGTTGACACCTGTTCTGGGGCAACGAATAAAATCTGGCATTTACGTTACACGGGTATAGATTAAGAGTAATTTGGTCGTTTTTTTAAATATGTTTTATAGTAAAAATATGGTTTAAAATGTAGGGAATTTAATAAGGAGAAAATAAATGACAGTTAATGTAATTAGTAAGTATTTTAATACTTTAGCCAAAAATAACTACTTACTTCATTGTTGACTGTCCAATGAAAAAGGCACCGTTACGCAGCAGCAGTTTTTTTTTAAACTAAGCTTTCATTTTCACAAAATCTATTCTCAGTGCAATTTTAACAACCCACTTTATAAAAAAAGAAAGTGTAAAATACGAGAGTTCTTAAATAAAATAAACATTTTAATTAAACTGCGGCCACAGAGTAAAATCACGTCTATTAAGTTTACTTGCATCACAGTTAAAAAGCTAAGTTATTCTTTAACCAGCAGCGTATAGGTTTTGCTTGTTAGAAAAACAGACTTTAAGTCACAGCCTTATCCATTACAAATTTACCTAACCCTTCCAGAGCTTATACCGCCATTTAGCCAAATTACCAGCCTTTAATCGGCCGGTTCACGTCTCATTTACTTCCTTTTTATAGCTCCACGGCATGTTTTGAAAGACTACCCACGCAAACGAAATAGCCCTTAAACAAACACGTTTAAAGTCAGCTTTGCGACGGAGTAGGTTTTTGCTATTTGTTAAGTACATAATGGTTGCGGCGTGGTCGCGTTTAAGAACACGCTGTAGTTTAAGTTGAAATGGTTGGTTAATTCTTAAGGAAGTTTGCACAAAGCTCTTATCGGCGTAATGGCTGTGAATTATACTTTATTCTTACTCGTTTCGACGAAGCAGGAAGCTAATAATATATTCATAAAAATAATAGGCGACAATCTTATATAACTTGACTTAGTCCCAAACTAAAATTTACGCTTGTATTTGAGTTCTAGACTGTTTCGTAAAATAATTACTTTTGTGGTTTTAGTTTGCATTTTTCCTAGTTTAAGTTCTGTCACAAAGGATTATTACAATTTAAAAAATAAATAAAAGAGTTTCATAAACCTGTACATAAAAAGAAGCGTAATTTGTGTCCTTTACTATTTCAATAATTTGGTGTACGAGCTTTAAGCTTAATGGGAATCCATTCAGGGCAGGAAAGCATGGTTTAAAACACGCACGACCACGATACTGATAACGGCTACAACTTTTGTAAGAGTTCTCATATTGAGTCGAAATTTGCGATACAAATTTATTCCCAACAACTAAAGATCCACTTATACTTCGGTCAATCTTCATACTTCATTAAATTGACCTTACATCACATCAATTTGCAGAAATACGAAAACACACCGAATTTCGTGCATCATAAGCTAGTTTTTAAGTGTTTTTAAGAAAATAACGCTGGTCTCTGAACATACCCAGATAATATGAGAGGCTTCACATTATTAAATAAAAAAGTTTCCGGGCTAACAAAGACTAATCTTCATTTTGGCGGTTTTTTTTTTCGGTATTGTCCTTGCTTATTCTACACCAAGGTTAATTTCGAAGAGATCCCATATGGGACAATTTCGCCTATTGATGCAAACATGTCTTGTAATTGTTTATGTGCAATAGTTTACATCCATACATAATTATACAAAAAATTTAAACCGTTTTCAAAAAGTGAAATTTTCAAAAAAAAACAAGCTTGTTTTAATCGGTGCCGGCCGTGAATGTTAAAAGATCGTATAGGGAATTGCGGCGACTATGTAAAATGATGATTAGTTCTTGAAAATTAACTTTATAAAAGCTTTAAAATTTAATTTATAATAAATTAAAAAATAAACAGAAATTAGTTTTATTTCACTAAACCTTTGTGACAGAACTTAAGGACCGACTATTAATTCATGTTAGCATATTGTATTTACAATTTTATTATGAAGGTATCAATAACCATAAAGTACCTACTGAAGTACGTTTCACGTTTTTTTTTAAAGAATGCTCTCTTTTATAACTTACATTTTACTAAAATAAAAGCTACATCCTCTTTTAAACCCTGTAACACCCAACGACTTTTCGATTTAGCGCTTCCGTATAAAACGCGCCATTAAAATTTCCTTAAAGCAAAACATAAGCCTACAGCCAAGGAACGTTAGCTCTAAGAGGCTTAGACTAAAGGCATTAGGTCAAGTGGCTTCTTTAGTTAAGCCTGTTACATTAATAACGACCTAGGCTCAAAGCAAGGCGGTTAAGGATGCACCTGCAAATCACTGCTTTACACTACACACCGTGACATGAAAGGAAAATTTAAGAGAAAAAAAAAGCAAAATGTTTAAACTGACATTTAAAAAATTGGACATCCTGTACATTGCCTTGAAATTACTGAGCTTGTAAAACGTTGTGTAAGAGGTATTATTTTTAGTTCTAGCGTAGCCTTTTGTCATCGCCTTATGTCCTATATCTATGGTAAAGTTACTTGTAAATAATTAAACAAAAGTTATGTAATAAATTATATAATATTATTTAAAAATAAGTAAATTAGTGTCTACAAAATGTGGCCTCGTATTGCGACAAATTTTAAGCTTTAAAAGAATATTATATACAGGCTAATCTGTTACTGAAACGCCAAAAATAATAAACTATTTTTATACCACCAAAAAAGGTACAATATAAATAAATAATGACTAAAACATTCACATCCATTAACGCTACTTACATTAAAAAATTCACAAAATTTCCTCAGTGCCGAATGGTTCCCTCTTCACCTATGCACTTAAGAGGTGAAAAAGCAAATTCGCAACAGGAATAAGGAAAAATTACGCCACGGGTTATGCTAATAAGAGGTGAGCGTCGAAAGGGTCGGCCGGATGGGGGCGAGTCAAATGATGGACGGAGTTAGGAAAGGAAACTGACCGAGTATATTATGGAACCCAAAACGCTATTATGACGTATTAGAAGAACTCAAAATATTGTACATTTTTTTCTATTACAGTAGGGGTAATGGAACCAATAATGGACCAAGACGTAATCGATACTTGAATTTTATGTTACAGAACATAGTTATAAGGGTTAATTTTGTTGAGTAACAATCAATTTAGGACCGTAGGATCTTTGAATTAAGAGTGAAGCGTCCAACACTGGTGCCTTCACCCTAATTGTCTTTTAAAAATACTTTGGATGACGTCATACAAATTGACCTAATAAACTAAACTCTAGAAATCTACTACCTGCTTCTACTATGGGTACTAGACAACGATGAATTTGCCTATATAGAGAAATAGCGACCCGCCCTCGCTTCGCTTCGGTTTATGTGAGTTTGATATAAAGCCTATATAGCCTTTCTCGATAAATGACCTATCTAAAACTGAAATATTTTTTCAAATCGGACCAGTAGTTCCTGAGATTAGCGCGTTCAAGCAAACAAATAGACGAACAGACTCTTCAGCTTTATAATATTAGTACTTATAGATACTTTGTTTAATACTACCTGTTCCCGTGCCCACTTCGTCGGCGTATTGGTCGTTAATCGCTGCTCTTTCAGGAGGCAATTTTTCGGGATAAAAACTATCCTGTGTCCTATTCCAGGGCCTAAACTTTATGTGTGCCAAGTTTCACCTCGCTCTGTTCAGTAATCGAAGCGTGATTTAGTAACAAACATCTACACATCCAAACTTTCTCATTTATAATATTAGTAAGATTTATTTACCAACAAAACAACCAATCGATGTAAGTTTTTTGAAAGCATTGTCGTATACTAGGCACCAAATTTCATCAAAGTAACAACCCAGCAAATAGAACAAAAGAAACTAAATAAAAGAGAAGATAAAATGGAATCGGTTATTTATTCTGTTCGTACCAAGAAGTCAACTAGCGAATAGATTCGTTGAGGAAAACCCTGCTAAAGGAAGTTTGTGAACATCTAACGTTGGGTCCAATCGAGCTTAAATTACATTGGCCCTTTCCAAATTGCACCGGTAGCTATCGATAGGAAGAAAACGAGCAAATTGTTGGGTATAATCTACTAATGAGTTGTGCTTAATTTAGATGTAGCTATAATTAAAAGGTCAGAAGCGTCGCTACATCCTTTCGAAAAGAAAGCGGTTAACTGCATTGTTATAGTATAATTATATTAAAAAGGCACATCTACTATATGAATTGTATTGTACTTCTAACCTTATAACTGTCGAGAGTTTAATATGCTTCTATGAATAAATTGCACTTGTAACTTAAGGAGGGCAGCATAAGCCACCTCTCTAATCTTTGTCACAATGATGAAATATATTCAACTTGAATCAGTATAAAATCGGTTCATCCAGGAGATACAATACCAAAGACAGATACATAGATACAACAGACACAGAGACACACAGATATGCAGCTTTTAGCGTTAGAACCGCCGATAAAACAGCATGGGCAAACACCTGCCCATGCAGACAATCAAGGGAAATGGTACCACACCCCGACACGCGATTAACATTAGGTATATGTTCTAGGTATGACCGACAACCCCCTATACAGGGGATACCAGTTGACCAACGAAGCTCCCCACGCTAGTCCTGGAATCGTAGCTGCTCAACGGACTGAATTCTTTAAGACCCCAAGGTCACTCCGAGAAGCCTGTGGAGATACCAGGAGGATACTGCGCTTCTGGTCCTCTGACCAGACCCCTTGGGCTGGCTAGACTATTAGCTGGTACCCCCTACGCACAATGGCCCGACGTACACGGGCAAAGTGCGGAAAAAGGAGTCCGTGACCATAACCATGGCCAAGGATTTGATGCAGCCATTTGTTCAATAAAGTGTATTAGCGTCGTATTGTTAAACAAACACCCTTATTTTTGCATCCAGGCTTCAAATAACATACATACATACATACATAAGCTCACGCCTTTATTCCCAGAGTGGAGGTAGGCAGAGCTACAGAATTACTAACAACTCTAAAAACTTGTTAATAATTCTGTAACCACGTTTTGCACAATTAGGCTAAGATTTTTCCAGTGTATTAGTGACAGGTTGCAAGCCCATCGCCTAACAGTACTACACAGCCTTTATTCCATTAGTCGTCTCTTACGACATCCACGGGAGGACATGGAGTGGCACTATTCTAACCCGGCAACCACGCGGGGAAACAAAACAACAAATAACACTTTTTTTTGCAAATCGAAATAATAAACATCCTTTTTGTAAGCGATCAAAGTCATTACAGCAACGTTACGCAACACAATCTACCCGTTCAATACTCGTAAGAGAACAAAGCTTGTTAAAACAAACCAGTAACATAACATTACGTTTCGGTGTTATATACGTACTTTATCAGCCCTTGTAACGTTCATTGCATATTCACCTCACGAACCCTGTATAACGCTGGGATCTTCATTGCAAAAGAAAGTTGAAGGTGCCGGCGAAAAAAGGGTGTTATGTATTCAAGAAGGTACCGCGAAACCGCACCTTTCACTTTGGTTGGGTAAAATCGTTACCACCTGTAGTGTTATTCTTTACGTTTTTCTCTGGAATAGTGATGGCCTTTTTTTTACTTACGTTAGTTTTTAGTTACTTGACATTTATGGCGGTCGAGTTACAAATAATACAATAACATGTAAAAGGCCATACGTTTTACGCAGTTCGATACAGGCCAAAGTTTGCATACACCCTGTAGGAGAAAAGTACAACTACTAAAAAATTCATTATTAGTAATTACTAAAGTGTTACAAATAGTTTTATTTTGTTAATGTTATCATAGGTAGTTCTTATTCACTTAACAGTTAGATAAGCGTTAGTAGGTTCACTATATTATCGACGTGTAAAAGAGCCCTCATGTGGCCTATTTACTGAATTTATATATATTTTTTTATTATTATTAAACTAAGCTGTACAGTCCAAAAACCGTTGACCTCCATATTTCGACAATTACCGCGACTTCAAGTTTCTTAATAAAATGGTGATATCGACTTGACGCAGTAGCGTTACAGAATACCATAGATAAGTAAGACGAGCGTTAAAAAGTTTGGTATAAAATATAGCGGTTCACGCTTCACTTTTATACCGGTCGTAATGTTTCCGGGCTATTCGCTGAATGTACGCCATTTAATTCTGTTTTATCAGCTAATTTTTACCCCCAAGGCAAAAAAGAGGGGTGTTGAAAATTTACGTGTGAATTTGTGTTTCTGTTTATTTATGTATTTGTATCACCGTAGCTCTGAAATGGATGAACAGATATGGACGTGTTAAAAACCTAGTTAAAACGACATCCTTCTTAGGTAGATTCATTAAAAATCGACTGGGTTGCTTAAAACATTTCGAATGTAGGGATATCAGAGCAGATCTCGTGAACGACCCGGCCACCCACCATTACATCAGAGTTATTTTTAAGGTACGATTTATATAAAAATGTATTTTCTCCCACATGCTCGGAAAGGTTCATTGTTGGATCGCATATTTTTTTACGCGAAAATCGTTTGGCTGAGGGCGGTTTTACAATAGAAACGGTTTTATTTTAATTATTATAAAAAACTAAACTAATCTACTTACACTACAGACGTGTATTAAATTCAGCAATGTCATCCTGAAAGGATGTTATGCGATATAAAATATAAAAATAAATATAAGGGGACAATCTCACACCAATTGACCTAGTCCCAAACTAAGCTCTAGGCTTGTACTATGGGTACTAGACAACGATATAAATACTTATATAGTGAAATATATACTTAAATAAATAGAAAACATCCATGACTCAGGAACAAATATTCGCGCTCGTCACACAAATATCAGCCCTTACCGGGATTCGAACCCAGGACCACTAGCTTCGTAGGCAGGGTCACTACCCACTAGGCCAGCGCGTCGTCAAAACTGAATATGGTTCAGAACTGTGCGTATTGTCACTTGACTTAATTGTTGAAACAAATGAATACTAAATGAAAAGAAAAAAGTCATGAATATTCCCCTTCGCTAGGTATAGAGGTACATAAAGAATTGCATTGATTTTCTTCCAAGCACACGAGGCCAGTATAAAATACTGGAGTTTTCAACAACTTGTGCTTTATTACTTTGAATATTTGAAGGCCCATTTCGCTCGAGAAATTTCACAGCCTCTCGACTTAACGTCTGGTTAATGTTGCCATATATTAATAAAAGGGTAATAATTCGACGGAGAAAAGATAACGTTTTTTATTATTTATTTTGGTTTGGTGCTTTAAAATAAGCTTAGGGTAACTCAACATTGTCTTAACAATTTTGATAATAATTGTTCTCTTTTATAGAGAGCAATATTGCTGAATGTATTAAGTAGACTTTGGTAGGTGGCGGTCTATGTCCAAGGATTAAAGTCTTTGTTTTAATAAAAAAAGCCGTATTCAGTGTGTTTCTCTTATAAGATCATAAATAGCAAATGCTAAACGAACAACAAACAATAAATCTATAGTCTATACTTTTAGTTATTTAAAAAAAAGTTTTATTTCACTTTGACGTATCAGTGTTCTGCTTCTATTCGCTGACGAGCTATCACGTGGTAGCTTTGTTTACATTTTTTGACATATCTAAAAGTATAGACTATAGTCAAATTAGTAACTTTGACATATCGCGTTTGAAAGTTTTTTTGTCAAGGTTTTTTAAAAGGTGATAAAAAATTATAATCATAATTAAATAAAATGTAAGGGTTATCGGGAAGAAATCAATTCACATGTTTTTTTTTATTCTTGTACTATAAAGAGTATATATACATAGGTACATATATTAGACATGATCTTTGCACATTTTACGTTTAATACGTACCAGTTATTCTTCGAAACATTATTATTTGAAGTAATTTCTAAAACGTTCCTTTTTCAAATTAATTGCCACAATTGCTATTAAATTCAAATTTGGAACGAGCTTTACATGCAACTCCCACAGCGTTTATTATTATGGTTTCTTCGAGAAACTAAAGAAAAATGAAGAGTCGCAGGCAGGAAATTGTTTTTTAATGCGTCCGATATAGCAGCCAGCATCAAGAAAGCTATAGTTTTATATCTTGTTGTTTTATAGAATCAGATAAAACTGTGGAGTAGTTCAAACATGACATTAAGGCTACACGGTAGATAAGGTTAGGTATTTAGTTTGGCAGTACATAACACTAAAGCTAGTCTTCTCCGTGATATAGGGTTCCGTACCCCAAAAGCGTGTAACGGAACCCTATTAGTAAGCATACGCTGTCCATCTCTCTATTTGTCCATCTTTCCGTCCGTCAATCTGTCTTTTCTTACTTTAAAGAACTAAATTTTTTGAATCGTAAAAGAAAGAGGGTTGTTTATTTTCCAGAATATGTGTTGAAATGAAATATTAAAAAAAAAACACGTGTAAGTTAATCTCGCCCTGACTCGATTTGAATTCGAATTGGAATATAATAATAATATAAGAATTGTATGGCGGTTTGTTTTTTTTATTATTGCGAGAGTGATCGCATCATATTATTTTAATCGCATATATTATAGTGATTTTATTCAAACCAATTTCCACAAATCTTACTACAGTTAAAGGATCATACTTAATTCCAAAATTATATTATTCGGTATTATACGGAAAACCTTAATTTTATCGAATTTTTACTTCAAGTACAATTTCAATTCATTTGATTTCAATTCATCAAACGCTATTCTGCTGAAACCGTGATGTTTTCAAAGTATCTTAATCATTAATCTCTGACCTAACCTAACCTACGTAAGGGTAGGTTAGGTTAGAATTGAGACTACCAAAAAAACTACCTCGTACTAAAAATATTTTTTAAAGATAATTTCGTCGAAAAACATTTGGATAAAATTATACATACAGTTACAGATATACTTTTAATGAAATTACCCTGTTACAAGTAAGATTAAAAAGAAAACCTAATATTGTTTTGTATCTCGCGGTTGGTTTCGTATACAGGCTGCTTCCAGCCAAACCAATTCCGTGTTCATTTCTAATGAAACACATTAATAACATCTGTGCACGGCAAAGCGTCTTTCGTTTCATATACGCATTCGGTAATTGTTTCTCTTTTCGTTATATTCCTCGAAAATAGTATGTTATTAGAAAAACAATTATTGGGCTTAGTTTTGCCGATAATTTGTATGAGGTCGATGAGAGTGGCTTAATTATGGGAAGAATGTACAGATCTATTATTAGTTATTATTAGTTTCTTTTGTAATGTCTTTGTCATATAAATTTCCATGTTTGACTTTGTGTACTATAGGGTAAAAGTGGGATAATTGCCCCGTGAGGATAGATGCCCCGAATTTCAAATAAAAGCTACAAAATATTACACAGCCACAGGGAGTATTTTTAAGTGAAGGTCAACCCCCCCATGGCATCCGCATACGACGAATGAATCGTGGGTAAACCAAAAAGGTCGTTCAAAATTATCGGTTTTTTGTAAGCGTGTAACTTTAAATTTAATGATGTAAATTGATTATTTTTATTTTTATTTGCATATAAAGGGTGTCCGGGAAATAGTGGCCAACGTGACAGGGCTGGATAGCTCAACTCAGGAGTGTAAAATATGATAAATGTTAAGTAAAAGTCGAACCAAAAACGATATATCTCAACTTTAAAATTTTGGTTTACCATTTTTGATGCCACGACCACAGGTATTAGATTTTTTCAGTTTGGTTTGCTGTTAAAGAAAGCTGTTTAAATTGCCTTATGACCCTTTTTTCTTTTTTTTTCAAGTGAAATTTAAGTTTAGGAATCTGAGTTTTAAAAGTAAATGATCACAAACGTATTTGTTGTTCAAAAAGATCAAAGTAAAATACTTTTGTTATACTTGTACTTAGTTAATCGCAAAGGGCAACTACCCTCATAGTAATATACGCACCGAGGCATCAAACCCATCTAATAGGCATCTATCCTCACGACTAGTACTCGACATAAAGTAAGTTTTTAAAATATATGTTATATTTTAACGCAATTATTCTTCACTACATAGTAACTAATGAACATGGTTTTCATTACAAATAATAATCTGTTGATTTATTATTATGATTTGGGAAAAATACGACATTTTCAAAATGTAGGGCAACAATCCCAACTTTTACCCTAGTTATATTTTGTAGGTAGTCAGTCGATTACTGTTGTATATATGAAATGTATTTAGAGAATGGTTTATATTTGATATTACTTAACTTGAAAAATATTATCTTTTGGTATTTATTTTTATTTCTATCTCTTATTTTATGTTATCTTACAGATGGGCCCCTTTCAGTACCCTTCGCCCCTTTTTAGGATTTTTTGTACAATAACCCTCTTAGGCGGACTTGCGCGGACCAGAGTTAGCCCTTAACCCAGAGTTAAGCGTCTACTTTTGTACGTGGTTTGCCGCCTAACCTCGGGTTAAGACGCTAACTCTGGTCCACGCAAGTGGGCCTTAGGCGGACTTGCGCGAACCAGAGTTAGCCCTTAACCCAGAGTTAAGCGTCTACTTTTGTACGTGGTTTGCCGCCTAACCTCGGGTTAAGACGCTAACTCTGGACCACGCAAGTGGGCGTTAGGGCCATTTGCACGCAGAATATAACCCTGGGTTAAGACACTAACTCGAGTTAAAATGACAATTTTCGTATGAATCTGACGTCTACTAACTCGAGTTAGTGCCTTAACCCAGGGTTAAATTCTGCGTGCAAGTGGCCCTTAGGGCCCTTAGGGCCACTTGCACGCAGAATTTAACCTTGGGTTAAGGCACTAACTCGAGTTAGTAGACGTCAGATTCATACGAAAACTGTCATTTTAACTCGAGTAAGGCGGACTTGCGCGAACCAGAGTTAGCCCTTAACCCAGAGTTAAGCGTCTACTTTTGTACGTGGTTTGCCGCCTAACCTCGGGTTAAGACGCTAACTCTGGACCACGCAAGTGGGCGTTAGGGCCATTTGCACGCAGAATATAACCCTGGGTTAAGGCACTAACTCGAGTTAGTAGACGTCAGATTCATACGAAAACTGACATTTTAACTCGAGTTACGGCCACTTGCACGAAAAATTTAACCCTGGGTTAAGACACTAACCCGAGTTAAAATGACAGTTCTCGTATGAATCTGACGTCTACTAACTCGAGTAAGGCGGACTTGCGCGGACCAGAGTAAGCACTTAACCCAGAGTTAAGCGTCTACTTTTGTACGTGGTTTGCCGCCTAACCTCGGGTTAAGACGCTAACTCTGGTCCACGCAAGTGGGCGTTACGCGGACTTGCGCGGACCAGAGTTAGCACTTAACCCAGAGTTAAGCGTCTACTTTTGTACGTGGTTTGCCGCCTAAGCTCGGGTTAAGACGCTTATTCTGGTCCACGCAAGTGGGCGTTACGCGGACTTGCGCGGACCAGAGTTAGCCCTTAACCCAGAGTTAAGCGTCTACTTTTGTACGTGGTTTGCCGCCTAACCTTGGGTTAAGACGCTAACTCTGGTCCACGCAAGTGGGCCTTAGGCGGACTTGCGCGGACCAGAGTTAGCCCTTAACCCAGAGTTAAGCGTCTACTTTTGTACGTGGTTTGCCGCCTAACCTTGGGTTAAGACGCTAACTCTGGTCCACGCAAGTGGGCGTTAGTGTCTTAACCCAGGGTTAAACTTTTCGTGCAAGTGGCCCTTACACACTCAGCTGTTCGAATGTGCAGGTTTCATCACGAAATTTTTGATTTACCGTAAGAGCATTGGGTAGTACACTTAACTTAGAAAACTTCATTGGTACATGGTGACCGCGGGGGTTCGAACTCGGTACCTTACGATCACGAGTCGACCCCCTAAGCCACTGGGCCACTGACGCTCCTATCTTTATCCCTATCGGTAAAAGTTTCTTGTCTGGAAAAAGCCTTTATTTTGTCACTTTCTTAAAAAAAAATGTTAGTTATATGAGATGACGGATTGTGAGATTCATTCATTCATAACATAAGTTCTGAACCAAAAAGCCGCGTAATAATACGATTTAAAAGGATCTTTAAAGTCAAAACGGACGGACGGGCAGCGTAGACATATGAGAATTAATAGGGTCAAACCGACGTGCGTGCATGACTCGATGTATGAATGTGGAAGAAGCGAAAGAAATTTGTCAAGATCGTAGCAAGTGGAAAGAAGTGGTCTCTGCCTACCCCTCTGGGAAACAGGCGTGATTTAATGTATGTATGTATAGGGTCCCATTGGGTTCCCTTTGGGTACGGAATCTTAAATAAGACAAAGGTATAAGAATCTATCAATAAACCAATCATTATTACTCCAAGCCAGTAAATAAAGAAAACCACTTTTTCCCAACTCAAAAGAATACTACAAAGGCCAATCTAAATCTCCCACAGGCTACAAGACAAGCACTAAATTGTATGATTGTCCTATTTTCTTTTCTACAAATTTGTCTTTGGCATTTTGATTAAAAACCTTTGTGTACTAGATCTTAATAAAGTAAACATTTGTATCTATACTTTTAGAACAAATTGATAACTCATTATGTTATTTTTAACTGACGTCAAAATAGGAGATGGTTATATCTTCGGCTGTATGAATGTTTTTTATGTGTGTCTACCAATATCTCCGTCAATTATGGATTGATTTTAAAAATGAAAATCAAGAACTATACACATACTCACGTACATAACACCCATACAAACAGTTAAAAAGAATGTTTTTCTTTGGCTTTCGAATAAATATAAGTTTATCCATTTTACATACATACATACATTAAATCCCTTATCATCATTTGTCCTAATGCATCGTTTATTCTAAAACCATTTCCGCCATAAATATAACCAAACGTAACCGCATGTTTTAATGCCTCTCATTATGCAACAGTCACATAATTAAACTACTATTTTTAAATCACGTTCCATTACAGAGACAAATATCACTGCTTGTCGCTTGCCAATCATAATTATCTCTCTAACTATTTAGTTAATTAAATTGTGCTATGTTATTATTAATTAACCTAATTATAATCTAAATCGGTGTAATTGGTGTTACATCTTTGAAGTAGACGCGATGTGATACTGTAGCTCCGCAAAGGATTTAACACGATCTGTACCCTTATCATGAGTAACGATTAATGTACTCGCTAGCTCTCTCCCTCGCAGATGTTGCAAGTATTCTTATAGAGTGTAAAGGACAGAGCATTCGACTCGCTAGCGAGTACGGTAATGTAACTCATGGTAAGGGTATTTACTGGTTTAACTGGAACTATTTAAGATCGATATCTACATACATACACTAAATCACGCCTGTTTCCCAGAGGGGTAGGCAGAGACCACTTCTTTCCACTTGCTACGATCTTGACAAATTTCTTTCGCTTCTTCCACATTCATACATCGAGTCATGCACGCACGTCGGTTTCGGGTACTTAAGATTCGGCCCTTTTCCAGTATTTCACCGATTTGACTCGAAAAAGTACGCCTAGGGCGGCCCCTTCCGACCCGTCCACTCACTATCGATGTGTATATCTCTTTCGTCAATCTTCTTTCATCCATCCTTTCCAAATGACCGAACCATCGAAGCATGCCCTTTTCAATCTTAGTCAATACATCTTGTTTTATTCCACATTTCTCTCTGACTTTTTCATTCCTTACTCTATCAATCAGTTTCACACCACACATACTACGCAAAGAGCGCATTTCAACGGCATTTACACGACTTTTATGCTTGTCCTGCCACACCCAACATTCACTACCATACATCAGGGTAGGGGCCAGCACTCCATTGTGAACAGCCAGTCGGGCTTTTTGTGAAATGCCCTGTCTGCTCACAAAGGAGTACAGGGCCCCATTGATTTGATTCCCCGCATTCACCCTCCTCTCGATATCCTTCTCACACTTACCATCTCTTGTAAACACACTTCCCAGGTACACAAATTCGCTCACTTGTTCTACTAATTCACCATTTATATTAATCACGCACTCAGTCATCTCCTCGTCCTTCTCTATCACCATGACCTTGGTCTTGGCAACATTTACTCTCATCCCCTTTCGCTTAAATCCCTCATTCATCACTGTCACCATCTCCTGCAACTCAAGTACCGATGAGGCAAGTATAACTTGATCATCGGCATATAAGAGGCATTTGATTAGCAACTCTTGCATACGCAAACCCTTATCATACCTACTCTTTCAGATCTCGCATACAACTGTCCATGAATAAATTGAACAGCCACGGTGAGGCAACACAGCCCTGTCTAACACCTTTAGAGATATTAAACCAGGCCGAGTATGCCCCATTGATCCTGACACAGGCTCTGGAGCCCTCATAAAGGGACCTCAAAGCCTGCACCAGGTTGCTGCTCACTCCATACATAGACAGCACCGTCCACAACTCCTTTCTATCTACCCTATCATAGGCCTTTTCCAGGTCCACAAAAGCACAGAAAACTTTTTGGTTGACAGCCAAGAACTTTTCTGTGATGGACCGTAGTGAAAAGACCTGATCCGTACATCCCATTCCCTTTCGAAATCCCGCTTGTACATCCCAGATTTTGTCATTCGTAACATTCAATACCCTTTCAATTAAAATCTTCGCATATACTTTGCCGACAACACTAAGGATACTGATACCGCGGTAGTTTTTGCAGTCTTGCTGTGACCCCTTTCCTTTATACAGAGGGACGATAACGGCTTTGACCCAATCTTCTGGGACTCGGCCGCTACTCCAACATGCATTGAAAAGACGGTACAACAGACTACCCACCACGCCATCTCCTCTCCTCAGCATTTCTATCGACACTCTATCACAACCTGGTGATTTTCTCGCTTTCATACTTTTTAAAGCTTTCATAATTTCATTCATACTAATCACACTTTCATCTTCGCTACTTGCATCTTTACTCGTGCTTTCTGGCTCAAGACAAACATCTTCGCATTCAAACAAGCTTTCAAAATAAGTTTTCCATCTATCAAGCATTCTTTCTTCCTCACATATTAAATCTCCAGACTCATCTCTCACCGCGCTTAATTTAGTTTTCTCTGATTTCCCCCGAGCCGATTTAATCAAGCTCCAAAAGAGTTTAATATTCGACCGGAAGTTGTCAGAGAAACTCCTATCATACTTTTCATTCATTAAATCTTTCTTTCTAGCTACAACTTCTTTCACTCTTTTCTTTGATCTATTATACTCTTTTTTCTTTATGTTGCTTAGATCTTGTCCTGGCTCTACAGCTACAAAATCCAACCAACACTTTTTCTTCTCTTTCACTACATCATCTACCTCTCTATCCCACCATTCCGGACGTTCATTCTTGCTTTTCCTTCTTTTTACTACACCGCATACTTCGGTGGCCGATGTGACCATGCCATTCTTCATAATCTCCCATACATTATTTACATCATTCTCAACTTCACTATCATCCATCTTATTAACATATCGATATCTATTATTGATTAATGCTACGCGTGCTACCCTTCTCGACCTGTATAGCTCTAAATCTTTCTCAGTAAATGGTCTAGGTATAATTATGATGGTGAATATCGGTTTAAAGTTAATTTGATACTCTAAGATTAGCAAAAAAATGGTGGAATAAAAATAATAAGTATTAAAAAATAACTTAAAAATAGCGTTTTTATGTTTTGGTATTTAATTTTTTATAACTGCAAATTTTAATAACGGTTTTATTTTATCGGTATTCAAAAATCTTACCGGTGGCTCAGTAGATTGCATCAAAAAAGTACCACTCACAATCAGTACAATATTTCACTATTCCGAGACCAGCCGCTGATTTTCAGAAATATATATAAAAACCAACGGTAGCAAACAACAGTATACAAAATAAATTATAACACTCAGAAACACCAGTATTTTTTTTATAACAGTGAATGAATGAATGAATGATTGAATTAATGAATGATATTTATTTTCCAAAGTAAGTAACAGTATACATTGCATGTCAAAAGTACAAGAAATTACATTGGAATCGTCAACAATATACATACCTAAATTTTTATATAATTAAAATAGAAATAAGAAGTCAGGATAACAATAACAATACAGAACTAAGAAGTTATCACCGTTAAGGATCTTCACAAGTGTAACATTCAACATGTTATGTAAGTAATGTATGTAACATTATCTAATAGTAACATATCAGAAATTAAATTAAACGTAATATCTGTTAGTCTTGTCCATGTAATTTTGGTTGGTTTGTTGGTTCCTCCATAGAACCGCGTCAAGTGACGAGATAGAAATTACATAGAAATTTATCTTTGGTTTTATGCGACAACGATTCTATAGTGGTTCATCAATTGAAGTTCGTGACCGTACCTAGAAAGTTTTGAAAATCGGTAGGGTTATCGGTTAGCTCTAAAAGTAGTGGTTAACATTAAATCAGAAGCTTTTATCTCTTTAATACAAACTTGCTTTAAAGTCTAAAATATATTAAAGGCAGCTAACTCCAACATAGTAGTCGAAACATTCTATAAAGACTATTACTATGTAGTTAACCACCTTCTTGAAGTAGCGAGTGTCTTGTAACATTTCAGTGTAACGTATCACTCACTGCCTTTATCTAATGGGTGCGATAAAGACCACAAGTGATACATTACATCGAGATGTTACTTTAATATTACGGTAGATCTCTGCGATGTTAAATTCAGTGTTCACTCAACACTACAGTATTTACAGAGAAAACCTTGCACTAAAATGGCAGCAAATTTCAATAAAGTTCGCTTCGTTTTTAAGCGGAATGATGTGGTAAGCTCGGAAACGTTTTCGCTCGCGGTTTAAAACTGTTTTTTAAAAAGATCATGTAAATTAACTGAGCGCGCTACAAAAAATACAAATAATAAAGTTTCATTAAATAAGACTTAAAAAACCGTCCAAGCGCGAGTCGCACTCGCGTACGAAGGGTTCCGTCTCATTATCTATAAAAATCTAGTTTGTTGTATGGTTAATAATTAAATCAAAATAGAATAAATGTTTAAAGCCCCCCTTAGATGGGGGGCTTTAAACATTTATTATATTTTGATTTAATTATTTATTTTGAAAGTGAGACAACTTTATATTCTGTGAATATTTTAAGCGTCTACCTGTTTCCGTTATTAATATCGAGCACAAAATGGCAACTAAATTATTTAATTATTTATTTTATTCTGTTATTGTTGTTATAGCGGCCAAAAAAACTACATCATCTATGAAAATTTCATCTGTCTAGCGATCACGGTTCATGAGATACAGCCTGGTGACAGACAGACAGACGGACTCTTAGTAATGGGGTCCCGTTTTTACTCTTTGGTACGTAACCCTAAAAACAATGTAATCTAACAAAAAGCGAGCGTTTATAACTGACAGCGACAGTACGTTTTTATATTGTTGTCTATAAATATAATCCCGTCTTCAGTTTTAATTGGTTGATAGCCGACATGGTTTTCGTTATACATTTTCATCGCTGCAATAGATCCCGGCTTGATAATGTCATAACAACTCGTCAATGAATTGCTACAAGGATGCGGGTAAAAACTAGTGAAACAGGTCCTTTATTATGTCGTTGGTCCTTGGTTGATCTACCCACGCTGCGTCTTAAAAGGTATTCTCGCTGATTCTTAAGGAAAACGTGCTTGGAACCCTGGGATTGCGTTCGTCCAAGGGTTCCGCTTGCTATCAGACGGTTTGTGAGATTATTTGCCTTCTAATACTTCTTTGTCATTAGCAACTTCACTTTTTCCATGTTTTGTAGCTCAATTGACGGCAGGTATATTAAGTATAGATTATATTTTAGTAAAAAATTAGATAAAATAAACGAATTAAAAAAATGAAGCGATTTTTCAGTTTTGGACAAGGCACTACCTTTAATTTTTGAAAAAAAAATGTTCTTTATAGAGACGAGCTTACTTTTTTCTCTAAGTGTTGTGTTGGGGGTATCTCTAGCCGACGGAGATCACTTTACATATTATTAAAATTAATTTGCGATAATAACATCCTAATATGTATTTTAGCTCATAATTGTATCATTTATGTGTGTAATTAAATTGAAGTCCTGAACTTTCAATTTCCATCACGATAAACAATTACGTTAATTAAAATGTCTACAATCCATTCGATTTGGAGAACGAAACAATACCAACAGCCACAAGCAAAACATTTCGAACTAAACCGTTAGTGGAATCTGTTTACGCGATATAATGACATTAAGTTGTCCAAACATTTGCCGAGATTTGGACAAATACACAAACGTTCACAACACTGGTTATTTGGTAATGGAGGAATTTGCTCTAGCGAGATTGGTTTCGGTGCAATCTGCGACAGATGATATGAACAAACATAAAGATATTGCTTTAGAGTTGCTTTCAAGCAATACTCTTTCAGCAGATTTCATTAGAATTAAATTTAAAAGCGGTTGTTTTATTTTGAACGTTGTTTACTCACAAGCAACTGAGTTTTCTCTTTTTAAAGAAGGAAGAATAAACGAAAATATTAGAATGAAAGGACATTGGGTAAAGTTTGAAGAAGATTGTCATTTTTTTTTTCAGCGGCCACGGATGATTTTTACATAGTTATTTAGAGGACCTTGAAATTCACATAGATATTATTATATATAATTTACAGCGTTAAATAATATCGTAGCCACGATATTTAAGATTTAAGTGTGTGTTTTTGGTACTAAACGTACGCCTAGGTAAGAATATTAAATATCTCGGCTCCGATGCACTTAAAACACACATTACATAACAAAACATGTTTATTTTGAATTATTCTATCATAATTTACCACTTTTACTAATGGCCGCTCACCTTGAAAATGTATGACTTTTACAAATGACAACACTTTTACCCAAACCCCTTAGTATCTCGGAGCCCAAACAAAAATAGACTTTGATAAAATTTATGTCGAACATTCTAGGAGCGTTGGATCCAGCCGTCATTTCTAATTACCGTGGCACCCAATTGTTAAAAAATAATTACTTAATAACTAAACCTATGTAGTTGCTGAGTTAGAATAGTGCCACTCTATGTCTTTCCTTAGATGTCGTAAGAGACGTCAGACGACTAAGGGAATAAAGGCTGTGTAGTACTGTTAGGCGATGGGCTTGCAACCTGTCACTAATACGCTGGTAAACAACTTAGCTTATTGGTGCAAAATTTGGTAACAGAATTATTAACAAGTTGTTAGAGTTGTAGGTAATTCTGTAGCTCTGCCTCCCCAACTCTGGGACTACCGGCGTAAAGGTATGTATGTAATTAATAAACTTATATTATGGAAATAGCGGAAACATGGACAACACAACTCTGTGCTGGGGTGTTATTCTCTCAAAAACAACGGACGGTCGGACGACTGAGCGAAATGGCAGTGGCGAGTTTAAGTAGTCCCGTCAGAGCAAACAAACCACATTTTAGCGCGTGCGTTTTCAATTAATCAGCCTTATTTCGATCCATCGGCAGAAACCATGTTGCTAAATTGAAAATTCACGCTTTAAAATATGTTTTGTTCGCACTAGCGGGACTACTTAAACTCGCGGTTTGGATATTCAGTCGTTCTTCCGCCCGACCGTCGTTGTTGAGAGAATCACTACCCTGGTTATCATTAAAATTGTTGGAACTTGATTCTATCGCGAATAATTCTGGGAAGCCGTTATTAGAATTACGATGGCAGGTGGTTGTGGACAAATTTTACCTTTATACATCGTTCATTGAATACAAAAAGGACTGTCGACGTGTTGCATTTTAAAATTAGAAGCGGTTGGAATACGATTGTTAATGGAAGAGCAAATTATTTTGGAATGTGTCCGTTTTGTATTCAATGAGCGACATGATGAAATTGATAAATCATTTGCAAAATGAAGCTTTCAATTTCAGCCCATGACACAATACCCCAACTGGGATCCAAGCTCACAATTATACAGCAGGACAACTTTTTATACCGTAATTTAGTACTGTAATATATGAAGAGAAGATTTTGTGATTAAAAAAGTACACATTTAAAAACAGCGAAGATAACATTTACACGTTCTTACTTTATCATCAATATTGGACTAAGACAAGTTGCAGTCTGCAACGCAAACTTTTTTTTAATATTTAATAAATTAATCAAATATCCTGTCAATTAGTAAGGAATATATTTAACCGACGTGCGTGCATGACTCGATGTATGAATGTGAAAGAAGCGAAAGAAGTTTGTCAAGATCGTAGCAAATGGAAAGAAGTGGTCTCTGCCTACCCCTCTGGGAAACAGGCATGATTTAATGTGTATTTAGTTATTAACTTGTTAATCAAATAATTGACATAATATAATTATATTCATATTATTTAGTTATTAACTTGCAAATCAAATAATTGACATAAAAAAATTCGAATTAAAAAAAATATCTTTCCTGGGCTAAAGTGATGGAACCAGTAATGGACAAGGACCAATGGTGGACCCTTGATTTTCATTTTACAGAAGATAAGGGTTATACAATAATAAATTTAGGAACGTATGAAATTTGAATTAAGAGTGAAGTGTCCATTACTGGTTCTTGTGAGCTAAAAGTGTCCAACATTGGTGCCGTCACCAACCTATTCTATGCACCAATATGTATGTAATGCCACTCAAACCGGACCAAATTTGGTTTGCTCAGTACGACATTACTTGTGCAGTTGTGTGCATGTCGTATTAGATTACCCTAACATGCTTCCATTTGTGGCTTAAACTTTGACACGTCGGAGGTATGAAATCATTGTTTAAGTTATTATTCTAACGATTTCGGCATTTTTTAATACGACTCGTCTACTAGTTCATCAGTTCTTAGGCACAATACTATATTGCAGAGCTATCTGGTTTATGGTTATGGTTTTTGGTGGCTCTTCTCCTCAATTAGTGGTCTTTGAAAGCGCCGTAGACTTTTAATGTTTAAGGATGCCGATGCGTCTTACGTAGTATATTTATATCTTTAATTTTTAATGGTATGTAATATTCTAAATTCTTGGATAATTATGTATTTTACGGGTTACCTATTTATTTTATTATTAATTGGAAAGTTTACATTAATCATCGCAAAACACATGTCCAACGAAAATAACCTTGTAAAAACCCTACTTAATTCTCCATTTTCAATATCTTGAACTTAGTAAAGAAGCATTTGACTTAAGTACAGCGCTTAACCGTACAAGGCTTTGAAGCGTCAAAACGTTGAGTCATTACACTTAACGATACGCAATTTGGAGAACTGCTTGGGAACTCGTCAGCGTTCAACCTCAAATAATCAATCTAGTGTAAGGGTTTCACGATCACGTTGTCAAATGATCGTCATTTTCTTTTATGATATAGTTATTTGAGCGGCGGTGAGAGGAAAATATGAGGCGGTTCGTAGTGCTATCTATTAGAATGACAACGTGACAAGAATCTATTTGAGATACGCTGCACTCTATTTACAATGAATTCGATAGCCGGCGATGATTTACGTTTTAATATACATTTTCAACAGTCCGTTTTCAAATTATACTATTATTTTTTGGTCCTAATTTAAAAAAAAGACGTAAATTTTCTTCTACACTGTTTTCTCAGCTTGATGAGGTCTTTTTCAAACATGATTTAAAAAAAGAGATTTTTTGCCATGGCAACCTTGATGGTTTTTCATATTGAGTCTACGTCAAGGCATAATTGTGTGCCCAAATTACCTTTAACGAATGTAAAGAACCTAAATTAAGATATTATAGAGAAATAAGTGAATACACCTTTTTAATGTCCTATGCTTTTAAAGCGACGCGGCTGTGACGACGCGCTGGCCTAGTGGGTAGTGACCCTGCCTACGAAGCTAGTGGTCCGGGGTTCGAATCCCGGTAAGGGCAGATATTTTTGTGATGAGCGCGAATATTTGTTCCTGAGTCATGGATATTTTCTATGTATTTAAGTATATATTTCTCTACATAAGTATTTATATCGTTGTCTAGTACCCATAGTACAAGCCTAGAGCTTAGTTTGGGACAAGGTCAATTGGTGTGAGAGTGTCCCCTTATTTTTATTTTTATTTTTTATTTATTTAAAGGTTTTCTTTCATTTTCTTAGTTAATCTCTAAAATAATCTCCTGAAAGAACCTCAAGCCTACAAGGGAAGTGTTTTTTATGCCATGCTGAAGGTAAACAAGCACACATACTTATACAATTGACTGCAAGGGCGTCGCTGACCCTGAGGACTAAAATAAATGCCACTGTAATACAAAGTTCACCGATTGTGTTTCCCTCGCGCGAACACTGCTGCATAGCTTCATGTTAAAGGGTAAAATTGTGGTAGCGATCCTATGATTGCTAACAGTTTTTAAAGATAATCAAAGAGATTGGTTGTAAAACCAAATCCTTTGAAAGGGTTTTTGAATGATAGGGTTTTTAAACCGTAAATGCAGCCAAACCAATGGAAATCGAAGAAGTTTGTGTTTGAATTATTCAAGCCTGGTCTTGCTAAGATTGAATCTTCTAGTCAATTAGGCACAAACGTTTCATTGTTAGCTTTAGTTAGTAAACCTAGGAGCGATATTGGTTTTTAATTTGAAACATTTCTATTAGTTTAATTAAGGCTGTCACTTGAACGTTTCCATTAAATATTTCAGAACGAAGATCGAAATTAAAGTCTACTAAATTCTCTGACTTTATAAAAGGGGTTAGAGATCGGGCATCTGTTTTAAGCAATTCAATCTGAGTGTTACAAAGAGAAAGTAAAAGTGATTCAGACAATAGTGTCAGTTTACTACAAGAAGCATTTAAGTGTAAGGTTACTCGTATTGTGTTGTGGGCCATAACGAATGTTAGTACAATTGTGTGTAACGTAAGAAGTTTTAAAATAGAAAAATAAACTCGATTTCTATGTATTAAAGTTTAAAGTAAGTATCGTAAAGACAGTGTTGACATACAGTCAATGAAATTGATTTCTATACCATTTTAGACTATGTCAAAGTGATACTATAAATAAAATCATAAGAAGTCTTACGTTTTGATTGATTACGTCACTATGACATAGTCCAAAATGGTCTAGGAATCAATTTCCTTTAGTGTTCAATACTGGACATGCCTTTGATAAACTCCGTAATGGCAACCCTAAGTTACTACTTAGTTTTTTACCTGTTAAGTAAAATTCGTAATGCGAGCTTTATACTTGAATAATTTTCATTGAATCCAACCACTTTCATTGAAATAACATAGGGTTTTTAATTTAAATCATCATTATTATAATTGAAGGGTACACACACATGTATAGCTAATCACAGAAAAAAAACATAAAATATAATAAACAACTTTAAAATTTAAATTTTAGCTGTTAGTCTAATAACATCTGGAACTTAACTTAACTTCTGCTGTACGGGACAGGGTTATGTTTTCAAAATGACGGGCGTTCCGATCCTTGATTATCATCTATTATTATCTTACCTTGACTTTCATTAAAGAACCCGAGCACCATAATGACGATGACCACAAGCCCAATCTCGAGCCTGTAGCTGATCCTGCACCCCATCTCCACCGACCGCCACATGGCGTGCGAGACTCAGCCCTTCCTCCATTCGATGTACACCACTTCAATCCCGATGGTGTTTCGCTTGAAGTACATTATCTGAAACAAAATTGTATTCTTTGAGATCTGAGCTAAATTCGGCTGCTTTGTTATTCAATGTATCGTTATAAATGACTACTTTTATAGGTAAGGCAAGACACGTCAATTTATTCAAAATATTGATAATCTGTTTATCTTTCGTTTACTTTCACTCCTTAGTTAGTAGAGGAGAAAAAGACAAAAACAACAAAATATTTATTCAGTAAATAGGCCACATAAGGCTCTTTTACACATCGTTAAAATAAAAGTGAATCTACCAGCGCTTCGGACAAGACCATCATTGCCGAGAAGAAGCGCCGCAAGAAACTCCAGCAAAAGGTCATTTATTCAATCATAAAAACATAATTTTAATACTTAAAAGTAAGTTAACATAGTAGTTACATTAAGTAAGAATAAGTTAGATCGAGAACGTAAACAAAGGCTCATGTCTCCTGACAGTAAGTGGGATCCAAGACGCTGTAGTGCTGCCTGTCCACAGGAGCGGAGCAAGCAGCGAGGAAAAATCCACCAATAAGAGAGCTGCGCTGAGCCAGGATAGAAAAGTAAAGTATTCCTGATCATTATTATTAAATTTAAGAGCTAGGCTCTTGTCGGTGAAGGTGCGGTGAAGTAACTGCCACTTTTCTCTACTCTGTGCTAGCTTTTTCACCTGATACGACATGACATTGGCCTTCTGTCTTATTTGGTTGAAGTAAGTAAGCCTAGGTCTTCCTCTTCCTCTTTTTCCTTCGACTTTACCCTCTAAAATGTTCAAAAAGAAACTATCATGCTGTATCAAGTGTCCTATCATCTTTCCTCTTCTACATTCTATAGTAAAGTATTCCTATTGGTAGATATTTTCTTTGCTTACCGCTCCACTGTCTCACTCCGTTCCAGGACAGGCAGCCCAAGACTGCAAATACTTTACCACCTTAAGGAATAAGATGGAATTCCTCTATGCTAGACTTTCTATTGGTCGTCTTAATACTATCTACACCGACACACAACATAGGTACACTGTTAGGATATAGATTAAAGGATAGTGGTAACAAGTACAAGGCCACTAAAAGCTAATTTAGCCCTTTGGTTAGAGACGTAATGCCGGATGTTTATTTTCAATTTTTAAAATGCAGTACTGTAGGCTGTTCAAAAATATGGCTATAAAAAATGAAATTTCAAAAGACCCTGAACGCCACACGGATACTATACGTGCGGTGGCGAACCGCTGACGGAATAATTGACATACAGTGAAGCCTGATCGACGATAAGAGCGTGTTATTATCACGATACATTCTTGTAAAAATGTTGGGAAAATTGCAAGGACTTTTTAAATTTTTGAGGTAAAAAAAATACTGTTCTATTGTAATTTTTTTTATTACTGTAACACAAAACAAAGTACTTAAGTATGATTTATTACGTTGTTAATCGAAAGATAATATTTTTAAATAAAGGTCAAATTTCTGAAACCGCACTTTTAAAGAAATTTATAATAAAATTTCTAAATTTAAAAATATAATTACGTACCTTCGATAAGAAATGTTATATTGAAACCTTATCTCAGCCTGAACATAATCCAATAATACAAAATTGAGCGCCATTTTCCTCTTTCATCCTTGTTAAACTTCCCTAACTGGCTTCAACCGATCGCAGCACAAAAACAAATTTATCAAACCAAAAATGATTCTTTTCAATATGAGTTTTCAGGGTTATTCTTTGAGAAATTTCACCCCCCGTGCCCCTGTTATCCACTGAAACTTCTCAATTAGTGAGTTTACCGCTTACAAAGAAAGTTACCAAACTTCCTCAGGCCATTAAAGCGTCTTTTTGAATCACCCGAGAGTTGCTAACGTGCAACTTTTAATGTCTTCCAGTGAGCATTTCCTTTGTGTTGATGCCACGGTTGGGTGGCCAAACAAAAAACACGACGGTACGTTCAGGTCCGGTGGAAGGGCATGTTTTCGTCGACCCACTTTCCCACAGAATCCTCGAACTATCGGATATACGATCTTTTGCTAAAAAAACAAGTTGATTTTATAACTCTGCACGCTGTCCCCTTCAGCCTTTATTATTGAACTGCCAAGTTTCTGAAATACGATCTGAGCGGATTAAAAAATTTATGGACGTAAGTCCGAATGAAAATAAATTGGAAGAGATACGGCTCGCAATTATTTTTATTAAGGGGTTGATTTTAAATGCTCCTTTGGAAGCAGACGTTTAATTTTTCCACTTTCTTTTTGATCCCGTTTGATCATTTACCTTAACGTCTTGATGCTTTTTACATTTTCTTAATTGATCTCAATTTTGTTACTTTAATTTTAAAAGGAATATCTAAATACTTTTAGAGAGAGGTTTTTGAGGTCGAGTCCTTTACAATGCTTACGCCTCAAGATGTCTTCAGAAGTTTGATAAAAAGCCTTCTTATAGACGCCGATGAAGCAAAATTGACAACTTAAGTACGCCTATCGCGGCCACAAATCTATTTTCCTGAGTTGACTTAAAATCTTGTGATCAAAGGCAAACAAAAATGTTTTTTGCGTATGCTATTTATATTATTAGATTAATTTTGAGTATGAAGACTGACTATACAACTGACTCCATTTAGAAATATTTAAGAAAATTCATCTTGTTAGCGTTTTACATGTTTCTAATACCTTTTAAAGCTACCATTTCCATTACTTAAAACTTACTTGAAAAAATCGCTGATGTCTAAAGCTTACTATAAGGTCGAGGACTATTATATCAGATAAAAATGTATGTTAAATTACTAATTAATTTGTAAGTATCAATCAAAAGCAATGTAAGTATGAGTAGACGTCCAGGGGCCGATTGCATAATAAAGTACAAGCTAATATTAATTATTAGTAATTTGTATGGATTTTTACTAATATGCTTGTAATTTATTATGCAATAGGCCCCAGATTACATAATAGGTTCCAAGTAAAACTTTGTCTCCTCAAACCAAGTGTTACAGGTAAAACTGTGTATCTCACAAAAACTTTAATAATTTGTAAAGTAGCGTACTTACGAGTTTTATCTAACAAAAACCCTCTCCTGATAACGAGTGAAAGCTGAGAAATTACGTATAAATGCGAGGGCAATCTACCATCCACTGTGTTACCTCCAGTAGGTAAAGTAAATTTTGAAGTAGGGTCCGTAGTTTTGAAATGTAATTTTAAATAAAAATAAACAATGATAATTATAAATATTAGAAGTGGACATACATTTATTCACCAACCTTAAAACACACCAATATACAAATTATTGAAGAAAACAGTGAAGGTAACAGGGATAACATGCGTGGTCACACAACGTGTTCAGCCAGTAATAGTTGTATTTTTCTAAGATGTTCGAATGGTCACAAAGAGCTCATATTCCGCAGTTCAGAACAAAGGGAAATATGTAAAAAAAAATCTGCGCAAACAGTTACCTTCACTTCTAAGCTATAATTTTCGAGTTGTAATGGCATTCCAAAGTATCAATATGTCACCGCGCTCACCCAGGTAGGCGGCCGGCGAGGCCTATAGCAAAGACCGCTGCTGTTTTTAATGTCAAGCCATTACAACTTGAACCTTATAGGACGGAAGGTAGCTATTTGAACGGATTGTCTCTTTACATAAATTTCCTTTCGTTCTGAACTGACAAAGATAAGGTCTTTATAACCATTACGAGTACAAACTACTGCTTTGGTGTTAATAAATAGGCCTCATTATAAGGTAATAACTAGTTTGTAGTAGCTAATTCTTAGTAT
Source organism: Acleris laterana (assembly GCA_963966035.1). NCBI lineage: Eukaryota > Metazoa > Arthropoda > Insecta > Lepidoptera > Tortricidae > Acleris > Acleris laterana. The sequence goes on from OZ014461.1 coordinate 10,369,151, forward strand.
TTTTTGTATACAAATCATTATTTCAGTGTTTATTTTTAGTTTTTTAGTGTATTTGATTCTGCTTAACTGTTTTGGGAACTTAAAATATAATATTAATTTTAAAAAAAAAATTGGATAAGACTTGTGTATTCTTCTTAATCTTACGAATGTCAATATAATGTAATTAGCTGTAAATAGAACAAAGAATACATCTTCATAAGAATAGGACTATAAAAAAACCAATACCAATATCTATGACTTTTAAAATGGAATTAAAGAAATATAATACACATAAAATGATATTTTAATCATGAATGCCTAAACCAATCACTTATAATAATATACCAGTCAGGCAAAATATTTATGAATCAAATTTTCGTAATCATGAGTAGTGAGAATCGTGTAATTAGGTTCTTGGTTGAAATATTTACAATAAAGCATCTATTCAAAGGAGAAATTCAAATTTAAACCACAATTTGTGCTCGGAAATTATACTAGAGATTATTTGCGCAATAATATAAATTAAGTGGAAAATTTGAGTTATAACGTATCTTCCTTTGGTTAAACCGCAAGAAAGTCAATTATTTCTACAACAAAAACGTAGTATAGTTTGAACTTTTTGAACTGAGCTCTTCAGCTTACCTGTAAACACTATGGCTATTGTATCTATACAATCTTAGTCGGGCGGTTGTAAAATGCAAAAAAAATATATTTGCCATTATTCTATTCCTGTATTTTGTAGTCTATTATCTAAAGAAATAGAGTTGGTATTCCAAGTTAACCTTCGAAAGCGGTTATTATCTGCTTTTACTGCGAACCCCTTGTCCTAATTTGGGTTAACTACACAATGGCTTTGTATTCTTAGGTGGATAAGCTTAGTTGAAAAAGTTTAAACTGTACCACCGTCTTTTAGACTATTTATGGTAGTAAGAGTAAGAATACATTTCCGAGACTGTAATTCTAGATTTTTTTTAATCTCCTGAATAATAACAGCTGTGATCATCGCTTACCATTTAACATTGACCTGACCACTTCGCTAGTTTGCTTCGAATTTCAAGACTTCAATACTCAGCATTGAAGATGTGGTCCCAAGTAAGACAGGTTCCTTACGAGAAGCAGACATGTTCTTGCGTGTCTCAAGTTGGAATTTTAGCTTGAAGTGATCGCAACCGAAAGCCAAGAAGTTCCAACGCAAGTTCCTAGAGCAAGTGAAATAAATTCACAAGTTCCATCAGTGACTCAGTGAAAATGTGGAACACTTTATTTAATTCTCGTTAGTTATGAAACTTAGTCTTTAGAACATGGAACGGAGATTATGCTTGGAATGGCCCCTCGTGTTATGCCAAGAGCCAAGATAAGACGTATTACAAGTGTGGCAAATGTCCAAAATGAGAATATTTCAAGTTGCCACAAAGACAAATAAAACTGGCGTCGTTACTTCAGTTTGAATTTCCTTGTGGCCATTAACAAAACAGATGACGGAAGGCAACTGAAGCCTTTCAAGACAATTGGTCTAGCTAAGATGCAGTGGAAAAGTATGATTATAAATATCCAGAAGTAGAATTAGTTATTTTTTTGTCAAACTCTTGGTTTTCATGGTTCTTTATATTTTATTTTAGGAGTAAAAAATATTTATTCAGTAAATAGGCTGCACATTTTCTCGTGAAAAACCTACCAGCGCGCTGAGGGCCCAGACAATATGCACTACGCTAGCTAGCGTTTATCTTCGTTTCGATTTTAAACCAATCGCGTCGCTGGTAGAATCAGATGACGTGATACAAAAAGTCACGCGATGTGCCAGTGACGCGATTGGTTTAAAAACTAACCGAATATGCATCTTGTCCGGGCCCTCTGGTAGCGAAGCGCTACAGCGCTCAACAATCAGTTTTTTTTTAATATTGCAGATGGTATTATACAACATTTAAATACAGCCAATTTAAATCCAGAATAATAAAATGTACCTTTTGTAAAATATTTTTTTAATAGGTTCCGTGATTCCAGAGGTTCTAACAATAATAAAAAATATACTTAAATACTACTGACTTTGACACGAGTTAAAATGATACCTCAAAGATTATTTTACAAAGGCCGAAACTAAGAAAAGGTAGGCAATATGCATTTTTTCTTAACAAAATATATAAATACAGAAAATGAGATCACCGAAAATGAAAATAAAATTAATATTGAACTACGGATATACATACGGACATTTTAAACTGCTGATTAGACAGCGATTAGACAAAGAGATCTGATACGCCGTGTGACGTCAGATAACACGTCAGCCACTAAATACCCTATTACCAAAAACCCTATTGAAACTCAAACCTACTGGATTTTACTCATTTGCGCGTTCCGTTCCGCATTCTTCTTCATACCAAGAGAAAAATCGTCCCTCGGGTAGGCTAACATATTATGCAAAAGCACTTTTGCGGTGCGTTCCAAGAGTAACACCTTTTTGGGGAGTCACTTTCAGAAAAGGTAAGCTTATTCCCTAATAGATCATTTTAACTCCCGGGTTCCGTGCTTCTTCAGGAAATTACTAGAGTTTGCTATTGCTTTGTATTTATGAGTTGTTACGTGGAAGCAGAAAATGAATAGTGTATTTATACACGGTGATTTTTTATCGGTGATCAGGAGTTGAAAATTATTAATAAGCAACAAAAATGGAATTTAATGGTTGATGTCTCAAACAATTAACTCACTGTTTAATTTATTTAAGTAAGTGATATTGTTACAACCAATCACTACTGGATACATGGACATCCCACATTAATTATTAAAGTGAAGTAGATACGTCAAGTTCCATCGGCATCGCTTTGGCGGAATTTGACAGACATTACGTCAATAAACTTATCAGTTAAGTGTTGTTAACTCATAGACTAAACAATTAGTAGGGTGACAATTAATTTTAAATAAAAGTTAGTTTTATAAATATATTTTTACATAAAAAAAATTGTTTTATTTCATGTAACTGCGACTTAAACGTCATCGCCATTAAAAACTGAATTAGAAAAATTGGTTCCTGAACACCAAAAAAAAATCACCGTGTATATTTGAGTGGGGGTTGAGATGGGCCTTGTGTGCCACTTCGACCATTGATGATCTTTTCTGAAAGCCCTTTGTATTGAGTTCACCGCAAAGGCCCGTTGCGTCCAGGAATTTCCAGATGCTTTGGGCAGTGACGAGTTGTACCTATCTCTTGTGGGTCCATGATACGAGTATGTTGCCGTGTGATATGAATAGTAAGTATCAATACGTTTACTCGAAAATATGACTCTAGTTCACCGATCGTAAGAATAATGGCTTTTTGAAGTTAACACATAGAAAAAACCTATTTTAAATATTTAAAAGCAAAACAGAACAATCCTATGAAGTCGTTCCTCAAATAATCAAATAATAAGCAACAGTACTCATCCTTAAATCATATGCGACATTCCATTTATTAAAAAATTGGCTACTTCAGGGTCAAATTTGACATATTTTTGTAAAAAAAACCCCCTATAAAACCAATTTCATTTGCGGCTCTAAATGATAATTAACCTGTCACTGTCTACTTAATTAGAGAAGACTGAGTGACGAAATAATAATATAATATTATTTTAGATTTAGGGTAATCAGTATTGGACAAGAACCCAAATATGAACAATTGATTCTTATTTTACAGAAGATATAGGGTTTTCATTTGTTTTGCAACAATCAATAAAATTTAGGGTCATATTATGATGAATTAAGAGTGAAGTGTCTATAACTAGTGCCTGACAGCTGAAAGGGTCCGTCATTGCTGCCGTCACCCTACGGTATCCTAAAATATGAAGTTCCATAATCCAGGACTCGTAAAATTTTTCACACGCCCATGCAAATGTAAAGTTTTACATACAAATATGTGAATTAGCATTGTAAGTGAGTGCTGAGTGGTAGGTGGTAGGGGGGGGGGGGTAATCAGAAATAAAGCATTTAGAGGTACCGAACCGACACGCCCGTCGTGTTCAAAGACTTTTTTTTTAGTGTGGTTTGTTATCCTTGGTTCTCTAAGTCTGGGTCTCACAGGAAAGTTTATTATCGCTCGGCGAGATATGGAGGCGGAAATGCTAGGCGTGTTTCTTTGCGTGATAGAATCAGAAATGCGGAGATCCGCAAAAAAAAATGCATAGAACTAATAACTATCTTAGCCTAAATTGTGCAAAATGTGGCTACAAAATTGTGTACATAACAATTGGATTATGTACGGGAGTAACAGAAAACTCACATAAACCGAGACGAAGACAGAGCGGGCTGCTAGTCATTTGAAAAAAACAATTTTGAACTCTTGGAAGAACACTAATACAACTAAATAAACCATAATGATCGATGTGAATATACGTGAACAAAACCTCTGTCACTTTCTTAACAACAGGGGTGTTATTCTCTCTAAAACGACAGACGGGCGGACAAACGAGCGAAATCGTCCAGCCTTATACGTTCGATCCATCGGCAGAACTATGCTGCTAAATTGAAAATACACGCGCTATAATATGTTTTGTCCGCACTGACGGGACTACTTAAACTCATCGCTTGGACATTCACTCGTCCGTCCGTCCGACCGTCGTCGTTAAGAGAATCACTAAACCAGTACGTAAGAGCAAAATTGACGGTTTTTATCATCTTTTATAATAAATATAATACCTAGTCCCAAACCAATCTCTAGGCTTGTACTATGGGTACTAGACAACGATATAAATACTTTTATAAATAGAAATATATACTTCAATACATTAGAAAACATCCATGACTCAGGAACAAATATTTGCGCTCATCACACAAATATCTGCCCTTACCGGGATTCGAACCCAGGACCGCTAGCTTCGTAGGCATGGTCAGTACCCACTAGGCCAGCGCGTCGTCGCGGATAATATGGGGACTGGGTTCTATTTTGTTTATCTATACGTACTAACACACGACTAAAGCGATTTTACGTTACAGCCAACTTTCATCCGAATCCATTTCCCTTCACATAGAGCCCGCATACGAACGATCTCAAACGTGGGCTAAGCCTTTCCCCGGAATATATTCATGACTACCCCCCAAATCCCTTGAAAATATTTTTTCCCTGATGGACATGGGCTAAGGCGATTCACATCCCTCTTTTGTGCCAATATTTATACAGAATCGCTCGCATGTATTATTCATGTGGTTGTTATGCATTTTGTATACCGATACAGGCTTCATTTGCATGTGTTGAGCTGAAATGATAGTTAGAAGTAAAGGGACTTTTGGTATAGTGATTTAAGTTTCCTTTCAACAATTTCAGTGGGTTTGGTTTGCTGAAGAATTGGGAGTATGTGTGAAGACATAACGTAACATTAAAAAAAAATATTATACTCGATTTAATGAGAGTTGCGCACAGGAAGGATTCCGTAAAAACACTACAAAGTATAAAACAAAGTCGCTTCCCGCTGTATGTCTGTCCCTATGTATGCTTAGATCTTTAAAACTACGAAACGGATTTTGATGCGGTTTTTTTTAAATAGATAGAGTGATTCAAGAGGAAAGTTTGATGTATGGGTGTTACAGAAAAGTAACATAATCCAAAGCGAAGCAAGGGTGGGTCACTAGTTACTATATATGTATTTTAAGCTTTAATGCCCCTAGGACCCACCAATAGGAATACTACTCTCCTATTGGTGGATTGTTTCCTCGCTCACCACTCCGCTGCCTTGCTCCGCTCCAGTGGACAGGCCGCCTTACACGGACGATTCCGTAGTAAGAAGCTAGTTGATTCAATTTAGATTTGCCTGCGTCTCAGTCTGCGTAGATTTTGTTGAACAGTTTTTCCGTATAAAGATCATTCATTGTTCAGTTACTGCATCCAATAGAGCTATATTTTGCTTTCTCTTTCATTACCTGGGAGCCCAGATTTCTTGTGATTGAAGAATTGTTTCAAAGCTTATCAATAAAATGGTAATGGTAATAACGTGCATTGATTTCGATTATCGTTATTCCCTCGGGAACTTGTGTGTGTGTGTTAATCGAAAGTATAAGCTATCTGTAGGTACTCCAAATTTCATCTAATTCCGTCCAGGTCTTCGCATTTATTTTCACAATCTTTCGCATTAATTAATTAAGTGGGATTTGGTTTCTAGGTCGACTTTATTTTCTGTTTTAGAATTGGATATAGATATAAACTGAAGCAAAGAGTATAGAAAAGTACAAAATTATATACCCTACTAAACGGTTGGAGTTGTAAAATCGTTTCATCAATTTGAAAACACACGCTCTATTTCTACTCTTAAAAACCTAATTGATTTTGATATTTAATCGTATCGTCAACGTTATGTTAGCTCTTATTTACTTGACAGTAATACATAATGAGTATAAAATTGTAACTCAAATAAATTCAAAAGTACCATTATTATTATTGACATTGAGTGAGTCTATTTGACTTTGTATCACTGTTGAGTTACCATTACAAATAAACGGCGCAACCCTTAATTGAAAAAACCCTATCAAATGTTACTCAGAGAAAAAACATGTTGATACAGCAAAACAAATGAAATCTGTCTACCTCATATTTCAAGATGTTCGCAATTTTCTTAAGATTGCTCGATACTTTGTTGCTTTAGGCTGTATTTTTAGTAAGTATTTACTCTCTCGAGACAAGCTGATTTATGTTAGTTGGATTTTGTACCCTACGTCACTTTGTGACAGCACAAATTAACTTTGACATATTTCGTTCTATAAAAGCTGATAGGGTTTTTGTTGGATTTATTCAACATCATGCGCGTTTTTTTAATATTTGATCTAAATTAATGACTTTATCTTCTACATGGTAAAAATAACAGACGCTAACAAATAAGAAGATAGTAGAAATATAACTGCGGTACAATTCATTTAAGCTAGTTTTTGCTTCAATTCTAATACTTTATAATAATATCCTTACACCTTAAATAGTTAATAACAAATTGGGTGCTTTAGTGTATTACAAATAAAAAAAAAATTGTTTTAAATTATCAAATTCTGTATAGATTATTATTATAACATAATATTATTTACAATAGTAATAGAGATGAAAAAAAAATATGTAAATTTGAAGAGTGATATTATACCTTAGTAACAACTCGTTTAACGTACTTAGTACTATAAAAGAAGGATGGAAACATTAATAATAGGCTTTACTTTTTTTTTTGCCTATTTGGGTGTCCCACTGCTGGACAAAGGCCTCCCGTCTTTCCCCCATTCGTCCCGTTTGCGTGCATGCTTCGCTTTGAAACGCGTCTAAGTCATCCCGCCATCTCCTTTTTGGTCTGCCTCTGCTCCGGTGGCCATCTTGCGGGGTCCATTCGGCGGCAACCTTGTCCCATCGTTCCGAATGAATTCGGCAGACGTGTCCAGCCCAGTCCCACTTAAGCTTAGCGGTCTTGGCACCCACATCCGCAATACCAGTTTTGGAGCGAAGTTCGGTGTTCCCAGTTTACCTTTATATTATTATTAAAAAACTAATATTTACACGTAAATCCCCGAGCTTATAAGCATTATTAATGCTAATGTTGTTTAAATCAACATAACCATGGAAGTTGAAAAAACGAAGCTAATTCGGCATGAAAATATTCCTAAAGATATTCAAATTTTTACCCTTTCCGCTCAGTTACTTCATTTATAAACTCGTTCGTCATATTTTCGAATCCAGTGCACATTTTATAAACTGCCCGGAGTCACGGATATGATTTATAAACAAAACATTATAATTTATGGGCATTAAGTAAACATTTCTGGAGTAAAACCATTCTATAGAATTCCTTTTCGTAAACGGAGAATACAGTTGACTTTATAAGTAGATGCACGTTTTTGTACCTTTTCGCTTTAACAACTTTGATAGATCAGTCCACAAATTCTAAAAGGTGTTAAAGTGACAAGGGAATTAAGTGTGCAGCTACTTTTAAAGTCGACCGGTGGCCCCTTGTTTCACCGACACTTATTTCATACAACGTATCACTTCGCAGAAATTTCGTTTCACAAAAAGCTATTTTCTATGAAATATGATTAATCTATTTCTATTTCTATTTCAAAAAAGGCCAAACCAAAGCGACCGCTTACTCTGTTTAGGAATTCTACCAAAAAACATTTGTGGAGGAAAAGTGGTAGAAGGATCGTCCTTTCGGATCACTACCACCCATCTCTTTGCCCTGCCCTAAAGCAGCAGTGTTCGCATGGTTATTTTTTTTTTTTTTTTTTTTATGGCATAGAGAAGGCAAACGAGCACACAGGCCACCTGATGGTAAGTGGAAACTGTGACCCATAGACATTCGCATTCACAAGACTGCAATGCAATCCTAAGACTGCAAATGCGTTGCCAACCCTGAGGACTAAGATGGAATGCCTCTATGCTAGTCATTTCACCGGCTGTCTTATCCCCAAACCGGAACACAACAATGCGAACACTGCTGTTTGGCGGTAGGTTAATGGATAAGATGGTGGTAGCGATCCGGACGGACCCTGCACAAGGTCCTACCACCCGCAAACCCGTGTTAGGATAGACTTGTAAATATCACAAGATAACCTGAAATCAACACGGGTTCAGCAGAAAATAGTCTATGAAAGGAAATTTCTGCGAAGTGGTACGTTTTATGATATGAGTATCGGTGAAATAAGGCTAAACCAAAGTCAACCGCTTACTCTGTTTAGGAATTCTACCACAAAAACATGTGTGGAGGAAAAGTGGTAGAAGGAGCGTCCTTCTGGATCACTACCACCCATCTCTTTGCCCTCCTCTAAAGCAGCAGTGTTCGCATGGTTGTCTTGTGTTGTACTTCAAGCATTACATTTAATCTTCAGGAATAGCAACGGATATGCAGTCTTAAGATAACCATTAGGCCTTTGCCATGCTATTAAAAACAAATCGACTGTGAACATTTCGTCGATGTCACGGAAATCCGACGAAACTAGCAAATAAAATTAAGAGTTAAATACACCTTAGCACGTAATTAGTAAGGTACATTTTCCAACTCATTGAAGTTGTTAGTTACGTTGTATTGCAGTATCACCGACGATTTGTAAACAAGCAACGAAGGTTTGTTAAGCTTTTTACTTACATAAAGGCAGTAAAGAGGCTTAGTAGTAAAAAGATCTTATAAAGCTCTAAGGGAAGCTTAAAACATCGATATAATTAAATTCATTGTTAAGAGTTTTGTGTGGGACTTCCTAATCTGTACTAAAATAGGCCAATAATAACTTCTTAAATTTTCAATGTATATAAAGATCTAATTGCTTATCTTTGTTGCGTGTTATTCTTTATAAATAATCTTAAATCTTAAATAATGGTTGCTGGTAAACAAAATAACACAAGAAAAAAACAAAAGTAATCATAGTCGCGTTGTGTCGTTTTTTTAAGCTTTAATAATATTAGGTTAAAGTTTAATCACAACCTATTTAGTTTCAGTATGCTTTGTCACTTTCTGTCAGATAAATGTTTTTTAGTTTTAATGTTGGAATCTATGTAAACGGTTAAAATGTTTTTAATTGTGCTAAGATTATGAATTAATAACCTGCGAGCCTCGTCAAAGAATTACTAACTATTTATTGCATATCGTCGGTAACACTGCAAAACCGCGTAAGTAACAAATTTATGATAGAGCAAAATAAACCTTTCTGTCTTATTAAAAAGGTGCATTTTGCTCCTTATTAAAAATGTTACTAACGCGGTTTTGCAGTTTCAGCGGCGATATGTATCTTTTAATTAAGTTACCGGTTTTGTTACAGTGTATCACAGTGGTTCATCTTTAAACAAAGAAATATCGCGTGGCTTGCATGTGTGCGTACTTCGACCGAACACGCCGCGAGCCACCACAAGCAAACCCAACAGGACGGACCGAGCTCGTTTAGGCTGCGTTTCTACCAGAGATGTGCGAGGCAGCTAAGCGGTGCGAGGCTGTGTAACGAGGTGTAACGGTGTGAATGTTTCCACCAAAGATGTACGAGGTAGCTGAGCGGTGCGAGGATGTGTAGCGGGCTCTTTTTAAATAAGCGGGCGGGGTGCGGTGAGGCGGGAGCGGAGCCAAACGCCGCCTCGCAACAGATTCCTCGCACACTCCCTTCTTTTGTTTTGTATGTACGAAAACTTCGCTCCGCTGAGCTGTTTCCACCAGAGCTAAGCTAAGCGAGGATAGATAAATGAAGTGTTTCTATTGGTTCATGACTAACATCCCTCGCAACGCATCCTCGCACATCTCTGGTCGCAGCCTTAGTTAGGGCGAAGACGTCATCAGTGTGTTTGGTTGCGTAAGTATTATTATCGAGTAACACGCATTAACATTATCTAAAACAGTAACTCTACAATAACTTTTGAATCTCTATTTATAGTTTTTTTTTCGACTTTTCTTCTCGCCCCCATGTTCTCCGAGCTTGCCTAAAAACGCGCCCACTTCAGTTGGTCGGTTATAACATCACTACATAGTATAAAACAAAGTCGCTTCCCGCTGTCTGTCTGTCCCTATGTAAGCTTAGAACTTTAAAACTACGCAACAGATTTTAATACGATTTTTTTTAATAGATAGGGTGACTCAAGAGGTTTATATGTATAATTAAATCTGTTTATATACGCTTGTTACAGAAAACTCAAATACTCCAAAGCGAAGCGAGGGCGCGTCGCTAGTTGTCAATAAATTGAAGGAGTGAAATGTTTTAGGACAATAGATGCTCGTACCATAATATACATTTTACCCACGTCCATATTTATTATGGACAGTAAATAATTTTTATTTGGGAATGTTCCAACTTTTACAAGTTTCCCTCTCTCATTGTGAAACAGCATCAGTCTTAACAAAAAAATAACGACAATTTCTTTTAACATTAAATAAATAAAATACGTTGATAACAAATTAAGCCTAGTAAGAATCAATGCCAAAGTATTTTGGTTGGTTTAGTTTAAAATCAAGTCAAATTATAAGGTCCTAGACAAGATGCATTTGGCGTTCGTTATCGTTTTTTTTTGTTATAGGATTGGCGTAAACTGTTAGACGGTCGCGTCGAGCACCTACCTCAATTCGATACATTTTATCACACACATACATACATCATCACGCCTGTTTCCCAGAGCAGGCAGGCTGAGACCACTTCTTTCCACTTGCTACGATCTTGATAAATTTATTTCGCTTCTTCCACATTCATACATCGAGTCATGCACGCACGTCGGTTTCGGGTACTTAAGATTTCCCTTTTCCAGTATTTCTCCGATTTGATTCAAAAAATTACGCCTAGGGCGGCCCCTTTCGACCCTTCCACTCACTTTCGATCTGTATATCTCTTTCGTCAATCTTCTTTCATCCATCCTTATTTTATCAGATTTTGAAAATAACAGATTGTGGTAAACAAATTTATTCATCATTGGCTCATCACTTCACATTAGTTATTACAATAAATTTAGTTTATTTATTAAAAAAAAAACTTTATTTTCCTGAGGCTTACCATTCTATTAAAATAACTGCTTAAAATGATCTCTGAGAGAATTTATAACGAGTTAAAATACACCGTGTTTTAAAAGCACAAGTTCTCATAAACATTCACTTTTCAACTCTGTTCGTGTATCCTTAAAGTTCAAAAACAGTTAATTTAGTTTGACTAGAGATTATTAATATTAATGTAACTAACAATCTAGCTTTAGATTATTTGTAAGAGAAAAAGTAATCCCTCTGAGGTACTTTTAATTCTGTCTAATGCCAAAAACCCTTTGATATCTTAAATAGTGAAGATTAAAAATACCTTTGGGATGATAAGCTAAATGAATATTTGGCTTTTTTAAGTGTTTTATACATTTTGAATATTGTTAATTTTGTTAATGACCAAATAATTATTTAGGAGAACTTAGTTGAAACTGCACCCAAAATAAAGTCTAGATTTGTGCAATGGATTCAAGATGACGATTTACTCTTACGTACTACACTGCCATTTGCAAACTGCTATATCCATACTCCATTAAAACCATAACATAACATGAAAAAAACATGAACATTCACTGCTTTGCCAAAGTTTCCAAAATGAGCCTACTGTTTCAAACAGTAACCGTTACTGGGTAGTGATTCTGTAAACAACGCCGGTTGTGCGGACTGTGGAGTGATATCCAAGCGGCGAGATTAAGTAGTCCCGTCAGTGCGAACAAAACACATCGTAGCGCGTGAATTTTCAATTTAGCAGCACGATGGGTCGAACGTATAAGGCTGCTAAATTGAAAATGCACGCGCTACAATGTGTTTTGTTCGCACTGACGGGACTACTTAATCTCGCCGCTTGGATATCACTCCACAGTCCGCACGACCGGCGTTGTATACAGAATCACTACCCTGGTTTAAAAACAATTACAGGTTGGCACTTTGCAAATATTGTAAATTAATGAAATATTAATGTAACCAGTAAACGTGATGTTTTTACTGTTTTTCAAGCACTTGATGATATATCGTGATGAAGTCTTTTTTGTTGTACTGTGTGAAGTTTTTTGTGTTGCATTATTTTGATAATATGAAGTACATTAAAAAATAATCCACTGAACCGATTTTAGTAAACCACAGATGGGTGAATAGTTTGGATATGACCGGATTATACAGGATGCTTTTAAACTTGGGGCTTTAAATTTATGTTGGTTCTATTTCCCAAACGGAACAACGTTAAAAAAAAAGATATTTGTTGGACAACGTTAAAAAAATAGATATTTTTCCAATTTTTAAAATTTTATTCAAAATAGATAGTATTTTCAATTCACGACGTCCATTGTCGTTACACTCATTACATAAAAACAAAAGACAGGTTCAAGTAACGCCCCTGTACCAAATAATATTGGCAATAGTGAAGAAGATTTCAAAGTGATAGAACAAATAAAAACCATTTGAGCAATAAAATTCCTACGTTTAAATCCCCGAGTTAACAGGCGGGTACCCTATAGTATATTGTGGTATAAAAACAACCCTAGAAAATTGTTTTTGACAATATTACTAAGCAGATAAGAAGTCAATTCTGACACAATGCTCTTATTTACTACTAGCTACCCGCCCTCGCTTCGCTTCCTGGAAAAATGGGCTATCTAACACTGAAATAATTTTTCAAATCGGACCAGTAGTTGCTAAGATTTAGCGCATTCAAGCAAACAAACTCTTCAGCTTTATAATTTTAGTATACTCCACGCGCAACACAGTATTAAATTATTATATTATTATTTTACTATTGTCAACATAACAATTATTCAGTAACTTCACTGTTGTACAATGTGTCAAACTTGACTTCTTACCCTGCATAGTGCTATAGTTTAAACAAGCCTTTTTTTAAGTTTTCTCGTAAGTAAGTGAAGCTACAAATATATACATAAGCTAACAAGCTTGTAAAGGAAATCCGCACCAAAGCATACCTGTTTGCACAGGTAACAATGTTTCTGTCCGTCCGTAACTTGCTGTTAGTTTAGGACGAGAGAAATTTACGAGTCGTTAAAGGCATTATGGGAACATACGATGTTCTATCATAATAAAGGATTTTGGATGGTTTTTACAATGAAGAGGTTAATGTTTAACTCGCTGTGGTCTTTGATGTTGGTTTTATAGGTGACGTTTGAGGGTTTTTAGATTCCACGTATAATATTATTTATATGTATACATTGTAAAGTGGGGCGGTGGAGTATTATCCAATTGAAATATGTTAATTCATACACACATTATATCACGCCTGTTTCCCAGAAGGGTAGGCAGAGATCACTTTCCACAAATGTTAATTCATTTACTTAAATATTCATGTGATTGTTTATTTTATACATTTCACTTCCAAATCTCCACAGTTCCTCTCGTAAGGGCATGAAATCATCTGCCACCTCCTCGTTATTATTATCATCATCATCATCATCATCATCATCATCATCATCATCATCATCATCATCATCATCATCATCATCATCATCATGATCATCATCTACATCATGATCATGATTATCATCATCATTATCATCATGATGATGATCATCATCATCATCATAGTCATCATCTTCACTATCGCCATCAACATCATAATCATAATCATCATAAGGGTGACACTATAAATAAACTTTATCATATTTTTATTATTTGTTGTTAAAGCGGCCATAATTATACATATTGTTTGAAAATATGATGCATCTAGCTCATGGCAAGCAGGACTCTCTCCCTGGGCTCTCTCCTAATCTTGTGCAGGTAATGACTGAAGCATACATGCCTGGTCATTACGCTAAGTTCCCCTAAGCCAACTATTTGAACCAACTTTTAACGTTTAGTCTTTCTATTATTTTATGGGTGAGGACCAAAAAGTTTAACCACAGATTTAAAAGCGCAGTTAACCATACAAACGACGAAAATTCTGTTGATGTTCCGCTGTGCGACGAAAAGTATCCGTACTTGTATGGCTAATTTTTGTGTCAAAACGGAAAAGTTTCATAGAAAATTGAATTGATTGACGTGGACAACTTTTTGCCTTTACTCTTATAGTGTCTCTGTTTTGTTAGTACACGATCAAGGGGCATAGCTCGAGAAACGATAAAATGTTTCGCATTAACGTAAGCGGATTACAGGGGGGTTATTATGACATAGCAATGCAGTTGTGTTTACGCTGAGAGAAAAGGACAGAGCTATATAACTGCTATAGCTCCGTCCTTTACGCTCCCCATAAAATAAACGGCATAGCCACGTCATAATATCCCCCAGATCGCATTGACGGCTTATACCAACTCCATACCTTTCGAGTGTATAGAAAACAGAAACCATGGCCTGACCTACTCCGGAGAAAAGGCACAAGTGCAGTTAATTCATAGAAGCAAATTAAACTCTTAAAGGTTATAATAAGGTTGGAATTGCAATACAATTGATATAGTAGATGTATCTTTCTTCAGTAGTAGAGCAGGGCATTTGCATCTTGGCTAGGCTTACAGGTCGCACTGTTAGATCAAAATAGTAGTAACTCAAAATGCAACTGTATTTTAAAATCAACTTTAACTCAATTTCTATGAACTTGAAACACAACTAGCAAGGATTTTGTATTGACACTGTTTTGTTCTAGCAGTGTGAGGTATGTTACCGACGACTCTCTTTGAAGCCCAGATAAAGCTGGGTTTTAACCCACAACCTTTGCATAAGAGACACGCGCCAAAACGCTTGTGTGTACTAGACTTTGAATATACATATTGCCCACACTAATATCTGCATAGAAGTAGTTTATTTTTCGAGACAAAAAGTATTTGACGCCCCAAATGACGTTGCATTTTTTTTTTATGTGTGCTATATCGGTGCATGCTGTTACGATTTTTGTGTTACGCTCTTCTGTTTGTTCGTCATCGATTTTGTTCGTACAATATTTGTACCGCCTATAACAATTTTCTGATTTGCAAAAAAGTTCATATCCATTAACCTACCGCCAAACAGCAGTGTTCGCATTGTTGTGTTCCGGTTTGGGGATAAGACAGCCGGTGAAATGACTAGCATAGAGGCATTCCATCTTAGTCCTCAGGGTTGGCAACGCATTTGCAGTCTTAGGATTGCTCTGCAGTCATGTGATTGCGAATGTCTATGGGTCACAGTTTCCACTTACCATCAGGTGGCCTGTGTGCTCGATTGTCTACTCGATGCCATAAAAAAAAAAAAAAAAAAAAAGTTCACCTCGTTGGACTTTTTGTAATTTTGTGCAATAAACATTTAAACATTCAAAAATACTTATAAACTGTCATAACTATAGTTAGATAGAATTAAACAAAAGAAAGATTATTATTAAGACTACGACTGCAATGACTATAGTTAAAATGAATACACGCGTACAATATACAGGGTGATAATATCGGGCGAGGCGGCCAGATTAAGGCTACGTTTGACCTCAGTCGCACATGATAGTGATTGATTATAGCCGCAGCTGTAACGGTTGCCCAGCAGATACTCGCTCTTGCTTTATGCTTTTATATTTTATTGTTTATATTATTCTAGAGAATAGGATTACCAGGCAATAGGCGAGTGATTTTTGGCAGTGTATCTAATAATGCACATACTATAATGTTCACTTTTACATTTTTTTGGTTACCTTTTTTTTGCTGATATCAAATTAAATAGGGTTTGAATTCACGACATTTTTATTTTGGCCAATTTAAGGGTTTGATGGAAAAACGCAACAATGAATTGTTTTCATCTTTTAATTTAATACTAGGTCAATTTGTCAAATATTGGTATTGAAATCGCAGTGGATTAACTAAATTACATGAGAATCGGTTTAGTAATGAACCTTACCTTATTATGCACAAGGTGTACTTGTTTGAATAGGTAAATCGTGCGAATACATATTGCGCAATCAAGTTACTTAAGATTGATTGCCTAACCGCAAGAATTTTGAACCTAAATATTTTCATAAGAAAAAAGTTTTGAAACACTTTGAAATATTAAAGACTAGCTTCTGCCCGCGACTTTGTCCGCGTAGATTTCGTTTATCGCTATTCCCTCGGGAACTTTTAAATTATCCAGGATAAAAAGTATAAGCTATCTCTATTCTAAATTTCATCCAAATCTTGCCAGCCGTTGCAGCGTGAAGGACACACACACAAACTTTCGCATTTTTAATAATAGTAGGATTAAAAACAAAAAATTAAAATTTTATAACCTCTATTACTAAATATATTATGTTAGTATCATTTCGTTTATTTATTTAAGAGTAAAAATGACGTTTGGTCTCCATTCCGTCGTTAAATTTCGGGGCACCCTGTGTAAGTAACGAAGCGTAAATAATTTAATATTTTAAAGCTCTTAGCTAAAGCGGATATCGTAAATTCAAACCTGCCACACGGCTTAAAATTCCAGAGCTTAGCGTCTGAAACGATTTAATTATTCCGCATACCATTACCGAACTGTATCAGGAGTGTAAGGATATTTGCAGTTTACGATAAAAAGTCTTAGATTCACGTGTCTTTTCTCGACCATTATAATTTTATGTACTTAGTTTCTGAGTTACCATCATAGGATTTTGACACATACTTGTTATAAAAGTACTATACAGAATGATAAACTTTTTCGCTTCAGTGAAAAGGAAATTACTAGGTACAATTAAAACTGCATTCTGAAAATTGAAAAAAAAAGACGCTGAACATAACACACTTAAATCTCATACTCAATAAGCCTTTATAACATATTCAAGGCTGATGTTATACTTAATCAAGCAAATCAATTAAAAAGCACGGTAAATTACTTAAATGGCTGTAGCTCAAGCCGCGGAAAACAAGGTCGTTTTCTGAACTGTCATGACCTGGGGCGTTATTCTCTCAAAAACAACGGACGGCCAGACGAACGAGCGAAATCGCAACGGCGAGTTTAGGTAGTCCCGTTAGAGCGAACAAAACACATTTTAGCGCGTGCATTTTCAATTAAGCGGGCTAATACGTTCGATCCATCGGCAGAAACCATGCTGCCAAATTGAAAATGCACGCACTAAAATATGTTTTGTTCGCACTGACGGGACTACTTAAACTCGCCGCTTGGACATTCACTCGTTTGCCCGTCCGACCGTCGTTGCTGAGAGAATCACTACCCTGCTACGCAGAAAGGGACAGAGTTATATACCAGCTATAATTTTGTCCTTTACACTTAGTGTTTTTTTTTAGGGTTCCGTAGCCGAATGGCAAAAAACGGAACCCTTATGGATTCTTCATGTCTGTCCGTCCGTCCGTCCGTCCGTCTGTCCGTCCGTATGTCACAGCCACTTTTTTCCGTAACTATAAGAGCTATGCTGTGGAAACTTTGTAAGTAGATGTATTCGGTGAACCGCTTTAAGATTTTCATACAAAAATAGAAAAAAAACAATAAATTTTTGGGGTTCCCCATACTTAGAACTGAAACTCAATTTTTTTTTTGATCAAAACCATACATCTATGGACAGGTCCTCAAAAATGATATTGAGGTTTCTAATATATTTTTTTCTATACTGAATAATTTGCGCGAGAGACGCTTCCAAAGTGGAAAAATGTGTGTTCTAAAATAAGGGAATGATAAATGTAAAAATAGTATATGATGTACATTACCATGCAAACTTCCACCGAAAATTGGTTTGAACGAGATCTAATAATTAGTTTTTTTTTTAATACGTTATAAATCGTAAACCGCATTTTACCTTTCATTCAATCCACTCCAATATAATAAAGAATAAAGAAATACATTTATTTAGATGTGGTACGGAACCCTACATGCGCGAGTCCGACTCGCACTTGGCCGCTTTTTTTTAATACGGCCTGCTACATCAATATAATATTAAGTCGTCTTTTCGTACAAGTACCGCAATGAACTATTTTTACACTATAGGTTTATTAATATTTGGCCCCTTTCCAAATAGGTTTCGGTTCATACTGTTATATTTACGAGGTGACATATTTTGCTCCTGAATTTTAACGTTATGTGAAAAATATGAAAATGGGAACTTGGGTATTTGGCTCACCTACCCTTTATTTGGAATTATGGGTACGTTCGGGCGTTGGAGCGAAGTGCGAAAACTTGGCGTGGAAATGCTATAGCTTTAAAAAATATTCTTATTACTTTTTAACTTTTAGACTTATGTAACAAAGCATCATCGTGTTTTTTTTTAAGATCCTTCTGTATATATGTTTTTGTACGTCAATTTAAACGATCATATAATTTTAATAATTACTAAGGTGACGCACTACGTACAGTCAACCAATTTGATTTCTAGGCCACTTTGGACTATGTTAAAGTGACGTTGTCAACCAAAACGTAAGAGACTCCCTATGATTTGGTTTACAACGTCACGTTGACAAAGTCCATAGTGGCCTAGGAATCAAATTGGTTGACTGTACACTGAACACAACCTATATGGCGTGTCGTGAATCTTCGTTCGCGCAGACACGAACAAAGATTCCGATGATTTCCGAAAGCACGATTAAAACCCATGATAAGACTTGTACGTTATAGTTATAAGATGCTAATTAAATTGCTTCTATTTTTTCAATCTCAGCACGCACGTTTGACAGTTGACTGAATGACACGCGGGCTTGCGTTAACATAGCGTCACTAATAACCAATAATAGCACAGAATACAACAACGCAACGCTGATTGGTTCCCGGACTTCGAAAAAAAATCATCTACGCAGGTACATCGGCAAGCCAAATCGGTTGTGTTTTACTGTAAATTTGCCGTTAAACATTTCCCGACATCACACGTTGTACGTAATTTAGCCGTGTTATACATTAATGACAAGTCGGGAATGTATAACACAGCAACATTAAATTTTGTGTCGACTTGCTAAACCTTCAAAATATTTCATGCTCTATACCAAAAACCCGATATTGGGTTAAATTCGTGTAAATGTAAAAAAATAATTAACTCAATTTAGCACCAACTTTCTATAAACTATTTTGAATATTAAATTTCATAGTACGCTTTGGTGAACATATAGCAATCAGGTTCTGTGACATTTCGAGGTCAGTACAGCACGTACTACGTATAGCTATTCATTTATTAGGATCAGGGTTGTCATTGACACTTATAGATGTGCCCACAGTACACTGATTTACAAAGAATAGAATATTGTTATGAATTGTAAATATTATGCTCTGACTTTCTGTTGTTGTGACTACATCTGAAAGAAAGTGACAAAGCAAACTTTAACTGTAATAGGATTTATAATTTCTTTATGAACAAATAATGGGTGTAAGTGTCTGTTAGGTTATGTATATAAACTATGGCATCGTAAGAAACTAGCTTATGCCTGTATTCAAGCTTAGAGCTTAGAATTGGACTAGATTAATTTATATTTATTTATTTCTTTTTCTTTTTTTCTGTTGTTTTAATCGTTCTGTATTCGTATTTTAGTAAGTACTAATAATTAATAACAAGTTGATATTGACGTTGACTTTCGTATCGTCATCGTGGAATAAAGTCATTTATAAGAAATTAATTCAACTAATATAGCTTCAAAAAACGTTTACCAATAACAAAGGATTGAAAAACTTGCTTGATCATTTTAATATTTTCGAATACTGCTGTTAAACCGTTTACTTTGTCAAAGGCGGATCCAATTCCATCTTTAGAAGAGAATTTCAGATGTCTGCCCTATTTATGTGTGACCCACATTCATCAAAATTAGCCGCACGATTCTGGTTACCAACTATTTGCTGGAACAAGCTGTGAGTGCTGTGACTTCTGAATTTATTCTGTTAGTTGAATACATTTCAGACGGCATGGTTTGTTGCGTCTACGTGTATTTAATTTTCGAATTTACATTTTGTATGTTTAAAATTTTAAACGTTTGCTACTGTTATTAAATAGGGTGCCGTGATAACACGGCATTATGCTGGGTGGTACGTTTTTTGGTATTTGTTTGTTTTTAATTAATATGTCAGAATGTGTTTCAAATAAGTGTGTCAAATCAAATGTATTGCTTAAACATTTATTTACATTTTTATTTATGGATAACTTACGACCACGTCTCGTGAGGTCAGAACATTGTTACCAATTGCAAGTGACCTGCGCTTGTTCTTATTGATACGTGGATCATACACATTCAAAAAAACAAAAGTTGTCTCACCTGTGGTCAATAGTTAGGGGCTTGTGTGCATATAAGAAATGTTTTTATTTGATAGGACTAAAGTAGACGTAACGCCGTTCATGCGGATGAGGGTTCAGCCAGAAAATTAGGCCTTAAACACGTTAACATCGGGTATATCCACAGGAAAGACGCGAACCTAAATCTGTGTATGACTCAGCTACGTCTTTATTCCCAGAGTGGGGTAGGCAGAGCTACAGAACTTTTAACAACTCCAAAAACTTGTTGGTAATTATGTAACCACATTTTACACACTTAGTCTAAGATTAACTAAATTATATTAGGAAACGATTTAATATTTTGATATCACGACTGTTGCAAGTAAAGCTTGTTTCTAAATAGATATACATAAACCTCAAATTTTGAGTAACAAGGCTGATACTCGTAATAGAGTGCCGTGCGGTTGCCGGGTTGGAATAGTGCCACTCCATGCCTTTCCGTGGATGTCGTAAGAGGTGACTAAGGGAATAAAGGCTATGTAGTACGGTTAGGTGATGGGCTTGCACCCAGTCACTTATACACAGTCACTGGTAAAAATCTTTTTTTTTAGAGTAGTTGTTAATTCCGTAGCTCTACCTATCCCACTCTGGGAATGTAGGTGTGAGTTTGTGTATGTGTATGTAAGGTTTATAATATCAAATACCTTACATACTCTAAAAAAAATATATCCCAGCCTTTGTTGTTAAGTTATATGCGTTTCCGACAGTGAATGCGTAAAATAAAAGGAATTAAATTTTGTTACAATTTGCGTTTTAGCCCCAGGCCTCTAAATTCCATTTTTCTATTTCGGTTCCATCCATCACACGCCACCAGTGGCATCTGACGACAGAAAAATTAAGCGGCCGAATCGTTTTTTAAACGCAGTGCTGCCATCAATCATTCGATCTGGGGTAATTTTTCAATGTCAATTTAAAGTTGCCAAGGCTGATACAGAAGACGTTTAGGAACACTATAATGTCTGGAAGTATATAATAGTATTTTTTTAGGAAAAGAAATATAATGTCATTTTCTTTTTGAAAAGTATAAATATTTATAGAAACATAAGGAACTGGTTAAATTACTTCATGCTCTTACAAGTCCCTTTGCGTTAGCTACTGTTAAGATCAGCTTATCTTCTTACACTTTTATAATGCCAGCGATTTTGAAATATCTTCATCATCATCATCAATTATAGCTTAAGCATTTCCACTGCTGGACATAATACCTTCCCCAAGTTTTGCCACAAGGACCCGGTCCTGTGCCGCTTGCATCCATCCATTCCCCGCAACCTCAGCCACGTTATCAATTCACATTGTTTGTCTTCCGGTATGCAACCTTTAGTAAAAACATGTGTTTAATTTTGTTTAAAATCTGCTTTTATTATTAAATAGCTTTTAAATAATACTCACAACTTTTGAAAACATTTCCGTCATTTTATTTCCTTTTAACGATTTATGCTTTAAATTAACATTTGCAACAAAATCATCTCTTCTGATACTTGGAAGTGCTCCTTTAGATGCATAAATACGGGCATCATTTACAGCATCATCTTCACCGAACACTGTAATAAGACGTCAATCTATATTGACACACTAATCTGAGCACGTGAAATATTATCCGCGAATGCGACTGACAAATTTTATCTTTGATCTGCGAGCTGTCGAATTGATTTACATGGGCCCGAGCAGTGAACCCTGTGGCATGTCTTATATTTGGGAGAAAAGTTGCCCTATTTATACATTTTATTAACTTGCTTCGTTCGTATTGTCCGTAATTCTGGTTCAAACTTTGGAAGTCAATAATTAGCCGTTTTGTTGTGATAGATTGAAAATTGGAATGCTTTAGTTAATCCAAGGACTGCAATATTTTGGTATGTAGAAGCTGATGGGGATTCGGAAGAGGTTACCATAATCTCTGCTATAATACTCAACGTAGATTAAGCAGATCTGATAAAAAAAAAACTCAAAAATTAAATCGAGACAAAAACCTATTTAGTAGGTATTTAAGTTTGATAACATAATACATTATGAAGTGTCAACTTCATCTTGCTCCGTGAATTGTTGGATTGATTTAAATGGGCCCGAGTAGTGAACCCTGTGGAATATAGTGTAAGAACACCTTGAAAATAAATACCTATTTGTGATACATTAAGAAAAAACGTGACCGTATATTTTACAAAACATCTCTTTTGCTCAGTGAAAAACATTACCTTAAAAAACAAAAACTACTTAGGGTAAAGTCACTTTTGGTCAGCCAGGAACCTGTTGTCGGCCTCTGCTCTGCCTATACCTTGTATGAGTGGGAAGAGTACGAAATATATATTTCCCACTCTTCGCACTCATTATAAGGTCGACTCTGGCTGACCACTGGTGAATTTACCCTAGTTATTAACGATGGTTGCACAATATAACACTTAAACACATCGTTATATAATTTATCTTCTCCCGAATTCGTATTATTTTGTATACTTAGCCCACGATCTACGGCCCTTGTTTTAAATGGAGCCAGCAAAGTAAAATATCGAGTTACACAGTATTTTCCGGACCTGTACCCTTACCATGAGTTACAATTACTATTCTCGCTAGCGAGTCGAATGCTCTATCTCTCGCGCTCTCTAAGAATACTTGCGAGGTCTGCGAGAGACAGAGCCTCCACTCGCTAGCGAGTACGCTAATTTGTAACTCATGGTAAGGGGACTGATTGTAGTCTCACAAATACTTGATGAGTCTGGGAATCTCATTTCCATTTAGCTTTGCTGCTTTCTTTTGTTTCACTGAGCAAAATGTTAAGTAAACGAATAATAATGTACTTGGTTCGTAAAATTATTTTGGGAAATTACGTTATCTGTTAATAATATTTGATGTTTCTAAAAAAACATTAAGCAGCATTTCGTTTCTTTTGACCAGCTGGAGTTTGTTACCATGAAGTAATTGACAAGAAAGTTATCAAATCAAATAATAATTAAGTATTTTGTCATTATACGTCATTTCATATTTGGTACCTCAGATTGATAATAGAAGAAGTCAATAAAAATGTGCTTGTGCTTCAATTTAAGTACAATTAACAAATGAAGACCATAAACATCAACAGTAGAGCATAATGTGTAATACAAATATGTTAAACTTAGTCTAAAAATCTGACTTAGCCAGTTTAGTAAAAAAAAAGGAACAATTAGGTCTCAATAATTCCATGCCTATTAAATGTAAAATGAACGCACATAAAAAAGTATTTCCATAGAATTCCGTTGGACAAAGTAACATGTTCTAATTCATAATTTGAAGCTAACATTATGACGAAGTTCTATGGGGGATCAACATTCAAAGCTCTTGATAGTATATTAATTGAAAAAAAAGTAATGACGGATTTAAAAACAATTACACGATAATATTAAAAAGTATTATTTTGGTGTGGTGTGCTTATTTTACGTACACTGTCAGTAAATTCAAGCCATGAGGTAACATAGTTTTTGAAGCTAATAGATTTTCCCTAAGTGCGTTTTTCCTCAGTATATCGTACGACGTGGCAACATTGGGGAAGGAGGCAAATAATGCCTCCCTTTAGTATAGCCCAGCTGTCGCCTTTACGCAATTACGGGAGGGTGTCGATCAATCGAAGACCTTATTAAGTAGAATATTCCAGTATTCGAGGAAGAAAAGCAATTACTAGTATGTTCTGGAAGATTTGAAAAAATATTGGGGTATTGGTTTTGTAATAAGAGGTTTGTTTAAAAGGTTTTGGCAATCGTACATCTATGGGTCTAGTTCAGAACTTAGGTCTAGAGGCTTGTTGTATGAGTACTAGGCAACAATAAATATAATTATTAATACGAAATAAATTTCCGTCAAAAATTTCATTTTTTGGACAAGTTTTTGTTCCCAACTGTACTTTTTGCACAGTCGTCATCTATACTCGTCAAGATAATTCTAACAAGCCCTAATACATTTATTAAAACTGCCGATAGTATGTAGCTTTAGCAATTGTTTGCAAGTATTATCAATTAAAAATCAAATAAAATAAGTTCACAATAAATTTTCTTAGTTACTGTCCATTTTTAATTTAGTGCATGTGCTGCGTGTTCATCGTACTCAGTATCGTTGTTGCTTAGTACAGTCAGCATCAAAAGTAGCTAAGCAGAAAAACATGCTCTAAAGGATCTAGACACGACGTATTCTCTTGACAATAGAGTCGAGTGCAGATAATTTTGACCTCTTTGGTTGCATAGTTACTTCTGCTGCTAACTGTACAAGGCAGGTCGTGGTATGGGAGCAAATCATAATAATCAAAGTATCCGTCGACTGTCATTTACACTTGTTAAATTGCTGTGCTTTACATTGCTGGCAATTAATATTTTGTTAGAAAGTTAACAAAGCCTGAAAATTTGTTTATTAGTTAATTAATGTCATGTTACATTACAAATATAGGTACGTTATTTAACCAACTTAAAAAACCTGTACTTTCAGCCTCTTCGTGAATTTACGTTTTTAAAATAAATTCATCACAGTTAATGTGCTTCCTTGTACGTTTACTTTCATTGGCTTCCTTATTAAGATGTAGCCTCCGGAGTCCCCTGGTTTACGCCTGAGGACATAATATCCAACATAAAATGCACCCTATACATAACAACACAAGGTGACAATTACTAAAGGTCTTACGAGGTTGAACAAGGTTCAATTAGTTCAAGGCTTTGTTATTAATTTGAATTTGCAAGTAAATATTAAACAATAACAATTTAATTAGAGTTGCATTTGTGAACAATTAACCAACCTCTCGGGATTATAATAACGATCAATCGTTTAATTATTGGAAATTCAATCTTATTTCATTACAAACAGAGTGTTATTGATTACAAACTGATTAGGTTTAGAATTTAGAGAAACGTTAATCTTTATTTTATTCTTCTTTATTAGTTCAATTTACAAGTTTATTCCATTGTCAAATTCAATATTTTCAAAGTCTTATTACTAAATATTTTTATATTTTCATAATTCCGAACGCAATTTCTTGATAGAAGTTAATCTAAAATGCTGCAGCGTAACATTGCTTAAATCAAATGCAAATTCGACATTTTAAGGGTTTTCCAATTTGGCCACAAAAACCAAAACTACTAAGCTCAACTATTATCACATGCCCTTGTTAAAAAACAGGCAGTACAACGGAACTTTTGGCTGACTCCATACATATTCTTAAAAAGCCAAAGCCTTGTTAACTGTACTAATTGTTCTACCAGCTCGACACCCAACTCATCGAGGTTAATATTCCCATGATTCATAGAACAAGAGCCGAGTGGACCCGAGCCAACTGGCCCAGTATGTGGAGCCAAGAATTAACGATACGTTATGACGTAATAGCACACGATACAGCCTACACTATTTAAAGCGTCAGTATTTAAAGCAGTGCTAAATATTCGACATTGTCAAGAATTATTATTTTTTACCCTGTAAAAAGATAAAAGATAAAAGATGTTTATTCAGTAAGTAGGCCGCACGGGGACTTTTACACGTCAAAAATCTACCAGCGCTTCGCAAGAGACCACTGCTGAGAAGAAGCGCCGCAAGAAACTCAACAGTTAGTCGTTTTTTATATATTTTTTGCGGGTGGTAGGACCTTGTGCAAGGTCCGTCCGGATCGCTACCACCATCTTATCCATTAACCTACCGCCAAACAGCAGTGTTCGCATTGTTGTGTTCCGGTTTGGGGATAAGATAGCCCGTGAAATGACTAGCATAGAGGCATTCCATCTTAGCCTCAGGGTTGGCAACGCATTTGCAGTCTTAGGATTGCATTTCAGTCTTGTGATTGCGAATGTCTATGGGTCACAGTTTCCACTTACCATCATGTGGTCTGTGTGCTCGTTTGTCTACTCGATGCCATAAAAAAAATACAATTTTAAAACATAACCTAGCATTATATAAAACTATGAATCTAACATACGATAAGAAATAAATGTATTCACGCGTAGTTGAGCTATCTTATGAATACACATCGCTAACTCGTGGCATTTAGGTAGTACTTGACAGTTTCTAACAGACTAGTGATGTGACAATGTTCTTCCTGTACGAGTCGACACAAGAAAAGCAATTAGAAAAAAAGTATTTTCAATCATTTTAATTCGTGACATTCGTGATAAACAATTAATATTTGTTCTAAATTATTACTAGACACCCTACTACTTGAGAAAATCCACTTTGTGTTAGAAAATTATACATTGTCACCATGTAGTAGGAGTTCTGGATGCTTTCTAACGATTTCCTCTATTATTTAGAAAAAATCTATGTTTCAAGACACGTCTCGTAATAATTATTACGAGGAAGTAAATGAATGACAATATCATTGACTTTGACATTGATGTTTTTATACAGTGATCATACTTACTTCGTCATCATGTTAAGACATGTAGGTAATATTAATATATTATTTTATCTTATCTGAAAAGACACCTAGGAAACTGGTCTCATCACTAATCTGTAAAGTGCTACCTAAATGCCACGAGTTAGCGATGTGTACGTATGAATATAACTGTAAGTTAATATTACTCGGCTGTTCCACTTGTTCTAGTTTAAGTTAAGTGGTAGGACCACTATCTAAGTGCTGTGGTCTGGTTTGGGTTTACGACAACCGGTGAAATTACTATAATGGAGAAATTCCTCCTCAGTCTTTAAAATTGGAAATGCATACACATTCTTACGATTTCAGGGTCTCAGATCTCTCTTACCATTAGTAGTCTGTGTTCTCGAGTAACTTCTTAAAAAAAAAACGGGTTTTTTTTAATTTTGTACCTGCTGTCTTACCGGGGAGAAATACCAACTCTTAATGAGATATAATACTTGGAGAACGGACAGTTGTTGAAGCAAGGTTCTAGAATGTGGACTATAATAGTACTGGTAGGCGCAATGTTGGAACAAGTGAATCCACAAATTAACATTTTGTACCTAAAATCTTTCACCTCACCATCGCTACACCGAATGACACATACTACAGAGGCCGGGAAGTATTTATATATTAGGGAAGAAAAGTGATTCCATGTTAAAATAAAGTACCAGGAGCGCAGCGGTAATTAGGAGGCATTATCAAGCATAGCGCAACTTAGATCGCAGGCGGTGCGGCGGACACGACACAGCGCGGATGTCTCCCAAACGTTTATGCACTCCTAGTATTTGACGTTATAACTTTTTCTCAAAAATGAAAATATAATTTAGCTATTCAGCCTGTTCATAAACACAGCCGCCATGTTTATACTAAAATTAAAAAAAAATACTTCCCGGCCTAGGTCTTTAATTTTGTATGAAATTCCTTTACAGCTCTCTCCAGTTGTTCCGCCCATAACGTGATAGTTTGAAGCCGAAAATAACTAACATTACGCCCACATATCATTGCCTGTTTGAAAAAAAACACATTTATTAGATTAGACATTGACTAGACATACTTTTTCCCCGAAGATATCCACTACGATCGATCTCGTTAATATAGACAAGACGTCTAATATTCATTTTCTAAGTAACCAGACTGCCAGTATTGTGTACAATTGTTATTAAGTGTTGTACACTCAAGAGCAACAACAACGGGTCACTTTCTATGGTAGTTCAATACAAAGTGACCCATTTTCATTGCTCCTAACTATAGTTATTACTTTGTTATTCCACCCGAAAATATTGCTTTTATAATAAATCCAGTTACATTTTTGTAACATATTTCGTCCGCTGGTTTTATAAAGAGTTGTATTTGACGATGACCCTTTGTATGAACCTTTCTATCGACAGAATGTCGACATTGTTGTTACCTCAAGCTATTTAGACGAGGTTCAAAGGGTCAAGGGTGTATTATATATTATTTAACATGTATCTAATGACTAACCTTAGGCCTGAGGGCTTTTGTGTTGGAGATTTCGAGTTCTACCGAATCAATAAAAAATACTTGGAATTTTATACCGTTTGCTAAATGAAGACTATGCGATATCTTCTAGTTTACAAAAGTAGGTTTGATGGTGACATATTTTTTAAAAGTATTTATTATCATTTAAACATAGGTAAATTTAATAATTATTATACAAATGGCCGTAGTAATTTATCCGGCTTTTTACTACTCTTCCTAATAATTTATCAAATCAAATCAAATCAAATCAAATCATTTATTCTGTAAGTAGGCCCTGTAGGCACTTTTACAAGTCTGAGTCTACCAGCGCTTCCAAAGAGACCACTGTTGAGAAGAAGCGCCGCAAGAAACTCAACAGTAAGCCGTTTTTTAAAAATAAATCACTTATTACAATACTAAACTTAAGCTACATAATTTAAATGTCATAGGGATGTACAGGTCCCAGTAGTAATAATATTTAAATACATCAAAATGTCAGATTAAAATAAATAATACAATTTCGGAGATGTAAACAGGCTCCAGGTAATATAGGGTGAATCTACCAGCGCTTCGGACGAGACCATCATTGCGGAGAAGAAGCGCGAAACTAAGTTACATTAAGTAAAGTAAGTTACATTAGGTAATAAAGTAATAAATAATAATTTCTTAAAACTACCAAAAATAAAATCATTACAAATGTAAGGTCAATAAACCTTAAATAAAAACAAACAAACAATAAAACACTATGAGAACAACACGATGAGGTCTCTACGTCAAAAGCCATAACTAGAATAATTTATTTAACAAAAAGTCCTTGCAAACGTGAACAGACCGGACCCCACAAACAGCACCCGTTCACGAGTATGACGCGTATCTCAGCCATCGCCTCTCTCAACCATATGTTCGGGAAAGTGGCGACCCGATCAACGACGCCGCCGTAAGCAAAGACCTTTGAGCGAGCGTGACATGCTCATGCTGCCGGACAACATAAAAGTAATATTGTGTGAAGCAGCTGTCCGGCGAGAAACATCACAGTGTGTTCTTAATTAAAAGCGTCTTGTACACACAAGAACTAGAAAAGATAAAATACAAATAGTAAACATAACATTGATTGCTTGAATACACAGTTTGCTTAAAGGCTATGCTTATCAAGGTACCTAGAAAAAATCTACGAGTAAATATACCTGACACTATTTAAAGACATCTTGGTCACCAATGAAGTCATTTACAGTGTAATATGCCCTACCCAACAAGCAGCGCTTGATGTGGGACTTAAATTTATTGAACGGCATATTGACGATATCAGAAGGTATCTTGTTGTATCCACTGGCTCACACTTTTTATACATGCGTGCTGTCCGAGTGAAGTTTTAATCTTGATGAAGGTACAGTTAGTCTATTATTGTGTCTTAAAGTAAGTGCTAATGGTAGGTCTTGTCGTTTTTTGAAAAAAAAATGGGTATACATATACTCACGCCTTTATTCCCAGAGTGGGGTAGGCAGAGCTACAGAATTTCCAACAACTCCAAAAACTTGTTCATAATTATGTAACCACATTTTGCACACTTAGGCGAAGATGTTTAACAGTGTATTAGTGACAGGTTGCAAGCCCATCGCCTAACAGTACTACACGCCTGGGTAAAATGGGTATTTACGTACAAATTTGCAAATTTCAATTATGCATATAGGTACACCACTTTCTTTCTTGGTCGACCGTACTCGAATTATTTGTGGATATAATTTACCGTTCTCCCTCAATTGATTGGTCAATAACTGTCAGGAAGACGGCCATTAACGATAAAGACTCAATTCAAGCGTGTTACGCTTAATACGGCCGTAATTCAATAGCATCCTTATCATCTTTGACAGGCGTCTGACGTGCTTTTTAGGGTTCCGCAGTCATACAAAAGGATATTAATACTCTTTAGACGGAGATATTATACGAGCGGATGTTTGAATTAGATTGAATGTTTTGCTTGTATCGATATTTTGTATACTCTGTTATCAATAATTTACACAAAATAAAGAGTGTAACAGATAGCCGCTGTTTGAATAAGATTTTTAGCACAATAGTTGCTTATTCGGTGATGTTATTTTTAAATAATGAATTTTAGAGTTTAACGTCACTTTTTGGTAAATTTAGTACCAACCTAAACTTGTCTTTATTCGTATTGACAATTTGGGATTGTTCATTATTTTTACAATTACTCCAATTCGAAAACCATTTCGAGGAATAGTGTTTTAAAGCCGTTCTGCATTATTAAGTTTTTGAAATGTTTATCTATTTTGGATATTTTGACAAAAGTATATTTAACCTTTGTTTGACTTTCGTTTTCGGCTTGAAGCCTCCTAGGTGTATCTTGCGGGTTAAGCGAAAACAGCTTGAAATATTATGTTTTAATACACTTTTTCAATCACTTTTTTTCATTGGATATCATTTATTTGTTGTAATTTATTAGAAAATGCCATCCCAAATTTGAAATAATCATGTCATCCATAAAATGTCTATTAAATAAATAAAGATATTAAAACAAAACTATTAAGTCAAATATAAAGTTAATGAAATTGGTGTCTTAAAATATCATATTCTTTCGAATGAGAAAGTAAAAACCGTGAGTTATTTTTTTTGGTCAATCCCAATTTCCTGGTAGAATGCTTAAATGCACAAACTAACGCTGTCCACCAACTTTTATTTAATGGTGCAATAAAGTTTAAAATAACTCTCCTTCTGACGAATACGTTTAAAAATAAACAATTCTTTCCTTCGATGTTAGGTATTTTTTGTAACAGACCAGAATATTTTTGCTTTAACCTAGTAACAACATTATTAAAACAAATTCACAAATTTCAATCTTATTAAAAATAGAGGTCACGTTTTTCCCGATTTATAATTTCAGCCACAAGCATTTATTAACAAGACGCATGATTGATTGTCTATTACAAATATCAATTTTACAGAGTCGAGCGGAGCTCCTATTTTTGAGTACTTTGGCCCTTCGGGCACACTGAAAAGCTGGTATAAAATCGTAAACCTACCTACCAATTCCATTGTAATAACAATAGAAATATATGCGATTAAGAGTAATTCATAGCGGAAAATATGCGACTGGGTAAAATCTTAACTGAGTAAAAATGCGAAACTCGAGAAAACTTCGAGAATTATCGAATTGGGAAACCGATCGACACACTCGGACCCATCAACCTCACCTAATTAATGTTAGAACAATTCAAAATAAAAATGAAATAAAAATGAAATAAAGTGTTTTTTAAAAACATATTTAATGATACCTTGTTTCAAAAAAATTATGTATGTATGTTGTCAATGTGTAATGTTGTGTGTTTTTTTTTGTCTTTTACGCATAGATACAATACAATAAAATACAATACAAAACACTTTATCGTACACTAATCAAAATCATTACAGACACACAGTACAATTAAAAATAACACAGGTAAACAACACAGGCGGTCCGGCGGTTTATTTCTTTGATTGGCGAAAATATTTTTTCCCATAACCATTCCGGTGTCATTCATTAGTACAATTGTTGCTGAATAGATATAAATTATGGCATAATAAATTAAAATACGTAATAACATTTTTATTAACATCATAAGGAAGTCTCTACTGTACGGAACAGGGTTATATTTTCAAAATGACGGGCGTTTTTCCAATCCCTAGTTATTATACGTGAGTTATTAAAAAAATAACACTAGATAAAGTGCAAAGGCGTAGTTTATAACCACTCAAGGCTCATAGGCCTCGCATAACACTAATACTCTCAACACCTAACGCCTAGCCAATTGCCTCGCAGATTTTTAATCTGTTTTTAATTGGCTGACTAAGCTGGCGTCCGCATTTAATCCAATCGGATTGGTTCAAGTTCCCGTCGTGTGCCGCCTATGATTATACTTGAAAAAGCAATTTGAAATTTGTTTAACTAGTTATAACATTTTCTGAGGCTGGAATTTGAATTTCACGATAAAAATAAGTTGGGTATAGGCACGTTTGAACGTTGATTTAAGCCCCTGATATCTGTGTATCTGTGGGTTTATCATCACATTGTCGACACTTATTACTATTAAAGTCAACATTTCATGTATTTTCATTACGTCGAGAATTCAGTTCGTGGAATTGCAAGTAATTTTAAATCGTGTATTCTTACTTGTCGGATGATTCATTCAATAGTTGAATTATGTCAGGGAAAATGTTTCGTGATTTATTGTTTCAGTGTTTTTTAAAATACATGAAAATTACTTCACGTAATGTCATTTCAATAGACCGTGAAGCGAAGACGACGAAGCTCCGCTTTGCGAAGCTTCTATTCCGAGTAGGTGTGGCGCTTCGCGCCTTGACATAATTCTAACCTAACCTAACCTATAGATTAGTTGAGACCTACTAGGTGTTCCGTGTAGTTCTGGCGCTATGTATATTCGATTATTAAAAACAAATGTAATGAAACGTCGAACAAATGAAATTCATTGTTTTGTTGTTCTGCCATTTAAAAATCATACAAAATTAATAATTTGCCAAATAATATTCCCTGAACCGTTATTCTATGAAATAATAATAATGGGAATGATCTGCTCATGAAATAAAATTACACCAAACAATAATTATTACGCGGACTAAATTTTACTTCAAATGAAATTCGACGAAACGTTTGTTGACAAAACCAGGAACAATCGTATTTGTGTGTGTGGTTATTTCATTATTTATTTATTTACACTTCTTTGCACAAAGTACAATAAAGTTTAAATGGCGGAGTTAGTGCCCAGTGGCATTCTCTACCAGACAACCAGTAGGCGATACAGAAAAAAAATCTAATGTCGGTGCGAAAAAAACGGACATTGAAAATAAGACACGGGTGTATAAAATAATTATATACGTAAATATAGACGACTAATAAACATATACTTATTAAAATATTATAAAACATATAAAATAAAGAAAAATAAACAGATAAGGCGATGTGTATTAAATCGATTTATGACTGCGCTTGTTCCAGCAGATGCTTATGAAGCATCCGCTTGAAAGCTAACTTGCTCGGGGCTTGTCTGATGCTCAGTGGGAGCTCGTTCCAGAGACGGACAGCCTGAATGCCGTTCAATACTTTTATTTTTAGGAAATGCATGCAACAGAGCAAACGGTTTTCAAATAAATGAGCCAGAATTCCATTTGAAAAACAAATTTTGTAAAAATATACAAAATTAATTTCGTCCAAAAATCATCCACAACTTGCAGTATTTTTTTCCGATATTCTGAAACAATTTGAGTGCCATTTTTCTCATCCCCAAATCAATGAGAAAGTACAATCTGTCACGAACTCTTGGCCTGCCTCGTCGATAGCTAATGGGGCCCAATCAGTGGCTATCTGGGTCTACCGCAAATGTCTGCGGCAAACGTGGCCTTTGTGAACCACAGTTAGCTGTTTGCACGTCGGATGAAGCTGTATGCATGATCGAAATACAGCATTCCTAGGAATGTAATTTTAACCCACGTATATTGTTTAATTGTATGGCGATCTGTAGAATAGGCGAATATATTATAGATTATTATTGATTATAAGTCAGTATTCAGCGTTCTCAGCCATTAGCTGCGTCTTGAGTAAGGTTGTAGATGTCTTCTATGGGTCCCGGATATGAATGTTTTGGGCATCGCTGCATTATATGGTCCATGGTTTGGGCCTCTTCGCCACAATCACATAGGTCCAAATCACGCCAACCCCATTTGTGCCGAAAGAAGTTACAGCGACCATGTCTTGACCTAAGCCTGTTTAACTTATACCAGAGCTTTCGAGGTAGATTGAAGCCCTTAGGTTTGGCTGTTTGGGTGTGCGACTTGGGCAAAGATTCCATTTGCTTCTACGCTCCATTTATTTTCCCAGTAAGTATCAATATCGAAGTGGGAGAGACTCCGGGATGAGATGCAGGGAGGGTGGCGAGAAGTGAGTCTTATTGTCGGTGGATGGTAAAATTGAAAATGACGGTGAAGCTGCAATTTTGACATTACTTGACTTCAAGATTTAATAAAATACACAGCAACACCAAAGCTGCTGCTTGGCGGTACGATAAAAGATATGATCTTGCGCAGGGTCCTACTATTACATGGATGAGGTCTTGACATTAAAAAACAAGTGGATTTCTTGAAAATGGCTTTATTTTTGTAACAAACCAGTTACCTGACCTGATACTAAATTTGATTCGATTTCATTCAGATGAAGGATATTCGGTTACGCTATATTTATTTATTTCTTTAATCTTTGAAAAAAAGTACAAATGGCGGACCTAATGCCTTATGGCATTTTCTACCAGTCGATCAAATAACTTATCAGAAATAACCAAGAGTCTTGATCCTAAAACGGTCTGCTCTAGCAAAGGAAAACAAAGACAAAAGATCATGCTGTCACCAACTGGCTCTAATTCAGCGTTATGCTGGCATTAAAGCCAGTGCTAGTCTTAAAACCAGTGCCAGATTTGATGGAGGAGAAACAGCGGAAAAAATGCTGACAATGCTGACGTATATGGGTGACGGTGACCGCTTGCCGTCATATTGAGTTCTTGTTCAAAAAAGTAAAATCATAAAATAAAACGAGTATCTAAATCATTTGAGGCAGAAATCTATTTGGAATTTAGTCGATGTATTATATTTGAAATGAATGGAAAACTTCATAAACTATAGTAGTTAGCAAACTCGATTTTGCTCCCCAGAATACCAATTTATTCTTGGAATTCATGTAGTTGTTACATTTAACATGATTCATGTATTTCAGACTTCATTAGAGACGTAGCCAACTATTTCTTTTTTCAGCTCACGTAAGCAACTTTGTCAAACGTATGAGCAATTCCAACCACGTCTCGCAGACATTAAACAAATTGACGTATTTTTCCAAATTTCTAAAACTTGTGCAACCTTTTAGAAAATCTTTGGCTGGCTATTCAGTGAACATTAACTGTAGGAGCTTGTACTAGATGAATGCAGAATGAATCTTTTTTTATGTATTCTGCTGTACTTAAAAGTTGGAAAAGCTTTCAGGATTCTGAAACCTACTATAGCGCTATTCATGACGCATAGTTCAGTCACGTCTTTAAAGTCTTTTATGCAACTTTTAAACAGCAGTTATTCAACTGTTTTTAAAGCTATTTAAATCTGCCTACGTAATTTTTACGAATGCCATTTGAATGAATGAAAATAGTTTAATGGGTTTTTATAACAAGTTACTGCTTATAATAATAAACATAAAATATGTTTTTTTATTTGCCAACACAAAACAGTGCATTACACAAGATAAAAAAAAGATTTTAAAAAATTGTGCCTAAGTGTGGTAAAATGGGTATGAGACTCAGCAACCACTGCTGATTTTCAGTCTTTTGTTGTTTTATTAACGAATATTCAACACGAGTACAAGATAAAATTGAAAACGTTAAGTTACTGATTTCGTCTATTTCGTTTTTGAGTTTGACAAGCTATCAGAATATGCGTACCGTGGTTACACTTACAATGTGTCGCCAATTTTCGAACTTACTGCCTTATTCTAGTACACTCTTACCATTAAAACAATAATTTTATACCCCATTCCAAGCTTTTATTTAAGCCGCACTTTTCTCAAAGTTCCGGGTTACGCCTGTCTGTCACAGGCACGTAACTTCCAGACCGTTTCGCTCAAACAAACGGTTTCCCGCATTTTTTTCCAGCTTTAACTTTCAGATGTTTTAATTGTTTTTTACGTTGAACGCTTCTCAGTTGTTTGAGTGATAATGCAATGAGGGCTAGAGGGGAGAGTCGACGGAGACCAGCCAATTCCTAATCAGAAACACCGACGAAGAGCATGTCGAAACATGCTCAGTATAATTTTCGTCCCTGTTACTACAAAACACGTTGAACTATCTCCAAAAACCACAAGTTTAGACTAATTTTCAATTAATTCTACACTTATTGTATTTTTATTTAATTCGATCTGTGGGGTTATTATGACGTACTTGTGCAATTCATTTTACACTGAGAGAAAAGGACAGATTTATGTCACTGCTATAGCTCCGTCCTTTACGCTCACCGTAAAATGAACTGCATAGTCATGTCAGGGTCCCTGGAGAGCTTGCACATGTTGTACGCGACCTATTTCTCGCTCGGATCTTTTTCCGTCTAGTCTGTAACGATAGAGACACACTAAGCGACAGACGAAAAAATACAACTTGTGCTACTCATGCTGAGGTAGTTTTCTAGTAGCTATAAATAATACATTAGTCTTCGTTTCTCATAAACCAGTGATATTTACGTAGCGTCGTACGTACGTCACGAGATTTAATTTGGTACTCATCTTAGGTCTAAAGTCAATCTGACATTCTACATCAATAACGTTGAGTTTCCTAGAAGTTATAAATGACTTGTCATTGTTGTCTAGCAAAAACATCCATTTAGAGACCTCTATTTTTCAAAGTGAAACTAAAACTGTCTTTTTCTCTACCGAAATCCAATCAGAATATAATAATAGTAGTAGTTAAGTAGTCTATTATGCGGTTGTAAAAACCCTCAGTGCGCGAGTTTGACTTGCAATTTATTGTATTTTATCTATTTGCCTTATTCGTGTGCGTCGAATAAATTCTTTGATACTTACGTATCGGTGTGCCTGCGCCTCGAATTAAAACTCCGGCCAGAACAATAAAAGTGCTTGTAAAATTCTGCATTACGTATGTGATTTCACCTTAACATTTATCACTCAAAATAAATGTGAATGCCAAAACGTCCTAACTGAGCCAATTTTGAATCAAGCCCTGCATTTAACTTTCAGTGCCAACAACTTACGATTGTACTTAATTTATAAAGACCAGGCGAGTCACTGGCCCTGAACAAATCAATTGTTCATTCTACGCGTTTCTAGAACGCAATATTCAATGAGCTTGTTTGTGGGCGTTTCTGTTCACATGAGGCAATCACACAGACAAAGAAGATCTCTTAATCAATATGTCGCCAATTGTTTACCTCCAGTCGAAATACATTGCCAGTTTCGTTTGCGAAAAGGGAATAACTACCAATCTGCGATTGATGAAAAATTCACTCTGTATACATTCTGCCGTGCTAGTGTAAAAGGCGATCTTTCGACATTTTGACGAAATTGAGTTATTATGACCATCGTGATGTGGAGAACAAGGCGCGTCGACCCATCTTATCCGTTTTTCGATAAGAGGCTTGGTTGCGAAGATACGATAAGGGAAAAGGCCGTATAACAGACTATTTTCCAGCAAATACTAATCAATAAAGCGGCAACTTCACAATACTACATTAGAAAGACGTAAAACTAAACATACCGCATTAGTGTCTAGTGTAGGTTTCATTTATTCATAAGTTGAACTACTCTATAAGGCCGTAATTGCAGATTACTTAGTAAAATGAACGAATAACATATTTTACCGCCTTTTAATTTAGTATTTAAATTTTTTTTTCTATTTGCTCATACTCTAAATGAACGTAACAGAGTTTTCTAGACAAAAAGACCGTATGTATGTATTTTGCGGTATTTTAGTCTAGCTAATGCCGACTTTTTTAATAATGATAAACTTGTTTAAATAAACGTTTATTTTGTGATACGGTATTGTTACTTTGAACAGAGGTCGTTTTTAACGCTAAATTACTATTCGAATATCCACAGACGGCCAATGCTAATTAATAAAAACGTATAATCCCCACTCTCCTACATACCCCCCGCGGACGGGGAGTGCCTGCGTTTGGGCGACGCGGGCGTCGCGGGCCCCCGCCACCTTCAGTTCGCTGACGTAACGGGTAATGGAGGTTTGTATGCGCTGGCGCTCTTTATCACGCAAAAAGACGACCGAATTGGCGATAAACTAAACAAGTGAGTAGGTATATAATACCTTTCTTAATATTAATTGATACCTGAGTGCGGTAAAAATAAAGGTTTTCTTAATGGTACGATCATATTATTATGGGATTATTTCGTCAAAGAAGTTGCTAGTGTGTTCGTTTATTGCTTTGTAACCTAAATAATTTAGGTTCAATAATAGCGTTATTTGGTCATGGCTCTTGCTCATTAACACACTTATATTAGCTGTACTTGAATATAACTAACTATCTATGTAAAACTCTAGGAAGTCGACTCATCGTCGGATTGACTATTTTTGCATACCTTTTTAAGCATTTGCGATGACAATATACAGGGTACCTCTGACCTTGTGGCTTTAAATGCATGGAACGTTTTTACTCCCGAAACTGAACTTCTTTTGTTCCGTAAGTTGTTAAAATATGTTCAATTTGATTTATTTTGTTCATACAAGTTAGTTAAATGTTATTTCCAATGTAAGTACGCTATCCAATTCTCCCTATTCCTTTAACCCTCGTACCAGGACCAGGGAAATGTCGCTCCGCACCACGAGATACTGATTATAGGGCCATGATTTAATACACTGATTTGATGTTAGACTTTATCACCAATTAGTTAATATCTAAAGTTAAGTAATTTTTTAATGTACTTACTAGAACAAAATAATGTCCTAGATCAGTTTAGCGAGTAGAATCGATACTTGCATTTAAAGCCCCGAGGTTAGAGGCACTCTGTATAATAATAATCGATGATCGCAAAAGGTGGCCATACAAACTCCTCAATCCATCCATACTAATATTATAAATGCGAAAGTGTGTGTGTCTGTCTGTATGTTACCTCTTCACGCTTAAACCACTAAACCGATTTAGATGAAATTTGGTATAGAGATAGCTTTAGTCCAGGGGATGGACAAAGGATAATTCCTGAGTACACAACTTGTGTTAAGTACTTAATAACTAAATATATATAGGTTTTAACTTTTAACTATAATAGTGTTTTCACAGATCCAAAATGCAGAACCCTCGTACTGCACGGATCATGCAAATGGTCCCAAACAAACCTCGATATGGAAATTCTTCAAACGTAGTAAATCCGGGCCTATATCGAATGACATACAATATTAGTCCATTCGTTGTGTCGCATAACGTCTTTTGTCCTAATAACGTGAGGCATACACTTTGTTCCGCATATTTTTGATTGACTGAAATTGTTGCTCCTATTATCGTTTGTCCTAAATATTATTTGTCCTATCGTTTGTAGTGGCTAATATTCAACTGTCGAATGATTGATGTGCATAATTGTAATATTCCTAATATTTAATGTGCTAAAATTGTTTATAAAAAACTATTTTATTTACAAACCTAACCTTGTCAAACTTGTTGGTTCTGGTGTTTCGCTCGCTCGTTAGGGTCATAGTTCTACCTAACACTCCTCCTCGCTTCGCTCGTCGTTGTACCTAACCTAACCGAAATCTGACCTGCCTGACGGCAGAATACGTAACGATTCTGACTTCACGCCTACCATAGTTTAGTTTAGGTGCTGTAATTGTAGCCAGTTTAATAATATGCAAAATAATTATTAGGAAAATTCATGTTAGGAATATTATGCTTTAGGTAATTAGACATTAGAGTTATCAATATTAGGACAAACTTGCTTTAGGACGTTAAATGAGTATGCTCAAAAATTATTAGGACAAACGAGTAGTATGCCATTCAACAGTATGCCAAACATTCTCGGCCAAACATTTTTAGGACAAAAAACGTTATGCGATACGACAGGCGCCCCTTATAATATGGTTTCTAATATGGATTTGTCGAAATTGATTAACAGTAATTTATCGCAACCGTCTTGTTCTGGGTTGTACTAACTATCAACTATCTAACTTGTAATAAGGAGAATATGTCTCAAAATATCAATTTTATAAGATCATTAAGACTGCGCCGAGCGTCCAGTGGCGCCCTCATTACTGTTATTGGGTTTTCTAATTGACTAACGAATTTCCTTGGAACCAAACAAAATGTGTTTGTAGCGCAAGTATAAACACAATTTATGGGATACGTAACAAACTTTAATAACAATTAGGTACCCTTTGAGTAGTCAGCTTAACGGCAAAAGGTGGCCACTTTTTTTCGTTAAGTTAATAACTCGAAGGTGAATTGTTATTAAACTATATTATGATATACCC
Source organism: Acleris laterana (assembly GCA_963966035.1). Lineage (NCBI taxonomy): Eukaryota > Metazoa > Arthropoda > Insecta > Lepidoptera > Tortricidae > Acleris > Acleris laterana. The sequence continues at coordinate 10,409,528 of OZ014461.1, forward strand.
TATAAGTTGTGTTTTCATTTGTAGTAAAAACACATTTCGTCCAATTTCAAGAAAATACTTTAGTTTATTAGAAAACACAATAAAAGTAATGAGGGCGCCACTGGACGCTCGGCGCAGTCTTAAATAACAAACAAATAACACATAAACAAAAACCGCATTCAAGTTGCAATGTAGAAGAACCTGTCGAGAACATAAGTCCATTATTTGGCTTTGACTTTGACTTCGACGACTCCCTGTTAGATAAAGATTATATACCTACCATCTGACTCGTCCAGTGACACTGGCAGTATAAAAAAAGATTACCAGCCGAAAAAACACAGAAGAAAAAAGTTCACTATTTCAAAACTCGTTTGCAGAAATATTGAGTTTATGTGTCAAACAGTACTGATTTGTTTACATCTTTTATCATTTCTATCGACCCCGACTTTACACCATCTTGGAAGAGATAATCCTTTTTTTTTCTGTGATTTAATTGTTAAATTTTGTTTATTTGAAATATATTTGTACCGAATTTATGATGGTTTTAATTAGCATTTAGTCTAACCTTTCATCGTAGTAACTAGTACCTACTAGATTAAAAAACCGTATTTCGTCTGACTTTTGAAGACATACGTTTTTTTAGATTAGTATTCAAATACAAAATGATCGATATGAAAACAAACCATATTTTTCTGAATCGCTTACTAGACAAGATAAACGTATTTCTTTTATTCGGTGTTATTATTTAGATCAGAATCGTTCAAAAAATATTTTGTACTAAGCAATAAGGCGGTATGTTACAAATACGTCTTTTTAATCAAGCATTTCTGTGATACGTTCAAGCCCTAGTTTATTATGTAGACGTATGAAGAAGAAACTAGCCTATAAGGCGGTATAAAGCTCACATACCGCCTTTTTGCTTGTTCTTAAGTGGCAATTATTAATCGGCTACTAAGCAAAAAGGAAAAAATGCGTGTTAAAAAAAAACTGCAGGTAATAAAAATATAATACTTATGTAGAAAACTAATAAAATACAATATCTATACGACACAAAAAGTTTCATTTCAATATCTGTTTAAATTTCCTAGAAATATAAAAATGAAGATTTCGATCACTTTTTTATGATTATCTCGAAAGTGTCTTTTGTCGAAAAGTCGCCTTTTACACTAGCACGGCAGCATTGGTTTTGGGTTGGTTTCTTGTCTTATCTAAAATACGATGGCATCATTTACTTGCTTACCTTCTACTAAGCAGCCAATATTTGCAGGGGCGAGAAAAACATCCAGTACTAAGTAGTAATGAGGTATTCCATCTATGGCTGGCAAATCATTTGCTGTATTTAAATGAAAAATGTACGTGAGTTTCCGTCCATAAAACTCATCTTGGCTAAAATGCCTATCACAAATTACGTTAACGAAAACGAACTCAGTTTATGAATAGGGCCTATAAAGTCCGGGATTTCCTTTAAATATCGACAAACATTTCATTGAATGTATCATTTCAGAGAATTTAATTTCGTCGAAAGCTTAAGCCAGGGATTGTAACCGGTTACAAATAAACCGGTATTTATTTAGGTTAAACCAGTTAATAATTTAGGTTACGTTCGAACGAAATGATTTGGGAACGTTATTTCGAAGCGCTCCCTAACCGGTTACTCTGTGTTTCGATACGGGATGAATGACCGCTGTCGCGCGTCGAGGCGCTGCTGGTGGCTGCGCTATCAATCTAATACCATAGCAAACCAATCCTGTCTCCTTAAACGAGCGGTCATTCACCCCCCACACGGAGGAACCGCTCTCTAACCGGTAAATTGATTTCGTTCCCTGTTTACGCTCCGACATAGAGATACCGGTTAGAGCGGTTCTTGCGAGCGTAACCTTTATTATGGGTTAGGCTCTCAAAGTGCGGCTCTAACCGGTACGGAAAATAAACCGGTTTTCAATCCCTGGCTTAAGCATTCGTTACGTAGGTTAGGTTAGATTGGTGATCACAAAAAAAGTTAAGCTCTTGCACGTGGAAACGCCAGTCGATGACCTGAAAATTCGGCGAAGTAAAACGTTCTATGAAATGAGTTTCGATAATTCAAGGGTACATAAAGTCCACTTACCACCTAGTGACCTGTGTGCTAATTAAGCTTTCTCTATGCCTTTTAAAGTTAAAAATTGAAATCCCCTGACGAGGTTTTCCTCGATTCGATCAACTGATATTCATGTGACTTACCTACTTTAAGACTGCACCGAGCAAACGTCGAGCGTCCAGTGGCGCCCTCATTACTGTCATTGTATTTTCTAATTAACTAAACATTTTCCTTGCAATCAGACGATACGTTTTTGTACCGCAATTAAAAACATTTATGGGATACGTAACAAACTTTTATAACAACCCTTTGAGTAGTCGGTTTAACGGGAACAGATGGCCACTTTTTTCCGTGAAGTTGAAAACTCGAAGGTGAATTGTTATTAAACTATGTTTTCATGTGTAGTACAAAAACCTACCAACCAATTTCAAAAACATACTTTAATTTATTAGAAAACACAATAATAGTAATGAGGGTGCCACTGTACATCCGGCGTACGCTCGGCGCAGTCTTAAGTAAGTCAGTAATAGTACATTACTACAGACGCCAGGAAGTAGGTGGTTGCAGGCCGAGTTCATATAGACGGCCGAGCGAAGCGAGGTCGGATAGTTACGAGGCTGGCAACCCCTTTTCATGGCGAGGTATGTATAGTGCTTTTCTCAAACATATGCAATGAAATAAAAAAAGACATCACTCAAAAAAGTAAATTGATAAATGTCCACCCTAGGGAAGAACAGTAATTGGGTGTTAAAATAAAGTACCAGGAGCGCAGCGGTAATTAGGAGGTATATCATAGCGCAACTTAGATCTCAGGCGGTGCGGGCAGCCGGCGGGCGGGCGGCGGGCGCACACGACACAGCGCGGATGTCTCCCAAACGTTTATGCACTCCTAGTATTTGACGTTATAACATTTTCTCAAAAATTTTAAAAGTATAATTTAGATATTTAGCCTGTTCATAAATCCAACTGTCATGGCCATATTAAAATTAAAAAAAAAATTACTTCCCGGCCTAGGCCTTCAATTTTGTATGAAATTCCTTAACAGTTCTCTCGAGTTGTTCCGTCGGGAACGTGGCACTTTGAAGCCTAAAATAACTAACATAACGCCGACATTACATAGCATGTTTGAGAAAAAATCATTTTACCAATACAGCATATCCGACGATTAACTGCACGAGTCAACTTATTTATTCTGAAAGCAAACAATGCTGCCATTATTTGTTATAATTTTAAATGAGAAACGTACACAAGCGGAGCTATCGCAAATTCCCACTCATTGCAAATGAAAATACTTCAAGCTTCAAACTTCGTAATCAACGGAATAACGCAGTAAGTGCTGCTTCGTGTAATCCAAATTGAAGGCTTGTCGGTGTTGATATAAAATTTAAATTTTATGGGCCTCGTATGATGATTATACATAACATAGCTTTTGAAATGGAGGCTCTGATCACCGCGATTCAAATAATACCCTTTTTTACGTGGCAAATGAAACGTCAGAATAAATTAAACGTAAATGGGTGTTAAACATGGAGCAAATAACGGTGTCGAGAGAATTTAACGGACTTTTTGTTATGCATGCTTTGTTGTATTTTGCGACTTTAAAGCCAGAAAGGGTTTTTCAATACAGCCAAAACCAATTATAATGTTTTTATAAAGATTATTAAAATCATAAAAACGGGGTTATTCTTGAAATTATTAAAACAAATGTGCTTTTGAAGCGTTTCATATTCAAGAAAATTGCTATAATTATATATCTTAAGATAAATGTCGTCATGATCATTCATCAAAACTCTGGTATGCCTCGTGAAAAAAGTGATACAAGTTAAGAAAAGCACTTTGTATACTTTTAAAAAAACCGCCTTTAGCTCTAACTCTCATGATCCTAAGCTTTGTAGTTCCCGATATAGAATCGCATAAAGGGATTCTATTTTGAAAGAAACAAAATAAATTTATTCATGTCAAACAGACAAACAAAAGCAACAAAATACTGACATAGATAAACAAGGCTTGTTGTCACGAAATGGTTCCAACTCAGCGTTATGCTGACATTAAAGCCAGCGCTGGTAAACCGTTGGAAAATTTACACCAAAAAAATTGCCGTCTCATAATTAACAACTATCTAATTTTGCTTTGTTTTCACGAATTAGTGTTTCATTTTAATTGAACTTTAGTAGTAACAATGGTTACTCTCTCAAAAGCGTTATGCATTATCAATCGGAGGGGCTATTGCCTAACGCACTCGCAATCGCAATTTTTCATTTTGAAAATGGAACGGTTATCTGCATGCAAAATGAAAACAATTGTTCCGCTTTGAAGGCGAATGCGATTGCAAGTGCGTGAGGCAAATAGGCCAGCTGTTTTCTGAAAATAAAGTTGTCTCAATTTTCTTGAGTCTTATAGCACTTTTCTTGTGTCTTGGGATTAATGTTAGAAGGATATTATGGAATAAGGATTTTTGTGATTGAGTTTTTTTTTTAAATGTGTTTTAATTTACTTGGCATTAAAATGTTTTTACTTTGACTTCATTAGAAAAGTTTTAACAAGAGTTTTGTAGGAATACTCAAAATCTAAAACATCAAATTTTTATACCAGATTTTCTTGAATTACATAAATAATCGCAAATTGTAAAAAGGATAGACAAATTGGTAAGCATATCTACACTAATGACTAGCATAGAGGTATTCCATCCTAGTCCTCAGGGTTGGCAACGCATATGCATTCTTAGGATTGCATTGCAGTCTTGTGAATGCGAATGTCTATGGGTCACAGTTTCCACTTACTATCAGGTGGCCTGTGTGCTCGTTTTTCTTCTCTATGCCACAAAAAAAAAAACTAAAAAAACTGGTCCAATTTAAAAGATACTTTCACCATTAAAATCCTGCATTATCCCTGATAAACATAGGCTATGTTTTATTTTTCTACGCGGACGGAGTCATGAGCAACTAGTATCTAATGAAATGCTTACGGCTAAATTCAATATTTATTACAATTTTGTTACATTCTTCTGCAAAAATGTTTTTTTAGAGTTGTATCACTTCTCGCAGGCACATTTCTGAGAAAACAACGACAATGCAACGATTGAATTGAAATTAAATTACAAATGCTTTCAACTACCCGAGAACCGCAATCGGAGTTCGCTGCGCTCCAACGAAGAAAAGACGCATCTGCTATATAAATTGTATTGCACATCCAACCTTATTTACAACCATTGAGAGTTTAATTATGCTTCTATAAATTAATTTCACATGCGCCTCTTCTCCGCGTTTTAACTATAGATTCGATAAATACCTGTACAAACTCACAGACGGTAGCCATTTTGTTTATTTAATGTGCTGCTGTGTATTCCCACGAGTGTTTTGACACGGGAAATAAACAAACGTAAATAGAAATCGTAAAGGCTAGTTACTGAGAATGTTTTACTAGCATTTTCATATTCCGATATTTTTTGAGCAAATAAGGCACATAAATCTTCACCACGAACAGGGGTTTTATTCAACACGGAATATCAATATTTTCTTGGCATGTTATGTTTTTGTTTTTGACGTGGCCGCCATTACTGTCAACTAAATAAGAGTTATCAAAACGTTGAGAATACGGAACATCTCAAAAGTAATATTACCAAGTTTTAGTTTGTTAGTGGTTTTACCAAGTTACGGTACACAGTTGCTTAATTTTGTTTTCATGTTTATAAAGAACGAAAATTTTGATGTGTATTTTGAAAAGTTTTTAGGTACATTCAATTATGACTGTTTCCCAGAGGGGTAGACAGAGACCACTTCTTTCCAATTTCTTCGATCTTGATATTTGTCTCGCTTCTTCCACGTTCATACATCGAGTCATGCATGCTCGTCAGTTTCGGGTACCTACTTAAGATTCAGTCCCTTTCCAGTATTTTTAGTACCTCTAGGCCCCTTCCGACGCTTCTACTCACTTTCGCTCAATCATCAATGTTCTTTCATCCATCCTTTCCAAAAATGACCGAACCATTGAAGCATGCCGTTTTCAATCTTAATTCTTGTTTTTGTTTATATTCGCGATACTTACTCCACGGATCGTAATAAAAATAAAAACTGAGAGGCACATTAACCACCACCAATACTTTAAAGTGAACATTACGATACACGACACTTTAATGACATGTAATATAACCGACACTTTAATGACATGTAATACTTTAATGTTAACATTAAAGTACCACCACAGATACATATACATACATACATACATACCGTCACGCCTTCATCCCAGAGTGGGGTAGGCAGAGCTACAGAATTACCAACAACTTTAACAGCCAGTTGTCAATTCTGTAACCACATTTTGCACAAACAGGCTAAGATGTTTATCATGTGTATATTAGTAGTAGTGACAGGTTGCAAGCCCATCGCCTAAAAATACTACAAGCCTTTTATCCCTTAGTCGTCTCTTACGACTTCCACAGGAAGGTATGGAGTGGTACTATTCTATTCTGCCGGCAACCACACGGCCACAGATACAAGTTAATTAATATAGTGGATTTGCTTATCCTTTCTAAACATAAAAATATTGATGTTATGTACATGCATAATGTACATGGCGATAATAATAAATATATCGCAACATCACAACATGACTAATTCAATAATGGCTGTTTTCTTAATCAGCTTTAAAGCATGACCAACCTTTTTTCCTTTTTTTATGAATATCACAGTCGGCGGGGTTTATCCGCTCCGGCCTTAATCATTCAAAGCCTTATCTTCTTTTTGGGATTGGAAAATTTCTGAAAGGGAATTCAAATTAGATATTTTTTGCACGATTTGACAAAAGATTATTTTAATCTCGACTTTTGTGATACTATTTTTTTATTTAATTGTATGGCATAAACTAAATAATTTACTAATATTACAAAAGTACTGATTAAGATAAAAAGATTTTCGTCAACTTTTACAGTACAACTTGTGTACTGCAAAAAAAGGACTAGGCAGATAAGAAGTCAATCCTGTCACTTTGCACATGTTGGTAATGTTGATAGCAGTAAAAAAATGCAATTTTTTTTGTTGCGTGTGAAGAAACAGTACCTAATAGCAGCATTGTGTATGTATGTATGGTATGTATGTAAACTCTTTTTTGTGCAAAAGAAAAATCAGAACAATGCAATTAACATAAAAATATGTACAACGGCGAAATTAGCCCTTTAAGGGATCTCTTCCAGCTAACCCGGCATTGTTAACTGATGGCAGCAACATCATCAATAAACTATAACTGTATTTAGAAACTTTATGGTTGTGCAATGTGGCAATGTGCCTAGTTTTTTTTTTAGTTAACACGTTCCAGGTACAGTACAAGTATAATTAGAAGAAAATGGTTAAACCTTCATTTATTTGTCAGTACTTAAACAGGGTATTTAAAAAAAAAGCATATCGGTAGGCTAAATCTCAAAATGTCTGAGTCGCTAAATGATCACTTTCTTTTGCGTTACGAGGTACGTTAGATTCTTTAGGTAACTTGAAATACACAAAGGAAAAATTACCGGGAATATGAGCACCGCCGTGCGGGGCTCGTGTCAACTTTCCTAAGACAGACATGAAATTAAAATTGCAATGTGGTAATGTTACGACTTAGTACGACATGTAATATGATTTAAGATACAAGACGTGTGGCAATTTTTTTTTAATATTGCCAAGAATTGTTTGTTAATACGCTTATCAATACCACCATTAGGATTGCAATCTTAAGATTATAAATGCCTATATGTGTCTCAGATCTCACTTACAAAATAAAAATTAAGAACCAATGTCGTCGTTTGCCTTACCCAAGCCATAATATACACACCACTTAACTTTTTTTTGGTTGGTAACAAATATAAGAATTAAGAAGATAAAATCGCTAAAATCGCGTAGCTATCAATAAAAGTCCAACAAATTTAACTCATCGCGATAACGTTTCCCTAAATCAAATCAGGTTGTAGTTATTATAAAAAAACGAAGTCTTTACGCTTCTGAATTTGGTTTTATAAACTAGTTTCACTTTAAGATATATTTTACTGGTAAAGAAAACGTACACACAGTTTTTCATGATATCTACAGCATATTCGAAAATCGTAAAAATCGGACTAGGTTTAAGTTGAAAAAAACGTTATCGCATTTTTATTAACCGTTTTTGTATGAAAATAACCGATTAAAACCGCTTATAACCGGTTATTTGAATTCCCTATTTAATCCTCTACAGATATACTACATCAAATTGGGTTAAACGTAATAAAAAAGCTTCATAATGTTTAATCAAATTGTTCCAAAATTGTTCAATTGTGTCACAACAATTTCTTGTTTTCGTAATCTCTCACGCACAGAAGGAGCTCGGGAAATTTAACACATATAGAGTAACTTTGCTTATGCAATTTATAAACGAACTTGGTAAACAGGCTTTTGTACAGAGTACAAAGTTACATTTACTCACATATCACTTGAGTTTCCAGGCGAGGGCGTGTGTACAAATCGGGAAGTTACCTGAAAATAGAAACGAATTGTTGAATACAATCGTTTTATTTACTATAAACCTGTAAATTGAATATTACTTTTAATTACTGTGGCGAGGTAACGTTTTTATTTCAGACAAACAAACAAAAAACTTACAAACTTACTTAAAACTACACTAATTGAGATACCGCTACCAGTGGACGTGTGAAACGATACAATCAATGAAATGAAATTCGTTAAAATGATGGGAGACTAATTTTACTAAATCTCATAATAATTATAAAAGTGAAGGTATCAAGTTGAAATGAAAGTCATCATTCATAGCTGTGAAAAAATTAAACTTCACAGTTAACGTAAAAAAGATACGACCGTTCATACCGCAAAAAACGTACCTATGTTACGACACTTACAAGGGAGTTAAAATTTATAGGGCATTTTCCGTTGACCTTGAACTATGAAATTAGGCAAGTAATACCATCTTATACTTCAAGTATAGAAAACCAGCTAAAAACTAAATTTTTTTCAATCACAAAAAATCAGGGTATTTTCTCCAAACCGGAACACAGCAATGCGAACACTGCTGCTTGGCGGTAGGTTGAAAGATAAGATGGTGGTAGCGATTCGGACGGACCCTGCACAAGGTCCTACCACTACTAATAATTTTCAGATATAAAAAAAAATATATCAATATAAGCGAAAAATTGTAGGATCCTTTACCAAATAACTGTACACAAATTTATAGAGTGTTATACAAGCAAGGGATATTCAAACTGATCGCGCCATATATTCCCCACGTCCGCAAGACCTAAAGGGAAGATTTGTATTCTTGATTTCCGGCATTTCGGCCATCTTGGTTATGTAATAAATCAACACCGTCGTGCAAACATCCATAAGCATTTGTAAAGGCCAGTGGGTCAAGAAAGTTATACAGCGTTGACAATTTGACAGATGTTTACAATATTTCATGCCTAGGACCCTTTATTTACTGACAAGGTATTATTCTTTCTCAGCCCTTAAGCAGAAGGTTTATGGTTTCGTGAGAAGAGTCTAAAAGAAAAAAAAACGGATATGTGTATATCTTAATACTAATATTATAAAGCTGAAGAGTTTGTTTGTTTGTTTGTTTGAACGCGCAAATCTCAAGAAGTACTGGCTCGATTGGAAAAATTGGCTATAAATCATATATAAATCGAAGCGAAGCGAGGGCGGGTCGCTAGTATCGTTATAATTATGTGATATAGTAAAATTGGCAATCTTTAATTTTAACGAATTTCACTTCATGAATTATATCATTTCATTGAATTTAATTTTTAATAACGCTATTTTCTGCTTAAACTATGGATAGACTTGTGACTACCAAAAAAAAACTTCTGAATGGTATTTCAATAAAATAATAGGTAAAGTTAGTAAACTGAGAAAATTTCACCTTGGAAATTTCACAACGGAGAAGATGAGCACATAACAAACAAAGCCCCTAAAGGACTCATTAGACGTTATTAGTAAAGCAAGCTCTCACGGCGAGAGTATAGTTTCATATTCTGCTTAATCCTACTAACTTATAGATATATTGTATTCTAAGCCACCAACGCATTGAGAGCGGAAGCGGTGCGGTGCGGCACGTGTGCGGCAAAGCGTTGCGGAAGCGTTTTTTGGAGTGTGACGATATTTTTAGTAAAAAAACACTGTCTTCATTTTTTCAGTAGCATTTTTTTCCAGCAGAAATGATTCCATTATCATGATTCCCTAATGTATATTTATGTGAATAGTTATTTAATTTTTACAGAGTCGGCGAGCACCAACATCTTGATTGTTTGGCCTTTCGGGCCTAACCTAAACCTACTTACCTATTTCGGACTCATTACGGTGAGGAAATTTTCGAGTGGCAAAAATCCAGAATAGCAAACATGCGATCAGGAAAAATTTTGAATGGGAAAAAATGCGATCAGTACAATCACGATTGGAAAAAAATTGTCAAGAAAAAAGTTTGAACGCGCCGCTTGCGTTTTCAATGCGTGTGCATCTTTAATCAGATGTTACCCGTTAGCTAGGTAATTATCTAGTATATAAGCGATATCCGACACAATACCTGGGATAATATTCCCCGAGCGGCTTGTAATCAACTTAGTAGATCAATATTGACGTAAGTATTAAGTCCCGCCAGATTTCACTTACGAGTTGCTTCAGGGAATCGCTCCGACTATATGTTTGGTATTGTGAAATAATTACAGTTCGGTTTGGGTTGTAGAATCTGCTAGTTTCAATACAATCACAATCAAAGGCCATAATAATATAAGAGACATTTTCTATCCATCTAATGACTACAAGGTAGGACCTTGTGCAGGGTCCGTCCTGATCGCTACCACCATCTTATCCATTAACCTACCGCCAAACAGCAGTGTTCGCATTGTTGTGTTCCGGTCTGGTGATAAGACAGCCGGTGAAATGACTAGCATAGAGGTATTCCATCTTAGTCCTCAGGCTTGGCAATGCATTTGCAGTCTTAGGATTGCATTGCACTCTTGTGAATGCAAATGTCTATGGGACACAGTTTCCACTTACCATCAGGTGGCCTGTGAGCTCGTTTGTCTTCTCTATGCTATAAAAAAATAAAAAGAATCTTCACGCCTGTCTCCCAATGCTGTAGGCAGAGACTATGGAACGCCAGGTCCACTGGTCTAATAATACAACTTTATTTTCCTCTACTTCCATCAATCTCTTCATGCACGTACGTCGTTTTCGGGTGCTTTTGATTTGGCCCTTATTTAGTACATCGCGAATCTGATCACTATACGTCCGTTTAGAGCTTCCGCTTCCAACATCTCTACTCACTCTCGTAACTCTTCTTTCATCCATCCTATCTGAATGATCAAACCATCTTAACATACCCTTTCTGATCTTAGTCACTTCATTCCTATGATTTTTATTTTATTTTTTTGTTAGAATTTATTTTCTTTACTTTCTTGCAGCGTACTTTGTCTATTCGCTTTAAGGATTAATTTATAATTGAATGAATTCTTGCCGAAAAGCTAATGCACTAGTATATTTTATGCGATATCCGACACAATACCTTGAATAATATTCCCCGAGCGGCGTGTAATCAACTTACCATATCAATATTGACATAAGTATGAAGTCCCGCCAGATTTCACTTATGAGTCGCTTCGGGGAATTGCTCCATGTTTGCTTATATCCGACAGTTTGCTATTGTGAAGTAATTACTGTAGAGATTAGTAGTAAATTCCACTAGTTTCATTAAAATTTCAATGAAATGTTTGTCTACTTTAAGCAGTGATCGGAATGGATAGAACTAATTTGCTTAAACTGGATGCACCTTCATTCAATAATGTATTCCCATTTCGATCACGCATGAATGAATATGCGTCAAGTTTAGGCAAATTAGCTCTACCTATTCCGATCTCTGACTATAATAATAATAATAATAATAATAATAAGGCCCATTCCATTGAGTTGGCGAGTCACCGCCTGCCACTTCAACCAAAGTAATTAGCATTGGCCAGGCAGGCGCCGTAGTTTCATCAATAGCCTAGGTCACCAATCCATATCAGTTCATTCATAGAACTTATTATTAATATTCCCATCCTTCTTAAATAGTCTCTTATACTAACCGGTGGTTGTCCGTGGGAGCATACCTCTATAGTTTGAACTCAGGGACAATCGTCGGTTGGTTCCCATCACTTTACTAAATTAAACTTGTCTAAAGGGCCTCTGCGTGTTGGCTTCGGCTCCATGTACGCCTTCCAAAGGTCCGGGACTCCCATAGTTCCGTGATTGGTAAAGACATACATAATAATAATAATATTTTAAAATAATAAAAAAGCTATCTATCGGTACACTGAAAAAAAAACAAGTCCCAATCTAAGCTCTAGGTTTGTACTTAACTATGGTTGCCAGATAGCCTCGTAAGGCCCATGACAAATTTCGTTTGTTCGAAAAAGAATCGTGTATCAGTCAACTAAAGTCAAAAGTCCTACAAATAGGACATTGGACCTTACGAGGTTAAATACACATAGAAAACATCCTAGACTCAGAAACAAATAATCACGCTGATCAAATAAATATTTTCCCAAACCGGGAATCGAACCTGCGACCGCTAGCTTCGTAGATAGTGTCCTAACAACTAGGCCAACGTGTCGTCAACGAGTAAACAAACAATTATAAAGCTGACCTACAAATCCTTCTCGGCCATTATCGCCATCTTAGCTATATTTTCCGTCCTGGTCATTACTCGATTCCGCAAACAAACCAACGGAATGACATTTTCTCGAAAACAAGAACATTCTAGTGGGAGAAATAGCACTTTGTTTTGACAACTCCGTTGTTTACTTGTGGCTTATGAAAAACATTGCCCGCGAAGTTTGGAATGTCGTAAAAAGATACGGATTTTTTTATTATGTTCTTTGATGAAATATGGAGTTCAAGGATCATAAGATACATTTCTAGTGGATAGAGTAATAAAACTAAAACAGGGGACAAATTTCACACAAATTGGCCTACTTACTATACTCAGAGACATTTTTGACATAATCGAATCGTTCCTTTTTCAAAATTTTGTAAAAAAAATCTAAGGAACTAAAGTCTGTGAGCATTTAGAAGGTGCTCCGGGTTTATACTTCTCTTTCACTCGCTCTTGATAAGAGCGTATGAGAGCGAGTGATACACAATTTCAAACCCAAAGCACCTTCTAGAGTTAACGCACTAAATCTGAATGCGGCCGTTAGTTCCTAACTAAGCTTTACTAGACAAAGATAAAAATACTTGGTTTTTTTTTTGACACTGGGTACTTCGCACATCGTCACTAAATCAGTATCTGATGTGGGGATCCGGGAGGAATTTAGGGAACTCCTCAAATGTTCTTAAAGTAGGTACTTAAAGTACTTTCGGTAAAAAGTCATTTGCATTCAGAGAGTATCATTTGGGGAAGTGGAACTGATGATGAAAATCACGGATGGCCACCAGAACCCCTTAACGGTGTCTGTTTCAAGGGTTACTATTCGGGTGACAACTTTCCCGCGGCGTTACTTGTGGCAAATTTGAAATGTCCTATAGTTACTTATTAATTGAAGCTATTTAACATGTCTTACTATAATCGCTAAATATCTTTTTTTTTTGTTATAATAATAATAATTATTATGTCTAACAAAGGCCTTCACAAACATTTGGGTCTGATCCTCGCACCTCCACCACCAGTATTTTTAAATTACCTACCGACTTCAGACAATCAACTATATTTTTTCCTCAAACGTAAAATATTATTCCCAAATCCAAGGAAAAAGGTGAAAATACCGGCCCAGCGTTGAAATATTTTATCTCTGATTACCTTGATTTACATTTTGTTTACTGATGAAGTTAAATATGAGTTGGTTTTACTTGAAATTTTTAGGGCATAGACTCAAGCGTAGTATTTTATGGTTTTTTTTTTTGCTTGAAGTATAAGTTTAGAGACGTATAACAACCTTGACAATTGACACTATCGCTATATTATTATGCTTATTTGTTGCTCTCAATCGTTTGGTTTGTGTTTTTTTGGTTATGGTTTTGTGTTAATTTTTTGTTTGAGGTTTAATAAAAATTTCAGTTTTTATGATAGTGATAATGATAGTGATAATAATAATGATAATGATAATAATAATGATATGATAATAATAAATTACAATGAAAATAATTTATTTGTTTTTGTTTGTTAGACCTAAGGTAGTGTCACCAAATTTGACATGCGGAATTTTTGTGTTTATGTTTTTGTTCTTGTTCTTTTGTTTTTGCATACATCAATACAATAATAATTATTATTTTTGTCTTTCATTCTATTGGATTTCACTATTTTTTTTTTATTTATTATGCCAAGGATACACATTGAAAAAACATTTAAAATAGTTTCGCCAAACTGCAAAGCAGTTTGTTCTCGATCACTAGGAGCTCAATTGAACTCGGACTAAACCTAATTGCTTTTGATATTATGTTATCGTTTTGTCGACGATATGAATTATTTTCTCTTATTAAAAGGAGCGTACCAGAGCGAGTGAGCGACAAGTACAAACCCGAAGCACGTTCTAAGGCCCGTATTAATAAACTAATCTCAACTCTAATGCTCATCTCGAGATGTATCAAAAATGACAGTATTCTATGGTTTGACGTTTACTTTGACGTATCTTGTGACGGGCCTCTCAGCCAAGATTTTTATTAATACGGGCCTAAGACGCATCGCTTTCTGTCTGTGGCATTGTAGCTGTCAACAGATGAATCGAATTATAACTGTTTTTTTAAATGACATCTTAAATAATCGAAATGGTTTTGAAATAAAATTTAAAAAATATCAGTTGCGTTTAAGAGACATCGGCCCGTATTATGGTCACCTTTATCACGGTGGATAAAACATTCGTCACTTTCGAAATCACGTACTGGTAAGAAAGTGACCGATTTTTTATCGAAGTTTATCCACACCGATAAATATGATCAGGGGGGTTATTATGACGTATCTGTGCAATTCATTTTACGCTGCGAGAAAAGGACAGAGTTATGTAACTGCTATAGCTCCGTCCTTTACGCTCACCGTAAAATGAACTGCATAGCTATGTCATAATAACCCCCCAGGACTTGCCATTGACAGGTTTTGTCTAATTAACAAACTTTTAAATCTATGCTCTTTACACAAAATGAATCTTAGTTAAGAAGCACTTTGAACAAGGCTGAACCAGTTTAAACCGGTTTAATACGTGATATCAACGAGGAGATTACGAGGCTCTGTAGACACTCTAATAGGACGAGAACTAAGCTAACGAGATCCGGTAAGACCTGACAGACCACTGACACTAAGCTCGTGGTCGTCATGACAACTAGATACAACTCTTAACTGTGATAGGAAATTGTATTTCTCAATTTAAACGTCATTATGATGATTTTTTGTACGTTATTTGATCAAAAAAGTAAGAAACTTGAGTATAAAGTTAGCATAACTATAATACCATCGTAACATAGATATTATGTATAAGATTATGTTTAATATATTTCATCAATTGATAATTTATAGAAATTACTTTTACCGCCTGTTTCACAATCGACAAGTAAAGGATATTTGACGGATAAGTTTAGCCCTTTCTTTGTCGTACTCTTGAAAATAGACAAGGAGAGAGACAACTTTATGTGACAGATAAATTTACTTGTCGATTGTGAAACAGGCCCTTAGTGTTGTATTTATTTGGCTATTCGTTGTAAATTAAATATTTCTCAATCGCTCAAAGGTTAACTGGAAGAGATCGCTTAAAGGGATAAGTTCACTTTTGTACATCCCTGTTATATTTTTTCTATTTTATAATTTGTTATCTCTTTTGTTTGTACTATAAAGTGTTTACATACATACATACAAAAATACATACCCTTGGGTTCTATTTTACTTGGTAAAGCCATATAGCTTTCGACACATTATGATGTATTGTTTTTGGGTCTCTATGGACTGCCATAATTATTTTTAGTCATAATCTGTTTCAAGTCATAATTTTCGCAAGTCATAATGCATTTTTCTCAGGACACGGTTATTTTTTCTGGATTTTTATAAAATTAACCTAACCTAACCTAACTTATCTACACGATAAACGTTTATTAAAAACTGTAACTTCAGCCTGAAAGAAGTTATGACTTAAAAAAGTATGACTAACAATACATTATGACCAACGATATAAATAAGGCAGTCAAAGGGATCCGATTGTTTTTAATTTGGCCGCCATTACTGTCAAGTAAATATAAAATAACGAAACGCTGATAAGTATACGATAATACAAGTCAAAAGCAATACGTTTTTACCGATTAAAGTAGCCCTTGACAAACCAAATCGTCATTGCTTTCAAAAAACCTCGTATCTCATATTTTGTGACATACGATTTTAAACTTAAACAGTTAGAAAATTAAGTTCAAAGTCATACAATCTTGAAATATCAGATACGAGTTTTTCTAAAGTATTAACGAAATATGTCCCCCCTAAAAATTTTACTGGGCAGAGTAGATAAGACTCTATTTCCTTATGGAAATACTATTTTGCGTGAGAAATGAAAGGCCTACATACGTACATTAAATTACGCCTGTTTCCCAGAGGGGTAGGCAGAGACCACTTCTTTCCACTTGCTACGATCTTGACAAATTTATTTCGCTTCTTCCACATTCATACATCGAATCATGCACGCACGTCGGTTTCGGGTACTTAAGATTCGGCCCTTTTTCAGTATTCCGCAATAAGTAATGTTGAAAAACAAATGCGATAGGATCTTAAAAGTTGTATATTTAATGTACGTATTGTTATAGTTATTAAGTTTACCTATTATTATTTGCAAAAATTTTGTCGACAATGAAGCGAGCTCACCTAAATTGCATAATTTGTTCTTGATGTAGTATCCACTCAAAACTAAAAATACGTTTATCAGATTCAAAGAAAAAAAAAGGTAGGTAAAGCCGTATTTATTTATTCCAATCACGAACATTTTGAACTCGAAGAGAAACGAAATCATCCAATTTGGTTCACATACGCGAAACTAAGCCCGAACAAACTCCAATTTGTTTCTATATAACGAACTGGTATTCTGTATTGAAAGTTCGACGAAAAGTTTAACGAATCTTCTATAATCGTGATCAGATTTAGATAGAATGATTCAGTTCATGAACGTAGTGTTATTCTAGTCGGTCTAACCATATTGCCTTTGACGTGTTATTTAATTGACAGAAATAGTATCAGACTCAAATTCTACAAATTGAGGTCGCAGGTGTTCACGCGGACGCAGAGATTGCAGTATGTAGACTTATTGTACCAGCCTCCATGTCATTCTGCGATATTTAAAAAAAATGCATACAATATGTGCATAGTTTTGTATAATAGTCTACCCAGTGAGATTAAATTATTGCTTGGCGTGAGTTTTAGACGCGGAATTTCGAAATGGCTTCTTGAGCAATGTTTTTATAGTGTCAAAGACTACACTAATAGACAATGACATAATTATAGTGCATGCTTATTTGTTAAGACTATTAACAGATTTCAATTTAAATTAATATTTGCATGTCGTTAAATCACGGCAGAATACGATACTTTTTTATACAATAACATCCTGTAACTAGATTTAAGTATTCTTGCGAATAAACATTTCATTTCATTTCAAAAACAAGGCCTCTATTTTAGGCAGTAAAAAACATACCGTTCTAGACTTGTTATATGATATTGATCTTAACTCGTCCGCCATTACTGTCATGAAAATAAAAGATATCAAAACGTTGACAATACGATAACATCTAGTTAAATAAATAAATATCAGGGGACAATGTCACGCCAATTGACCTAGTCCCAAACTAAGCTCAAGGCTTGTATTATGGGTACTAGACAACGATATAAATACTTATATAGAGAAATATATACTTAAATATATAGAAAACATCCATGACTCAGGAACAAATATTCGCGCTCATCACACTAATATATGCCCTTACCGGGATTTGAACCCAGGACCGCTAGCTTCGTAGGCAGGGTCACTACCAACTAAGCCAGCGCGTCGTCAAAGACGATAAGTTTAACGGGTGTTAAAAAAAGAGAAGTAAATTCAATCCTTAATTTATGATACAGAATAGAAAGCTAGTGACCACGTGGGCGCGAGAATACTAGACACTTAAGTCACCTCCAACGAAGCTGTTAAGTACTTAAGTGCACTGTCATAATTCACTTCAAACTGAACATTTGATATAAACCGTAAAACGGGGTAAATACGGACACAACCAAAACTTTTTACTAATAAGAACAAGTATTAAATGGAAAATAACGTTACGTCTATTACGTTTGCGGGTGGTAGGACCTTGTGCAGGGTCCGTCCGGATCGCTACCACCATCTTATCCATTAACCTACCGCCAAATAGCAGTGTTCGCATTGTTGTGTTCCGGTTTGGGGATAAGACAGCCGGTGAAATGACTAGCATAGAGGCATTCCATCTTAGTCCTCAGGGTTGGCAACGCATTTGCAGTCTTAGGATTGCATTGCAGTCTTGTGAATGCGAATGTCTACGGATCACAGTTTCCACTTTCCATCAGGTGGCCTGTGTGCTTGTTTGTCTACTCTATGCCATAAAAATAATATATGTAATTTCAGTCTTATAAAATATAAACTTACCAAAATCTTTCTGTTAGCCGTCAAGTAATTGCCAATTTGGAGTCTAAACCATTTTAACCACTGATTAATTTAAGCCAGTTGCTTCCCAAAAAACGCCGCAAGCGCTTCGAGCATATAAAATACGAGTAGCTAACATGAACAGGCTTTGAGTTGAAACTTTATTCGTAACAGCTTTAATCCAACTGTGGAATGTTTCGTAAACACAGCATTTGCGAAAAACCAGTTTAAACTTTTAAATTGTTCGGATGTTCTCTAAATTCAATGAACTGGATCTCGGTTGTATACAGCTGGCGATTTTGGTATAGTGTTCTGAAAACTATTGTCATGTTTGCAATAGGTACAGGTTCGTACAAATGGTAGTAAGTTTATGCAGGATAAGTCCAGAGTGCTAACTTATCTTATCTTACAGGTGGGCCCTTTCAGATACACTTCGACCATTTTAGGATATTTTGTACAATTACCCTCTTTGACAACGCACTGGCCTAGTTGGTAGTGACCCTGCCTACTGGTTCTGGGTTAAAATCCCGGTAAGGGCAGATATTTGTGTTATGACCGCAAATATTTGTCCCTGAGTCATGGATGTTTTCTATGTATTTAAGTATATTATTTCTCTATATTAGTATTTATATCTTTGTCTAGTACCCATAGTACAAGCCTAGAGCTTAGTTTGGGACTAGTCAATGGGTGTGACATTATCCCCCTGATATATTTTTTCTTACACACTCAGCTGTTCGAATGTGCAGGTTGTTCCCTAACGGTGTTTTTCCTCACCGTTCAGCATCGGATTATGCACTTGATTTAGAAAAACTCATTGGTCATGGTGACCCCGGGGGTTTGAACTCAGTACGTTACGATCATGAGTCGACCCCCTTAGCCACTAGGCCACTGACGCCCCCGGATCGCTATCACCCTTTTATTTTTAATTTGAATGATGCGTTGGCCTAGTTGATAGTGACCCTGCTTACGAAGTTAGTGGCCCCGGCTTTGATTCCCAGTATGGGAAAATAGTTGTGTGATGAGCATGAGTAGGTATTTATGACCACATCGCTTGCAGCCTAAATATGTCTCAAAATGGCCGAGTCACAAAATAGCCACAATGGTTTTTTCATTGAATCATTGTCTTAGTAGAGTTGATGGAGCCCCGCACGGCAGAGCTCCTATTTCTAGGTAACTTGCCCTTCGGGTATTTGAAGTAACCTAACGAACCTAACGTACCTAGTAACGCAAAAAAAAATCGGTAATTTTGCGACCTAGTCATTGTAATAGCGACCGCCTCAGTCAAGACAACGATATAAACACAATGAAAGTTAATATCGTTGTCTAGTACCTATTAGTACAAGCCTTGAGCTTAGTTAGGGACAAAGTCAAGTATTGAGAGATGATCCCTGATATTTAAGTAATATTTATTAACCTACCGCCAAGCAGCAGAGTTTGCACTGTCGTGCTGTGTGGGGACGAGATAACCGGCAAAATTATTAGCCCTTCCCAATAAGATAGAAGAGAAAAGAAGAAGAAGAAGAGTTGTTTGTTAGAAGACTACTGCAGACAAGAAACGTTATTACAATCCCCTTGTCAATATCTATACTAATCTATATTTATAATACTAATATTATAAAGGTTAAGAGTTTGTTTGTTTGCTTGAACGCGCTAATCTCAGGAACTACTGAACCGATTTGAAAAATTCTTACAGTGTTAGGTAGTTCATTTATCGAGAAAGGCTATAGGCTATATATCATACTCACATAGCGAAGCATAAACAAACCCCATAATATGAACATAACACAAGAATAAAAAAATATAATTAATAGTCTAAAAGACATCCATTATTAAGTAAAGGATAGGCAAGTTTGTAACCGAACATTTTGAAAATAGAAGTTTACTCTAAAGAAACCAGTCGCTAACTGTTTCCTTCAAAACTAATGTTGTTATTGTCAAAAACCCTTCCAGTTATCGTAATACAACATTCATCAAACTTTGTTAAGATTAAGTTAAACTTCGTCGCCACAATGTCATACAACTCATACATAAGTCTGTTTACCCAGATATGAGTTCCCAACTATTGCTAGAGGAAGATAAGATGGGTTGGTAATTCTTGGAAAACCTTTGGACTACGAAGTTTCGCGTAACATCTAAGTCATTCTGTATGTTGGAGCAATTAAAATTTACCGCCGTAGATATATATCGTTCATTGAATACAGAACAGACACATTACAAAATGAGTCAGTGTTGCATTTTAAAATTAGAAGCTACTCGTATAAGATTTTCAATGCAAGAGCAAATTAATTTTGGAATCTGTCTGTTTTGTATTCAATGAGCGATATATAGAACCGTTTTTTAGTTTACTTGCAAAGTTTGGTCGGTTTTTGACACACATAGTATTAGCTTTAGCTTTATTTGTAACTAATAATTATCAACAAGGGCATGCTTCGATAGTTCGGTCATTTGGATGAAAGAAGATTGACGAAAGACATAATAATACAGATCGAAAGTGAGTGGACGGGTCGGTAGGGGCCGGTCTAGGCGTACTTTTTCGAGTCAAATCGGAGAAATCTTGGAAAAGGTCGAATCTTAAGTACCCGAAACCGACGTGCGTGCACGACTCGATGTATGAATGTGGAAGAAGCGAAAGAAATCTGTGAAGATTATAGCAAGTGGAAAGAAGTGGTCTCTGCCTACCCCTTAATTTATGTATGTATTTAGTATATGTATGTATATTTAATGTATGTATGTATGTAGTACCTACATATACATACATATATAAGCTCACGCCTTTATTCCCAGAGTGGGGTAGGTAGAGCTACAGATTTACTAACAACTAAGTGTAATTTGCAACTAAGTGACATATATATCCAAGACCCATCGTTAGACTAAGCACACTGTTTATAGCTAAATATTTTATTCCGAAATATATTAAAATCATGCCACTACAACTTTTAAAGACCACTTTTATCTCCCATAAATAAATTACGCATAACGTTATTTTAAGCTCCGACCTTAATTCGAGTTTGAAATCACTTAGGCATCCCAAATTTAAGTTGATGTTACCCAACTTCACAAGTCATACGTCTGATAAGCCATTAGCGGTGAAACTTTGCTGGGATGGATGATACCATACTAAATAACCCAGATTAACGTATACAAATTCCGCGGCTTGGCTTGAGAAATACGCGTAATTATTGTAATGAGGAAAGCATTTGTCTTGGAGGTTTTCAGTTAATGCAGGATGAAATTAATCTGGTGTCAGGAAAAAGTGAGCTGGAAAATGTTGAGAAAACAGTGCAAAATTAAGCCTACTTCGTAGTGACGCTGATTACGGAACTAACGCCACGACGCGGGTTGCGGGTTGCGGGTGGTAGGACCTTGTGCAGGGTCCGCCCGGATCGCTACCACCATCTTATCCGTTAACCTACCGCCAAATAGCAGTGTTCGCATTGTTGTGTTCCGGTTTGGGGATAAGACAGCCGGTGAAATGACTAGCATAGAGGCATTCCATCTTAGTCCTCAGGGTTGGCAACGCATTTGCAGTCTCAAGATGGCATTGCATTCTTGTGAATGCGAATGTCTATGGGTCACAGTTTCCACTTACCATCAGGTGGCCTGTGTGCTCGTTTGTCTACACTATGCCATAAAAAAAAATAAAAAAAAAAATGACGCCCTAGAGATCTTATCGATATCGAAAACGATTTTCGGAACTGTCAAATTAATGGAACTGACACGACCATCTAGCAGTTACGTTTTCGATAACGAAATGTCTAGGGCCACGTTGGATTCCTGGTATGGAAAAACATTTGTATGAAAGGATGACAGCAGTACATTCCAAAAAATTTGAGCCATGAATACAAAAGTTATTATATTAGTTATAACAACCAACGCTTCTATTTACAGCAGCAAGTTATTTAGTGATTCCACTGGCATCTTAGCGAATGTATCAAACGTCTTGTTAAGCTCGTATGAAATCAAATTTCAAAATTCTGACCTACTTTTGGGAAGTATAAAACTTGAGTTAAAAAAAGACTTAAAGTGACAACTTTCAAGGCAGTCCATTTAATTTTCTTTTATATTTAAAAAGCAAATTAAATACACACATTAAAACACATGAAGCATAATATGTTAATAATTATTATAAGACTGAAATTATTTCCAATAGACGTAACGTTATTGTCCATTTAATACTTGTTCTTATTTGTAACAATTTATGACTTATTTTAGGTTGTGTTCCTTGTCATCCCTTAATCCCTACCTACCCCGTTTAACGGTAGTATTTCTTGTTCGGCTAGGTAGAAAGTGACATTTAACAAACGTTTGTACAAATAGGTAAAATCCATATCCACTTAACAATTCAATTCCGGCCAATTCCGGCTTCCTCTACCTTCCCCGAAGCGGCGATTGATTAGCTACACTAGCTTACAGGATTAGCCAGAAATTGATTGCTACATTGCCGTGTAATGTAGGAGGAATTTGTAAAAACCAGTAAAATTGCTAGCATCGAGGTCATCCATGTAAAGGTCCATACTAAGGGACTGCTTGCATCATAAAATCTTGTAACTTATTATAACTCTATTAGGAAATGTCATTTAACCGGTTATTAATCGTTTTTGTATGAAAATAACCGATTAATACCGGTTATAACCGGTTATTTCCATTCCCACACAATTTTTATGAATGGTGTATTATAATGACATATTATGAACGTGAATCATCAACACCAATCATAATGATAAAGGGAACCTTTTTGCATTTTTGTATTTTTGTTCGTTACCAATTAATAAAAAAACGACTCGACTGATTCAAAAAAAATCTTTAACAGTAGAATGATATAATAAAGATAATTAAGTAGAAGTTTATGTAGCCCAACTGACAATACTTAACTATTTGTTTTATTATTTCACTGTCAATTATGTGTTTTCTTTGTAAATCCGCCATAATAACACTATACTCAAAAAAAAAAAGAATCTATACTTGGAAGCAAAGAAATTGAGCCACTTTCTATGGAAATTCAGTACTACGTGGCTGGATTTCTTTGCTTTTAAGTGTACATACGGTTCAAATGACACAGCTCTGTAAATTTAAGACGGACGGATATTGTAAGCATGTTAATAGAGTCCCTTTGGGCACCTCCCGGTACGGAACCCTAAACATTATATTTTGGAAAGACTTATTGTTCAAGTATTTTGCCTAGTAAATGTATTCATTGAACGTTGTAGGTATATCGGAATATTCCAGCAGATATGGGGCGACTTTGACAAGGGTTGCCCATGCATGCAATATGATCTTTGCATGTCAATGCGTTGCGGATCCTATGTTTTATAAACGCCCTTTATATAGCACAACGTTTGAATATATCAAGGGTGTGTTTTCTTGGTTCGTTGCCTGTGATAGTAACTATATTCTTATAAAATATATACAGGATTTTACCGATAGTGTATTTGCGTTTCTATTATAAAAGATAAAAGTACATTTTTTTGATGTTAATGGAGATCAATGTCTTTTAATGTATTTTTGGTATCGGTAAAATATTACTAACATGGGTTATATATAGCACATGAGAAATGTCATTTAAAACCTATAGAAATACGAAATACTTTTAATACCAAAACGATCTTGAAACGTGATTTTTAAAAACGCAAGTAAAATTATATTTTCTATAAATCAAGTACCTACATATTTTTATGTATGATGTCTAGCGGTAATAAGCAATGATCGGAATAGGTAGAGTGAATTTGCCTAAACTGGATGCACCTTCATTCAATAATGTATTCCCATTTCGCTCACGCATGAATGAATATGCGTCAAGTTTAGGCAAATTAGCTATACCTATTCCGATCTCTGGTAATAAGAGAACGTCGGTGGCCTAGTAAGTGGCGTAGGGAGTCAACTCGTGATCGAAACGTACCGAATTCGAACCCTAGCTGAAATGCACAACCCAATGCTCTTACGGTGAAGGAAAAACATCACGACGAAACCTGTACATTCAAACACCGAGTGTGTACGAGGATAATTGTACAAAAATATCTTAAAAAGGTTAAAGTGTATCCGAGTGTATCTGTAGGATAAAATAAGGTAACAGCTATATAAACCCATTTTCTTGTAAAAAAAGTAATTTACTTTACTATACTTTACAGTAATGAGAATTCTAAAAATCCAAGAAGCTCCTTATGTTCGTACTCCTATAACTTGTTTTTACCAATTACCAATAAAAAGCGAAAAAGTGCTCCCAATACTTAAGGTCACTAATATCAATGATGGCAAAATCGAGTAACCAGAAGCACCTAACTGCCAAAATAACGACCAATCTAGCTGACATAGCTACAATACAAAACAACTAGAACACCCTCTATTTCTATTTCATCTCAAATCGAAGTGTAATCAACTACCTCAAGACTCAAAGGACAAGGCCGTTGCCCAAGAAAGGTGTCCAGAACTGTGAAGCACCCTTTATTTGGACGGCCGAGGTTCTAGAAGGGTTACACTTGAATTATATAATTAAATTTGGCTCGGACCCGGTTACGAGGGGCAGCCCTAAACAAACTTAGTGCCGCCGTGTGGTCCAAGACTTAGAAGTACGGCAAGAAGTTAATTTTCACAAATTGAGTTCTTGTACATCCTAGTACTAATTTGTCTTAGACATTGATAACAACTTGATAAGGTTGTATACATATTTTGTAGTTTAATTGTTTATCCTTGTAATTATATCTATGTCCGTGTGGTTGCCGGATTAGAATAGTGCCACTCCAAGTCTTCCCGTGGATGACGTAAAAGCCGACTACGGTAATAAAGGCGTGTAGTACTGTTAGGCGATGGGCTTGCAACCTGTCACTAATACACTGGTAAACATCTTAGCCTAAGTGTGCAAAATGTGGTTACAGAATTATCAAAAAGTTGTTATAGTTGTTGGAAATTCTGTAGCTCTGCCTACCCCACTCTGGGAATAAAGGCGTGAGTTTATGTATGTATGTATGTATGTATTTCTTAACATAAGTATGTTATTTGTTGTCTACTAGTACCCAATGGGTGAATTTTATTAGTGTGAGAGTTCCCTGATATACATATTAATCTTTATGTAGAAAACTTTTCGAGGTTATTATTTTTTCGGTATTTTATAGGAATATATAATTATTATATTATCTTCATCCGTTCTAAAACTGCAAATTGCAAAAACTGATTTTTTTATTACCGTCGTGTCTTAAAAAGTAATCTTACACAGCTCTTGTATCCTCATGTTTCTTTATTTTCGTTAGCTAGCCATTTATTACTATTAACAATACTGTCACCTAGAAGTTAAAAAAAATGGGCTAAGGCAAACGATCGCACCGGCCACCTCATGGTAAGTGGGATCCGTGACCCATAGATACCTGCATTCTCAAGATTAGAATCTTAAGATCGCAAGAGCGTTGGCAACCCTGAAGACCAAGTTGGAATGCCTGTAATCTGCCCTATTCACCATCTTGACGATGACAGGTGACAGGTGACAGTTCGGTATACATTGCAAAGTTAACAAGTTTTCACATTACTGGGATTCATATAAGCTACTCAACGAACACTGAAATGTCACCTGTCACCTGTCATTGTCAGGGTGCTGAAATAGTGCGCTGATTTAGTCTTATCCCGGCATGTAGTATGTGTAGTTTAGCGATTATTTACATAGCTGGTTTTCTTTTTCAAATAAACATTCTCATTCTTATTTTCTCATCTGTTATTCCAAATCCAGTGTCCAGTCTAACAAATGGACCACCGAAAAGACGTATAAACTTAGGAACATCGTACGTAACACTCCACTTTACTACTGCACCAAGCCACGCCAACTTGTCCCTATAAAATGACGCCATTTTGGAAGTGTATAAATTGTCGAATTTATCTTTCATACATTTGATACAGTAGAATACAATTTATATGGCGTGTCGTGAATCTTCGTTCGCGCCATGAACAACGATTCCAATGATTTCTGAAAGCACGATTAGATACGAGTAGAATAGATAGTTTATTTGAAAAAACTTGAGTCTAAATAAGTTCTTATGGTACAGAAGTTTGTTGCATACAATGTTTTGCCATAATTACAGCATTAAATCAAGATCAGACTTGTACGTATTTTTACCATCTCACTCACGCACGTTTGACGGCTGACTGAATGACACGCGGGCGCGGGTCAACATGGCGTCACTAATAACCAATAATAGCACAGAATACAACCACCCAACGAGTGGATCATGCTGATTGGTTCCCGCGCTTCGAAAAATCTTCTTCTGTGCAGGTACATCGGCAAACCATATCAATTGTGTTTTACTGTAACTAATTCGATTCTGTGATCGATTGATGAAATTTATAGCCACTTACCAGAAAGTATGAAGTCGCTAACAGGAAGCTTTTTCAAGCGCATATTGACAAAATGGCTCATGGATAAATGTTTTTATATTGTACAAGATTATCTAAAATTTCATGTTAATGTTTTATGTGACCCGTACTGTTATTCGAGTTATGTTTTTTAT
Organism: Acleris laterana; assembly: GCA_963966035.1. Taxonomy (NCBI): domain Eukaryota; kingdom Metazoa; phylum Arthropoda; class Insecta; order Lepidoptera; family Tortricidae; genus Acleris; species Acleris laterana. The sequence goes on from OZ014461.1 coordinate 10,436,670, forward strand.
TTTTTTGACATGTTAGTTCGATTTATAATCATTAAAATATTTGCACGCTTGCATGCGGGCTGAATACGCTGGAATATTATTTTGTAACACCTTAATTTATTACTGTATTGCAAATAAACTTATTTGACTTGATTTGATTTGATGTCATAAATAACTACTGGTGACAATCTCACACGAATTGCAATGGTTTTAAACTAAGCTTTATCTTGTACTATGATAAAAAAGATAAATTATGTTCATTCAGTCAGTAGGCCGCAAGGGAATTACCTATTACACATCAAAAATCTACCAACGCTTCCCAAGAGGAGACCAATAGCTGCCGAGAAGAAACGTGGTAATAATCTCAACAATCAGTCGTTTTTTGACATATTGCTTATGACAGGAATAAATACTTAACCTATGAGAGTGTGGAAAGCATAAGTATATAGAGAAATACATACATAGAAATCATCCTAGACTCAGATACAAATAAAGATAACGATTAAGGTAAAGAGACGTTTATTCGCAACAATACAAAATTACATTACATAGATCGTCCCCTTACTTCTAGAACCGCTTAAAGTACCTTTTAGGCAAAATCAAGTTACGAACATCGTTAGAAAGTACTTTCCAATATCTACATTTTGGTAAAACCCGTTTTTTAATACCATGCTCCGTTCCTGAGATAGCCTCTTGCTTAAAGTAGCTTAACGGCGATTTTTTTAATATTGAACAAGCAAAAGCTACTAAATGGTTGTTATAATCGATATTTTTAAATTGTTAAGAACAAAAACATTTTGTCCTCATTAAAGTGGTTTTAGCAGGTTTCATGTTTAAATAAAATACAATTTAGTTACTCTAATAAGATACTAAACATGTGTAGTAGTTTTTTGGTGCTAACCATAAGATATAAACGTTTATTTTGCCATCTACAAAAACATTCAAACCAATCGATAATATGTTTATCCACTTCCTAATTACTCAAAAGTCAAAAATATGAATCAGCAAAAACAACAAAAACATATTATAATGTGTTTTGTTTGCATCTTTTTTGCTTTCGCCGGTAGAATCCGATACAGCAAAAACCGCTTAACGTGCGCGTACGCGCTTCACGCTGTAGTCCCTAGTGAGGGCCTCCCCGCTAGGCGCTAACCGCGCTTAAGGCGCTTAGTCGCGTCTCACCTGTTTGCAAGTGTCGACGCCGATTGCGTGCACGCATGTAATATTTACCTAATAACAGTGATGACAAGGGTTAAAACATGAATTCCCGTACAAAAAAAATGTTAAGCTTGGTGCTTGGAAACAGTGGTTTGCATATAAAGGTAAGTAAAAATGACTGTTTCTATTAATTATGTTAAAATTGATAGGTTAGGTAAATCACGAGAACAATATTAAAGCTCCTACCTACTGTTAAGTACTGTTACTAAAATCTCACTGAATAAGGCGAACTATTTTAGTCAATGTCATTTAAGACAACGAATTTGCATGTTGAACATATTAATTACGGCAAATCGCGCGGAGCGTTGACCCCAACATACCTAAACAAAAAAGTTTTCGTTATAGATGATGACAACAAGCTATCTTCTGGTGTCAATGAGTCGCTAAGTCACGTACAAATCAACCAAAGGATGTAGGTAAGTCGAATGTGAAAACAATTTAGGTAGGTATTACAGCTACCTACTTCTTAACTGTTTGCCGCGGATTATAACAAGTTCCTACCTACATACTTACCAGTAAATAGGTATGTCACTTAACTAAATTCAATACTACCTATTTCAATTTTAAATGTCTTAGTTTCATATTAAGTATACAAAACAATTTTGAGTAGGTAAGTTTTTGATTGACTCAATTTGAAACTATGTAGGTACTTAACTACTTAAATAAATCTTGGAAGACGATTTTAACTTACTTTTCGTTGTTGGAGATACTTGAAATTTTGCATGCTAGTGTGATGCCGATGACAATACAATAATATTATGGTACCAACGAGCTGGTATGGTGATCGAGACGGAAGGTGGCCATCAGAGAACTCCTCAACGGCTTATAGTAGGTCCATAGAGTTTGGATTCGTTTGAGTCGTCTTTCAATAGCGAGTTTGTTATCAATAGTAAAAGTACAGTCGGCAACAATAAAGTGCCAGCAAAATGATTTTTTTAGGAAAAACTTTTTGGGGTAAAGAATAAGGTATGTATTAAAATTATTTATTGCACAAAATGAAAAAAGAAAATACAATGTGTACAGAAAAGGGATGTTAGTTAAGTACATAACTTAAAGCTAGTATTATGTTTCAGATAACTGTAACTAATCCAGAGCCGCAGCCGACACTAGCAGTGACGAAGAATAACTTTTTTTTTTTATATCAGTGGGAGGCAAACGAGCATGTAGGTTACCTGATGGGAAGTAAACACCACCGGCCATAAACACCATCAGCTCAAGAAGAGTTGTCGGTGCGTTGCCGGCCAATAAGGGAGATGTAAGCTCTTTTCTTGAAGGCACCCATGTCATAACTGGTGGGAAATACCACCGAAGGGAGCTCATTCCACAGTTTCACTGTACGAGGCAAAAAGTGCCTAGTGAAATGCACGGTGGAAGAACGCCCTTCATCAAGGTGATGTTGATGGAACCTGGCATTGCGACGAGTAGTTCGGTGGTGGAACTCTGCGGCCGGTAAAAGTCCAAATAATTCATCAGAACACTCCCCGTTGTAAAGCCTATACAGCACGCAAAGTGAACTGACGTCCCTTCGGATAGAGAGGGAATCCAATCGGACGGAGAGCGCTGGGTCGTTGACGATTCGAACCGCTCTGCGTTGTATCCGGTCAAGTGGAAGAAGGAGGTATTGGGGTGCCCCAGCCCACAGATGAGAACAGTACTCCATATGCGGCCGAACCTGAGCCTTATAAAGTTGGAGGCAGTGGTCAGCTGTGAAGTACAGTCTTGCTCTACTAAGCACGCCAAGCCTCCTGGAAGCCAATTTGGCTTTATCTTCCAAATGACTACGGAACTTAACGTCATGAGAAATGTCAACGCCCAGGATTCCGCTACTGGGCTTGATGGTGAGGGAAGTGCCTTCGAACTGAGGTGTTGTGACGAAAGGGATTTTCTTGGCTGATAACACGCACAGTTGTGTCTTAGTGGGGTTAAATTGGACCAGGTTGAGTCTGCCCCACTTTGAGACCGCCTCCAGCGATGACTCAGTTTCAGACACAAGCTTTGCTCGGCAGTCTTCGGTGTCGGCTCGAGAGAGATTACTCCGGCCAAAGTAGCGCGTGTGACTAGTGCTATCATCTGCATAGCAATGAATGTTACTAATGTGCAACATATCGTTGATATGCAGAAGAAACAGCGTAGGGGACAATACACAGCCTTGCGGTATACCAGAATTCACGGGCATGAGTTTCGAGCATGAGCCATCAAATGTTATTTGGATGCTCCTCCCCGTAAGAAATCTGCCCATTTGCAGAAACTCTCTGGGAGCCCATAAGAAGGCAGCTTCGACAAAAGTGCTTTATGCCAAACCCGATCAAAGGCCTTCGCTATATCCAAACTAACGGCCAATGCTTCGCCCTTGCTCTCCACGGACTCAGCCCAACAATGAGTGAGGTAAACTAAAAGATCACCAGCTGAACGCCCACGGCGGAAGCCATATTGGTGGTCACTTAATAGCTGATTATCCTCCAGATACCTCAGCAGCTGACGATTAATAACATGTTCCATTATCTTGGAGAACAAGTATGTTAAAGCGATAGGCCGATAATTTGATGGATCTGAGCGAATACCTTTTTTTTTTTTGGTCTACTCCTACGTGTTTTTTATAACCCTAATAAACAATTTTTTGAACCTATGTGACGTTTATTTTAGTTTTAACTACTAATTTCTCCAGTCAACACCAATGTTTGCCTCAATGTTGCTTTGCTCAATGTTGCAATAAATGATTTTCTTTCTTTCTTTTCTTTCTTTTTATCTAATAAACGCCTTATTAGTAAACATAATTCGATGAAATTTTGTAAACGAATAGTTTTAAGTTTTGAATAGTGCAAACTTTACAAAACATACCGCTATATCTTGTAGAGACGGGGCAGTCGGTAAAGTAAGTTACAGTACAAAACATACTAGTAACATTTTAGCATTTTAAGTGCACTTAATTCTGAAATATCATATTCTCTACAGCCAAAACCAACTAACTGACTCGTGACTGTAATATAAACTAAGATAACTGCATAATTAATCACAAATCCCAATATTTTTCTAGTCCAAAGTGAAAATTATATAAGTAAGAAAGTTAAACTTTGAATTAATACTGCCGAAGCCTATTAGTTTAAAAGATACGAATAAATTGACTCTACAGCAAAAACCGCTTATCTGCACCACCTTTTTTACAAAAGCCTCAATTTAAACCATTTGTTTAAAGAATATACTATTTTTTTACTCACAGTTTTGATTACTAATAACCTCGCCTTATAAAATCTATAATATCACTTACTTAGAATTGGGTTTTACTAGACATTTAAACACTCAAACCTTTAAATGCGTTTTTCTCAAAACTATACTTCATGCAGTTAAGCGGTTCTAGAAGTAAGGGGACGAGATATAAAAAGGAACAAGACACGGATAAATTTTTGCGAAACGGTCCCAACTCAGCATTCGCTAGCCGTGAGGCCAGCACAGGCGGGTGTAATTCTCTCAAAAACAACGGACAGTCGGACGAACGAGCGAAATCGCAGCGGCGAGTTTAAGAAGTCCGTCAGAGCGAACAAAACACATTTCAGTGAAATAGTCATAGAACAATATTATTTATTTTGTTTATATTCCCAAATGGAATGACAAAACAAAGTTATAAAAATCTAACTGCTGTTCGGATAAGGTCATCAATACAATGTCAGTTGTTTTCTAGTGTATTTTTTTTTAAAGTACCCAGTGACACCTGTGACGCTAAGACAAATCTAACCACACACCTCATTTATCAATCAATCAGTCAATCATCAATCATTTATTTATTTTCAGAATACAGTACACAAAATGTTACAGTCAATTTTAAATAATAATAATGTCCAATGTATCCAGCCTGAAAGCAAGCGTGCAAATATTAATTTCATGCAATATAGAATATTAAATAACAAAATACATTTAAAATTACAGATAAAAGCGTTAAAATTTATAAAATATCAGAAATGTCAATGATCACAAAATATTACAAATTATTACATTTTATTACATTGCTATCTAAATCGGGCTTTCTGTTCAGACTTTACAATGGAACAAAGACACATACATACAGGGTAAATACATTACCCTCATCCTCCTTCTGTGTTTGCCTAAGTATTAAAAATAAAAGAGAATTTGGTCCCAGAAAATTCGAGTACCCGTACGAAAACCATAAACAAGTCCCAAGCTCGAGTTCACCGACAATCTGATTGTCTATGATTTAATACCTTCCTAATTCAAATCGCCCACACTTGGCATTGTATCTTTTAATGGCCTATGTTAAAGCCAAGGCGATGTTTACCCCAACAGTAAATAAAAGTGTGGGATGTATCTATGAGAGTTGCCAACTAGGTCGAAGCCTGAGCCAACATGAACGCAGCTGACATTAAATACTTTTTGCAGTTTATTTTGTATCCTACGTTTTAAGAATAGCGATGTTCACACTGGCAGTTTTTATGGCTATCTTATGCCTAAACGTTCAAGGCCAGGAGTTTTCATTGTGATGCAAAGTAGGCTTGCTGAATGAGCCCTTGGCATGGAAGATGCAGGGTTGTCCCGGAAAGTTCAAGATTAAAGCAAACGCCTTGTTAAAGTTTTGGCATAACGACGAGCGTGTGGGTTTTGAGCTAACTACTTATGTATTACGTAAGACCCTTTTATAATTTAATTTAAACGTGACGACACTAGAGTAATATCATGGTTAGATAACTCATGAGGTTCTCATTCACTGGAATTAGCCATAGACATACAAGTCTCATGAAGCAGACATTATTACAGCCTCAATTGTAGGGGCCTAGTGAAGAAAGCGTATATAAGTCGACTTAACTCGTAAAAAGGGTAAATGCATACACGGAGTATACTGGACTTAAACCCTTTTTCACTAGGACTTCAGAATTAGACAGTAGTTTTGCGATTGATGATAATGCACGATATTTTCAATACCCGAAAAAAAATGGAGTGTCATATAAGTTGTAAGTCTGTGTGTGGCATCGAAGCTTCCGAACGGATGAACTGATGCTGATGCAGTTTAAAATAAACGAAATAAAAGGCTTTATATATACAAGATTAATAGATATACTTAGTAAAAAATCATACAATATCGGTTTTGTTGAAAAGGTTCGTATTTATCTTGCTTTCTCAGTCAGCTTCAAGGTAGTGATTCTCTCAACATCGACGTCAGACGAACGTACGAGCGAATGTCCAAGCGACGAGTTTAAGTAGTCCCGTCAGTGCGAACAAAACATATTTTAGCGCATGGATTTTCAATTTAGCAGCATAGTTTCTGCCGATGGATCGAACGTATAAGGCTGCTTAATTGAAAATGCACGCGCTAAAATGTGTTTTTTTTACTCTGACGGGACTACTTAAAGTCGCCGCTGCGATTTTGCTCGTTCGTCCGACCGTCCTTTGTTTTTTAAAGAATAACACTCCAGTATACATTGCTAAGCAAATTGAGAAAGAGGAATGAATGTGAACATATCCAACAAAGCACAGTGTCGTATGTTTATGCACTATTATCACGGCCGCCATAACTGTCAAGTAAATAAGACAATATGGTTTTTACCCCGTAGAATAAGTTACCCAGGGGCCTTAATACAGCTGCGTTTATCGCGTGACAAAGTATGGATACAGGCATCCGTCACCTTCTGACACGTAAATAAGTACGAGAGGTAACACGTCAAAGGTTTAAGGTTGCACCGAGTTCAAAAGAGGTCCTGTATGAAGTATTCTAGTGAAAAAGGGTGTAAGTCTCCTAAAGATGAAATGATGATCCTAAAGATGAAGAAAAAGGGTTTAAGTCCAGTATTACTCCGTTTATACATACATACATACATACATACATACATAATCTCACGCTTTTATTCCCAGAGTGGGGTAGGCAGAGCTACAGAATTACCAATAACTCTAAAAATTGTTGATAATTCTGTAACCACATTTTGCACACTTAGACTAAGATGTTTACCAGTGTACTCGTATTAATGACAGGTTGCAAGCCCATCGCCTAACAATACTATATGCCTTTATTCCCTTAGCCGTCTCTTACGACATCCACGGGAAGATATGGAGTGGCACTATTCTAACCCGGCAACCACACGGGTCCGTTTATGTATAAATCCATTTGTTTAAACAAGTTAAGTTGACTTATACCCTTATTCACTAGGTCTCCAGATTTGTAGTCTTGCTTGAAGTGCGCAAAACAAAGGCAAACAACATAAAAGTATAATAAAATTAGTAAGTAATTATAACAATAATAAAGTCGTATAAAACCTTTGGATATTCTCAGGGGTTCCCTTGTACTTGGTAAAACCATATTGCTTATGTTATCGTATTGTCAACGTTATGATAGCTCTTATTTACGTGACAGTAATGGCGGCTGAGTTCCTTTTTGCCTTGTGTCAATATTTGCTTCTTCTATCAGGTAGTACAGGACCAGAAACTTACGATTAAAAACAATATTATAAGCAATATGGTTTTACCGAATGGAATAGAGACCCCTGATCTGAAAAAAATATACTTAAAGTACCTATTACAAGCGCAAATATCTAAAAGTAATTACATTTGAAAGTATTGTTGCCAAAATCCCGCCTCTAGAAGTATCTCAGACTGAAAATATTATGGCTTATTAAAACGTGTTTTCTTCTACAGGATGATATATCCGCACCCCGCAAGAAACATAGCAGGCATTTGGCTTGTTGCCAAATCATTTCGGGTGGTTATACTTGTGGTTCAAGCGACGAACGAAAACAATCGTTTTACATTTATAGGGAAGCCGATAGCCAGGATTGAATGGAAAACTGTGATGAACTACAGATCAATTTGATTTTATTGGGGTTAGTATTGAAGGTCATACGTAGATGGATGGGTGGGATTTAGAAGTATTTATACAATACAATTACTGGTTATTGGACACAAACAACTACAGCAAAGAAAAAAAAACCGTACATTGTAAGTAAAAAAAGGGGGGGGGGGGCTTTGCTTGGCTTTTATTTATAACAACATGATTTAATGACATTAAATGCTGCCGTATTAATAAATAGTTAACTCTACTAAATAATGGCAGTAGCAGCAACGCGAACGAAAAAAAATTCACGATCAGTTAGAAATAAAAAATGACGTCCACCTAAATCTCTAAGTATTTTATTCAGAAAAATCATAACTGCGTCCAAAATGTACAAAATAATGATTGTATATTAAAAAAATAATAGTTTTTTTCAACCCGTACATAACTCTGAATCTACATAAAAATCCCTCCTTTTACGTTTGATAAATTAGAAATAGTAACATTCCTCATGAATTCGTAGCGTAGTTTTAAAGTCTAATCTCAAAGTCTCATCGTACTGTACATACAGGGGGACAAACGGCGGGAAGCGACTGTTTTATACTGTGTAAAAATAATTACTTCATAAAAGTAGGTGACAATAGCCAATTACATACCTGCTAACAAATTGGAACACAAGCAAAAATTGGGAGCACGTGTTCCACCTTCACTCGAAAACTATTAGAGTCTTAATTAAAACTTCGTCCGTAATGAATCAGTGGCCATCCAACTCTCCTGACTTGCCCCACCTATCGGGAGCTAGGCGAAACCTTATAAAATACACGACACACTTTTGTTGGAGAAACTTTAATTAAGTTTGAGAACATTTTGGATTTTTATTTTATTTATTTCGGTACAAGCGGGCCGCTGCAAAAGGAAAATTTGAAAAGTTTAACATTACAAGACGAACTGCAAGTTTCGAGATGTTAATTATTTGTCTGAAATATCAAAGAAAGTTTGTACAAGTAACTATGTTTTTTTTATTTCATGTCGAATAAATGTTGACACTATTTAATTATTAGAAGACGGATGACAAAAAAAACTACGTAGCGTTCTATGACAACAAGAAGGCACACAAAAACTAAGGTCAGCTGATGGTAAGTGGGATCACCAATTGAGTCACTGGTAGATGACGTGATACGAAAAGTCACGTGATGTGCCAGTGACGCGATTGGTTTAAAAAATAAACGAAAAGAAACGCTAGCTAGCGTAGTGAACCTTGTCTGGTTATTTTTATTCCCATACCGGAATACAACAACATTACAACAAAAACATACAACAAAACGAATCCGAACATTGCAGCTGATCAGCGATCGGAAATTCAGATGGATATTTACCTAAAGTTGATAAAATCCCGAAAAAAGTGCAGCAAATATGGCGTTGGCTTCTTAATATTATTATAATTTCCGGGATTCCCGAATTCAAACGTTTATAATTATTGATAATTTTACAATAAGGATTAGACTTTACGTTAATTTGCTACATAAACTTCGTTATTTCAATGATTTACAAATAACATTTAGTAAAGAAATAACTTCAAATGGTTATTGTAAAAACTTAAATGTGTTCTTATGGTATAGGATGGATGAAAGAATATTGACGAAAGAGATATACAGATCGAAAGTGAGTGGACGGGTCGGAAGAGGCCGCTCTAGGCGTACTTTTTCGAGTCAAATCGGAGAAATACTGGAAAAGGGCCGAATCTTAAGTACCTGAAACCAACGTGCGTGCATGACTCGATGTATGAATGTGGAAGAAGCGAAAGAAATTTGTTAAGATCGTAGCAAGTGGAAAGAAGTGGTCTCTGCCTACCCCTCTGGGAAACAGGCGTAATTTGGTGTATGTGTGTGTTCTTATGGTGGCGTAATTTGTTCATTTAGAAATTCCAAAAAAAATATAAATAAATTAAAATTGCGTCCGCTTTCATACAACTGAACAACGCCGCCGCCAAAGTTTAGGTAAATATCTATCCGAATTTCCGATCCCTGGCTGTATGGTGGAAAATTAATGGATAAGATTGTGGTAGCGTTCCGGATGGACCCTGCACACGGCCATCACTAAAAATTACCTAAATTTGATGCATGTTCATCCAATAACGTGTTCTCATCTCACGCACGCGTGAATGAACATGCGTTGAATTAAGGTTTATAAGCAGCTGGTAATTAATAATTATACAAAACAGTTAAATTTCACAATCCTAAAATATGGATTTTGTAATTATTAACAATCCTAAAATATGGATTTTGAAATTGTCCCTTCATTTGAAAACGGAATTAAGTATTTTACATTCTGTATAAACGTGACTCGTTATTATGATTCGAAAGGATGTTACTTAAACCTGAAACCTTTTGATGTTTACTTGTAATCAAAAACAGGTGAAACTTGAGGGGCGGATCAAACGCTGCAGGTTGATAAAGGATGTCAAGACCAAGCCACTACACCCCGTATAATTTGACTTATTATAAAGTGGCCAACAAGGGTGGGGCTAATAATTCCCAAAAAAAAAAAAAAAAAAGCATTACTTAGTAGCCATTTTTTTCCAATTTTAATATTTTTCTTTATTCATTGGGTGTCATAAAATTATTAAACATAACGATAATTTATTGGTGCTTAAAAGTTCATCGAAACTTTCTGCTTAAATGCTTGTTCTTCATAACGGAGGAAATGAGAAAACTTTATCGATATCGCCGTTTGAATAACATCACTAGCAACTCAAATCTGATACATTATACAAGGGATTTAGATTTACACTACATCAATAAAATGTAGTTAGAACTATATTTTATTTTATTTTCTTATCCACCCAACCTATGATAAAATTTTACTATAAACATAACGAAAAACACTTTACTTAAGGAGAAAAAATTTCATTTTATTGCAACTACCTCATTTTTGATATCTTTTTCATGTGAATATAGACTGGGATTCTTATTTTAGCCACTATTTTTTTGGTGATTTTATCCTTGTATTTTCCGGCTTCTTTACAATGAAATAAAAACATTCGGTCATAGCTAACTTAGTAAAAAACTCCGAGACATTAAACAAAATAAAAAACAAGTACTTTCAATATTATTATTTATTTTTATCATTTATTATCACTAATTATGCAAAACCAAAACATTTTAATCATAACGATTATCTGAAGCTGTGATACAAAGGATAAAATGATTTGTTTTATTTGAGCCAACAAAATATTAATAGCTAAAGCTGAATGGAAAAGTAAAGTCATCGAATTGAAACCAGTGACAAATTAATTTTCGATCCGATTGCAATTTTAAACAAACAAAAATAATCATTAATTTCCTAATCAAAATTTTCATTTTTATTAAATGGATGGTGAAAACCGCATTAAATTCCGTTAAGTAGTTTAGGAGAAGTTAGCGGATATAGAGACCGACAAACAGACTGACTGACGCTAAATTGACTTTGTTTATTTATTTATTTATTTAATTATGATAAAGTTTTAAATTTCTAATTTTTATGTACCTATTAGGTATTTTTAAACCACAATTTTATGCTTGTGCACGATGTTTTTCCTTCACCGTAAGAGCATCGGATAATGCACTTAAGTTAGAAAAACTCATTGGTACATGGTGACCGCGGGTTCGAACTCGGTACCTTACGATCACGAGTCGACCCCGTAAGCCACTAGGCCACCGACGCTCATATATTATAAATAATAATAATAATATCAGGGGACTATGTCACACCAATTGACCTAGTCTCAAACTAAGCTCTAGGCTTGTACTATGAGCACTAGACAACGATATAAATACTTATATAGATAAATATATACTTAAATACATAGAAAACATCCATGACTCAGGAACAAATATTTGCGCTCATCACACAAATATCTGCCCTTATCGGGATTTGAACCCAGGACCTCTAGCTTCGTAGGCAGGGTCACTACCGACTAGGCTATCGCGTCGTCGTCGTTCTGGGTTAAGTAGGGGCGTTACAATAAACTGTCAAAAAATTAAGCGACTTTCGTTAAAATATGAACAACAGACAATATTGTAGTGACTTGTTTTCACTCCAAACCAAACTTTTGTGAGAAGATACACCAACAGCAGATATTATACCGTTTTTATCTCACAAAACCTCTGAAATCAATCATCTCGTAAAGATACATACCCAATCTGAGCTCAGCGTAAAGCCTCTAAGCTGTAACATCGATCACTCCCACACCACGTGCGCACTTACGAACAGTCAACATCGTAGTGTCTGATAGAATTAGGGTGACGCCATTAGGATAACCGATTTATTTCCTAACTTTCTTGATTTTGGACGTCGAGGATTAGATTGATAGAGTTCATGTTAGATAACGCAAAATGCGATGGAAATTTTGGAAATTAGAATGCGTCTTTTGCTTGTAAAATAGATTCAATAATTCGCTGCTTATATGCCAAAGCGCCTCAAAACAAAAACAGACATAGTTTGATTTAAAACTTAAAGTATATAGCATTCCGAATTTAAATGCAACACAAACACATTTTGATTTGAGGCCCTTTAGTATTTCAGCAACGAATATTAAACTTGAAGATACTAAACTTGTAACTTTAAACGGAAAATATACACTTATGTTAGATAGCGTAAAATTCAACAGAGATGTTGAAGTAAGCATTTGCTTATTAAGACTGCGCCGAGCGCACGCCGAGCGTCCAGTGGCGCCCTCATTACTATTATAAATTGTGTTTTCTAGTTACTAAAGAATTTCCTTGGAATCAGACGAAATGTTTTTGTAGTGCAAGTAAAAACACAATTTATGGGATACGTAACAAACTTTAATAACAATTAACCTTTGAGCAGTCAGCTTAACGGGAAAAGGTGGCCACTTTTTTCCGTTAACTTAATAACTTGAAGGTGAATTGTTATTAAACTATACGATATACCACATAGGTTGTGTTTTCAAATGTAGTACAAAAAAAAACCTACAATTTCAAGAAAATACTTTAGTCTATTAGAAAACACAATAAAAGTAATGAGGGCGCCACTGTACATCCGGTGTACGCTCGGCGCAGTCTTAAAATCATCTAGAACCGTTTACCGTTCCGCTGTGATTGAGTAACAAACATTCAAACTTTCGCATTTATAATATTAGTAAAAAAAAAACATGGAACCAAAGCAATGTCCCAACTGCAGAAGAAAAAAACACACATTAAAAAAAGTCCTTTGAAGTAAAAACTACTGTATACAACTCTGATTTCAATCAACTATACAAATTATAGTTAGAACATTACAGAAACCAAACAAATGAAGCTAATTTGGCGTTTTATTAGGCTTCTATCGGAGTACACTACCCGATATAAGGGCAAATGCGTTAATTCAAAGCAGGCCTATCCATTCCAACGCCTATAAATATGTATATGATTGTTTTGCTCCATCGATTCCCTGTGGGATCCCCTTTTGTGCTGGCCTGTGGTCATTTAAATTCAAATATACCGGCACGAGGCGAGACATTTCAAAGGCCTGCTTTGTGATTTTGGGAAATACAAAGATAATAGTAATTACTTGAGTTTGTAAATGTGATTTTAGGTTGAAGTTTATGAATATTTCGTTAAAGGGTTACAGCGTGATGATTTAAGTGTAATAATATAACTTGACCTAATCTTCTTATCTGTACTGTATGAAGCTCTTCCACGTTTTACAGAAGATTCTCAGCCTAATTTGCTGGAACTAGGGACTTATAATATGGGAGGAATATTTAATTCCTTAGGCAACCTAGTTAAAAAGAAGGATAACGGGAAAATAATTATGAAAACAAAGTTGCGGGTATCCCTTCTGGTAATGTTTTAAATGTGATTTTAGAATGTTTTTTTTCTCTTTATGGGTAACTTTGGACGAGTTTATGCATACCATGTAAAGATTCTTGGGAGGATAGGCCGGCAATAATTATAGATTAGAAGCGTTTAGCTGATTCGATGATGATGATGTTACATACCTCTAGATAATGTAAGTGTTGAATAAAAGATAATATCACGTACAGCGGTACACGTTTTGCGGGTGGTAGGATCTTGTGCAGGGTCCGTCCGGATCGCTACCACCATCTTATGCATTAACCTACCGCCAAACAGCAGTGTTCGCATTGTTGTGTTCCGGTTTGGGGATAAGACAGCCGGTAAAATGACTAGCATAGAGGCATTCCATCTTAGTCCTCAGGGTTGGCAACGCATTTGCAATCTTTGGATTGCATTGCAGTCTTGTGAATTTAAATGTCTATGGGTCACAGTTTCCACTTACGATCAGGTGGCCTGTGTGCTCGTTTGTCACGGAAAATTTAATAAAAAATAAAATGTTGATGTTGATGTTGAGCATTAGCCTTCCTTTTATTCCTTAACATTAGTTTTAAAAGAAAAAAAAAATAATGTCAAAGTTGTACTCATAAATAAAATAAAATCTAGCTAAGTTTACAAGGAAAAGAAATCAAAGAGAATAATTATAACCATGCAAACAGAAAAAGGACTTTGTGGAACATTAGCGTAACTTGCCAAGCGGAGGGAGGGGGTGAGTAGGTATCTCTGATTTAAACATAGCTATATATCAAAGAACAAAGCGCGATGAATGATTGCCATAATGAAGAAAGTAGGTCGTGACGAAAACAAGAAAGATTTATCTGGTCAGTAGAGTAAACAGGGGTAAAAAAAACATTTGGTGGAGTTGCTTATTTAATTTATGAGCTACTACCCAAAAACATGGCCAAAGAGTGCCAGTAATTACAGAAGTCTTAATTAACCAAATAATAATTTTTAAAACATTTCTTGATAACTTTAATCACTACAAAGTATAAAACAAAGTCTCTTCCCGCTGTCTCTCTGTCCCTATGTATGCGTACATCTTTAAAACTACATAACACAAAATTTTCGTTTTATGTACGGGTGATACAGAAAACGAAGCAAGGGTGGGTCGCTAGTAGTGATATAAAAACTTAAAGATCAATAAAATGAGTCTCTTAACAACAATAGATTAGAAATGATCTCAACGGAAAAATCACTAAATTCCAAAACCCTCTAAAAGCGAGAACTATTCAATATTTCATACTCTGATAGTTCCGGGGTCTTAGTAAATTAGTAATTTTATATCAGTCTTGTGAGGTTCAACTGCAAAAAGATGTCAGTCTTATTAACTTTGTATACGATTTAAAGCATTGTTTATATTGAGCTAAGTCAACTTATACCCTTTTACTCCGTGGATGAATATAATTATGGAACTGGAAATGTAAATTTATTTTATTATTGTGTTGAATTTATTAATTTTTGTACATTATATTGACATCGGACGAGTGACCATTTTATTAGATGTGTAATTGTTGTTGTTATAATTTTTATTAATTTCTATATTCTTTGATTATTAGTATTTATTTTTGACGATCTCAATGTAAATTCGTATTTTTTGACAGTCATGCAATACAATTAATATTGTAATTCAATAAAGTAAACTAAACTATCACTACGAAACTAGTCTGATTCAAATTACTTAGAACTATTGCAATTGAAGATTTAGCTTCAAAGTCATATCTAATCTTACAATTCTCTGGTCAGACATTAGATAATTGCAGCGCTGAACATTTTGTCCTAGCTTCAACTTAGACATGAATTGCTAAACTTGGTTCCTAGAATTGATGGTCTCCTAGTCTTTGACTGTTAAACGGCACAAATTGCTGCATGCTGCAACTGCTCATAATTTAGGCATTGCAAGTGAGTCGTGCATTTAGTTTGCTACAATGGTTACCGTTCCATCATCTTACTTATGTAAATCAGAATGTAATGAAGACAATGGAGTAGATCTAGACAAAATGATTGAAAAGGAAAACATAAAAACATAATGGTCCATTTTTTCAGGAAAGTGAGACTAAAGCAATGGTTTGAAAAATGCTACCAGTTAATAATCTAGCACAAACATATAAATTTTCAAATTTGTCTCTATCAATGGCCTGGAGAAGGATATCATTGAAACATTGAAAACTACAAAAATCAGAGTATAAATGAATAATCATTGAGCTGCGTACGTTCGCCTATATTAACTCGTAGAATGTACATTATAAGAACAATACACTCATAAGAGAAATGCAATTTTAGGTTATTTTCTGCGTCGATATAACGGTAAGAATCTACAGCATTTTTGAACAAGTTTTTAGAGTTGTTGGTAATTCTGTAGCTCTGCCTACCCTACTTTGGGAATGAAGGCGCGAAGATATGTATGTATGTACCATCACTGTTCTCAAGAGGCAGAAAAAAGGCTACCCAACTATAATCAATCGCTTGTGCCAAAACTGCAAACGTCTTTGAATCTTGAAAACGTAATGTTTTCGAAATGAACCCAACTCTTCGTATCTCTACAATTCTCTGTTTCTGCACAACCTCCATCCACGAGATTTCGGTAAGATGCTTTGCGAATAGTTAATTCTGTGACGCATTGGCGGAACTTAGTTTGAAGCAAGGAATAGCTTGTCATTCAATGTAAATACTTGTAACCTCATAATCGCACCTTCGGTATGACAACGGCACAATTGCCTCTATAAGCATGTAGTATTGTGCCCTTGTTCTATAAGGTAAGAATAAGAAAACAGAAAGCTGAGTACTAGGAGTAAAGGATTTAAAACTTGATAAAGAGGGAGAAAACTAACATTCGAAGTTAACGTGTGCTATTTATGGATTAAGTCAATTCATTATTTTTCTTCTCAAAGCTTCTTCAATCTTTATCTATTCTTAGATCATAAAAACATTATTTTATTTGAATTCGAAAACATGAAATTATGTTCTCGTGTCTCTATTTATGTAAGTTGCTTTGAAGATTACAGGTATCTAAATAAATCCAGCAACTTCACCGAGAAGGGTAAGGCAAGACTTTATCGACGCGACTGATTTAAATCAAACGAAGACAAAGTTATTTCCGATAGTGATATAAAAACCGCTTTAGTCAACCAAAGAGAGGACCGTACTAAACATAAATAAATTCGTTTTGATAGTGTTCCGTCTATTGATGTCAAAACAAACGGTTTAATAATCTGAAGGAATTCCTTTGTTTGTTTTTGTTTATTACTTTTTTTGTAGTTAATGTCTATTATGGCACTTCATCTAGAAGCCCTCAAGGTTACCAACATGCGGTCTAAGATCTGAAGCTCGTAGTTTTGAAAATGCAAATGTCTTTTAGATCACAGATCCTACTATTAAGATCGTAATAAGAACGAAAGTGACAGATGCTTTATCCACATTTTGACCCGTAGGTGGCCTATCTCCAAACCACAAAAGAGCATTTCTAAGAAAGTTTGTGCACTTAATTTACGACTTCGATTTGCAAAAAAAATTGCAGGTTGGTAGGGTGAATGAAGCTGAGCCTAAAGAACATAGTCTCCCAAAATGTCCTCATACATTTTTATGAAACTTTCCTTTTTACCATAAACCAAAGAAAGTAAGTAACAAAAGGGAAAGTTTTGTGACTAACTTGACTATGTTATTTAGGCTCAGCTTCATTCACTGTCAAAAAACCTCAAGCAAGAGCCAAATTGCCTTCGGTATAGTCATCCAAATTTTCAATATGTCCAAGTTAAAGAACCTATTCCCTCATAATCTGTTTATTTGTCTCCAATAAAATATATGGTGTGCCTCAGATTTATGATGCCGTAAACCTGTTCCTGCTATAATTAATTTAATCTGTCGGCATTGAGACTGGCACTAAACCGGTTAATATACAGGATGCGAGAAAATTAATTGGGTATTATTATTAAATAATCTTCAAATCTTTATAAGAGACCTAAATTATGTTATTTTAGATACAAATTGAAAATAATATCCCACTTGTCATAATTTTGTCGAATTTATTTTTCATTTTTACAATATGGCGTCTGGTAGCCGCCATATTAATTTTTATAATTTTTTGTTTACCTACTGTCATATCTTGAGTGACACTCGCAAGATTAAGACAATTCAATTAACACGAGGATTAAGAATCATTAAAATCAGCTCACGCGTTTAGTTTCTGGAGCGTCACAAAGGATCAAACATATTTAAATACCACTCATTGAATACAAAACTGACACTTTCCAAAATAATATTCTTTTGCATTAAAAATCTTATACAAGTAACTTCTAATTTTAAAATGTAACACTGACTCATTTTGGAATGTGTCAGTTTTGTATTCAATGAACGATACATTATATAGGCTGATAAACACATTACTTTCCCTTGCGTCGTGCAGTCGCGCAAATATAGCTTAAGCAAATAATTATTTTGTAGGTACTGATTTGACAACTGTCAAACAGGGCCGTTTAGATAGACGAGAGTATAATAATTTTTGTTAAAGAAATCCGGGTTTGACTAAGTTAGTGCTATTGTATACCACACTACTGTGAAGTAAAATATCTTATACAGTTGATATCTTTTATACACCTATAGTTTCAAGGTCATTGAGAACGAGAGGCTACAGTACCTAAATTATTTAGGAACTTACAAAAGTATTTGATATGAAACTTAGGAACTTGACGAATTTAGTTTCGGTCGCTTTGTGAAATTCCAAAGGTGCTTGCCAAGGCTAAGTATCTAAAGTAGAATTACTGCAGTGTTTTAGATTCAAATTCTAGTAGTTCATAAATTAAGCATAAGTGTTTAACTATTTGTGGCGAGAAAATTTGAGTTTCAAGAAGTTTAAAGTTTTGCCCTAAGATATTTGAAAGTGAGAGGATGAGGAGAGGGAGAGAAATCTCACGTCTTAATAATATTATCAATGTAAAAGTTTGGTGCTTGTTACTCAATCACGCCAGAATGGTTGGGTGGATTTGTATGTAAGGACATCATCCGGGTTTCATACATTTTTGGCCCAAACATAAAAGTGCCGGCAAAAAAAAAAGAAGCTATATTCTGTTAGATCTTGTTCGCCTGAGCATTTGTTATTATGGCACCAAAGCTGTAGTACTAATATCCATAGTTTTATTCTAGTTAGAAAATTAAATATTTCGGTGAATTGAACTAACAAAAACTAATGAATTATTCTACCATACCTTACATTTGAATATATTTTGGTAAGATACGGTGGTTTGGTGCCATAGTAAGAAATGCTTAGGCGGGTAAATTGTATCAGAATAAACTTTATTTTTTTTGGCCGGCACTTTCACTTTTGGACCAAAATGAATGATGTCCTTTGGCACAGAGATTGAGTTCTTGTCTGAAATAGCACATTGGCTAACCGGAACATTGGACAATCCTAAGAGAATAGCAATAAAAGAGTTCTACGCGGACGGACTCGCGTGCCAAAGCTTGTGTAAGATTATGATCATGAATGGGTTTTATGTATTTAATATTATGAAATTGTACAAAAATAACTAAATTGCTACACATTGCGGACACGCCATTAAAAGTTATTATTCCTCGCATTATTGAGGAAAAACAATAAAATATCTTTGTGGCCTTTGAAAATCTTCATGAGATCGTATTTTTCTTCAAATTCCTATTTAAATTCATATTAGGGTAAGCCCGTGTGGTTGCCGGGTTAGAATAGTGCCACTCCATATCTTCCCGTGGATGTCGTAAGAGACGGCTTAGGGAATAAAGGCGTATAGTACTGTTAGGCGATGGGCTTGCAACCTGTGTATTACACTGGTAAACATCTTAGCCTAAAAGTGCAAAATGTGGTTACAGAATTATTAACAAGTTTTTAGAGTTGTTGGTAATTCTGTAGCTCTGCCTACCCCACTCTGGGAATAAAGACGTGAGTTTATGTATGTATGTATGTAGGTTAAGTCAGCTTTGCCTACTACTAGCTAACTCACGCCGATCATAATAGGTCTTTGTGAGTGGAGACGCAGTTCCTTTTCTATGATTTTGCATAACATAATTCATCATCATCCCGCCTAGGCAACTAGGAGTCATCATCATCATCAGCCTATTATTAGTCCACTGCTGGACATAGGCCTCTCCCATTGCACGCCAACGAGCACGATTCGTGGCCACTCTCATCCAGCTCATACTAGGTTTTTTTTTTTTTTTTTTTTTTTATTGCATGTAGAAGACAAACGAGCACACAGGCCACCTGATGGTAAGTGGAGACTGTGACCCATAGACATCGCATTCACAAGACTGCAATGCAATCCTAAGATTGCAAATGCGTTGCCAACCCTGAGGACTAAGATGGAATGCCTCTATGCAAGTCATTTCACCGGCTGTCTTATCCCCAAACCGGAACACAACAATGCGAACACTGTTGTTTGGCGGTAGGTTAATGGATATACAACATATTCTCTTACACTCATCATTTTTGAGTGTTTACCGGACACTTCGAAATTAAATATCTCTTAGCAAAGATGGGCCTTTTTGACAACGAGACAATCAAATACATACTTTGTGAATGTGAGTTGCCGAAGTAAGAATGAAAATCCTAGGTGTCTTCCCAAAACCAAAAAAAAAACAAAAAACGCCACTGCACTCCATTACCCGCCTTCTGGAGGCAGCATTGGACTAAGCGTTAACGCAAATAGCAGAAATGTATCCCCACCAAAGGAGATAAAATGCACTCCTACATTTACTTGCAACAATTGGAATTGTTTGTTCCTTAGAATGTGACGCAGAATTCTCTTTTGTTTGCAGTAGTTTTCAGGGCTTCTTAACTCTATGTATATCTTTTACTACTATATGTTTAATATAACAAATTTTCAACATTCAACAGTATAAACACCTCTAAGGTTTCCGCAGCCGTCGACGAGTATATTTTAATAGTGCACGCTCAGATTCGTATGTATTGTTGGTAATTAATATGTAACAATAGGGCTGTACAGTAGCCCTACCACAAAATTTTTGTATAATAGGGAGATGAAATCAGTAATTATTACTTAACAAATATCAATAATGGACACGATCACGATGGAAGAGATCTGATAAGGGTTATTTGTTGTTTCGCAATAGAGAATTTATAACCTTAATTATGATCTTAGATTTATTAAGAGTTTAGTTTCCATTATTGGTCCCAAGCTCATATATTTTACAACCTCGGTGTTGCAATCTTACGATGACAATCTCAAGACTGCGAATTTTACGCCAATCTAAGAACTTAGATGAAACGTGCCTATTAGAGTCATTTTAGAAGTTTTCTTATACCCCGAACCATTTAATAATGGCGGCAGATTAAACGGTAAGATGGTGGTAACGATCCGGACGGACCCTGTACTAGGTCCTTCCACCACTTACATCACATTAATGAAAATGTCCTACGTTTTATGTTGGACCCATTAAACTATTGGGTTCGCAGAAAGTACTCAGGATAAACTTTTATTTGGGTCCACGTAACAGCTGATATTCTCGTAAAATTGAAAATGGAAACCCAGCAGATATTTTCGCTAGAAAAAGTTAGCGAATAAAACAACTTATTAGATGATCTGAAAATGCTCTAAGCTACTACATATTCGTTCATTGAATACAAAATGGACACATTCCAAAATGAGTCAATGTTGCATTTTAAAATAAGATTTTCAATGCAAGAGCAAAATATTTAGGAATATGTCCGTTTTGTATTCAATGAGTGATATAATCCGTTTCGTAAATTAACACACACAAAGAGCTTTTGTAAATATGTATGTTAGAATACAACGATAGAAACCAAGATTCGGATTGTTTATAATTTAAAAGCGAAAATAATGGGGTACAGATTTCAGTTTTTGCTCTCGAAACCAAACTAAAACCAATCGTAAAAAAGTTGACTTGATTTTATTCTTACTTAAACTTGAAAATCAAATTCAAGACCGAAATATTATTAAACTCAAGCTCGACACATTTGCTGTGATTACTGCATTTTGCTTGAAGTGTAGATATTTTTATCAATAAAACTTACACAAGATCTCATTCATGTTTTTTTTTAAGATAGCGAAATAATCAAGATGGGAACTGTCAGATTTTGGTCTTGAAATAGATTTGGTAGTATACTCGTAGTTACATAAATTGTATCATCATCATCATACCTTCACGCCTTAATTCCCAGAGTGATTTCTTTGGTCTTCCCCTACTTATAGCCATCCATATTCATACTCAAAACTTTTCTGACCATATTTTACTCATAAGCTAATAAAGTATGTGAAATACTAAACCTTTTTTTTTTATGTCATAGAGAAGGCAAACGAGCACACAGGCCACCTGATGGTAAGTGGAAACTGTGACCCATAGACATTCGCATTCACAAGACTGCAATGCAATCCTAAGACTGCAAATGCGTTGCCAACCCTGAGGACTAAGATGGATAGCCTCTATGCTAGTCATTTCACCGGCTGTCTTATCCCCAAACCAGAACACAACAATGCGAACACTGCTGTTTGGCGGGAGGTTAATAGATAAGATGGTGGTAGCGATCCGGACGGACCCTGCACAAGGTCCTACCACCCGCAAAACCACCACCCATACCCCTACCACCCAAACCATAACCCTAGCTAAAAAACTTTAGGCAAGACATAATTCACCACATAAATCCAGCCTTATTCCAACAGTCATAAATCCCAAATATAACTGAACAAGCCATATTTACGTTAAGCGAAACGCTACATCAGAAATTATTTCACGCACACGTTTTACTTGACGGGATTACGTAGGGACCGATTTCGCATTGTGGAGTGGAATTATTCAAGAGATTAATTTTGTACATGTTAATCGGGCGACATGGATTCCGTGGTTTACTAGGAGTTAACGGTAATCTTACCTTCAAATCAAACATTACTGATTTGTAACGGAAATTATGGCATAGAGAATATTTATAATATTTTTCACAGTTTCGATAAAAGCGGATTCAAATAACAAAGAGTTGAGAAAAATATTTTTTTGAATAGCCATTTTAGTAGTTTATTTGACTGTATACACCGTGGGTGTTAATAACCCGAAATATTTAAACCAACGATTTTGTTATGTAGTTAAATAACGCATACCTAATTTCTGAGACTTTTCATAATCATAATTCACTCAATGAATGAATGAAAACATAAATAAACTAGCAGTTTAAAACATTTTTATTAGTCTACCATGTTAACTAAGACAATGCAAACAAGGGCCAGCAAACATTAACCCCCTTACTTATTTATAAACATGAAATAAGCTTGGAATAGTTTATGCTATGCTTTGTCACTTTCTGTCACATGCAAATGTCACAATTACAGATAAGGACAAAGTATGGCATAAACTATTCCAAGCTTATTCGACGAGTAAGGATCTAAACAAAATAACGCGACGTTTCGATCATGTTCATCAACACACATCAATCTTCAAACTCGAATCAGCAATTTGTTAAACTCATCGTACGTTCATAAACGTACTCTGCCGTCCTACGCAAAAACGCAGTAACTAATAAACCTTCCGTAGTAACATCAACCTTGTTATGAACGACATAGAATTGAATCTGCTTTGGTGATTGAATTCAAGATACTGCTTATCGGCTTAATAGGGCAGTACTCGTAACAAGGCGGGGAAACACAAACAAAATTAATGGGGGCATCACATGGAACAACATTAAAGACAGGTACACCGGTTCCTTGGTTATTTAAGACGCCTTTGAGACACGTGTGTTTTGTCCTTACATTTGCGTTATTTTCTCTCTCGTTAACAGTATATATTACGTCAAATTCAGAGGGGCTATTGCCTACGCAATCGTTTTCACTTTGAAATTCGAAGGCTTGTCTGTATACAAAATGAAAACAGTTGTGCCGCTTTGAAGTGGATTGCGATTGCGAGTGCGTTAGGCAATAGGCCAGCGGGACTTAGGTACATTTGCTTCTATAATTGAAAAGGTAACTAATTATCTAAAAATATTTCTTGCATAATTATTTTAATGAGTGAATGTCAAATAAAAATGTCGTCAATGTATTTTTAACATTGCTAGCGTAGGTACACTTAAACCCCCTTACTTATAAACCTTTGCTAGTTTATGCTAAGCTTTGTCACTTTCTGTCAGATGCAAATGTCACAATAACAGATAAGGGCAAAGCCTGACATAAACTATTCCAAGCTTATTCCACTTTTATAAGTAAGGGGGCAAGAGCGTAATATTTTCAAATTTTAAAGCAAGAAAGTACTACATTATACACTATACTTAATTATTTGAAAAAAATTTACGATCTCGTGAGACTGAATTTTACGAAAACAATACGAATGATCTAGACATACTATACTCGCTACACATACTATTTAAAGGACAGGGAGAAGTGACAGCAGGGGGAGGCCTAGGAGTCTTGGAAGTACAAAATGGCAAGGAAAACAAAATGTGGGTTCTTGTGTTACCTATAGGTATATCTTTATATTATATAGATAAAAACCCTTCACATATTGAAGACCATACCTTTAACGTTGACATAATTATTATAATCTTAAACGGGCGTAACTGATGAAATGCAACTTAGCTTAAAAACCACCATAAGGCCGGCCTTACACTTGGTAAGTTTACTTACGTAAGTAGGGACGCAGTTATTTGTTAGACTAAGTTAGAAATATTTTTTTCTCATTCTAACAGGTAGCCGTGTCCTTACTTACGTAAGTAAAACTTACAAGTGTAAGGTCGGCCTAAGTAACCTAGTTTTATTGCGTGCATTTATTTAGGAGTTAAAATTCCATCCCACATACAGACGCACAGATAAACAAACATACAAACACATACTTTTTGTGCAAACCATGACATAATTATAAGGACAAAGAATAACATTTTCTTTCGGGACCCATTGGCTACCGAGATAGCCAGTGTCAAAAACTTGATTTCTATATTACACTGTTTTTTTTTTTCGTTTTGTCGCTCCAATAAGTTTTATTTAGCTACTAGCGGGTGCCCTTCGCCTCAGTTTATGTGAGTATGATATATAGCCTATATAGCCTTTCTCGTTAAATGGGCTATCTAACACTGAAATAGTTTTTCAAATCGGACCAGAAGTTCCTGAGAT
Organism: Acleris laterana; assembly: GCA_963966035.1. Taxonomy (NCBI): domain Eukaryota; kingdom Metazoa; phylum Arthropoda; class Insecta; order Lepidoptera; family Tortricidae; genus Acleris; species Acleris laterana. The sequence continues at coordinate 10,461,560 of OZ014461.1, forward strand.
TAGCGCGTTCAAGCAAACAAACAATCAAGCGAATAAACTCTTTAGCTTTATAATATTAGTATAGATTGCGCGTTTAAAACGAACAGCACCAAATTAAACATAAATCGGTGCAAGCATTGAACAACGAAGACGGAAGAAATCTTCGAAATAATAAATAAATATAAGGGGACAATCTCACACCAATTGACCTAGTCCCAAACTAAGCTCTAGGCTTGTACTATGGGTACCAGACAACGATATAAATACTTATATCGAGAAATATATACTTAAATATATAGAAAACATCCGACTCAGGAACAAAATATTCGAGCTCATCACACAAATATATGCCCTTACCGGGATTCGAACCCAGGACCACTAGCTTCGTAGGCAGGATCACTACCCACTAGGCCAGCGCGTCGTCAAATATCTGTTAATAATATCTGTAATAATGTATGTAGATAACATAGAGGTGATAATATAACGACGTCCTTATTGAAACGGTATAATTACTCTGTCAGTTGAGTACTCTCGCTTTGTCTAGTGGAGTGCGCCTCGCTTTAATAATATCCTGAAGAGTTTAACCGCTGCTTTCTAGTGCAGAATATTGTTGCACAGAACTTTAACCTGGATGCCACGTGCAGGTTTCAGTGTACGTTCTGTGAGATTTAAACGTCTGGTGCAATTTTTAAGTAGAATAATAGGTATATTTTTTACGTGATATAAAGACTCGTCCATGCTCCACTTCGGTTTATGTGAGTATGATATACACCGTGGGAACGAGGAATCCGACAAACTTTAACCATCGATTCTAGAGCCAATTTGTAGTATATAATGTGATCTAACGTGTAGTCCAATAACGCATAATTTCAGAGTTTTTAATTATTAAAAAAAAATAACATAATTAATTGAATTTAAACTCTGTCTTAACGTAAAGCAATAATTTCTAAGAAAAATTAATCTTGTAAATAGCAATGTCATCAACGTACAACGTAAATTAATTTAATCAATTTCTTAGTAAATAATGCTTTAGGTATAGGTGACAAAGTTCAAATGAAATTAACTATGGTTTTTTTTTTTAATAATAAATATCTTGGAAATTATGCGTTATTGGACTACATGTTATATCACATTATACCATTATACCTTCTTCAATAAATGGGCTATCGAACACTGAAATAATTTTTCAAATCGGACCACTTGAGTAGTTCCTGAGATGAGCGCGTTGAAGCAAGCAAACAAACAAACTCTTCAGCTTTAAAATATTAGTATAGATACGAGCGACCCGCCCTCGCTTCACTTGTTTTTATGACTTTTTTGTAACCCCCGTCCAACAACTAGAAGTTAGTACACACAAGCCGTTGCCTGCGACTCCGTCCGCGTAGAAGTTGGTTTCGCTTTTCCCTCGGGAATTATCGATTTCCCGGGATAAGTGTGCCAAATTTCATCCTGATCCGTTAAGTGGTTGAAGCGTAAGGAAGTAACAAACTAACAGACAAACTTTCGCATCTATAATATTATTATTATTACTAGCTTCTGCCCACGACTCTGTCCGCGTGGAACTCGTTTATATCGTAGCTCCATACAATTTCCCCCCCCTCTATTTTACCCCCTTAGGGGATGAATTTCCAAAAAAAAACTATTTTATGCCCTTTCCCAGGATGCAAACTATCTTTGCACCAAATTTCACCTAAATCGGTTCAGCGGTTTAAGCGTGAAGAGTTAATTTCGCATTTATAAGATTAAAGTATGGATAATTATTATTAGAATTTATATATCATGTATGGTTGGCTCAGTTGGCTATTTGCATGAACCTAAGTGAACTTTAAAGCCTATACACATTAGTAATCTTTAGATGAAAATCTCAACATTGCAAATGCGTTGCTAGCCTGAGGATTAGGATAGAATTTATTAGTATTGACGCATTCAAACAACAACCAAAATAGTTCAAACCCAAATTCTATCCCTACATAAGTAATTGCTTTTTGTGTACAAATTCCACGGCCCTCCCACGGAGAGGGAAAACCGCAAGTAAATCAATAATTACTGGATTCGCACCCTTTCGGTGACATATTTGAACAAGGTCCTGCCAAAAGGGGCAGAATATTACCCTAGCAAGTTGGTGAACCACAATTTACTATGTTAAGTTGTAAAGTGTCACGCCTTTTGCATTTTTGTATCTTTTCTTGTGTTACTACATTTTTAAACATACAAGGTCACTGGATAGGGAATTGTGGGAGGCCTGAGGCAGGGTAATCCATTGTTTTATCGAACTTCTCTTCATCAATTGTATCATTTCATCGAATTTTATTTAATCGAACGCTTTTTTCTGCTTAAACCATAGTGATGTCAGGATATCTTACACATTTATTACGTACACTTGTAACTGCCAAAAACCTTTAAGGGATCTCTTCTAGTTACAATTAAGCGATTTAGGAATAAATGAAAACAACGGATGGTTAAACGTACAACTATAAAAGGGTCATTATTCGAGTGTTTCAACCGCCTCACTTTTGTGGACATATTTTTGAAGAATAGGCCGTATATTTTTATGTCGTCTTTGGATATTTGTTAGATGACCGGTAAACTTAGATACCTAACCAGAAACGAAATCGAAATCTACAGCCACTGCTTCAAAAATGTGACCACGAAAGTGATTCGGAACAAACGCCCGAATAATGACCCAAAAATAAGAATAGTATTTGTTTAATGAAATGGTGTACATACAAAAGACATCGGTGTAAACTTTATTCAGATACAGATTTATTCGTTGAAAATAAAATATACAATCACTTCAAAGGTAAAAGAAATCGCAAACACTTCTCGATAACCTGCAATGCTTCCCAAGCCTCAAGCAACTCAATAAACCCTAATCCCCCCACAATAGGCCGGGAAAATATAGAAATCGAAGGCAACCAAGCGATACAGAGCATCTTAGAAACGTATGTCACTGATACCAGAGCACCAGCGTCCAAGACCTCCCCCACTTCACCATAAACTTTGAAATCTGTATTGTAGAATGGGGATTCGCTAGACCTGTCACAGCTCAGGCTTAGTTGGACGGTTCGTAAAGAGATTTATATCTCATTTCGTATGAGGTCGTGACAGAAGCCGGTACAATGCGGCATGACGGCGCTGCGAAAGTGAAAATAAGAAAAATATTGATAAATTATAGGGGGAAAACAATAAGCTCCCCAGCGGACGGCAAGGGATTTATTTCATTACCGGTCTACAGTCTTTTGACGTTTATGTTTTGTTGATAATAGAGTCAATGCGATCACAGATTTTTTGTGGTCGGATGATTTTTCCATTTTTTCTTTGAACGTATTGAAATATTTGATTTGTCAGCTTTGAAAATTATTTGCGTCTACATCATCTTACAATGTAGTGGTGATCATGATGACGTATGTGCTTCATTCTGGGTCATAGTTTTGTTTTTACTAATAATCTTAAATACCGCAACTCTCGAATTCTTCTACTATGTTTTCTACTTAAATAATAATTATTAATTATCCCTAAATCACGTGAAAACGGCAGATTTATATTAAATGATTTATAATTATTATTATTTTATTTGAGATTTAGATTTATAATTTGGCACAAAGTTTGTAATTTGTTAATGTGAGCAGGTGAAAGAGGAAGTTAAGGTCGTGTCTTATCAAGATGTCAAAAACCTAGCGAACAATAGAGAGGAATGATGGCGGAGACTTCACCGACCAGAGTATATCTCTTTAGTTATGATGATGATAAGGATACCTTTTAATTCCAGTAAATGTTACAGTTTCTGAGGAAAAAGCTATAAATTCCTTTTACGTGGATGTATTTACAGACAAACAGTTAGTAATAACGCGTGTCAAAAAGCTAATTTAGAAAAAAACGTCATTCAAAGCCATTTCATAAATCAAGAGCTATTTCTAATCTTAAATTAATCGGAACCTAATTTAATAGCAAAAATAAATCAAATCACAAGAACGTCTTACCCAACTTTGAAATATATTTCATTCGCGAACCACAGTACATTATGCCATGTGGAGAGTTTAAGCTCATTTACATGGGTTAGCTTTGAGATATTTTACTTGTATATTTAACTCGAGCAATAAGCGAATTTTTATTTGTTTTGTAATAATCAGCTGGCTGGATATTTTTTTTATTCTTCTTTCTTGTTTTTAGACCAGACTTTAAATAAACTAGGTATGCGAGAAGTATGTTTTTGTAACGATTGTTTGCAGCGCAAAAACCATTACGTAACTTTGGAACAGATATTAAATTTTAACATTAGTACTGGGCCTGTTTTTCTCTGGGTAAGTCCATATTCCCTTTGACATGTTCTCGCGTTTTTAACTCAGCTGCCATTACTATCAAGTAAGTAAGAGCTATCCTGACGTTGACAATACTATTAACATGTCAAAAGCAATATGGTTTTATCGAGAAGAATAGGCCCTGCGGGCCTAGTATGGCTGCGTCTACGAGTATATCGCGTGTCAACTGTGGATAAAGCATCCGTCACCTTTTGACACGTGTACTTATTTACGTGTCAGAAGGTGACGGATGCCTGATCCAAAATTTATCACGCGACACACGCAGCCATATTAGGCCCCCTGGAACTCTGTTATTTGTAGAAATTCAAAAGCTCTTATAAACAACCATGCTTACCGCCTGTTTCACAATCGACAAGTAAAGGATATTTGACGGATACGTTTAGCCCTTTCTTTGTCGTACACTTGAAAATAGACAAGGAGAGAGACAACTTTATGTGACAGATAAATTTACTTGTCGATTGTGAAACAGGCTCTTAGTATCCTAAAGAACCATGGGCACAATGTGGAAAAACGATGGCAGACTAAATATTTCAAAGCAAAAAAGCTAACACGCTTTAAGCGGTACCAGGCTTACATAAACCGTAGAAAAGACATGAGATGAGGCTCGGAATAACTGGAATGGAAACAATGGATAGGTTAAAGGTCGAGGTAGAGAGGGTACTTGGCAGCGATAGTATTATCAAAAGTCGATGCGGAGGCGCAAAATTAACGAGAATGAATTGAATTGTTTTCCATACAGTCGATAAATTGTTAGCTCGTCCGTTGGAAAATCGTAATATTGATTTAGTGGCAGTAACATTTTTTGCTCTGTTCTTTCTTTTTAGTTGCTGTAAAGTTTATTTCTTCGACCAGATATTTTTGTTGTGTTACAGTGTGTTATAACAAATGCCGTGAGTTTGATTTTGAAATTTAGTCCGCTGGTTTTTCTTTTACAATTGTTTATGTATCAATCTTACTTGTTAGAATATGAGTCCAATTAATCTTTATTCATACCTTTACCAGTGTGCTTTGATTATTTAATCATTTCCTCATTGTTAAGTGCTATTTTTGACCCGTAATTCAAAAAGAGGTGTGTTATAAGTTTGACGTGTGTGTCTATCTGTGGCACCGTATCTCTTAAGTGACTGAACTGATTTGGATGCAATTATTTTTATTTGAAAGCAGGTTTTGTAGCGGTATTAGACTTTATGAAAATCGGTTGAATTGTTTCAGAGATATCAGGTCTGAAAGAAAGGGTACCATAATATTGCGGTTTTGATAATAGTTGATCTATATTCATTATATTCTGCGATAAAACCAAAATCTAAAACATTGTGATATCCCAACTTCATTCGTGTACAAAATGCATTACTTACTAACTCATAGGTGCATAGAGCGATGCAGTTCCGAACGCGATGCAATCCGCGATTCGCTAGATAAGCCGGATTGGTGCTGAATCACTTTTGTGGACGAACATTTACATATAAAGTGTTATTTTCTACGACTTATGACGGTGCAACATTTTCAATACCTGGGGTGCATTGATCTGTTTGTAGAAAGGATTATTTGGTGCTTCCTATTAATGCAAAACGTGATGCAACAACGATATGCAAAAGTTGCTATGAAAATGAATTTACGATTACTTGTGCTAGCTAAATTCTAGGGACCTAGTGAAGAAGCCTATAAGTCGACTTGACTTGTTCTATAAAAAGGTATATACATAAACGAAGTATACTTGACTTAAGCCCTATTTTACTTCATCCTCAGAAGACTTACACCCTTTTTCACCAGGACCCCAGAAATTGATGTCTGTTTTTTCTAACAGTTTTGATCTTAAAAATTACACTTTAGTACTCGTTTATGTCGGTTACATTTGTTGTTTTTATTTTCAATAACCAAATATTTTCAATTTGACGGTTATTATTTGAACACCGTTTTTTTTATTTATCATTAATTTAAATCGCAATATGGTTCCTGTGGCGATTTTTAAGTAAACGGACATCGTTTGGCTGACAATTCAAAATATATTATAAAACCAGTAATAGCAAGAAACAAAATTAAATTCTAGTAAATATACAATAATTTTTTCACTAACAACATTTTGGAGTCTTCAGAGAAATTGAAACAAGCACAAATATTTACCTTCCAATTTTACGAAGGAGAAATTGTAATTACAAAAGCCTAAAACTTCGTTCGCTCCGTCACGGCTAATTTACTTATTTATAACAATGTGCCTGTTTTATTAAATTAACAGTCTAACCTAATAACTAACTTTTAGATTTTCACCACAAACCACCAAAGTTCAAACGTTATCTAAACTTTTTGAATATTATGACGCGTTCTATTATCGACGTCATTTATATCTATTTCAACAACATCTTTATTACCTCTAGCGTTCATGTTGAGCTTCAATTTTAAGTTACTCATCTTAAGGTAGATTTCGCAGCCACTTAACATCCATGAGATAAGATGTAGCTATAGTTTTCATTCGATATATGATACCCGCACAGTATTGATCGATCGAAACGTCGTGAAATTGAATGGTCTGTGATTTCATCGCGCGTAAAGACAATTTCTTCCTCTGAGACAAAAGATCTCGTTTATTTTTTTACGACCAAATACAGTAATAAAGAAGTTGTTATAACTGGGAGAGGTTTTATACCAGTTCGTATTATAAGTTGATTTATCACTGTCTATAAAAATTACGATTGTGTTGTACAATTTTTTTGTTAAGTGTCTTAACTGTTTGGTCAAGAATTTAACTGTGATGTGCTTTTCTTTTGTTAAATACTAGATAGCGACGGTGACAAGGCCTGGCGACTTTTGAAACATAATATCAAAATAAATAAATAAAGATACGTCATATCAGAGGACAATATCAGACCAATTGACCTAGTCCCAAACTAAGCTCTAGGCTTGTACTATGGGTACTACACAACGACATAAATACTTATATAGAGAAATATGTACTTTAATTCATAGATAACATCCATGACTCAAGAACAAATATTCGCGCTCAATACACAAATATCTGCCCTTACCGGGATTCGAACCCTAGACCGCTAGCTTCGTAGGCAGGGTCACTACCTACTAGGCCAGCGCGTCGTCATAATGGTTGTTAAAATTAAAATGTTAACCATTAAACATTATTAATTCAATGTAACTTAATCATTCGTACTAATAATTTTGTTATCCACAACTAGGTAAGATTGGTCTTTTTTTACTATGTAACTAAACCAAGATTGCACTAAATGCTTTGATCATAACAGAAGCTATTAAAAAGGGAATAATTTTGTGCACTTTCCAGAATGTTCGAAATATTTCTGACAACTAGATCAAAACAGTACCAACTCCAAATCATTGCTCGTTTGGTTTCAAGTTCATAGAAGTTGTATTAAAGTTGATTTTAAAATACAGTTGTAGTTTGAGTTACTACATTTTCTGATCTAGCAGTGCGATTTGCCCGATAAACTTCCACCAGAATTATCTTTGTAGCAAGTGTAGCGTCTGAGTTAAAATTAAAATTCATTACAAAATAGACTGTAAGCTTTTTGGTGAATAATGTATGTGGATGACTATAATAACAGTTATAACATGTTAATATGTTGTTTCCCGTGGAAGTCGTAAGAGGTGACTAAGAGAATAAAGGCTTGAAGTATTGTTAGGCGATGGGGTTGCTACCTGTCACTAATAAACTATGTGGTTACATGATTAACAACAAGTTTTTAGAGTTGTTGGTAATTTTGTAGCTCTACCTACCCTACTCTGAGAATGAAGGCGTAAGTGTAAAATTATGTATGTAATATGTTAATTACCTCGTCATTCATAAACGCAACTCCTATTTTAGTTAAAATTATTATTTGTCACTTTCTGTCTGCAAATGCCTGAATGACAATTAGAAGGATGAAAGATAATTTTAAGCACACCTTCTAACTATTGTGCGTTTAAGAATCAGAAAGATAGTCTTTATTGGATTAAAATAAAGTAACAATCAAATCTCCAAAAGTATGTCCCTATTTATATACAAGCTAATTGAAAAAAAAAATAGTGTCGCATCTTGAGTGTTTCACTCACTCTTACCTAACCCAACAAACTTAAAAACTACAATTCAAACATTATCAAAAGGTTTACTTAAAAAGTTTAAGAATACATACACACAAGCAAAAATAACCTATTAAAATATACATACATACATACATTAAGTCACGCCTGTTTCCCAGAGGGGTAGGCAGAAACAACTTCTTTCCATTTGCTACGATTTTGACAAATTTCTTTCGCTTCTTCCACATTCATACATCGAGTCATTCACTCACGTCGGTTTCGGGTACTTAAGATTCGGCCCTTTTCCAGTATTTCTCCGATTTGACTCGAAAAAGTACGCCTAGGGCGGCCCCTTCCGACCCGTCCACTCACTTTCGATCTGTATATCCCTTTCGTCAATCTTCTTTCATCCATCCTTTCCAAACGACCGAACCAAAAATATAGCATTAAAAAAACGGTTAATATTCGTCATTCAGTAGGTATACAGGTCTTTGGGGACTTCCTTATTCCGCTAAAAGAGGTCGAAGCATCATAAGAAGCAAACAACTTAATAAGATTTATTTTTTATGATCCACATTTAATCCCCAAAGCAAGCGCCAGAGTCTGTAACCAAGGAGGAAAACATCGTAAAGGAACTAAGGGATAATATCAGTAATGCTTTAAGCGGCTGGAGACTCTACTTTTTATCTACCGAAAGCTTTCGTAGAAAATAAATATTACTCGGTATTATACCGTTATCAAAAAGATGATCTATTTTATGAGTTCAGCAGGTTAATAATGTAATAGTAAATATTATTGAAGATGATGGATGCGAGCCAATTTCAAATAGTATTACGGTGAGATGGTTATGGGATGGTGTAACGAGTTTATAATGATAGCTGTTATAGGTTCGATAAACGATAAAAGTTAAAGGTTACATCACACTTAACGTAAGTTTTTTTCTTTAGATTTATTTAGGTACAGACTGTTGATTGAGTAATCTATATCTATGATTCATTTGTTTTACTGTGGTTTTCCCCTTCTTTCTTAACCCCCAACACAAAAATGGATGTATAACTTGACATTAACGTGTGTATTTGTGTATTTGTGCGTCTGTCTATATGTGTGTCTGTGGCTCTGTAGCTCCCAAACGGATAGATCTATTCGGACGGGGTATTTTAAAGAAAGCTATTTTAAGCGAGATGGTTCTGAGTCAGGTTTTATAAAAATATAATGAGCCTTTAGTTTTTTTTAAGTATGGGGGGGGGGGCGTTACCTATTTGAATAGTTAATACAGAATAAAAAATATATATCAGGCGATCAAGCAACGATAAACTTACATATTTAGAGAAATACATAGTTAAATAAATATAAACTATTCAAGACTCGGAAAAAATACTCGCGTACATCATACAAACATTTGCCCTTACCGGGATTTGAACCCGGGACTGCTAGCTTCGTAAGCAGGGTCACTACCAACTAGGCTAACGAGTTGTCACCAAAACATTGTTAAATTTAGTGTACCTACTAACTAGACAAGCCTGTAAATAAAAATGGCCGGACGTGACTATTGTTAATGAAAAAGTGCCACTTTAAACTCAACAGAAACATTTTCCTTGTAACAGAAAAACAATAGAAGCGGATGGAGCACAAGAAAAAATAAAAACAAAATACCGTTCATTGCTACCGCTCTATTCTTTTTATTCCCACACGGTTTCCATTCCTTATCGAAACAACAGAATCTACTGAATTAAGTAGACAGGGTAGGAAAAGGTACAATAACAAAAAACAGATGGACACGTCGTATTACATAAGCAGGATGGGAATGGTATGCAAATCTGTTGGGTCCTAAGTGAAGACTCCGTAAGAGGATAGGACAAGTGACAGCTTTATACGAAGTGGACGGCAAATTTAAAAATGTAATGTGCTCTGGGATTTGGGTAAAGATTTGCGATGTACTGTTAGGTAATATGGAGATGTGGATACGAAACTGGTCAAGTGCGAGGTGGGCTAGCGCACCGAGGGTCTTATCTTATCTTATCGTACAGATGGGTCTTTTCGGATAGACTTCGAACCTTTAAGATCTTTTGTGCAATTGGAATTGTTCATATTTTTACATTTACTCCAATTCGAAAACCATTTCGAGGAATAGGGTTTTAAAGCCGTTCTGCAATTGAGTTTTTGAAATATTAACTATTTTGGATATTTCGACAAAAGTATATTAATTTTAGCCTTTGACTTTCGTTTTCGGCTTGAAGCTGTCCTAGGCGTATCTTACGGGTTAGGCGAAAAAAGTTTGAAATAGTATGTTTTAATACACTATTACAATCATTTTTTTTCATTGAATATCATTAGCTTGTTGTAATTTATTAGAAAATGCCATCCCAAATTTAAAATACTCATTTCATCCATAAAATGTCTGCTAAATAAATAAAGATATTAAAACAAAACTATTGTGTCAAATAAAAAAATAATGAAATTGGTGTCTTAAAATTTCCTATTCTTCCGAATGAGAAAGTAAAAACCGTGAGTTATTTTTTTTTGGTCAATCCCAATTAGAATCGTACACTCTTACACACTCAGCTGTTCGAATGTCCAGGTTTCCTCACGAGTTTTTTCCGTCACCGTAAGAGCATCGGGATTAATGCACGTAGGTTAGAAAAACTCATAGGTACATGGTGATTTATGTATTTTTACTCTATACTGTACAAGAAAAAAAAATACAAAACAGACAAAAAAAAAGGCAAACAATATTATATCTCTACTTTTCCACTTATAAAATTTCCTTTATAATAGCTTTTTTCCGCACGTGTTACTTATTTTCAACCTTTAAAATTCCTCTTTGAAACATTATTTTTTAAGACTCATTATTTTTCTGGTCATTGTTTTTCATAATTAAAAAGCTGTACGAATTCTTTTGAAAGCGTTTGAACGTTACTTTTTTAATTAATGGGGCAGGTAAATGCGTTTTTTTTTACTTAAGAGTATACTTTATCGGCTTTACTAGACATGTATTGACTGTGAATGTAAAAGATGACAATGTTTTGGTTACCTTTGCCGCATCACAATAAGTCGTTTTTGGCTTACAATATTGAAAAGGAACAATTAAAAAGAAAGCCACACGGGCACTTTTTCACGTCAAAAATCTACCAGCGCTTTACGATACGCCAGTGCTGGGAAGAAAACATTTAATTAGTAGATGAGCAGGAAAACGTATAAAGTAGGAAGAATAAGTATGTACAGTCAAAGATTTAAATTTAGTACCCACCTTAGGTCCAAAGTCAACCTGACATTCTACAATCATCAGAGGGGCTTAAAGCACTCACAATTGCAATTGTTTTCATTTTGAAAATCGAACGCTTGTCTGCATACAAAATGAAAACAATTGTTCCGCTTTGAAGCCAATTGAGATTGCGAGTGCGTTAGGCAATAGCAACGCAGGTTGAGTTTTCTGTTAGTTACTAATAACGTATCTCTAATGACATTGACGATTTCAAGCATATTTTTGTTGAACTGGGTCACCAATCAACGTTCGCGACCGTATCTGAAAATATTATTTCTGCGTAAACATGAAACAACTAACACAAGATTAGAATGCCAGCTGATATATAGAACGACGTAAGTGAATGCACGACAGATTCTTATATTTCCATAGTGTTTAGAGTAATCAGAAAGCAATTTCTTACGGCCTCTTGGTGTTGGCAAAACCAATTTATTGGCAATTTATTAGATTTGATATAGCAACACTATATTTTTAATCTGTGAACTTTAAGAACAAACAAACCAATGGTGGCAGCGTAACCTAAGTAGCATTCTATTTGATTAAAACAGTTTTAAAAGAGGCGGATCCCAAACAGAATATTACATTGGCAAACCAACAACTGGTATCTTCACGTTGTTTGGTGTATGACTGAGATAACTATATTTTTCCTAGCTTTGCCCCCAGGCCGAGGTTTCCTATTTTTCGTGCCATGAATTCACCTTCCTCAAGGTGACATTTTCATTGCAAAGGTATTCCCATTTCTTTTGACGCCCGCTTCCAATATATTTGTCGGCTTTCTTTGAGGTATCATCGCAATTTACCCGAAGATTTCCTTTTTTATAAATTCTTTATGAAATATTTTGATCATTTCATTATTAAATCAAGTGAAAGGCAATGATGGGAATTGTGTTTGGTTAATGTTCATTTTATTACCTTTTGTGTTGGTTATTTGATTAAAAATCATTTGGAGAAAAAAAGCGAAATATTAGGGCTAGTCAAAGAGAAACAGACAACCAACTAAAACAATATATATCACAAATAATAACACAGAATATAGCGTTACATACTTACATACATTAAATCACGACTGTTTCCCAAAGGGGTAGGCAGAGACCACTTCTTTCCACTTGCTACGATCTTGACAAATTTATTTCGCTTCTTCCACATTCATACATCGAGTCATGCACGCACGTCGGTTTCGGGTACTTAAGATTCGGCCCTTTTCCAGTATTTCTCCGATTTGACTCGAAAAAGTACGCCTAGGGCGGCCCCTTCGGACCCGTCCACTCACTTTCGATCTGTATATCTCTTTCGTCAATCTTCTTTCATCCATCCTTTCCAAATGACCGAACCATCGAAGCATGCCCTTTTCAATATTAGTCACTACATGTTTTATTCCACATTTCTCTCTGACTTTTTATTCCTTACTCAATCAATCAGTTTCACACCAAATGGTTATTTTTTACAAATCAAAATCCCAAATTAAAAGGAGGGTTATGTTTGACCTGTATATATTATGACTCTTACTCTTACGGCTTAACCGATTTTAATAAATTATACGTGGCTAGGTTCGTCTTAACCACTTGACTAGAGTGTCATAGGCTATATTTAAATTATTTAAATGTGAAATAGGCGAAATAAAGAATATATAAGTACATAATAAGTAACATTAGTTTGACGACATTATCCAAACAGATTTGTGTACATGAAAAAGTGACGTATAAAACCGTTGTCCTTTACTGCAATACAAGTTAATTTCTAACGTCTATTACAAACAAAAACTCCAAAATAAAACTCGTAAAGAAACTTTAAGATTGTTTTGTCTTTTGAAGACCTTTGACGCTCTCTCTGGGACATTTAATAAAACATTTTATAAACACGTTTTTGCACAAAAAACCAATAATACCTACACATCGCGCCTTTTCTGCTAGCAATAAAAAAAAATCGGCACAAAATCTCACACAATTGCGTCGTTTTTCTTATGTTAGCGCTAAAACGTTTCACCAATAACATTTAACCGTAAAATAACAAACCATTTCCAGCCTCTATAGCAAGAGATTGAGCGAAATATTCCTCAAAATAACAATTTTCTTGAATTGGACAAAATCTCTGAACAAATACTTGTAGGTATAAAAATACTGGCATGAAAATAAGCAATGTAATCTCCAATGGCCCATTTGGTACAAAACCGTTGTAAGTTTTTTGCAACGTTCTGCTTTGTCATGTCATCTTCCTTTTTCATTCGTTTTCAATTGTTCTTTGATGTGATTGCGGGAGTAGTATTTGGTTTGAGTAACGGGAAAGTGACACTTGGCCTTTTTAATTGATAGCTAGTGAGTTGTCAGTCTTACTAACAATAATAATTACTAATAAAGGTACCAATACTTATCGTACTAAATAATATTATAAATGCTTAAGTTTGTGTGTTTGATTGTTACACGCGGCAACCAACGGCTGGGTGTATTTGGATGAAATTTGAAATGGTGATAGCTTACGAGTATACCCTGGATTAAAAAAAATCAATTATATTATTGACGTAACAAAATATTGTATTGTTTTGTCGTATTGTTGTTGTTGTTATGGACAACTCAAATTAATTTCAAAGTATATTTATATTAATTGTAAACTTATATACTTACATTAATTTTAATTTTCATATTTTCATGCATGTCATTAAAGTATCGGTTATCGCTGTATTTGAATCGTAATGTATACTTTTTAAATAAAGCCTGCACTTTAATGTGAACATTAATATACAGGCTAAAGACAGATTATACATTTCTCACATACTCGTATTGTAGAAAACTTACAATATCAAGATAAAGTTATGTATACATCTGTATGCATAATTAGGCATTAAAACACTCTTGTTGTGATCTTATTATCAAAAATCACCTTACGGCTCGTTTCATAAAACCACACTCGTGTATTAATGCCTCTCATTATGCACCAGTTACATAAATAACTATTAAAGTTAGTGATTGCGACAATGAATAATCGCAGCACGTAAACACTGCAGGACAAATAAAAGCGTGTACCGTGTAAGGCATAAAAGAACCACTTCACTTCACTTTTACCAACGGCGTCACGACACGTAGGGCGTAATCACTGTGCATTAGTAGCCCATTCACGGCACTGTTAATTAAGGGGGAAGTTCACTGAAACACATTCAAGGCGTTACCTTTAAATGAATATATGTACGGGTTTCTAGGATAATTGGAATATGGGTCATACACAATCACAAAAACAAAAGTTGTCTCTCCTGTGGTCAATAGTTAAGGGCTCGTGTGCATATAAGTTATGTTTTTATTTGATAGGACTAAAGTAGACGTGACGCCGTTTAAGCTGATGTGGGTTCAGTGAGAAAATTAGGCCTTAAACACGTTAACTTCGGGTATGTCCACAGGAAAGACGGGAACCTAAATCTGTGTATGACCCATATATAGCCCGACCAGTTATTGTATTGTCAAGTAAATAAGAGCTGGGGGGTTATTATGACATGGCTATGCAGTTCATTTTACGGTGAGCGTAAAGGATGGAGCTATAGCAGTTACATAACTCTGTCCTTCTCTCAGCGTAAAATGAATGCCACAGATAGGTCATAACAACCCCACTTTTTTAACTTTGACAATACGTTAACATGTCAAAAATGATATGAATTTGTTGAGTAAAGTAAAGTTCCAGAACAATAATGATTTCAAATGGGGGCGGTACTAATACTTTTATAATCTGTGTTACGTGAGTTAAAGTGATAAGAACAGACAAAATGGAGGGATTTTCATATTACTGGTACACCAAAACTCGGTCTCGTGATTATACTTTTAATAGGTTTAGTAATGATTAGAATTGAGATTTTTATCAAATAGAGCTCTTTACCCACCTATTTAGGGTTGCCTATTTAACAAGAAACTTTTATAGTTTTGCCATGAACTATCAGCCCGTGTTGGAACCCTGACCCACCATAGAACGGTGTCATAGTGGCATTATGAAACAATTTGTTAGAAACTTCTAACGACTTGAACTATACCGTCACTGTGACACAGTTCTATAGTGGGTCAGGGTTGCACTTTGCTGATAGTATGTTTGTCCGTCTGTCCGCGGTTTAACTCAAAGAATTAGTATAAAGCTGTTACTTGGCATTGTTTTTTAAATCATGCCGACACAATTTTAAACATAAATCTTGAAAAAGTAGTGTTTTTTTTTTGACATAGGTTTTTTTATATTTATAGTTTATAGTAACAGCTTTAGAATCCTTTACTGTGCATGGTCTGAAAGGCACGTGCCCGGTTTTTAAGTTTTGATAAGCAGTTTTTTTTTTCATCTTTTTTTCGGTTGTACTTAACTTGTATTTAAACTAAGGTAAGTATCAACAACTCTTAAAAGACAAATCGCCTTGTGGTAGTCCTGGTAATACCTTTGTCCTTTCTCTAGACTTCACTTCGGTTTTGCAAACATCGCCGCAAAGACATGTCACAGATAATACTTTCCCCCCTTTTCTCTTTCAGTGGGTTAAAAAGTAATTTGATCCTTACCTCCTCTGCATCTTTTCCATTCTCTTGAAATTTATTGTTTCCTATCGCTATCATATTACATTGTGTTTTGCTTGCAATATTCTTTTCTCTGTGAAGACAGGTGTCTAAACATTACAACACATGCATGCAGGAATGAGACAACCGGTGTAATGATTAGCATAAAGGCAATTCTACCTTAGTCTTCGGGGTTGGCAACGTATTTGCGATCTTCAGATTGCAGTCCTAAGATTTTAATCTTGGGAAGGCATGCGTCGCTATGGGTCACAGATCAGTTTTCTACATGCAATTTTTTTTTATTGATGATTTCAATTCAATCCTTATTACTTTTTCATAGTGATAAAGCTTAATTTTATTAAAAAAATAATAAGAAAATAAACGCAGGAGAATACAGCAATACTAGTTTACACAATAATGCTATTTAATATAAATTAGGTAGATATTGTATATAAGCATTTAAACCGCATAAATCACTACATATATAAAACAAAGTCGCTTCCCGCTGTCTGTCCCTATGTATGCTTAGATCTTTAAAACTAAGCAACGGATTTTGGTGCAGTATTTTCAGTAGATAGAGTGATTCAAGAGGAAGGTTTTTATGTATAATAAATTTTGTTTTACGCACGTGTGTTATAGAAAACTCAAATAAACCGAAGCGAAGCGAGGGCGGGTCGCTAGTGATTTATAAAAGTAAAAATCTTCACCATACTTCTTCTCCAAAAGTGTTATCGTAAATAAAAGAAAAAATCTAATCTTTCCTTTGTGCAGATATCCGGTGTTAGCGCTGGATATTTTTCTTTCAGGATTCCAACTTGAAACTTTCCGAGAGCAGATCGTTTCATACTTTTGTTACATTTTTCACTATTATCCTTACAGTCGTAGAAATCCTTTTTGTTCTGTAAATGAGTCAGTAAGATTGTAAAATTCTGGATATTTCGTTGATCCATCAAGCCACTTTGAGTACCACAAGCCTAAGAAAGTGCGAATCAGTCGCGGGTTTCATACCAACCGACTCACACTTGGCTGCTTTTGAGTATTTGACACATGTAGGTATGTTATGTATTTCAGATATAGCAAAAACAAAAAACTCTTTAAAATGTGACCTTTGTTATCTCATCCCTCAATACTTTACATTTTGATAAGGAAATGTAGAAAATCCACTTAGTGAAAAAATAAGTGGCCATCTATGGAGGTTAAAAAGATCCAACTCTTTACAGGTAAGACTGGACGGACGGACAAAATCTCGGCGTAGATATAACTAGCTCCTATCGGGTACCCTTTGAGAATGTCACTCTTAACATAAGTTTTATCTTTTTATATTTTTTACCTACTTAGTCATATCCACTATCGTACCACTAGATTCTCAAAATCATACCATTTTTTTAAATTAAATCATAATAACAACCTGTTTACTAAACCTAAATACTTAGAAAAATGTTTGTCCGACCCGCCGTCGAATTTCACAAGTAATTTGCCTTGTTTACCCTCCCTTTTCGGACAAATTTAATTTTCTACCATTATTCAATTTATATTTTTCGAACGAACGCCCGGGTACCTGACAGGGTTAATTTTTAATTAAAGACTAGAAGGCTCTTCATTTATTTTGATAAATTGCTCCGAGTATGAAAATACTCAAAAATGGTTTCGCTTTCAATTTTGATGCTTTTGCTTTGCACGTTTCTAAAGAAGACATTGATGTTTGATTATCGTGATTGTTTTGTTTTTTTTCATAATAGAAACTGAACACCACATCGTCTGAAATAATCAATGTTTCATTTATAATTATCATGAACATTATCATCAGTATCATCACCATCATCATGGTTATCTTCTTCGTCATCATCTTCATCTCCAACATCATCATCATCGTTTTTAGCATTAGCATAATCATCATTAAATATATTTTTTAAACAAAAGTTATATGGTCGGTCTTAAAAGAAGCTGCACGCTTTAGTGCTTTGTCACTTTACTCTTACGTTTGAACTGTTGCACTAATCTGTCAAAGTCGCTACAGTGACAAGGTACTAAAGTGTGCAGCTACTCAAAAGGTCGAAAGTTCCAGTTTTAATTAAAACTTTGATTTACAACAATTTAAAATAATGTTTTTATTTCTTAAGAAAAGATTCACCTTATCGGAATTTTAATCGTATCCCGCTTGTTTTGTGCCTTTTGTGAAGTTTTAATTGGCTATCTCAGTTCTAGAAAATTACGTTAAAAATAAACAGAACGTCAAAACCTTTTTTTCTTTAAATTTGTAAAGATTTAAGTAAATTATTTGCAGAAAATAAAGCGAGCGAAGACGTTTTGAAAATAGTAAAGAAGAAGAAAAAACTAATACGTTTCAACATTTTCAAAGACACGGTTAAAGGAAAAAAGAGGAAAAGCAAGAAATAACAACAATGTCCGAGGCGAACAGAAAAAAGTGGCAATTTTACTTTACTGACAGAAGCATAGCTCTAGAATAGCCACTTGCGTGCTTTTGGTAACTAAAGTTGCCAACTTCGTACGCCTACAAAATTGTTTTGGACAGCCGTAGCTACCAGCGGAGTTTCTTTTAAATTATTAGTGCTTTTATAAATTCGAAGATAATATTAAATTGCTTCGATGGTCCGGTCATTTGGAAAGGAAGGATGAAAAAAGATTGACGAAAGAGATATACAGATCGAAAGTGAGTGGACGGGTCGGAAGGGGCCTAGGCGTACTTTTTCGAGTCTAATCGGAGAAATACTGCAAAAGGGCCAAATCTTAAGTACCCGAAACCGACGTGCGTGCATGACTCGATGTATGAATGTGGAAGAAGCGTGAGTTTGTCAAGTTCTCAAAGAAGTTGTCTCTGCCTACCCCTCTGGGGAACAGGCGTGATTTAATGAACGTATGTATGTTTAAAATCGGTCAGGCGTTAATCATACGGATAGTCAAATATAATCGAAATTGGAAACATACGAAGAGTCAGTCTTGCACGTGCAAAGCCCCTAATTTTTACCCTAATTCTTGGGCAGCTGGTCTAAATATTACACTGTACATTGCTCAAAATTAATTAAGAAACATAAGTATGTGTGACATAAACACAGCGTTATAGGTTCATAGTGGTTTAAAGCTTAAACTTGGAGAAGGGTCTTTTTCACAACTATTTCTTAAGTAAATCCAGAGGTGGAAATACTGCATAAATTTCTGACGATAATACGGATAGAGGAATTTTATGAAAAGGTTAACATTTCCGCATGATTCCTTCACCGCAGTGAGGAGCTATTTTCTCTATGCGGTTTTTAAGAAACATCCTGTGTCAAATATCAAAGTTCAATAATATGAGAATATTTTGAAATTCAATGCCTTAATTATGTGCGCAGGTAACGATGCAAAAACCAATAACCTACTTTCTACCTAATATTATAAATGTAGCATTTTGTAATGTTATAATGTTACCATGAAAGGGCAGTCTAGCTGCACCGTTAAGGCTGGGTTAGGTTTGGTTTGATTCATAAAAATCCATTTGGTAACAACTCTTTAAAAAAAAAACTTGCGATAATTATGACTAAATAAAGGCAGATAATATTCGAAGACCCAGAGCGTGACGATTTTGATAATTCTAATTCAGCCTTGAAAGGATTGCCTAGATCTGTTAAAAAATAACAGGAAAACCTTTTGGATAACAGGATGGTGGTGGATGTTGGTTGATTGAAACCAAAAATATTATTTTATCCCCAAAAACACACATTTCGAACAAAGCACTATCACAAAGACTATTCCCTTATTCATAAACGCAGAACAAAAGTATTTTAGTTAAAGTATTCTTGGCCACTTTTAAAGAGAGATAAGGAGAGATAAGGTTATCTGTCATAATAACTTTTTTTTGCCATTTCAGGCCATCTTATGGTAAATGACAACAATCTTGAGACTGCAATCTTAACACTTCAAATGCGTAGCCAACCTTGAAGACTAAAATGTACGCCTTTATGCTAGTAATTTCACTGGTGGACTTTTTGCATCGTACAGAAGGTGTCAAACTAGGTTTGTAATAAGTTACACTTCAGTAACTTAGCATTTATCAACTTTGAAAATAAATTAATTCAAAACGAGAAAATACATACTAATGTAGTAATTTACTATGCAAACTATGCATAAGCCAAATTTGACGTCGTTATTGCTACGTGTTAGCGTAATACAATTATTGTAAATTCATGCGGTAGTTGTGTTATAGATCCGTCCAAAATTACAATCAAAGCCTTTGGCAATGATGATACTGATGACAATGATAATGATGATTATGAAGTTATTAATGATATGTCACTGTCTAAATTGGATATGCTTTTAATGTTAAAGACTGTATTGATAAGTATAAGGACAACTTAAGTCAACTGCTATAACAACTTTTTCGTTTTAAATATGGCCTTTTTTTTCTTCGACTATCCATCAATATGTCAGTATTTATATTTTTAAACAATTGAAGTTCAATTTGTCATCAACCTTGAAAATGAGAGGACTTTCTGCTCAACAAAGAAAAATAATTGTGGACAAATATGTTCGCGAAAGGGGCATTACCATAACGAGGGTTCACGGGCTATTTGTATTAAGCGACATTCTGGCCGATATTGAGTTATATACATATTTGGAATCGCCAGATTTTTCTGCGTCGTTTGAGCCCGGTTTCGTGGCGATCTGAGCACTTTTGTGTCGCTTGAAACATGATTAAATTAAGGCCTAGTTTGAGTCTGATGTGATTGATGCGACACAAATTTTATTCAATTATAGAAAAGATGGACTTCATACAGACAAGATATTTTGTGATTTTGACTTAAGCGGTTTTTCCTGACATACACTACGTATTATAGGGCGTTTAAATCGTTATGCCTGCACCTGAAATCCGTCCTTGATGTCGCTTCAAACATTTAGCCTGCACCTGAAATCCATCCTTGATGTCGCTTCAAACACTTAGCCTGCACCTGAAATCCATCCTTGATGTCGCTTCAAACACTTAGCCTGCACCTGAAATCGATACTTGATGTCGCTTCAAACATTTATCCATCCACCCATATTAATACGCATAGGCGCTTTAAACATTTTGATTTTTAATGCAAATTATTTTTACTTGGTGGTTAAACTTTTTGTTTTGGACTAATTTAATAATCATCTGTCGCATCAGACATATCGAAAATGTAAGTGGTGTAAATTAAAACATTTTACCTGTACCGAATTTAGGAAAGCTATGTTCGTTATGACAGTCAACATTTTGTATGAATCTTTTACCCGCTGTCGGCTAATACAAAGTGTTTTCGGCGCCGGCGCCTTTGAACCGCGTTAGTATAAGCACAGCGCGTGCCCCCCGCGGCGCTTCAGTTGCCTTCAACTTTTTATTTATATTAGGTATCTAATGGTCGTGACGCACTGGAAGAACAAACTTTCATAGTAAAATTTGGGACACTTTTTTTCTTGTACGAGGATCGAAATAGTATCAACGATTCTGAGTAAGAAAAACGAAAAAAATACGAATTCTGGAAAAAATAATCTTGTAATTTTTTTTGAAAAACTTCCTCATATTACTTATTTTTTTATTTAAATAAGTTTTTTATTTTTTTAAATAGCCTAACTATTTAAAAAAATAAAAAAACAGAACTAAAAGGAGAAGTAAATAAGGTTTATTTTATGTTATTACAGAAGATTTATTTTTACTTTTTATTGTGAAAATAATTCTTCTTTGTTTAGTTTTCCTTAATCAAAGTTAATTGTTTTGTTACCTACTTAATTGTTATAATTTTAGAAGAGTCTTTCTTTGTTGCAAGATAGTGAGATTACATATCATTACATTAGTACAAAAAGATTTTATGTTTCGTTTTATGTGGACTGTGAAGACTGAAAATTTCAATTTTTATACTACACTGGCCTGCAAAACTAAGTATCACACAACTTAGTTGACAATAGTTAGAAAGAAAGCTGATAAAATTTGCTATAAAAGTGTTTTATTTTAAATCTCTAACTTCCATAGATTAGAAAAAAAATCAAAAATTAAAGTGTGATACTTAGTTTTGCGGGCCAGTGTATTACATACTGTACAAAGCCAAAGGGGCTCCATGTGTTTAAAAAATGTTCCTACTTATATTAAATTTAAAGAGACTCTGTTAACAATTGTTTGTAATTTTACTAATTGTAATAACTTAACCTCTTTCTCATCAGTCGGTTAACGAGCTTAATAACATCCTGTGATGCAAGTTTGACATTAGTTATCACTTATCACTTCATAACTAAAGTAAACAAACTAGGTATTTACAAATAATCCAATTCTGCATTATCAGGCTATTACAGTTTCTACTATGACCACATTACCGTAGGTATCAAGTTAACATTAGAACACACACTCTTAACCGCACTGCACAATGAATTTTAAGCATCCAATCCAATTTTTGTAGTGGCAACCGGTTACTATGATTGAGTGACCATTACCTAACTGCCGATGACGTATTCTGGCTGTTGCAGCAGTTGCAAAGCTGTTGCTCGGCGTAGAAACTGATTGACCAGTAGAACAAATTGATCTATTATTATTTATTATTATTTATTTATTTAATGGCGTCTACATAATAACGTAATTTTGCCAATGTCAAGTATATTTAAAAGCAACGTTGTACGGTGAATCCTGTCCTGTCGTCGAAGTCTTCCAGTCATAGTCGTTATGACCCTTGAAGATGGCGGGCATGCACTTCAATGGCTTGGTGTGATCTTGACCGCTAACTCATTTGGAACCATATTTTCACTGTTATTTTATTTAATGCAAGTTCATCAATGTTACAAGTTGTCCCACAAAACTGCCCTGGATTTGCGAATCAAAATGAACGATAAAATCATTTACAAAAAAAAATGGACAGATGTTTGTAACACCCCAAAATCGGGTTGTCACTTTTTCTCTGTCTTACTTACAGTCATCCTTTCTTTTGTCTGAAAGCCTTCCGCGCTGATTCCTGGCTGAGTTTAGCGTCTACTGTTTGACGAGCGAACGAGTTTCAAGCCACATACACCTGGTAACCGGTGTTTTAGTATATCAACGTTGATCACAAACGGTCGACATAAACACTGCCGTTTTTACACTTGGATACTCGTTTTGTCTCACATAGTTCAACACGGAGCTTTAGTATCCTAGAGCTAGGTTCCTGTGCCTTATTTGGAAGTCGTATTTAACCGGTTTACACTATCTATTCCTTTTTATTTTCAATTGAAAACCCAGACATTGTTATCGTTTGTTAGCCGTTGTTGTCATAGTATGAAATGTCACTTTGACTTTTGACAGGAGGTTAAGGCGTTCGCACATCGGCTTTATTACTTTGTTTTGGGTGTAGTATCTTTTTATTTTTGAATTCTTATTTACTCGTTCTAGATATTTTTTTCACTTAATTTCAGCTAAGCAAAAAAGTCTTTTCTTTATTGAGAGGAATCAGAGGTATTGAAGTTTTAACTCCAATGTGAGTATGGTAGGTGGCAACACCGGTAACGCCTGAGAGGTCACTTGTTGTTTGCCGATCAAGGACGGAGATTTAATTTAGAACAGGCCTAGGTGGTTTCCTTGTTCTTGACGCTGTGTCTTACAGTCAAGATGTCTTATTTGCACCAAGAATAAAGGCCAGGATCATAATCCAGTCTTAACGTGCGTTGTCACGCGTCTGAAGGGTGAGTATTTCATTTGGAAGGGGCGCGTCGCAATTGTGTTACGTAATCGCCATGTTCTATTTCTAAAAGTGTATCGGTCTATTTCAGATGTTCTTTACGGTGTTATTGATAACACCAACTCCGCGGTCTCCGAGTATAAAAACCAATTGCCTCTAATTTACTGCCCGAAAGGTAAACTTTATTCGTTAAAAGTGATGTGTTGTCTGAGGATGTGTCCTTGTTTGTTCCTTTACTGAGACGTTATATTGTACGTTTTAGGGTTTAAGGCTACCCCGGAAATTTCAAGGCTACCCCGGAAATTTCAAGTCTGCTCCGGAGATGTTCGGGTTAACCTATAACCTCAAGGCGGAGGTTATCTTCGTGCATGCGGTGTGCTGAGACGGCTTCGACGGGTTTGTGCACGAGGAAGTAGCCGTGCGATGACGAGTACACTTCGCGTGGGATCCTGACACCTGCGTTCACTGATGTCGCGTGACGTTGACTTTCTTTTCTTTTATTTTCTTTATTTTATTCCGCGTTTACTCTAACCTATTATACGTCGTCCATCCTTAGACCGCGTTGGTAGCAAGCGCCTCTTTTGTAATGTTTATCAATTCTAGTAATGGAAAAGAACTGTACGGGTTTACTGATGCTAATCTCGTAGGTAACCCGGATCTTTCCTTACTTACTCTTTTGCAATGTTTATCAATTCTAGTAATGGAAAAGAACTGTACGGGTTTACTGATGCTAATCTCGTAGGTAACCCGGATCTTTCCTTACTTACTCTTTTGTAATGTTTATCAATTCTAGTAATGGAAAAGAACTGTACGGGTTTACTGATGCTAATCTCGTAGGTAACCCGGATCTTTCCTTACTTACTCTTTTGTAATGTTTATCAATTCTAGTAATGGAAAAGAACTGTACGGGTTTACTGATGCTAATCTCGTAGGTAACCCGGATCTTTCCTTACTTACTCTTTTGCAATGTTTATCAATTCTAGTAATGGAAAAGAACTGTACGGGTTTACTGATGCTAATCTCGTAGGTAACCCGGATCTTTCCTTACTTACTCTTTTGCAATGTTTATCAATTCTAGTAATGGAAAAGAACTGTACGGGTTTACTGATGCTAATCTCGTAGGTAACCCGGATCTTTCCTTACTTACTCTTTTGTAATGTTTATCAATTCTAGTAATGGAAAAGAACTGTACGGGTTTACTGATGCTAATCTCGTAGGTAACCCGGATCTTTCCTTACTTACTCTTTTGTAATGTTTATCAATTCTAGTAATGGAAAAGAACTGTACGGGTTTACTGATGCTAATCTCGTAGGTAACCCGGATCTTTCCTTACTTACTCTTTTGTAGTTGATACCAATTACTAGTAATGGAAAATTACGTTACGGGTTTACTGATGCTAATCTCGTAGGTAACCCGGACCTTTCCTTACTTACTTTTTAGTATAATAAATATTTGCAATTACTAGTAATGGAAAATTACGTTACGGGTTTACTGATGCTAATCTCGTAGGTAACCCGGACCTTTCCTTACTTACCCTTTGGTATAATAAATAATTGCAACTATTTCTTATGTGTGTCGAAAGGCGTGGTTAATTAGAATTTAAGAACAAAAAGAGGGGACGCTCTCTAACTTTATTACTCT
This sequence comes from Acleris laterana, assembly GCA_963966035.1. Taxonomy (NCBI): domain Eukaryota; kingdom Metazoa; phylum Arthropoda; class Insecta; order Lepidoptera; family Tortricidae; genus Acleris; species Acleris laterana. The sequence goes on from OZ014461.1 coordinate 10,486,935, forward strand.
GTGTTGTTCCTTCAGAACATAGTCTGATGCAAATAATCTGAGTTTGTACTTTCTTTTTTTTACGAAGTGATAAATTAAAATACACTTAATTTAAACAATTTGTCTAATTTATGAAACCACCACCATCGATCCTGTTTGTGGCCAGTCGCTCTCTCTCTCAATCTACGGCGCCCAACCCTTTAGCGATTGGTCCTCGAGCCAAGTGACCACACGACCCCAATCTCATGCCGCGGGCGAAAATCAAGTGTTACAGTGGCGTACCCAACGTATGGCTTGAAGGATCGTTGGTGTGGTTTTAGTTATCAGGTCTAAGGATTGGCACATAGGTTAGGTTTCTCTAAATTTAACTAGCACATTAGGAAAAAATTTGATAAGACGACTTGTCCTTATGGTTTAAGTGACTTTCTTCGCCATTTTAATTTACTACTGTTTACTTTATTAAGCATTTACTATTATCTACCACTCTTGGTGTTTAAACTGTTATACTAAGTGTCTAACTTATACACTCTGTTAAAATGGACTTGTCAATTAAAATAGAATGGCTGACAAAAGAGGAGCTTGCGCACGAACTGAGTAAATTACAAATACCTTTCTCAACATCAGACACATGCGACATCCTACGGCTGCGACTTTCACCGGTTTTCCGGATATTCTGGACGGACCAGCTCTCTCTTGGTTCCGTTCGTGTAAGGGTGACTCTTCGTGTTACGCGGACCTTTTAACTGCTCTTAAAGCAGACTTCTATGTCTGGACTTGCTGAGATTTTTGGCGTTGGTAGAATATTTGTCCCGACCGTTGGCTCTTTAAGGTATGATTTACTGGTTTGTTTGGTATATTTCGTCCGGACTGCAGGTGTTTTATTGAAGGGAAAAGATTTGTCCTGACTGTTGGCTCTTTTAAAGGATTGGATTACTGGAATGAAAGCATATTGAAGTAGAGTGAGGTAGGCTAAGTTTTAATTTTAAGTAAGCAAGGATGCGCATCCATTTAATTTTAGTTGTGCTGTCATGTTTTGTCCGTAGTAGGGTAAAGCGTGTAGATATTGGTAATTTTTCTCTTACTATAATATTTTATTAGTTTTAGGATTTCTTCCGATTATTATAATCTGTTCGAGATAAAACTATTTTTAAAGGTTTTATCTGTTCTTAGTAGAGTTGTTGTGAAAAGGACATTCTGGTGGTATACAGAGTGCGTCCTCTTTTCCATTGTTCTAATCTCTTTATACTGGTTTCAGTTGAGATTTTCTTTTACAAGTTTAGGTTGAAATTCGTGTGTTATAGTTTCAACACTTGATTTTAAATAGTCTCACTTGAGTGTTTACTTAATTAATAGGGTTTCTGCCACAGTTCTTATAAGTGGTAGTTTAATCAATACAATTAAGCCGTTTAAGAGGTTGGTAGTGTGTCACACCCCTCATTGTAGTTTCAGTTCTTGGTGTAGAGCTGTGTAATTCTCGCGGATGTTTCTCTCAGTTGAGGTTGATGTGTACTTAAAGAGACACTAACTTTAGTACATACTTGATTTGGTTTAGGATCAAGAGCGTTTGTTTGGAAATTGAACCAACAAACTCTGATATAGGTTTAGAGCGTTTGGTTGGAGGCAGAGCCAACAAACACTAGGAAAGTAGTTTACTCGTATAAGTTTACTTTAGCAATTAGTGTAGCTTATGCGTAGTAGGTCTGAGACGGGCAACCACGTTTGCCGTTAGTGGACCCGGATCGGGCCTATGATTTAACTGGCTTCCCCTTTATGGCGAAGACCATTGCACGATGTTATGTTTTCCAACCTGACTAGTTTTTTTTTTTTTTTTGGTAAATGAGGCGCCGAGACCTGCAGTGCCGTAGGCCGCGATGCATCCCTGTCAGGCAACAGCCACGGATTGGAATGATGCTAAGGTGCTGCAGTGCCTTCGTGTCTTAAGCCGGGACACTGGATGGACTCTCCGTTCTTTGCCGTTATGGCTGTCTGTTCTTACACATGAGAATGTGTATAATAATTTTATTTCAGAATCTTAGCAATTCTGAAATAAAATTATTTTTCCCAACTAGAACCCTACTGTAACACCCCAAAATCGGGTTGTCACTTTTTCTCTGTCTTACTTACAGTCATCCTTTCTTTTGTCTGAAAGCCTTCCGCGCTGATTCCTGGCTGAGTTTAGCGTCTACTGTTTGACGAGCGAACGAGTTTCAAGCCACATACACCTGGTAACCGGTGTTTTAGTATATCAACGTTGATCACAAACGGTCGACATAAACACTGCCGTTTTTACACTTGGATACTCGTTTTGTCTCACATAGTTCAACACGGAGCTTTAGTATCCTAGAGCTAGGTTCCTGTGCCTTATTTGGAAGTCGTATTTAACCGGTTTACACTATCTATTCCTTTTTATTTTCAATTGAAAACCCAGACATTGTTATCGTTTGTTAGCCGTTGTTGTCATAGTATGAAATGTCACTTTGACTTTTGACAGGAGGTTAAGGCGTTCGCACATCGGCTTTATTACTTTGTTTTGGGTGTAGTATCTTTTTATTTTTGAATTCTTATTTACTCGTTCTAGATATTTTTTTCACTTAATTTCAGCTAAGCAAAAAAGTCTTTTCTTTATTGAGAGGAATCAGAGGTATTGAAGTTTTAACTCCAATGTGAGTATGGTAGGTGGCAACACCGGTAACGCCTGAGAGGTCACTTGTTGTTTGCCGATCAAGGACGGAGATTTAATTTAGAACAGGCCTAGGTGGTTTCCTTGTTCTTGACGCTGTGTCTTACAGTCAAGATGTCTTATTTGCACCAAGAATAAAGGCCAGGATCATAATCCAGTCTTAACGTGCGTTGTCACGCGTCTGAAGGGTGAGTATTTCATTTGGAAGGGGCGCGTCGCAATTGTGTTACGTAATCGCCATGTTCTATTTCTAAAAGTGTATCGGTCTATTTCAGATGTTCTTTACGGTGTTATTGATAACACCAACTCCGCGGTCTCCGAGTATAAAAACCAATTGCCTCTAATTTACTGCCCGAAAGGTAAACTTTATTCGTTAAAAGTGATGTGTTGTCTGAGGATGTGTCCTTGTTTGTTCCTTTACTGAGACGTTATATTGTACGTTTTAGGGTTTAAGGCTACCCCGGAAATTTCAAGGCTACCCCGGAAATTTCAAGTCTGCTCCGGAGATGTTCGGGTTAACCTATAACCTCAAGGCGGAGGTTATCTTCGTGCATGCGGTGTGCTGAGACGGCTTCGACGGGTTTGTGCACGAGGAAGTAGCCGTGCGATGACGAGTACACTTCGCGTGGGATCCTGACACCTGCGTTCACTGATGTCGCGTGACGTTGACTTTCTTTTCTTTTATTTTCTTTATTTTATTCCGCGTTTACTCTAACCTATTATACGTCGTCCATCCTTAGACCGCGTTGGTAGCAAGCGCCTCTTTTGTAATGTTTATCAATTCTAGTAATGGAAAAGAACTGTACGGGTTTACTGATGCTAATCTCGTAGGTAACCCGGATCTTTCCTTACTTACTCTTTTGCAATGTTTATCAATTCTAGTAATGGAAAAGAACTGTACGGGTTTACTGATGCTAATCTCGTAGGTAACCCGGATCTTTCCTTACTTACTCTTTTGTAATGTTTATCAATTCTAGTAATGGAAAAGAACTGTACGGGTTTACTGATGCTAATCTCGTAGGTAACCCGGATCTTTCCTTACTTACTCTTTTGTAATGTTTATCAATTCTAGTAATGGAAAAGAACTGTACGGGTTTACTGATGCTAATCTCGTAGGTAACCCGGATCTTTCCTTACTTACTCTTTTGCAATGTTTATCAATTCTAGTAATGGAAAAGAACTGTACGGGTTTACTGATGCTAATCTCGTAGGTAACCCGGATCTTTCCTTACTTACTCTTTTGCAATGTTTATCAATTCTAGTAATGGAAAAGAACTGTACGGGTTTACTGATGCTAATCTCGTAGGTAACCCGGATCTTTCCTTACTTACTCTTTTGTAATGTTTATCAATTCTAGTAATGGAAAAGAACTGTACGGGTTTACTGATGCTAATCTCGTAGGTAACCCGGATCTTTCCTTACTTACTCTTTTGTAATGTTTATCAATTCTAGTAATGGAAAAGAACTGTACGGGTTTACTGATGCTAATCTCGTAGGTAACCCGGATCTTTCCTTACTTACTCTTTTGTAGTTGATACCAATTACTAGTAATGGAAAATTACGTTACGGGTTTACTGATGCTAATCTCGTAGGTAACCCGGACCTTTCCTTACTTACTTTTTAGTATAATAAATATTTGCAATTACTAGTAATGGAAAATTACGTTACGGGTTTACTGATGCTAATCTCGTAGGTAACCCGGACCTTTCCTTACTTACCCTTTGGTATAATAAATAATTGCAACTATTTCTTATGTGTGTCGAAAGGCGTGGTTAATTAGAATTTAAGAACAAAAAGAGGGGACGCTCTCTAACTTTATTACTCTGTGTTGTTCCTTCAGAACATAGTCTGATGCAAATAATCTGAGTTTGTACTTTCTTTTTTTTACGAAGTGATAAATTAAAATACACTTAATTTAAACAATTTGTCTAATTTATGAAACCACCACCATCGATCCTGTTTGTGGCCAGTCGCTCTCTCTCTCAATCTACGGCGCCCAACCCTTTAGCGATTGGTCCTCGAGCCAAGTGACCACACGACCCCAATCTCATGCCGCGGGCGAAAATCAAGTGTTACATGTTTTCAGAATAACAGCCAGTCATAGACCAAATAAAAATAAAATAAAGACTAATAAATACCGTCTCTGACATTTTTGCTCTGTCATGATTGTCTCAAACCATAGAACGACAGATTATTTATTTTCATAACAAAAAGGCTAGGCTACCAATAAATTGTATTTTCTTTCAATTTGATATTTGACATCCTTCACTTTCGTCACATAAATTTAAATCGTAATTGCAATAATAATGCCTTTAAATTTTATTGCGGTTGAGATAATGGATATGATCCTTGCGTGCGGAGAGTGCAGGGGCAATGGGAATGCAGCCCTCCGCTTGTACTCCGAGAGATATCCTACAAGAAGGCAACCAAGTAATGCTCGTGTCATCGTTAATGCCATTACACGGCTGCGAAATAACGATCGGCCGGTGCCTGTGAACTCAGGTGGTCCTCAACGTGTTCATGTTACGCGGGAAGAACAGGTATTGGATCATTTTCAAAACCAACCAGGTTCAGGTAACTAAGGTTCAAGCGTTGAAACCTGACGATTATCCCAGACGGGTTGAGTATGCTAATTGGGCGTTAGAAAAAAAAAGAGAAGATCCTCACTTTTTAAGTTATTTGGGGTGATGAGAGCCTCTTTACAAGGAATACTATGTGGAATCGACGGGTTGTCCATCATTGGGCTCCAAAAGTTCGAAATCCACACGTGGGTCGCGAACTGTCTCATCAAACCAGGTGGTCAATAAATGTATGGGCCGGTATAAGAGACAACGATATCATTGGGCCAGTGTTCATAAATGGCACAACAAACTCTGAGCGGTATCTCCAAGTGCTTAACAGACCTCTCAGTCGCTATGTTGATAGCTTACCTCTCAGTCACAACGTACAGACATGGTTCCAACATGACGGTGCTCCTCCTCATATCGCGATTCGAATACGGAACAGGTTAAACGACATGTTTGGAAACCAATGGATCGGGCGATTCGCACCAATCCCTTGGGCTCCGCGTTCGCCGTATCTCACTCCGCTTCATTATTTGTTTTGGGGTTGGGTGAAACAGTTGGTGTTCAAAAAAGGATCAAGTACTCGCGAAGAAATGGAATTACGAATAGTTCAAGCTTTCGAGAAAATCAAACGCCGTATTAGAGAAAATCCTAGTTTGATGAGAAGTGTTCATGACAATAATTATCATCGCTTGCAGAGGTGTGTCCATAACGGCGGACGACACATAGAACTGCGTCGCATTTAATACGTGAATATGCACACACCTTTATACTTTAACTGACATTATGACGTTTGCGTTGTGGTCACTGATAAGATTGTAAACAAATGAGACAGGGAGTTACATTTTTATTACATTATTATTATTTTTTTACACTGTCAGTAAAAAGTTTCCTGATTTCATTAAATTAGGTACCACATCCATTTTTCTCGCCTAAACATTGACGGGTTTAATTCTTTGCCTTTCGTTCATTTACATACTGTATATGGCCGCACTCGTTCGGTAAATGAAAGATTAAGTTGTCCATTAGTAAAGATTTCATATTATGGGGAATCTAATATAATTATACTAAGGAGCAACTTAATCGTTCATTAACTTTATATTCTATTCTATATCTAAGATTTATGAAACTTATTGTTGGAACAAGCTTTAAGCTTTAGCCCAAAATGTTGTTTATTAGGTTATTATTACAATAAAGCAACAAGTTTTTTGATTTATAGAATTTTTGGTTTCAATTTAAAATTTCATTAAAATCTATCACTCCGACAGACTTTAAAATACTGCAAAATAATTTTGTTCTAGCCGCCAATCTTTATTATACACACAGTTTTACTGTCACTTCAAACAGTTTACTTTTAGTGTAAAGTGCTACATAAATCATTATGATCTGCATCTCCTTTATTATACTTCAGGTGCTTAAGCGGACTATCCTGATTCTATTTTAATATCGCGATGGTTGTTAATACATTTAGCTTTACACAAGCACAACACCCTAGTATCGCTTAAATCCTTTTTCCTGAACCTAAAATGTTCATTTTATGGCGCTTCAATCAATTAGCCTGTTTCTAAATAAAAGTGATTCGAGGTCATTTTGTATCAAGCAACCTTTATTTTTGATAAAAACAACTTTAAAAAAATTACAACTAGGCTAAATTGCGCGGATTTAGATATGGAAAATAACCTAGTACACTTTTTTGTAAAAATATTGATACCTTTATTGTTATGATTTTTTTTCGAAAAATTAAACTTTGATAATGCTCTCCTGTAAAGTTCCAAAAATGTCGCTTAATACAAATAGCCCGTGACCCCTCGATAAGAAAGATAGCAAAACTTGAAAACGTAAGCCGTTCAGCTGTACACAATGCCATCAAAAAATACGGTCGTGAGTTATCATTCAATGACAAGCCTAAAAAAGGCAGATGCGTTGGGACGTATGACTCAAAAATGTATTTAAAAATACGGCAATGTTTTGAGAGCAATCCCAGTATGTCCATCAGAGACACGGCTAAGAAATGTAAAACTTCTATTGGAATGATACAAAGAGCAAAGAGACACTATAACCTAAAAACATATAGAAAACAAAAAAAGCCCAAACGTACCCAAAAACAAGCTGCTTCAGTAAAACCAAGGCTCCGTAAATTGTATGATAACGTTTTATCGAAGAAAAATCATTGTATCATTCAAGATGACGAAACATACGTAAAATTAGACTACAAGACACTGCCGGGACCCCAATTTTATACCAAATTGAAAGGAGAGGAACTTGAAGAAACCGTTACGTCGATTTTTGTGGAAAAGTTTGGCTCCAAGGCCATGGTATGGCAAGCTATTTGCGAATGCGGATTGAAGTCAACTCCATTTATTACTAACTCGACAATGAACACCGATACTTACATCAAAGAGTGTCTACATAAACGTATTTTACCCATGATTCGAAAGCACAAAGGGAATACACTGTTTTGGCCCGACCTGGCCTCCTGCCACTACGCTAAGAAAACCAGAGACTGGATGGAAGCTAATAGTGTTAAATTCGTGCAAAAGGATATGAATCCACCAAATTGCCCTGAAGTCCGTCCTATTGAACAATATTGGGCTATAATGAAGCATAAGCTGAGGACAAAATTCACAGCATCAGATTCAATAGAAAATTTCAAAAAGGATTGGACAAAGGCTACTCGTATGGTGTCAAATAAAGTTGTCCAAAACTTAATGGGAAGCGTTCGAGGACGTATTAGAAAAATAATTAAAGGCTAGGTATATTGTTTTTCTGTGTTCATTGTTAATTTGTGTTAGAAAGCTTAAAATTGCTGGTTTAGTTTGTTTTTTTAGAAATTTACAAATAAAAAAGATATTTCATGTTTTATTTGTCCTTATACTTATCGATACAGTTTAAATATGGGTTCATAAAACCGATACTTTAAACGGATGATGTCCCGTATAAAAATGTTCAGAGAAATGTCGCCATCTATCAACCAAAGGGTTAATTTTTAATCTTCGAATGACTATCTGGAAGAAATCCCTTAAAGGGATAAGTTCGCTTTTGTGCTAGTTTTTTTGTTTCATTCCCTGTATTTTGTAAAAAAATGTTTTTTTTATTCTTGTACAATACAGAGTATACCTACATACATACAAACAAACATACAATGCATCTTTTTTTCTGATTGTTAGTGGATTCTGTAACACATAAGACGGGAACACCTTAAAATTCCGAATATTTTTTTTTCCGAATATGTTTTGCGGGAGCTATTTTAGATTGAATGCATAATTTAATTGTCATACCGTAGGTTACGATTATGTTTGATTTGGAAACGAAATTATGTTTCCTAATTATGTAAGGTTAGGTTAATTTTATAAAAATCTTGAAATATTTACAGTTACAGAAATAAAAGTGGGTTTGGCAATCAAATGTTTGGAAAACTATACATTTTGGGCCAAACTAAAATATTCGGCAAACGACGTTAGCAATCTCAAGATAACAATCTCTACATTGCGGAGCTTGAGAACTTGGATAAAATGCATCTAAGCCAGTCATTTTAACCGGTTGATTTACCCTTGCACTTATCACACAACAATGTGACAATGTTTGGCAGCAGGTTAAAGGGTAACATGGTGGTAGTAATCCACACAGACCCTGCGCAAGGCCTTTTCACAAAATTTTGTGTCCAATTTCTTCATTATGACAAAGAATATGAAGGCAATAACTAAAACTGTCAGAATATTCATATAATCCTCCTGCCCTTATCCCATATTAGGTAGGGTCGGCACAACATGTCTTCTTCTTCCACTCTTCTCTATCTGCTGTTAACTCAGTACTCACAACTTTCATAGACATATCATTCTTCACACAGTCCATCCACACCTTTATTGATTCTCCTTTTTTTTTTATGGCATAGAGAAGACAAACGGGCACACAGGCCACCTGATGGTAAGTGGAAACTGTGACCCATAGACATTTGCATTCACAAGACTGCCATGCAATCCTAAGACTGCAAATACGTTGCCAACCCTGAGGCTAAGATGGAATGCCTCTATGCTAGTAATTTCACCGGCTGTCTTATCCCCGAACCGGAACACAACAACCTGTACCCATATCCATCAACATTAATTCATTCAATCTTATTGTGTGTTCTTGGTCCCTCTTCATTACATGCCTATACCACACCAACCTATTGCTCCTCAACTTTTCCTTTATCAGTACTACTTTCAAGCTTCCTGTAAAATTATTCATTCCTAATTTTATCCATTCCGGTAACGTCACATATCCATTGTAACATCATAACATCTCCGCCACATACTCTTTTCTCATCTTTTTCTAAAAAAAATGTCTCTCAGTAATATTTTAGACTGTTTATTGACAATTCAGCTTCGTGTACTTATTCAATCTAAGCCATATCTAATAATTTGTTAACAGTTAATTTAATGCTATGTGAAAACAAAGCAACAAGACCCATAGGAAAGTCTAAGCCGGTTGTAGTTAAGAGTCACGCTATTAATAAGCTAAAGGGAAGTTAGAGCTAAGGAAGAGCTTAATACGAGCTGGGGGGTTATTATGACATAACTATGCAGTTCATTTTACGGTGAGTGTAAGGGACAGAGCTATGGCAGTTATATAGCTCTGTCCTTTTCTCTCAGCGGAAATAGAATTGCATAACTATGTCATAATAACCCCCCTGATCAAGATCTTAGTTAGTGCTAAGCAAGAGCTTAGTAAGAACTAAACAAGAGCTTAGCTTTAGGTACCCAAGAACTGAGAGCTAAGGAAGAGTTAGTTATAGATAGAATTAAGCCATATTTTAGTAAGGATCAGAAACAGATGAACGAGGAAAGAACAGCCACACCAGTAAAATATCAAATGGAATCCCTACTTTAATATAAAACTAGTATTCTGCACCCAAATAACGTGTAAATAGCCTACTCTATTTCAAGAAAAATGCACGCTAGCGGTAGTACAAAAGTCATTTAGAATTTATAAAAATGCAAGCTATCTCCGCTTTGCCTGCGGTGTTCTAAAATTTTCATATCAGCTTTGAACCCGGGTTAAAACGTTTTTGAAGCAGAAATTTTAAGAGGCAACTACTTGGTTATCTTCAAGTATTAAAAGTTATGAATAAAGTAGCTTTTGTTCGGGTATCCGTACGCTATCTAGATGTCTTGGGAATTGTTTGATTTTTGGAAATAAAAGGCACCGTATAGGTATTTAGGTTATAAATTAATATCAAATATTGAGCCTAAACATAAAAATGGGATAAACAGAGTAGCACACACTGAAGTAAGTAACTACATGTTTTCGTATAAGATTACGATTGCTGTGAACACGGCACTAGCCTCACAAGGCGTTAGAAGCATCAACTTAGATGTAAGTTGAATATCATTAGAATATGCTGTTGGTTGTACTAGATTTGGTCAATGATATGATTAATTGAATAGGTGGGTCATTATTTGGGCGTTTGATCCGAATCAATTTCGTGGTCACGTTTTTGTAGAAGTGGCTGCAGATTTCGTTTTTTTTCTTTTTAGGTTAGGTATCTAAGTGTGTGTTTACCCGTGTGGTTGCTGGGTTAGAATAGTGCCACTCCATATTATTATCTTCCTGTGGATGTCGTAAGAGACTTCTAAGGGAATAAAGGCGTATAGTACTGTTAGGCGATGGGCTTGCAACCTGTCACTACTACAATGGTAAATCTTAGCCTAAGTGTGCAAAATGTGGTTACAGAATTATCAACAAGTTTTTAGAGTTGTTGGTAATTCTGTAGCTCTGCCTACCCCACTCTGGGAATAAAGGCGTGAGTTTATGTATGTATGTATGTAGGTATCTAAGTTTACCAGACATAACTAATATCCAAAAACGGCATTAAAATATACGCCCAATTCTTCAAAAAAATTATAACAAAAGTGAGGCGGTTGAAAAGCTTGAATAATGACCCAGGTATTTTATTCATTTAACTTCAAAAATTTGATGTTATCACTCTTTTAAGTAGATTTTAGTATGTATAATTAGTAAGGACGATTTATTGCCGCCTCAAACCTTTCATTTACAATAAAAGAACGGAACTGAAGAAGATAAGAAGAAGAAGAAAGACATTTATTCACTACACAGAAGAATTGCAACGAAACAAACGAAACAAATATTGAGTCAGATTAAATAACACACACATACACGCGCACAATCACAGATACACATTCGTATTATATCCACACACTGCATGAAACAAGGAATAAGGGACTCCTTAAAATTTTTCGTGTCAAATCCGGGGCTCTGTTTGGAAATTGGTTGTCTCGTAGGAGACAGACTAAGCCTCATGCAGGAGCCAGGGCCTCTATAATATTACTCTGTAAAAGCCTATTGACTCTAAAATTTTAAAGTATTGACAGTGCTACCATAGCTCCTATTTACTTACCATCATATCGATACCTTAGTTCACAATTGTACTAATTACATTTGAAAAGTCATTGTAATTAGTATGTTTGTGCAAAGATAATAAGTTCGTAAGTTTACTGGCAAAATAAAATAATTTAGTACGATTGTGCACTAAGGTATCGATATTTACTCAAGATGTCAAACCGAGTAGAGTTGATACCCTGAATTATTTGATTGAGTGGCAGAGAATGCCTTAAGCCATTAAGTTCACCATTTGTATCTACTTTTTGTATTGTACAATAAAATTTTAATAAAGAGTACATGTATACACATAGATAAACCTACGCTTTTATTCCTGGAGTGGGTAGGTACTTGGTACTTGTTAATAATTTTGTTACCACATTTTGCACAATAAGGCTAAGAATTTTACTAAATTTAACACTGTTATTTATTTACATCTTCATAAAACAGTAAATTTATAAAATTGTATTCGTATTTATACGTCCAATTTTAATCGTATCAGATCATTGAAGCACTATTAGAAGACAAGTCAAAAAAAACTTACCTACTTAAAATGGTGTTTTTATTGGTAATACTCAGAATCCCAGGGAACCTTTTGGCTTTTACGTTTTTTACGATTTACGATACACGAGAATGAAAAATCTTTAAGCGATTAATAATTTCCTACCAGAAAGGCTATTTTCTTTGTTTAAATTTTCTTCCTCTGATTACTTTCCATCTTCATCATTATTAGGTATCGAATACAGCTAAGACAAGTATTCAAAAATGTTACATTTCGGAAATATTTCTTAAATGTAACATTACGCTGATAATTGGAAAAAAGGGCAAAACGTAACATGTTGTTTATATAAAATCTTAGAAATCAGTGTAGCGTACTAAAAAAAACACAAAATCATTCAAGCATCCAAAAAAAAACATTCACTAAAGCGTATTAAATTATTCAAAGAAGACCCGGAAAAATACGTAAGTTTTTTTTTTATTTTAACTTTAATTGGGTAAGAATGATGTAAAACGTATGTACAAAAATAACATTTCTGAATAAGTCATTTGCATTATCACTTGTGTGCTGCGGATTTATTGTTCCAATGAAACCAAATAAAAAACCTTTAATAAGACAACGTCTTTTTTAAAATGTTTATTAGTTAATACAGTACTAAAAATGTTAATATGAACCCCCAAATTATCCTCAGCCTGTAACTTGGCATAAAATGTACTTGAAAATTATATTTCTGAATGCTAAAATAATATTGTTAAGATTTATAAGTAAATTAGACTGTGTTTTCAGATTAAAGCAGTCAGCCATGATAATGGTATTAAATATCGTCTGATTTTTACCTAACAGTTTTTTGAAATGTCAATTGATGTTATATTTTTTTCAAATATTGTTTCAAATATTTTTATAATTGCTCTTTAATATTCAATCCTAAAAAAGAACAGATTATCTTACACAGACTTAATATTATAAACCCTATTTCTTGCATCTCATTGTAAAAACCACCATTAAAATATTTCAAATACCTTACCTGCAAATTATCCAATAGAACACAATTGCACTCTCCAAAAAAAAAACACTACAGTATCAACACTCCACTATCACAAAATAAAAGTCCAAACGTTCACTATCCAAGCAAACTTGAAACCACTGGTAAGTCTAGCTACCAAGTTCCCGTCCCGTATCACTTTACCGTACGTCACAAAAAACCGGGATACGTGGATACGTCCCTTCCCCGTGGCACCTCGAATGAGACTAATGTACCCAGCGTCGCAGGGTTGGATTTGCGGCTGTGTGCGTGCAGCTTGTACTTACATAGCGTTTTACAGGAATTTGCGTTGGTGTGCGTGGATTTCTTCGCATGTGTCTGTGATTTCAGGGTGATTGAGAGTGTGTGAATGAAGGAATTGTGCGTGTGTGAGTGGCCGGTACTGTTTCTCGCGCATGACCGAAAATCTTGGTAAAATAAATCGGTTTGGCGCTTTATTTGAATATTGCGCAGTGTATACTTGGTTGATTTTATGCGACGAATCTAAGCTAAGGTCTTTATTTTTAATTTTTAATTTTATATATCGACGAGGCAATTAGTCTGGTGACGCTGCCTATGAAACTAGTTTGATATTCCGTATGGTCTATTATTTGTATGATGGTGAGAGTATTTATCTGTATCTCAGAAACCAATCAAGTATAATTAGTCGTGACAGGTTTTCTTTAAAATTCGTTATATTTGCTTTCATATAGGATGTTAAAAAAAATCATTTTTTTAGTTTTGGCTGTAGGGATAAAGTAAACAAATTGTAATACGTATTTACGGACAATTTTTCATAAGGTTAAATTAGTCACTGCACCACGCAATACGCCCAGGCTTTTTTTTTTACGTTACTTAGGACGGACGCGGTGGGTGCGAGTCGTTTGCGCGGGAAGCGTTAATTGTAGGTAGAGCCGTCTCTGTGCGCAGCGAGGCTGAATAGCACTTGTGTATTCTAGTTAGGGAATGTAAATAACCAGTCATAACCGGTTTTAACCGGTCATAACCGGATTTGACCGGTTATTTTCATACTAAAACTATTAATAACAGGTTAAATAGCAATCCCTACTTCTAAGAGACACTTTGCTCATTGAATACTAAACGGACTCATTCCAAAATAATTTGCTCTTGCATTGAAAGTCTTGTAAGAACAGCTTCTAATTTTAAAACGCAACACTGACTCATTTTGGAATGTGTTAGTTTTGTATTCAATGAAGGACTTATTAGATCGGTATTTATCGCGCGGGCTTAAACTGCGGACGGTTGAACGGACATGGTGAAATTTTTTGACTACTGAACCCTAAAAACTACGCAGATGGACATAACAGATTGGATTAGACTTACTCAGAAAAAAGAACTAAGTAAATTTTATTTCACAGCGTGCTTTCAGGGTATATTATCCTTTGAATTGGCTTTTAGGATCAATTTAAGTGGATTTCAGTCGGAAAAAATATTTACTTTTGCATTGGTAAGGTATACTACGTTTCTAGCGTGCTAAAAATAAAACGTCTAAAAGACTATATTTTGCAGTATTCGCTCTGATGGCTGGTTCCTATATTCAAACCGCGGACAGATAGCCTTATTTCGGATTAAAATTTGACACATCTTGTATGGGCAAATGTCAAATTTTAACCCGAAGTCTGCCTTATCTATCCGTGGTTTGAATATAGGAACCCGACATTAGTCATCCTTGAATATGTTATATTGAATTGACATTTACATGGCGCGATAACTGACATGGATGTTTCGATCGCATTAGATTTAATTGAATTAATTATTTATTTATCGTATGGCGTTTACACACTGGTTTTTACAATAATGATTACATCAAATTAAAATTTACAGTTGAAATAATTATGAACTGTAAAAAAAACGTTTATAATAGAGTTCACGTTATACCTTCTACTACTACGCGTATACGATCCCGTGTTACACGGACTCGTGCTTATAAGCCGTCATGAACGGGTAACCGGGTATCCGTGCAGTGAGTTACCCGGGTACCCGTGTTTATGCCCTGACACGCTTAATGCTGAATCTAAATTACTCGCAGGTATTATTCATCCTTTGGCTCAGCCCGGCCGTTGAGTATATGAGCTATTAATTAATGATGTAGGTAGTTACAAATATATTATATAATTGTGGATTTGCAATTAGTTGTCTCAATAAACCTGACTGAGCGCTGTCTATTAAGGACAACTAATACAAAGGTATACTATTATTTTAATGTACCTAGTTTTCTGTGTATTTTTTTGATGCTCGTTGAAGCCTATGTCTAGTACTGTATTGTATTGTAATATCTGCGTGTAATTAAGACTTGCCTGCATTGATGTCCCTATCCAGACTTATACACGGGCTGTACGTGGGAACATTACCATGAGTTACAATTACCGTACTCGCTAGCAAGTCGTATGCTGGGACAGAGCATTTGACTCGCTTGCGAGTACTGTAATTGTAACTCATGGTAAGGGTACTGGTCTTTCACGGATCCGTGTAGTTCGAACACTTAACGCCGGGGCTAAGAACACAGGTACCCATGCGGACGTGTATAATAAAACGTGTAGTTTACACTAGTTCTACTAAAATGGGCAGTCGAACACGACCAACCCGAATAATGTAAATGCGCCATAACGTGTTTTTAAGCTATCACTAAGAGTGTTTAAATAAATACGTTTTTTTACTTACAAATGAAAATGATTTTTTTTCCTTGTTCTAAATTTCTCTTCTTATCATTTTTAAATATGCATTTTTTAGCTATGTAAAGGAAATGTATGAAAATATTTTTATTGTTATATTAATGAAACGATTCTTTAGTTTTAAAATGGTTGTATTTTTTGTGTATAAGGTGATTTGTGACCGGATTTACTTTTTTCTTGGCAAGGATTAAGACCAAGACGAATTGTAGAAAATCCGTTGTATTGTTTTTTCTAGATAAGTACCGTAAAAAAGCTCATTTTGATAAAAAAATACGTAGTAACCCTTAACATTGGTAGGTTTGATATATTTAATATTTGTTTTATGAATTTACTAGACCATGTTAAATCTGCATGAACGTCAATATAAAAAATGTTTACATGTAGTGCTTGATTGAAATAGTATATTCAGTTAGTTCATCAACTATCGAATTTTATATAAATACCAACGAAAACTATTAAATATACTTTTCTCGAATGATTAATGAAATGCTTGGACTTATTTAATAATGGATTTCCTGGTGCAATTTGCGAACTCGTACCATTTGTCAATTTTCGAAAATAGCTAAGTTAACTAACGGGCTTATCATCAAATTGTCGACACTTATTTCGTTGAATTTCACTTCAAAGTCAACATTTCATGTATTTTCATTTCGTCGAGAATTCAGTTCGTGGAATGGTCATTGCAAGTAATTTTAAATCGTGTATTTTTACTTGTCGGATGATTCATTAAATAGTTGAATTATGTCATGGAAAACGTTTCGTGATATATTGTTTCAAGTATTTTTAATTAACATACAAATTATTCCAAGGAATATTATTTAAATTTAAGATAGCTGGCATACTTAAGTGGAGTATAGGTACAGAAATTGATTTAATTAAATCCAATGCCAAGAATATAAACTTATAAATTATATTTTTAATATTTTGATTATTTTGTAATGTTGTAATAAAATTTCGAACAAATGAAATTGTACTTTATTATTTCAATGTTAGACCGTGAGATGAAGTCGACGGAGCTCCGCTTTGCGGAGCTCCTATTCCGCGTAGTTGTGGCGCTTTGCGCCTTGACACAATTCTAACCTAACCTAACCTATAGATTAGTTGAGACCTAGTAGGTGTTCCGCGTAGTTGTGGCGCTATGTGTATTCGATTATTTAAAAACAAATGTAATGAAACGTCGAACAAATGAAATTCGTTGTTTTGTTGTTCTGCCAATTAAAATTCATACAAAATGAATAATTTGCCAAATAATAATCCCTGAACAGTTATTCTATGAAATAATAAAAATTGGAATGATCTGCTCATGAAATAAAATGACACCAAACAATAATTCGTGAACTAAATTTTACATGAAGCGTTTTCGATGAAATGAAATTCGACGAAAAGTTTGTCGACAAAACAAGGGACACCCAAGTTAACGTTGTGTATCTTGAGTAAGCCCCTGGCATTTTATGTTTTTTATTAACAGTTAAAGACAGGATTTTTAACGTTAAATTTAACAATGACACTTATGATTAAAAGGAACTCATACGAAATTTAATTCTTCTTAACCTCAATAATGACTCTATCTATTTATTTAATTAATCTTATTTACACAAAATACAATAAAGTTTAAATGGCGGACCTTATGCTCAATGATATTCTTTACCAGTCAACCAGTAGGCGAAACAGAAAAAAACTTAGGTAGGTAAAAAAACAGTGTAAAGAAAAAGAAGCGTTCAAAAAAAACTGTTTAAATAAAATATTATACAAGATAAGGGTAAATAAAATATTAATATACCTACGTTTATACAGACCTCTAATAAGCACACTTATACTGTCAAGGTACCTAAGAAAAACAACGTCACTTTTGGACCAATTCAAATAGAGTCGAAAAGTGACCAACCTTTTCTTACTGTGACTATACATTATAAAATATGTACTTAGATAAACAGGATAAGGCGATGTTACTTTAATTATTCAAATAGCTTTTTCGTAATAAAGTGTCACTGTTGGATTAAAAGTGCGGTATGTTATTTCTAAATACAATTTTCCTTTTCCAAAACCTGCAAATTACGGTAAAAGGTTAAATGCATAATAGTGTCACCATTTCGACTGCAAGCCGGCTGCAAAATTGAAGTTTGAATGCGGTTTTTGTGCAGTTGGCCTGACTGCTACGAAAACTGCGCTGCCCTCCTTAGAAAAAAGGGCGTATGTCTCATAGAACAGCGCATGTATTAGTGACCTTATTTCTTAAAACGGAGGGTTAAATTTACTTTAACTTACAAGTTGCGCATGCGTCCTTTTTATTTAGGGGGTAGCGTGAGTGGTCTGCGCTAGCTGCTGCCTACGGCTTCGTTTGCGTAAAACTCGTTTAGCTACCTTTTTTTTTAGTATTATTGTGTTTTACCGCTTAACTTAAAGATATTTTTTACGAGTAGACAATGTCTATAAGCACTTAGAACGTGCTTCGGGTTTGTACTTCTCTCTCACTGGCTCTTAATAAGAGCGTATGAGAGCGAGTGAGAGACAAGTACAAACCTGAAGCACCTAAGAGCTACTCGTATCGCACTGTAACTTGTTTCTTCTTATAACAAATTTTTATTTAACTTGCACTGGGGGGTTATTATGACATAGTTATGCAATTCTGTTTACGCTGAGAGAAAAGGACAGAGCTATTTATAACTGCCATAGCTCTGTCCCTTACACTCACCGTAAAATGAACTGCATAGTTATGTCATAACAACCCCTTTGTACGTATGAGGGTGTTCAAAAAATTATACACGTAGTTAAGGCCTTCATTAATAATGCCTAATTTTTTCCTTTGTTTGTATTTATTTTTGAATTTGTATTTAACTTGTATTTGTATTTAAGAAACTTTTGTAACCTTTTTTTGTAATACAGTGAAAAAAAAAGTAAAACAAATATGAATCATGACTTCTAATTTAAATAATAAAAAACCATTACAAAATTTTCACTCACTACAAAAGTATCAGAAATTCTATTATTGAATGATTCCAAGAACCTCATTCATATTTATCAGTTATAATAATGTCACTCTGTTATTAAAATGAGAATGCTAGTTTGTTTCACGTAAAATTATGTTTAAGTACTACTTCAAATGAACACAAACATAATAAATAAATTTAAATGCATTAATGTAAAGTAGCCAGGACTGCTGTGGCTAATGGAATATACAATTTAACTGAAAAACATGCAAAAATGTGTTATATTAAAAGATAAAATATTTAATTATTTTTTTCTGTGGATATTTTATACTCGTGGATAGTTTATGCAATGCTTCGTTACTTTCTGACAGATGCAAATGTCAAAATTACAGATATGGACAAAGCATGGTATAAACTATTTCAAGCTTATTCCTTGTTTTAAGTAAGCGGGATAAAAGTAAAAACAAATTAAAATCAAAACCCCTTATTTATAAACGTGGAATAAGCTTGGAATAGGTTATGCTATGCTTTGTCCTTATCTGTAATTTAGACATTTGCATTTGACAGAAAGTGACAAAGCATGGCAAGAACTATTCCAAGTTTATTCCACGTTTATAAGTAAGGGGGAAAGTATATTAACGCGAAAAAAAATCGTCGGTCTAAAACTTGAGTCCAGAATTAGGCAAACTAACTTGACAGTACATTGTACACTAATGTTGCCACAGTTTGGCTAGTGCTGTCAATATCGATAGCTAATCGAACACATAACGGCTTTGGAATTATCATCGACGATATAATTATAGCGTTTGTCTCTATCGCACTTTCATATTTGCCAGAAATAAAGGGATGAATGCTATGATATATAATGTATGGTACCTACATGAAATGTACCGTACAAGCCTGACAGAAGCCATCTAAAAGGATCACAATGGCCTGTTACAACAGGTAAGAGAATTATTTTTGTATTTTATTCCTAATTTGAGGAGTAGGTATCGTATATATCCGCTTTAAACCGTACATCCTTCAGATCATAGAATATCATAAAAAATGCTGTAGTTCATCCCTATTTGGCAAGTATGTATGAGTGTGAAAGTTTCGACGACAATTATTACTTTATAAAATATAAATAGAATCAGATTTATAAATAGAAGGCACAAGGTCATATCGACATATTTGTGTCGACATAAACCTATCACTATTTATTTTTTCCTCTGTCTGGCAACAGCAGTGTTCGCATTGTTGTGTTCCGGTTTGGGGATAAGACAGCCGGTGAAATGACTAGCATAGAGGCATTCCTTCTTAGTCCTCAGGGTTGGCAACGCATTTGCAGTCTTAGGATTGCATGGCAGTCTTGTGAATGCAAATGTCTATGGGTCACAGTTTCCACTTACCATCAGGTGGCCTGTGTGCCCGTTTGTCTTCTCTATGCCATAAAAAAAAAAAAAAAAAAAAAAAAAACTCGGCTGTCAAGTTAGTTCGCCTTATTCTGGACTCGACTGTAGATAGGATTCGGCCCTACATCTACGGGCCTTAACAGGCACAATCAAAAATCACGCTTCATGGAACTTCAATAACTAAACCATAGTTAATCAGAATCTTATCTACGGAGTAAATTATATTCAAAATCAATAACAGGAGTCTTCAAGTTAAACAAGCCCGTAATAAAGGTTAGATCAAAACCTCTCTGAGAGCCATCCGAAGACAAAAACCTCTTGAAAGTTGGGAGTATGATCGTGAATTCAGCGGTGAACAGGAGAGCAGAACATGAGATGAAGCGGAAATGATCATTTGAATAAACGATGGTCTCTAAACGGTAAAGGAATTAAACTTTGGATTGTGTTTAAGTTTTTTCTTGTTTTTTTTAAGAAATGGTAATAATATTTATTCAACGAGCACCAAAAAATACAGAACAAAGATTAACATCATAGAAAAGTAATGGTCACCCAGAAATCAAACTTTAACCCGAATAGACGGCGGGTTTGCGGGTGGTAGGATTTGTGCAGGGTCCGTCCGGATCGCTACCACCATCTTATCCATTAACCTACCGCCAAACAGCAGTGTTCGCATTGTTGTGTTCCGGTTTGGGGGTAAGACAGCCGGTGAAATGACTAGCATAAAGGCATTCCATCTTAGTCCTCAGGGTTGGCAACGCATTTGCAGTCTTAAGATTGCATTGCAGTCTTGTGAATGCGAATGTCTATAGGTCACAGACCACTTACCATCAGGTGGCCTGTGTGCTCGTTTGCCTTCACAATGCCATAAAAAAGAGGGGAAAATAGAATATTGTAACATAATGCTACCCGTACGTCTAAATTTGACGCCACAGAATGACCCATGGCAATAATTATCCCCATTTTTTAAAGACAAAGCATCTTTAATAGACCATCTGCATTTCAATTGCAGACTAGCTGCACAAATTTTTGTAGTGCATTACAAAATCTTTAACTTTCCACTAATCCCACAACCGCATATAGACTGCATACTGTAAATGTGCAGAGGTTTGAACTAGTTGACAGCACTGCAAGCGGTCTGTGCATTTAGTCAGCAGTTTTAATGCAGTGATGTTAACTGCAGAAAGTTGCATTCTGACTGCAATTTTCAAGTGGGATCACAGTTAAGGAGCAGACGTTCTGTGTCAATCAATCTCATGTAAATTTATCCCCAATCAAGAAAAATAAGTGTTTTATAGAGGAATAAGGAAAGTTCAACCAAAAAAATGTTCGACTCGTATTTGGCCTAAATAATTTGAAGTCTGAACCCGTTTGAAAGCGAACATCCAAATTCTGACATCCACATAATGTATCTACTAGCAGTGCAGCAATGTGCAGGGTTCATCTGAATTTTACCATCCCACCCATAATTACCCAATAAGTGGTAGGTTATTAAGGAGTATTCACATTGTTGTATTCCAATGTGGGGTGTAAAACAGACTGCGTTATATTTTTGGATACAATTAAAAGAAAATCCGCTTATGATCATGACTCGAACAGACGCTGAATGTAGGCCGATCTCAAATCTGGAAGCTTCCAAAAGGTCCACTCCGATAGCTACTGTTTACCTAAAAGCCCCGGCCGCAAAACATCCACATAAAAATACAGATTTAGATTAAATAACTTCGATAACGTCTGGTTAGGAGTGGATATTTTTTCAACAACTCAGGTCAGTTTAATTATGGCACGCTTGTAAATTATTCGTTATGTTTGTTTTTTGCGCGTGAACGTGACAAGGAAGAAATTCATTTTGGCGTGTAATTATTATCGTGGCGTTCATTTGTTTTCTAAAAATTCAAACGCCTTGTAATAAATAAATATGTTAGGAATTTAGCGGTAGAAGGACATCACGGGCAAAGTCCGTTAGAATCACTTCTACCATCTAACCCTTTAACCTACCCAAGTAGCAGTATTTACATTGTTGTGTTCCGGTGCTGGTATAAGACAACCGGTGAAATAACTTGCATTCTTGCAGTCTTAAGACTGCGCCGAGCGTACGCCGGATGTACAGTGGCGCCCTCATTACTATAATTATGTTTTCTAATAAACGAAAGTATTTTCTTAGAATTGGTCAGTAGGTTTGGTATTGGTTGGTAGGTAGGTTTTTGTGGTCGAGTTATCAACTTGACGGTAAAAAGTGGCCACCTTTTCCCATTAAGCTGACTACTCAAAGGGTAATTGTTATTAAAGTTTGATACGTATCCCATACATTATGTTTTTACTTGCGCTATAAAAACATATCGTCTGATTGTAAGGAAATTCTTTAGTTAATTGGAAAACACAATAATAGTAATGAGGGCGCCACTGGACGCTCGGCGTTTGCTCGGTGCAGTCTTAAGATTGTCATTGTACATATAATTTTAAAATTATAATTTGATCAAGACCATCTTGGGTAGTTGGAAATCCTCTACAGCGTTTTTCGATGGCGTTCTTACGCACCTTATCCATGTGGAATCAGCTCTCACCGTCAAGCTGCTGTTGAAGCATCAACAAAATGAAATAATACCAGTACATTTTGTATGAAAATAATAAAGGATCTATTAGAGCCATGTGTTAGTTTGTCTTTTGTTTCTCACAAACTCCTAAATTCTCCATACAATTAATCAAATCAATACCGGTAGTAATTATTACATTACGTATTCAAAAGGCCCGCATGAAAAACATAGATAATTACACCTAAATCAAAAACCACGGGTTGGTCATTGACGTTTTCTTGATGTTTTATGATATATAATAATTGGTTTCGCTTATTAAAAACCGATTAGGGCGATAAGATAACGAATGAAATTTGGTTCATAATTGAAATGGTTTTACATATTTGTAACTCCTACGGGATTTAATTGATGAACCACTTTAGAACCTTGTGGCATAAAACCAACAATTAAATCCTATGTAATTTCTATCTCGTCGCTTGACGCTGTCATTTTGACAAGGTTCGATGGTGGATCAACATTTGAAAATCTTAACAGTACCGTGTGTCTGTGTATGGCATCGTAGCATCTAAATGGATGGAGCAATTTAGACGCTGTTTTTTAAAACAAAGCGAGTTCAATTCAAAAATATCAGCGAGAAAAGGATTGCTATTATATCGGGGTTTTTACAATGCTATTTAATAGTAGTTTATGTAACTGTTGAATAATAAGAGGCATTAAGACACGAGTGTGGTTTTATTCTTAAATAAACAGCGGAAACTGTCCTACAAAATAATTAAAATAACGCAAATACAACGACAAGACTAGAACACCAAAAAACTCTTAACATCTCACCTCAAGTCCCTTCCCAATTACACAAAGAGGTTTTCGAAATCACTGGCTGTTAACAAATCAAAAGCACTTTAATCACTCTATTTGTATTTGTATTTCGAATTGAAACCTGCACTAAATCCAATAAAAGTCGGAATCGCATCAGACCAGACAATATTCGACTAGGAATCGGCGGAATCACGCTATTTTGTAAATAATCAACACATTTCTATTCTGTATGCGAGCAAGCTCGGGGGAATCGTGGCTGGAGGGAAAAAATGTGGATACGGTACCTGTGTTGCGTTCTGGGGTTCCGTTTTATGCCTTTTACTTTATTAATGGTGATAGATAAAGGATTAAAGAGCAGTATACATGGTGTTATTATTAAAATATAATTTGTAGTGGTAGTAGGACCTTGTGCAGGGTCCGTTTGGATCGCTACCACTTCCATCTTAGTCCTCAAAGTTGGCAATGCATTTGAAGTCTTTGCAGTCTTGAGTTTTAAATGTCTATGGGCCTCAGATCCCACTTAGCATCTGGTGGCCTGAGTGCAAATGCTCAAGTGACTAATCCTTGGCATTAAAAAAATATTCACATACATACATACAAAAACTCACGCATTCCCAGAGTGGGGTAGGGCTACAGATTACCAACAACTCTTAAAACTTGTTGATAATTCTGTAACCACATTTTGCACACTTAGGCTAAGATGTTTACCAGTGTATTTTAGTGACAGGTTGCAAGCCCATCGCCTAACAGTACTATACGCGTTTATTCCCTTATCCACGGGAAGAAATGGAGTGGCACTATTCTAACCCGGCAACCACACGGGTACTAAATATTAAATAATAATAATAAAAAAACAATATTCTTATTTTGTATTTAGTGTGTCACTTTCCGTCTCTTCACAAAGCGGTTCTAACGGAAGACCAGTGCTGGCTTTACGGCTAGCGAATGCTGAGTTGGGACCGTTTCATAACTGTTTCTCTGTCTTATTTTTTGTATTTATGTACCTAATGTGATTTTGTATTGTTGCGAATAAAATGTCTCTTTATCTTATCTTTATCTTTATCTTTACCTAACGCTTCTATTTTTTTCTATTCTTCTATATGAATTTGAGTCAACCAACCAATACTATTACTAAGAGTCACGTGATCTACCAGTGACTCGATTGGTTTAAAAACGAAACGAATAGAAACGATAGCAATGTGTAACGGAAAGAAGCCTTCGAGGTGTGGATTTGCAGTAGAATATTCACGATAAAAATGTCTTTTCACATCTTGCAGATGATTAGTAAAAATACTAAAAATGCAACACCTGAAACATATAATGCGAAATGAGAAGTCTGATCTCTTCCAGTTCATCATGCAAGGTAATATATAATATACAGGGTGTTAACGGGGTCGTGATACAAGTGATCACCTCTGTGTTCTGCCAGCGAATATGAGCAACTTTCCCTATGGAACCAGCTTGGAAATCGGGAAAAAAAATCAGCTGTTTCATAGAACAAGAACAGGGGTAGGTACTCGACTAAAATGTATGAAGCAGCTGATTTTTTTTTCCCGATTTCCAAGCTGGTTCCATAGGGAAAGTTGCTCATATTCGCGGGCAGAACACAGAGGTGATCACTTAAATCACGACCCCGTTAACACCCTGTATACAGGGTGACTTCTAAGTGGTGAACAAAATGATCACCTCTGTGTTCTCCTCACGAATATGAACAACTTTAACTATGGGACCAACTCTGAAACACGAAAAAAAAAATCAGCTGTTTCATAGAAAAGTTCAATACGTACTCGACCAAAATGTATTAAGCAGCTGTTTTTTTTTGTGATTTCAGAGTTGGTCCCATTGTGAAAGTTGTTCATATTCTTGGGTAGAACACAGAGGGGATCATTTTGTTCACCACTTAGAAGTCACCCTGTATAGGCAGCAGCAAACTTTAAATACGATAAACATTATGTTCCATTGAAGCATCAGATCCTTGTTCCGTGCAGCAGTATCCAAATAAAGCTAGCCTTCGCGATAGCTGACCTCTAGACGATGGCACTTTAAGAAGAGAGAGTCCAGAGCGAGATTGTTAACAAATCTGCAGAACCTTTGAATCTCTACAGAATTATTCTGCAGCTCCATTGAGGATGTATGAATTTAAAAGCAGGCGAATACGTTTCGTTTAGCAAAGCCCAATTAGCATTTCATGGATCTATATTGGTTCTTTGATTGTTTCATTCACTTTGCTGCAGTTTCATTTTCATGTAAAAATCAGGAGAGCGAGCTACCAGTAATTGGGTCTTGAAGGGATAGTTTTATTCTGATTTGGTTTGTAGAAAATCTCGGAATGGTTGTTTGAATTCAGAAAGAAGAATGTTCAGTGGGATTGTTCAGTACTAAAATAAAATAGTTTGAAGTTATTGGAAACGTTTTTAATACTTTAATGAGGTTTAATTATTAGGGGAAAAAGTTGTAGACAAAATCTAGTTCATTATAAATATTCTGCCAATGTTGTAGTTTATTTGTAATTCTCTGCTTTCTTCAATCTGGGAATGAAGGGGTGACGGTATACGTATGTACGTACAAGGACTTAATTTAAAAGAATAATGTATGCCTTAATGAAAACTTTTTTGCGTGAAATTAACTTATTTGGTTTACTGAGTCTATTTATTCGACTGTCTTTTCATACAATTATTAGCTTGTCGTTTGTATGTCTTTTCTTCTCTTGTTTTGTTATATTCTTAACGCTCCTTATACTAAAAATAGTACATAATACCTATTTAAATAAAGATCTAGTGCAAAGGAACTAAAGTGTTTTTTTTTCATGATTATTTCATTCAAACATATTCATAATTATTTTCATTGACAAATTTCGTGGCATTTCGGGCCTTAAGAGCCTATGAATATAAATTTACTATCGACCCGCCCTCGCTTCGTTTTGGTTTATGGGAGTATGATATATAACCTTCCTCGATAAATCCTCCTCAAATCGGACCAGTAGTTCCTGAGATTAGCGCGTTCAAGCAAACAAACAAACAAACAAACTCTTCAGCTCTATAATATTACTATAGATACTTGCAGTGTGATGATTTTTTGTCTGCTTCTGCATGTTATTATAACTTTTATTGTCTAACAATACCTTATCCACAAATTCTTCTGTACCCAATTCAATATCAACGCTTCCAGGTAGCGTGTGAACGTCCAGTTACATCTATAATTATAACGAACCCAAGCTTTTATTGGCACACCCTATAAACTAAACTAGTTTTGACGGTAGGCAATTTTACACAGAACAGCTAAAGTGCCCTATATCCGCGTGTATACTTACGCTATTTCAGATCTTAAAATGTCAGACATTAGCGCCACAATTGCATACTACAAAAAATACTTCAATGATTTTGGTTTGAATACAAATAATTTTGTCGCGGCTGTCGAAAATGTCTCATTTCGGGGGGTGGCGTAGTGGGGGTTAAGCACGATAGTTGATAAAGGGTGTGTCACCTTTAATTTGAAATTGCGATTCGTGTAGAGAATAAATTGGAAGTAAAGCAGTCTAGACTATTGATTAAAATACTTATTTGAGCTAGTTGAATTCTTTATTAATGACAGAACGAGAAAGTTATAGCTGAGCTAAATTTAGTTGGCTTTGTACTGCCGTCTGTAAAGGCAGTATAGGCAAAAGAACGTGGTATTTATATTGCCTTTTTCTTTTGAAATGGCAGTGTAGACAGAGTGGGTGATTTCTTCCTACATAAATATCAGGTAATTGTACCAGATATAAACAAAAATGAAGTGTGATTTATTACTCCAGCATCAGGGGTGTTATTCTCTCAAAAACAACGGACGGGCCGACGAACAAGCGAAGCGGCCTTTTGTGTCTGCTTATTTGTGACGTCAGAGTTAAATAAAGTTTTTCTTACAATCAATGCGCCCAATTGTTTCACTCTTGAAAGGTCTTAACTAGAAATACTCATAAAATTCATTTAATAAAACCCCTGTTAAAGTAACTCAGCTCAGTTGGGCCATTTCGAAAAACTAAATTGTGGACAAGAAAATCTTTTTTTTCCTTACGTAAAAAACATGATACATAGGTAGGTTTTTTACGATGGTAAAAATATGTTGATATGCTAGCTAAGCTCTATTTTATTACCTAAATAAGAATCGTGCTTTCAATCATACTTTTGATCCTATTGTTATATGTTTGGGTCATCAAGCTGCATTTTTATATAAAATCCAAATCAAATAGTTTGGTACAACCTTTTATTCGTCGCCGGGTTAACAACTTATTGGCGCACCCTGTAGAATTAGTTTGTCTAGGCCTTTGTTAATAAAGTCTTTAATAACCCAGTGATTTAATGATAGGACAAGATTAAACAACAAAGAAGCAATGAACTGTTCATTGAAAGAGTTTGTGATTAAAAACTTTTCTACTCGGTCCATTGGGAACATATTGACTAGTCAACAAAATGCATGACATACTTTGAACAAATAAAAGTATCCAATGCTAATAAGTCACGCTTTGTCTGACTGTAGTACTTTATTACCAAAGTTTTATTTCTACATTTCAGTAAAATAATTATAGTGTTGTAAACTTTTAATTAAAATGCATGTAAAAAAGAATTAAGGGACGAACATACTCTTCTACTGAACATAGTCCTCTCTCATCTCCTCTGTTTTTCTTTCCTCCCTTCTTCTCTTCTATCTTCTTCTCTTCTTCTTTTCTTAAAGGCCGACAACGCAGCTGCAATATGGTGTAGGTGTCCGTGTGCAGCGGTGATCACTTAACATCAGGTGACCCGATAGCTCATTGGAACCCTCTAGCATAAAAAAAACCGGGGAAGGACATGTATGGCTATGCCCAGCGTAGGGTTCCAAAGCCGTAGCGTAAATAGTAATAATAATTTAGTAATGTTATGTATTTTGTATTATTTTAAAATTGTATAGTATTGTATAAATTTAACTTGATTAGTGTAATTTGAAAAATTGTGGAATTTATTTTGGCTTGGCGTTAATTTTTGTACGTAGTAAGTTAATTATTGTACACCGAAAACAGTAGATTGTGAAGGCCCCATTGTAACCATAATCACATTGTAATTGACATTTTAGAAGACGATCGAAGCGCGGGAACCAATCAGCATGCTCCACGCGTTGCGTGGTGGTATTCTGTGCTATTATTGGTTATTAGCGACACCATGTTGACGCGCACCCGCGTGTCATTCAGTCAGCCGTCAAACGTGCGTGAGTGATAAGGAAAAAATAGATGCAATGTAATTTGCACCATATAACTATTACGTACAAGTCTGGTCGTGGGTTTTAATCGTGCTTTTCGGAAATCGTCGGAATCGTTGTTCGTGTCTGCGCGAACGAAGATTCACGACACGCCATATAAATTGTGTTCTACTGTACATTTGTAATCAAACAATAAAATGGTTTTGACTTTGACTTTTGATACCTTTTTACACGTAATTTCACTACCTATGTATGTATAATAGTGATAGAAATCTTCACGGACCTCGAAAAACATAACGTAACGTGAATACCTAATAATAAAACTAGTTTTCTCTCAAATGTTAAATGTTAGCGGTTAAATGGGTCAGCGTATTAATTTACTCTGCCTTTATATTTAGAAATTAGATACTGAGTTGGTAATTTAGACGAGCAAAATAGTTTCGTTAGCTGCCAACTTTATAATTTCACTCAAAGGATCTTTTAATTTTATTGGCAGCCATTTTGTTACAGTACAAGAACTTTCATAATAGTGATTCGACTTGATGTTATTTGTGATTTTCTAAATTCAGATTGTATATGTGCGTGTGTTTGTGTGTGTGTGTGTGTATGTGTGTGTTTTTAAGTCTAGGAGATTTAATATCGTATCGTTAGCCACATTGAAAGGGCGATATTGATTGATAAAATTAACAATATTGATTGGTTAGGTTAGGAAAAATTATACATTTACGACATTTTATTTTCAATAAGAATAAAAAAAAGTTTTCTAAATTCGACTTTAAAATAATTAAAAGGTAATTTTACTTCATTTAAAATCTGACCTCATTTTCGATGAAAACCTATGCAATCTCTTTCGGCTTACTCATTTAACCTGATACCTATTCAGTGTTATTTTAAAACGGATTTACGATTAAGGGTTTTCGGTCGTTGACCTTAGCTGTGCTTAGCCTAAGTAGCTTAAATCCGGGCAAATCTGATTAATAATTACTTACAATGTCATGACATTTTGGCTCGCCTATTTGCCTAACGCACTTGCAATCGCAATCGACTTCAAAGCGGGACAATTGTTTTCATTTCCGATGCAGACAAGCGTTCGATTTTTAAAAATGAAAACGGTTGCGATTGCGAGTTATAATATTCCTGAATTTTGGCTGTTTTCTATTTATAAGTATACGTATTTTA
Source organism: Acleris laterana (assembly GCA_963966035.1). Lineage (NCBI taxonomy): Eukaryota > Metazoa > Arthropoda > Insecta > Lepidoptera > Tortricidae > Acleris > Acleris laterana. Next base: position 10,516,807 of record OZ014461.1, read on the forward strand.
TCGATGCTTAGTAGTACCCATAGGACAAACCTTGAGCTTACTTTGGGACTATGTCAATTTTTGTGAGATCTTTATATATTTTGTTATTTGTTGTACTAAATCGATTATATTTCGTTTATTAACCTTATCGATGTTCGATAAAAATGTATGCGATTTTAATTAGCAACACCACTAAATTTGTCAAATGACATCTGTCACAGGCCAAATAAAATGAAAAATTCTTCGTGCTTGTCATACGATCTACTGACTTATGTCAAATAAAGGTCTAAAAGGTTCGATGACATTACGTATCTAGTAAATTATCTTCTCAAATGGGTTTTTTATTTGAATAACAAGGTCTTATTAAGTTTCAAATTAGTAAGTTTGAAGTTAATAGAAAAATAATGATTTTATTTATCTAGGACTACTTGCGAAAAAAAAAAAATGAAAGTGTAGTATTTTATCTAGATTTGGGCTGACATTCGACGTTTGACGTTCCATTTGATATTCACTAATGAACTGAAAAACTTAATGAAGAATATTAGAGCTTTTTCCGACACATTATTTTAGTGACAGCTAATAAACAAAACAAAAACTTTTTTTTGTAAACCTTTGTGTAGAATCTGTCTGGTACAACCAAGCAGCTGTTTTCGCATTGTTGTGATTCCGTGTGGGGTTGAAAACTGATGAAATACTAGCGTAAAAGCATTCCATCTTGCTCCTAGGGTTAGCTAAGAATTTGCAGTCCGATTTTTTTTAATGTCTATATGGCCTGCGAGATCATTTTGCTTCAGCAAAAAAATAGCAGTTCAGTTGATAAATCACTATAAATTACCATTTTTTTAATTTTTTCTTGTTTTTTAGTCAACGAAAAGTACCCTATAGGTTTTGGTTCTAAGAAATGCCGCATAAATGGCGGATGTTATTTTTTACACGTAAAAAGAACCGTAACTCTAAGTTTTTTTTTCACCTTCATTTGTTTCTGATAATATAAAGTCATCCAAGCCTTTATTTTTTCGTTTTGAGGTACGGAACTCTAAACAACAGTGTAGTTATTTAGGTATATAACAGTTACTATCATTTAATTTCGTCCTTTATTCGAGTTAAGCGTAATCCTTCTAGAAATTAAGGTCAGATTATAAAACTTGCCCGAAACACGGCGGCGGAGGTGTTAAATGGATTCCAACTCTCTTAATTAGAGACACCGAACTTGTTGTAACAGATTTTTGTTTGAAACTTAATAATACTGTAAATACCGTTGTTAATTGAATGATCTAATTCGCCAACACGGGTTTCATGGAGATTCACTGGTTATTTGAGATACAGGTTCTGCCCACCATTATACAGTTATACCTGTGTTAACTCGGGGCACGTTTTAGAGATTAACATACATTCATTAAATCACGCCTGTTTCCCAGAGGGGTAGGCAGAGACCACTTCTTTCCACTTGCTACGATCTTGACAAACTTTCGCTTCTTCCACATTCATACATCAAGTCATGCAGTTTCGGGTACCTACTTATGATTCGGCCATCATGGAAAGATGTCGATATGCATGTGCTCATTGAAAATTCTCGATAACTATAAAAAGGTTCGATATCATGTCTGATATCGAGCCTCTTAAGATAATAAAACAATAATAAGTCGGCTTTGAGTAATTATAAATATTCAAGGAATGCCCCGTTGAACGCTGTGGACGGTCAACGTTGAGAGAACGTTGTGATTGAAACTGGATATTTATTACCAAAATCCTTAATAACAACGAATATGGAAATAATATCCATTGTATATTATGAAAACTATTTTAAAATAAACTTTTATTTATTTGTTTTTATTTCAATACGATGAAAAAATTAATTACATATCTTTATTGTTGAATAACATTTAGATATTGACAGTTAACATCGATATATTTTTTTGTCGATAAAATATTTTGCTACATCACTTTATTGTAGGTACCCCGGGTTAGCACAGGTATGTATAATATCAGTGTTAGCATCGCCCGCTTTGAACTTATGGTCGGAACGACGTCATTTTGTTTGTAACGGCGTTATGTCACTTGCTGTAAAGTAAAAAAAACAAGTTCCCTTTAAGCTCTTTAGCTATCAGCAGAAATTTGTTAATTGTTTCTCAATAAACAATGAAAAAAAAGTCTCACTCAGTAAATTTTAGAGATCGGCCGGATTATTTGCGTATATTTTTTTATTAAGAAAAGGGGTAAACGAGCTATCTATTCACTATTCACGCGCTGGCCTAGTGCGTAGTGACCCTGCCTACGAAGCAAGTGGTCCTGGGTTCGAATCCTGGTAAGGGCAGGTATTTGTGTGATGAGCTGGAATATTTGTTTCTGAGTCATGGATGTTTTCTATGTATTTAGGTATATATTTCTCTCTATAAGTATTTATATCGTTGTCTAGTACCCATAGTACAAGCCTAGAGCTTAGTTTGGGACTAGGTCAATTGGTGTGAAATTGTCCCCTTATATTTATTATTCGATGGTTCGGTCATTTGGAATGGATGGACGAAAGAAGATTAACGAAAGAGATTATACAGATCAAAAGTGAGTGGACGGGTCGGAAGGGGCCGCCCTAGGCGTGCTTTTTCGTGTCAAATTGGAGAAATACTGGAAAAGGGCCGAATCTTAAGTACCCGAAACCGACGTGCGTGCATGACTCGATGTATGAATGTGGAAGAAGCGAAAGAAATCTATCAAGGTCGTAGCAAGTGGAAAGAAGTGGTCTCTGCCTACCCCTCTGGCAAGCAGGTGTGATTTAATGTATGTATGTATGTATGTATTAAGAGGACTGTGAAGCGACTTTTAAATCGCATGGCTGTCAAACTATCTATACACTAAGTACAGTCACCGTCATAAATAAGTGATGATTTCTGTACCTTGTCGCTTTTAATTTTGACAATTTCGTATGACATTTCAAACACGACGTTACGACAAGGTTCATAAATGATAACTTATTTATGCCGGTGACTGTACCTGGAACTTGGCAGGTTAACACTTCAATAACCACGAAATTCACATTTTGAACTACAAACGATTGCTATTTGTTTTGGCTATAAAAGTTTTTCAGGTAGCTAACTCAAGTCATTAATCAACTTTATTATTTAGCCAATACGGCGTAAAATCGCTCAAGACTTTATTTTTATGGGTACGAAAAACTCGACGCGTTTTTACGGCCACTTCATTACTGCACTTCACGTTTCCGTGACCGCTACATCGTAAAACGTTAATTGAATTTCGACTTAGTGTTGTGAGCGGTTAAGTCGGTTTTATTGCAGGTTAGAAAAAATGCAAGGATACTGTTGTTATGAAAATGTCCTCTCGAAGTTTTTAGGGTGCGGTGCGACTTTAGGCGACACTTTTTATTATTTCTTGAAAAAAATTAGGTGTTATAAAGTTTAACTTGTTTCTCTATGTATGTTTGTCTGACATGTCTGTGTGACTAAGTCTTAATAAGTTTTCTGTCAGGTTTTGTGCTTTAGTTAAGGAAATTTTCAATCAAAACAAAAAAAACCTTTAACAATTATGATTCGGTATTTTTATTTTATACCTGTAAAATTGACTCGTGCAAAAGTAGATATGAGAAAAGAGTAGATGTCGTCTCTTTTATACAAAGCCCCAGGTCGTATTAGTTCGGAAGTACATACGCCGATAGCTTCCACATAGATAAGCGTGGCAAAAAAGCTCTCGAAAAAAACTATCAACATGATGTTGATGAAAATGATCGTTTGGTTCGAGTTGTACGATGGTGCAATCCAGCGGCTGGTTTTAATCTGAATAATTCCTCGAAGCGCTCCTCGTGATTAATGCTGTAAAAGATACGATGCGAAGCAACATCCGCAGGACCAGTGGATGCAGATTTTCATAAAACCTCCGGTCGTCAGCACATTGAGTTGTTTATAAGCGGATGGCATGTAGTCCAGTAAGCAGGTATTTTTACCGTGCAAAAGATGGGGTTAAAATGTTTTCATTTTTTGCTTAAGTACAGGCTAGTTATAAAAATTTAAGTTTTCGACCTTGGGGGGTTGGAGCGTTAGCCGCCATCTTGAATTAAAGGGGCCCAAATTTGATCTTTTTGCAGAAACATCAACAGTTGATTTTAGGACAAAAGTGTCTACGGACGGTGTAAATATAATACAATTTCAAATAAAAAGTTACACGAGGGAAAAAATGTAATATTTACAAAAAATCATCAATATTGTTATTCATTCATTAGTTTTATCTTTAGAACTATTAACCTTAACCGATTGCTTCAAATACTAATTAGCCAGCTATGAGGATAAGTTTTCAATATTAATGTAAGTCAATATTTTTCCTAACCATTTCCCGCGGTCTCGATTGACTGCCATAATTATTTTTAGTCATAATCTGTTTCAAGTCATAATTTTCGCAAGTCATAATGCATTTTTCTCAGGACACGGTTATTTTTTCTGGACATTTATAAAACTAACCTAACCTAACCTAACTAATCTACATGATAAACGTTTATTAAAAACTGTAACTTCACCCTGAAAGAAGTTATGACAAAAAAAAATATGACTCACAATACATTATGACCAACGATATTCAGCGGGTGGTAGGACCTTGTGCAGGGTCCGTCCGGATCGCTACCACCATCTTATCCATTAACCTACCGCCAAACAGCAGTGTTCGTATTGTTGTGTTCCGGTTTGGGGATAAGACAGCCGCCGGTGAAATGACTAGCATAGAGGCATTCCATCTTAGCCTCAGGGTTGACAACGCATTTGCAGTCTTAGGATTGCATTGCAGTCTTGTGATTGTGAATGTCTATGGGTCACAGTTTCCACTTACCATCAGGTGGCCTGTGTGCTCGTTTGTCTACTCGATGCCATAAAAAAAAAAATGTATGGCAGTCAAAGGGATCCGCCCGCTAACACATAAGCCCCCCCCTCCGCCCCGGTCCACTGCCCACCCCTAACGCGGCAGCGCGCAACGCAGTCATAAAGTGAAATTGACGGTCCACATTTTACTCCCCACTAAAACGATGCACCTGGTATTTTCCGGTACGATAATACCAAGTATTTTAGCAAGTATTTTGGAAAGAGGGCCGTGGGGAGACGGGGTATACGCGAAGACTGACGCGATAGTGTTTTGTTTTAAATGTAAATAGTTTCAATGGATTCGGGCGTTTGGATTGGCCATTTGATATTCACAGTTTTGGAACGTGAATAGTCTTTTTCCGGAAACAGTTTCGTCCGGTTTACTATGACAAGTAAATACACTAAAAGTGAATGTAGTTTCGATATCACTTTCAAATGGGTTTTATGGAATGGATTGAAATTTTTATCCTAATATTATCCTAGTCCCAAACTAAGCTCTGAGCTTGTAATTTGGGTACTATAGACAAACTTATAATAGATAAAAAACATACTACTCATGCTTTTCATTTAGTGTGGCAAATCGTAGTTCTAGAATCCATAGAATCGCTATTTCTTATTTATTGTAAAACATATCAATTTGATTGTTAAACCAATTTCAATGAATTTTGGTATGGAGGACATGCTCTGCTGTGAAAGCGTTACAAACAAACAAATACTAGTAGAATTAAAAATGTATCTATTTAGTTAATTTTGAAATCTGACATGTATTAGGAAAAAGCCATGGATTCTAGATCCACGGTATGCCACCAAAATCCAAACCTTACTCATTATATCCATATTCGCTCACACTGGGAATCAAATTTGGGACCTCTAGACTAACAACTAGACTATACGCGTCGTCGTACACGCTAACTATAATCTATTTTGAGCTATAAATCACTCAAATATAAGTAAACTATGTTAAGTCTAACCCTAAATTAACAAACAAGTTTTGTTATCGCTCCAATCCCTAATATACCCGTTAACAGCTGACCTGTAAAATTTTGTTGGAAAACTTTCAAATATTACCTACGAAATTTGTAATAACTTTAACAGTGAAAACATGTTTTTGGTCGTGTTTAATTATTCATTAGTGTTGGCAAATAGCTGTTATACAAAATAAATTAGGCGGTTTCCAGTTTTAGGGTGAATATCCACCAGAGCGAGGTAGCAAAGTGGTACCTATGCGAGGAAAAACATCCAGTACCGTAAAACTACACAACTGTGGTCCTAACTTGCAAGAATAGTCAAATTTTACTTATCACTTATTAGTCTTAAATAATGGTAGCTTTAGCTATAGCTAGAGTTTAGAGTAGTCAATTTTACTTCAAAGAGTACAGTCAACCAATTTGATTCCTAGGACTCTATGGACTTTGTCAACGTGACGTTGTAAACCAAATCATAGGAAGACTCTTCCGTTTTGGATGACAACGTCACTTTAACATAGTCCAAAGTGGTCTAGAAATAAAATTGGTTGACTGTACATATAATTACCCAACAATAATAACAGTAAGCTATCATATTTTAGAATAATGTAATGAGGAAATTTGGAGTATTGTAGCAAGTTAGGACCATGTGTAAATAAATGTGTAGTTTTACGTTAATGAGAGAGCTGTGCTGATATATAAAGTATTCCTGTTCATGTATTTTCACACTTAGGCTTTAAGATTGAAGTTTTGAAAATTAAAAAAATATTTTTTAAAACTTACTTGTATAATATTCAAATTCTACGGTCACACAGTTTTGTTATATTTCCAAAGAATTCAGGCTCAGCGTGGTTAAGAGTCTGACAAGAACTGACGGAGGTTTTATCCACGGTTATCTACGTTGATAAACAAAACAATCCAAAAAAGATGCAATACGCTAGCTACAAATAGAAACAATAGTTAGCGTAATGCATCTTGTCTGGGACCTCTGACAAAAGATCCTTTACGCTAACGTAAGCGATTGTCGAATCGAAAACTATCAAAATATTTCAGAATTTTAATTTTTCCGGGAGTTTTTACGCTGGAGCTAATTTAAGATTTTAAATCCTGAATTAAAGGTAAGGCAAGGTTTCATTTATAAGTAATAACAAAAAGTTAAGGCTTTTATCAAAAAAATGTGTTCTGAATTATGAAAATTCGTAAAATTTTATCAATTTGGAATTATGACTCTTTGGAATTATGTAGTGTACCCAACTGCTCAATTACTAGTCAAATGTCATCGTTCACCGTTCATCAAAAAGCACATGAGAAGTAAATATCTTGTACTAGCTCTAGAAAATGCAAATAACGGGTTATAACCGGTTATTTTCATTTAAAACCGGTTATAAACCGGTTAAATTGCATTTCCTAACTGTCACCCTCATAATTTAAATTTTTGAATGAAAATAATATGCATTGCTAAAACTGTCTAAACAACAACACTGTACGATCTCAAACGCTTAAAATTATCCAGACAAGCAAAAACAAAACCTGGATTTTGGCTGAGTGCCACTTCGGCAAGTTCGGAAACAATGTGTTCCTCCGCTAAACAAACTTCCTTTTAGCAAAGATGGCTACCGGAAGTAAGCCGGAGTGGTTGCCGCAAGCAAACAGCACTGCGGTTTCCGGTAAGTAAAAATTGTCCGTGATTTAGATTAGATAATTAACTTTGTTTGGTCGTCACTGGACATTTTCTGTTTTATTTATGGCTCACCGACAATATTTTATCATTGCAATTTTGATAATGTATTATATTAAAATAGAGTTAAGACTGCACCAAGTGTCCAGTGGCGGTCTCATAACATACTATTATTGTATTTTCTAATATAATTCGGAATAAAATATAATACTGTGCGGTGGTACGGAAACGTCGCTGCCATCTATCGGCAAAACGCTGCAAGTTAAAAACCCTAATTTCCATAAAAACGCTTTAAAAGGTTTTTACAAGCTTTTATCTAACTTACAAGTTAAATTTGACCCACTTCCCAGTTTCCAATGAAGCTGAAAATTTGCATACGCCTTTAGTTCTGATAACTATACAATAATTATAGTACCATCGAGCTGGTCTAAAGATGGAGACTCAGGGTAGCCATAGGAACTCCTAAATTACGCATGATAAACGCGTCGTGTTAGGGCTTGTTAGAATCGTCTTGACGAGTAGATGACGACTGTGCAAAAAAAGTTCAGTCGGCAACAAAATCTTGACCCAAAAAAGATTTTTTTACAGAAACTTATTAAGTTTTACACTAGAAAATCACCTATCCAAACGCTGTAAGTGGTCCGTTCGTTGTTTCATACAGCGTTCTGTGGTGATCAGACGCCATTAAAGGTGTTGGTGTAAAACATCACACTTGCAATATTACGAGTATATTTCGTAATAGACGTTAATGTTTCAAGAATATGTGCACAAATTGTTTTATCTCCTTGAACTAATAGGCATAATGAAGTTAGAATTATACTTTTGAACTTTGCGAAGCTCGGTAAGTCGCTGAGGTCATAACCCATGACATTATCGGGGAACAGATTACTTAAAAATGTAAAATGGCGTAAAGGGCACATTTGTTATTGAAATCGTATTGGATATAAATCTTTCTGTGTAGCAACAAAGGGTGCAATATTGCTGATATGAGAAAGTAAGAAGATATTTTAACTGAAAATTATCTCCCAGATGAGTCGAGTACAGAGGCCACAGTTTTTTGTTTGTTGTATAATTTGTTTAATAACATCGAAGTAGAACTATAGTACTATTTTCCTGCTCAACTACGCGAGGAACGCTTAACGGGAAAAGGTGGCCACTTTTTTCCGTTAGGTTGATAGCTCGAAGGTAAATTGCTATTAAACTATGTGATGTACCCTATAAGTTGTGTTTTCATTTGTAGTACAAAAACCTACCGACCAATTTAAAGAAAATACTTTAGTTCATTTGAAAACACCATAATAGTAATGAGTGCGCCACTGTACATCCAGCGTGCGCTCGGCGCAGTCTTAATTTGTATAATAATTTTTAACACCATGTAATAAAATGAAACAATATTGAAAAAAAAAGCAATACCAATGTTAAAAATACCAAACGATATTTTTTTGTAATTTTAGTTACAATCAACCCCTAAAAGTACAAAAATAAACAACATCTTATCTAAAATATCGGTAAATTCTAAATAATTGTCAAGAAAACTTGCTTGGCACCACCTTGTATCCACTCCATTGTGCAAACTGCTAACTGAGTTTCTAACTCGTTGATCGATGACTGTTTCCCGACACTTGAGCTGAGAGTCGGAGGCTTTTTATATTTCTCAACTAGCGACCTGCCCTCGCTTCGTTTCAGTTTATGTGAGTATGATATAGCCTATAGCCTTCCTCGATAAATGGGCTATCTACCACTGAAATAACTTTTCAAATCGGACCAGTAGTTCCTGAGATAAGCGCATTCAAGCAGACCAACAAACTCTTCAGCTTTATAATATTAGTATAGATAATAACGAACTTATAATAATACGTTACAATAATGTGTTGGTTTTATAATAATAGATTACACCTACACCGAGGGGATAAAGCACTGTTTTATATCACGGACGCGATATTGAATCCTACACAAATTAGGGATTCCAGATATAACTCCCGAGAGAAGCGAGGGTAAAGCGAGGGAATTAAAACGGAATCCTGAGTGCAGCGAGGGATTCAAGCTCGCCCAAGACCAAAATAGCTTAATTCAAAGGAGAATTACGAAGACAAGACAGCATGGCTACTAGAAATAACGTTTTATTAAAACTTAAAGTACCTTTTTAAAAAAAACGTACAAAGTGCATTTTTTATAGAAATTCCAATCTCATTATTTTCCAACGGGTTATAATATTGCACTGAATCTCATTATAATCCGCTGGTTAGCCGATGGCTAATACTAACTTAATTTAGGTGAGGTTTGCATGATATATAATTGGTAATTTCGAGCATGTGGAGTGAAAAGAAAATTATGTTGAAAGTTAGTGAGAAAAAATCTTTGGTTCAAGAAACATTTATGTTCATGTATCGGTAGTTTAAGATGAACAACCTAGCTTGCTTAGTTTGGTACTCTAGGTATAGTACTTTGCCTGCTAACTAGGGTTACTATAAATATTCAAATACTACGCAACATCTTAAACATTCTCATCGACATACGCATTCGAATCAATCGATAATAATAAACAGAATAAAATACATAATTAATTCAACAAATGTGATTTATTTTCCGCTAATTACTAATGTTGTATAAATAACGGTACGGAACCCTTCGAGCGTCAGTCCACCTCGGACTTGGCCGGTTTTTCCTTAACATTAACATCCGAACATTCGCACTCTGAACACCCACATTCGTATTCGCATTTTCGAATATGAAAAATATTACATTCGTAATATCTCTGTTCTATGCTACTACCGGTCCCAGTTTTGATTCCTAGAACCTCTATTTTACAGGATAAATCAATATTGCTTTTGGCAAGCTATTAGGAACTAGGCGTGAAGGTATGTACCTATGTATTTCTGTGTATGAACTCGTGGATCAAGTTACGATGGCTTTCGAAATGGCCGGTTCAGACCGACAGCATTTAAACTGCAACACAGCTGCAAAATGGCAGTTAGAGTGCAGTTTACGTAGAGTCAACTGCATCAGAACTGCACTCGAACTGCCATTTTGCAGTCGTCTGTCTGTACTAGCCCTTGAATTGTAACTTGTAAATTAATAATAAATATAAGTAACGTTGCTTCTAGTAGGTTTATAATTTGAAGCAATTAAAATAATTATACAATTTTGAAATAATAATTGTTATACAATTTCATTAATTTATCAATATAATTAGTATCATCCACAGACATTTCAAAGTACTCAATTTGACTAATTTAAGAATATGGCGGTTGCTGGAGGTATTTCGTTATACCTGATTAACTTCACTATTCCATGGAAGACTGAGCGTTGTAATTTGATGGCAAAATACCCTTGTTTTATTAGACTATAATTGAGTTATTTGTGGCCTTCTTAATAAATTTTTGACTTTATTTTATAACAAGGAAGTTGGGACGTCGAGGCTTGTTCATGCTCGTTGTTAGAAAAAACCACAGTTACAATGTTTTCATTTTCCTTGCGTGTTGTTTATAAATATTTGTCCTATTTCTGTTTATGTTTATTGTAAATGGGTGCCACTTAGCTTTGTGACAAGTTTACTAGAATTAAAGGTGATAAACTAAAGTTTTTATTAATACACAGTGTGTGAGTGTGTGTGCACGTGTGCTTTGTCTCTGTTTGTGTGTGTGTGTGTGTAATAGTCTAATAGTACCGTGGTACAAGTACTTTACACTCTCTCGGACAAATACTTACAGATGTGTGAGAGAGAGTGTGATAGCGATATACAACCGAGTTCTAATAAAACTTGAGAAAAAACCCCTAACACATTCGCCGTTTTAAAAGTTAACAATTTTAATTGCTTTTACCGGTATCAAACCCTTGACCGCCAGATTTGAAGGTCACTAACTAAACTTACGGGGTCGTCCTCACTTATCTTATTACTAAGACAATTCAACAAGTAACATGCTTTTAGTAACACAGTAGCATAATAGTGGTTTTCAGTTTCAGTAACTAAATATTTACCTAGGTCCGGCTTTCAGTTACGCTCCGAAAAAAAGCGTAAATGTTTCCAAATTTACATTCGATTTTCAACCTTATTTAAATAATTGAAAGGTTCAATTTGCTTTGCACTGAATTGAAGATAGTCACTTCTTAGTTGTAGCTAGGGATTTATAGCAGGGTCCTAAAAACACAGATTTTAGATGTATGCTCTCACTGGAGGCGAGAACGTCTACTTGTTTTCGTTGCTAGTTTGTCGAGTAAACAGCGTTGTGGAGACCTCAGAAATAGGGAATGCAAATAACCAGTTATAACCGGTTTTGGACCAATAAGGAGATGGCGGGATGACTTTCAAAGCGAATGGCGGGAGCATGCACTCAATCGGGACGAATGGCGGAAAAGAGGGGAGGCCTTTGCCCAGCTGTGGGACACCCAAACAGGCACAAAAAAACCGGTTTTAACCGAATAGTTTTATACAAAAACGGTTAATAACCGGTTAAATTGCATTTTACGGAACCCTTCATCGGCGAGTTTGACTCTCACTTGGCCTCTTTTATTTGATTAATTTTTAACAATAATACTAGCTAGTGTTAGGTGCGACGTTACGATGAATCTAACGGTACCTCGCTTGTTGAAATCGGGCCATCTGTTCAACCTCTACGAGAGTACAAAGATCCAAAAAAATATGTATTACCTTCCTTTTTCGGCAGTTGAAAATATGAGCAGACAAAATATTCCTTTTTCAAAACACCCGTTTATTTTAGGAGCCAGTGGCTCTCGTTAAGTTTGACCAGACTTTTTATAGCCCGATCAGTCTTACGGCATCTGTGGCCGTGTCTATCAATGTCCTGCTTTTCAAAAATAGAATACAAAATGCTTTTCGTTTTTCCAACGAGTGGAATGATGTATTGGACGGTTCGAATTTGGAGAGAAATACGGTGCGTCGAACAATAACCTTGGGTTTGGCTTTACAACTTTTATGGAAAATTGATACTCTTATCTCTTTTAGTTAACGGTTTGAAGTTGTTTTGGCGCGTAGCTTATTCATTTAATAAAATATGGTACAATTAACCATTTCAACTTGGTTTCAAACAAAGGTTGGTACTTAAATAAATAGAGGGCGCTGATATCAATTGCAATAAACATTTTTTCCATGACGGTCGCTATCAAATGACGACTTAATATTGATTTGAAATATATATGAAGGGTTTAAATCCGGGTACATAATCCTCAAAAAAATCTGCAGAAACTCAATTTCTACACAAACAGTAATTATTAGGTCAACAAAAAAGATTAATAATGTAAGATTAAAGACTAAACTAGCTTTATCCACACGAAATATTCCAGGGAATATCATAGTTTTTAAATTAGGAGGCTATTTAAAAAAGTGAGGCATCCATCCCGGATTTACCCTAAGTGTTCTTTGCTTAGAAATTGATATTTTTATATATTTAAGATGGTTTCCGTCCTTCCGGCGCTCTTTTTCCACTTAATATTATATTATATTTGACTACTAATCAAAAAGTCCCTTACTTTATCGTTACTAATAAACAAAGGTTTTGCACATGCAATTTTATCGTGTTGAAATCGAATAATTAATTTTACAAGGATTTGACAAGACAAAATATATTGTGACGCATCTGCATTACTTAAGTCATTATAAAATAAAAGATCTGATTTTAACAGTTTACCTTAGTTGGTGATCTAAAGAAACAGAAAAATGATTTTTTTTTTTGATTGGTAGGTACCTAGTTAAAATAAAAAGTCATAAATTATATTTTGTAGACAATTGTATTGGCATACAACAGGCGTCCCTTATTATGTAACCGCCTGACTTTTTTATACACACATACGTACATATATTAAATCACGCATGTTTCCCAGAGGGACAGGCAGAGACCACTTTCTTTCCACTTGCTACGATCCTGACAAAATTTTTTCGCTTCTTCCACATTCATACATCGAGTCATGCACGCACGTCAGTTTCGGGTACTTAAGATTCAACCCTTTTCCAATATTTCTCCGATTTGATTAGAAAGAGAACGCCTAGCGCGGCCCCGTCTAAGCCTTCCACTCAAATTCAATCTGTATCTTTCGTCAATCTCCTTTCCAAATGACCGAACCATCGAAGCATGCCCTTCAATCTTAGTCACTACAGCATACACACAACATACATTTTGCTTTATACATTTCAAACAATAATCCATTGATCCAAAATTAACCGATGTACCTACGGGTGCGAAACGAGCAGAACTTTAATAGGTTTATTTAATACAAGTTCGATTGTTCGGGCCGAAAGCGAAAACTGGTCATTATCCAAAATGCGCGCCTCCGATTATGTGACACAGTGCTCTGTAGAACGTAGTAGGCAATACAATTTAATCGGTTATTAACCGTTCTTGTATGAAAAATCCGGTTTAAACCGGTTTTGACCGGTTATTTGCATTTTCTAGAACGTAGTAAGAAAGGCTTTTTTGTCACTCATAAACTAAGACACGTCTAATAAGTTAAAGATAGAAAAAAAATACGGTAAATTAACGCTTGCGAAAAAAAAACAAATTGAATGGGTAAAGCAGTTACACAATTTGAGATTTTAAGGAGCAAAATTAACAGAATAAAATTATGTTAGCGTTACTATCTTATCTTATGTTACAGATGGGCTCTTTTGATAGGATATTTTGTACACACCCTCTTAGGTTTCCTAACGAAGTTTTTCCTTCGCCGTAAGAGCATCGGGTAATGCACTTAAGTTAGAACAACTCATTCGAACTAGGTACGTCACGATCACGAGTTGACCCCCCCCCCCCTAAACCAATATGCCACCGACGCTCTTTAACATTACTATATAGCCAAGGAAAGGCCATTGTGTATTTTCACTATCAAAATCAGGTGGAAACAAGTAAGCCTGCTAAAAATTTAAAATTCCTTGTAAACCAATATCACAGTACCTACATTGCGCAGCTTGCATGTGTGCGTGCCTCGATCGTACACAAGGCTCACTTAGGGAATGCAAATAACCGGTTAAAACCGGTTTTAATCAGTTATTTTTATTTTAAAACGATCAATAACCGGTTAATTGCATTCCATTTCATGTTGAATAATACTTACAGTCTTGAGAGGAACATCGATTAAAAAAATTGTCGACTAAATATTTTGCTACAACCCCTTAGTGCCTAGAGTTAGTTAAAATGCCATTAATAAACCCAACGTCATTATAAACTGATATCTTACGTAAGACTGTTCTCAAACGTATTACTAACGTATCCCAAAGTACACCACAGTCAAGCATATTGATATCCGTTTCAAATACGAAACCAATAAACTGTCGGAGAAACTAGTTGCACGTTCAAAACATTGCTTGAGACGCTTCCAAATAGTAAAGTTCGAGGAATAGCTTAGATGTTGCATTTGCTCTAATTTAGAGTGTAGTGGTTTTTTGATACATTGTTTGGAGGGGAATCATTTGCAGGAAAGAAAGTTTTTTTTTTAATTTGGGAGGCATAACCAACTGAACACCTCAAGAGAATCGCTAGATGGTGAGGAGGTTTATCTTTGCAGTTTGAGCCCTGCGCCACTGCCGGGGTGGCACTATAGTAGGTAGTTAGATTTTTACATAATGCTATTTTTTTGTATTAGTATAATACTTTTATATTTGAATACGTAGTATAAAAACCTTAATTTACAGAAAATAAAATTAATCTAAATATATAAAAGGAGAAACTGACTGACTGACTGACATATCAACGCACAGCCTAAACGGCTAAACGTAGGCACTTGAAATTCGGAAGGGACGTAGCTTAGGTACCGTAGAGGTGGGTGGAAAATCCTTTTGTATGAAAAATCTAAACCGAAGCGAAGCGAGGGTGGGTTGTTAGTATCTAATAAAAGGTATATAAGGTTAGGTGTAGGTTGCCGGGTAAGGATAGTGCCACTCCGTGTCCTCCCGTGGATGTCGTTAGAGATGACTAAGGAAATAAAGGCTGTGTGTAGTACTGTTAGGCGATGGGCTTGTAACCTGTCACTAATACACTGATAAACATCTTAGCCTAATTGCACAAAATGTGGTTATAGAATTATTAACAAGTTTTTAGAGTTATTAGTAACTCTGTAGTTCTGCCTACCCCACTTTGGGAATAAAGGCGTGAGCTTATTGTATGTATGTAAAAGGTATATGATATGGAAATCTCAATTTAATTAATGTATCACTTGAACGGAGACGAAACACGTAAAGCTAGTCACCGTTTGGCTGGAACCTACTAAGCAAATTGATTAGATTCGATTGCCTACAGACTAATTGCCGGAGACGAGATACCCACATCCCAAGTAACACCGAAATAGGTTTACGTTACAAACAAACATGTTTACTCCGAACGATACACGCTTGGTTGTACAACGTTCATCAAATTAAATCCCACCTCAACGTTTTGTCACGTACCTTGACAAACTAGAAAGTTAAGGTGACCTAATGGGGTATGAATAGTACTTAATGAAAGTTTGTGCAATTAAATGACTACTTAAACCAAAATATGGTCTATCAAGATATTTTGTATTAGGGTAAAGTTACCAGTAAGTAGTCAACTACAGACCAGTTAGTTGACCTTATATGAGTACGAAGAGTGGGAAATATATATTTTGTACTCTTCCTACTAATACAAAGTACCTATAGGTAGAGGCCGACTACAGGTCTCTGGCTGACAACTGGTGACTTTACCCTAGGTTCTAAAAAAGATATTCTTCGTAAGCAAAGTCTGACCTGAATACCTAAACAGAGCCGTCTTATTACAAAAAAAAAACATTTAGGGTCGAAGTATATCCGCTGGAACACTGCGAATAAGTCAAGTAAGTATAAACACTTTTAAGAAAGCGATAATAACTCGTATATACTTATTGAAAAAAAAAGGATAACATGACTTTGCTTCAAATATCCCAATATTTTAATATTCGTTAACTAGAATGAAAACAAGATTTCCACGTGAAATAAGTATAGTATTTTAGTACAAAAATGCTGGCCTGTACTTGGCACAAAGATTAAGCATTGCCTTTCAACGTGGCAATGCTGCCAGCATTTTAAGAACAATACCCACTGATAGCGGTTTGTTAGATTAGTGTAGTTTTAAGTAAGTTTGTAAATTCTTTCGTTTGTTTGTTTTCTGTTGATTTAATTAAATATTTTTTTAATACGTTAAATATTTTTAATTTCGTTAAATTTTAAACAGTGTGTCCCAAATGTAAAAGGCACCCAGATTAATGAAAAGCGCCTGGGCCCCAAACTCTTCTATTTAACACCTCAACTCACTGATTCGATTTATCGACCAACTTTCGGAATGAAGAGTTCCTCCTTCACCGCTGTGTATTATGGACGGAACAATACATTAAGAACTTGGCTTTCAGACAATTATCTGCTTAGAAATTGGATTTGGTTGGGAATTATAATAATTTTGAATGAGGTTAAGTTAATTTGGAGATGAAGATCGTTTTACGCGCGGTGTTTGGTTTGGAAAGGGTTTATTAAAAGTAAGTTTATTGAAAGAGATATACAGATCGAAAGTGAGTGGACGGGTCGGAAGGAGCCGCCCTAGGCGTACTTTTTCGAGTCAAATTGGAGAAATACTGGAATAGGGCCGAATCTTAAGTATCCGAAACCGACGTGCGTGCATGACTCGATGTATGAATGTGGAAGAAGCGAAAGAAATTCGTCAAGGTCGTAGCAAATTGGAAAGAAGTGGTCTCTGGGAAACAGGCGTGATTTAATGTATGTAGGCTTACGTTTCTGAACCATATTGAAAGGCACAGTTACGTGGCATTTTGTAACCAGCATGTGCGTCGAAAGAATGAATGAATGAATGATACGTATTTTCCAAAGTAAGTCACACAGGTTAAGTCAATGTATAAAAAATATATCGTCATAAAAATACATAATTCGTACTAGTCTTATCTTACTAATATTATAAACGCAATGGTTTGGATGTTTGTTACTCAATCACGCCGGAACGGTAGAACTGATTCCAATGAAATTTAGCACAGAGATTTATTTATTTATTTATTTATTCTTACAAAGTAATTGCACAGTATAACAGTATAACAAAACCAAGGCACTGTGAAATTATAGATACTTACAAATACCGAAAATTGCAATAAAATACAATGAAAATAGAATAGCAATATCAAATTAAGGAATTGACGACACACGCACATCCATACTCTCGCAGTACCTCAAACATTCATCTCGCAGTGCAGCCCATCCGCTAGCAAATACATCCCGCTCTGGGGCATATGCGAGAAGCCCGTTTAAAAGGTGCAAGGCACGGACCAAAGGAGAATTCCTGCGAAACACAGTACGACACGTCGGAACTGCCAGCAGATGGCGAATACGAGGCCGAAAATCGATTCTAGATCGTGAAGGAACCGATAGACGCAGAAGTTGTGCTGCCAATTCAGCACACCCAGGCTCCCCCCGCAAGATTTCGGTGGTTAGAGTGAGAAGCCGGACGTTACGCCTGACCTCCAGAGAGTTGAAGCCCAAAGCACCTAGGAGAAACTTCGTAGGGTATAGAAAAGGGTAATAACCAAACATTTTCTTATACAAAAAACGTAAGAATACTTTTTGGACTCTCTCCAGGAGCAACACGTAAGTTGCCTCGTAGGGGTTCCAAATAGCAGAGGCCGCTTCAAGTTTACTTCGGACCAGAGCCGTGTACAGAAGCTTTATGGCTTTGGAGTCACGAAAATCCCTAGCGTTTCTTAAAACAAAGCCCAATCTTTTGTGGCTGTTTAGCGTCAACGCGTTCATGTGGTCATGAAAGTTTAGGTGGGAGTCAAGGATGACGCCAAGATCCCGAATGGTGTTGACGCGAACTATCGATTCGGAACCTAAAAAGTAATTATGTAGCAGTGGAACGCGAGCTCTACTAAAACTTATGACCGCACATTTGGCCACATTAAAAGCAAGTCTATTATTGCAGCTCCACTGGTAAACACTGTCAATGTCATTCTGAAGTGAAGCACAATCAGAGATCCCCTGTACACCATAAATCAACTTTAAGTCATCAGCATAGAGTAAGCACCTGGCCGACTGAAGAACTGAAGTCAAGTCATTGGTTAATATGCCAAAAAGGAGCGGACCCAGTATGGAACCCTGACTGACACCCGAACGAGTCGGATACGCCCTCGAGACAAAGTGTCCGTGTTGCACATACTGTTGCCGGCCGCGCAGATAACTGCCGAAAAACTGGAGTAGTTTAGGGGAAAATCCGATATTGCACAACTTGCTCAACAACACATCATTATCTACGCGGTCGAATGCTTTTTTAAAGTCGTAGTACAACACGTCGACCTGTATTCCAGCATCCAAATGGTCCGAGATTGAATCTACCAGAGTAAGGAGGTTCGTTTCAACAGAGCGCTTAGGCCTAAAGCCATGCTGGGAATCACAAAGGAACGGCTGGATTTGAAAAGCAACAAGTCTATTCATGATGGACTCGAACAGCTTGGGAATGGATGAAAGAATGGCTATAGGTCTATAGTCCTCGACCCGGGACGAATTATTAGTCTTAGGAATTGGTCGCACTCGCGTAATTTTCCATTGATCCGGGTATTCCCCCGTGCGCACAGCCAAATTAAAAATATGATGCAGGGGAGGGATAAGCCACTCTTTGCAACCCTTCAGAATAAATGCCGGAATGTTGTCAGGACCAGGGGAGCTTCTAGGTTTTAAGAGACGTATGGAAGCTTCGACATCAAGTAAAGATATATGGTCAACATGAACATAGTTGGCATCATGCGTCAGGTCTTCATGAACAACCCTTCTGAAATCCAGATGAGGCTCGTTTGGCAAAAAAACAGAAGAAAAGAAATCAGCAAAAGCCTGAGCTGCCGCGCCGCCTTCGTACTCATTTCCCTCATAGGTAACTCGTGTCTCAAAACCACCCTTGGTTTTAAGGTTTGTAATATGCTGCCAAAAAGCACGAGGATCAGCAGTAAGCTTAGTCTGTATCTGGCAAATATAGTGGTCATAGGCAACTGAGACACGAGATTTAATGTCAGCCCTAAGACTGGAAAAGGCGGTATACGCAGCAAAGTCTCCCGTACGCTTCCAGTTCCGATGCAAAAGAGCCTTCCGTTTTATGTCGTTGATGAGGACAGACGTGAACCAAACCGGGTAACGCCTTCTCGGTTTATTGAGTCTAGTTTTTCTCGGTATGCACGAGTCAAAAACACCATACAATAAATTGTAAAAGAGAGAGACAGCAGTTCTGACATTGCAAGAACTAAGAACATCGTTCCAGGACACCTCAGACATTAACTGGTATAGAAGGTCATAGTCACCCTTGCTAAAATTCCAATCATAGCACAAGTCAACATTGCTAGGTTCTAGTAGCAGTCGATTGAGACCGGATTTCGCGAGTGATATGGAGATTTCGAGCGGGGGATGATACGCGTCCCTGTGTGACACAAGGCCTCCTCCGTCAACCTCGCAGGTCTTCATCGCGGTAGTTTGGCCCCGCACCAGCACAACATCTAATACTCCACCATACAAATTCACCACATCATTCGTCTCTTGCAAACCACATACAGTTGAAAAATAACAATAATAGCTTAGGACATTAACTGAAGAATACTTAGGGTTCAAATTCAAATCACCGGTAATTACCACCAGGCCGTTTAGAGAGTCGATAAACGTTTCCACTTTGTGAAAGAAACTCATGTAGACGTCATCCGCGGCACTGGGAGGGATATAAACGACACACACATGGCAGGTCGTTTGCCCTACTGGGAATGAAGCCCACAAGACTTCACCATCAGGCGTCTCGAACTCCGGCCTGCGGCGCATCGCGACCCCTGGCCGTGCCGCCATCAGCACACCTCCACCTTGCCGCCCCGCAGCCCGATCCCGGCGCAAGACACTCCATTCTCCCCCCACAAGTTCAGAGTCTTCATATGTACGGGAGATATACGGGGAGTCGTGTGATTGCAAACATCAGATGGTTATAGCAACTAACTTAAATAACCCTCTCTAGGATACTGTTTTAATAACTATAGGCGTAATATTGTTCTTATATACTAAGAAATACCTAGAGAGAGTTATTACGGGCTCAATGTCCTAAATTTAAGACATTTGACTAAGTGACTTTTGACCTTAGTTGACTGACACAAGATTATTTTTCGAACTAACAAACGGACGTGGGCCTTACGAGGTTAAGTTAGTGTTGCATTAACCAAATAGTTGCAATAACAAGACTTCATGAATTTCTCCAGGAACTGTCCAATTTGATAAGTAGTTTTTTGTTTTTTCAAAAATGGCAAAAAAACTAAAGCAATAGCAACAAACCCCTTTTACTCAGACGGAGTTGCAAGAAAATCACTACATAGTATAAAACAAAGGCGCTTCTCGCTGTCTGTCCCTATGTATGCTTAGATCTTTAAAACTACGCAACGGATTTTGATGCGGGTTTTTTTAGTAGATAGAGTGATTCAAGAGGAAGGTTTATATGTATAAAAGATTCTGGTTTATGTACGGGTGTTACAGAAAACTCACATAGACCGAAGCGAAGCGAGGGCGGGTCGCTAGTTATAATATACATAAATGTTAAAATTCGTGTGCTAGTTTAATACTCCGTCATCACACCTACATGTTCTACTATTTTATGTTCTTCCTAAATAAAGTTGTACAGTTGCCTATTTGATGCACAACCTTTCACTTTTCTCAATCTCTCAAGGGTTAGCTGGAAGAGATCCCTTAAAGGTATAAGTTCGCCTTTGTACATTTTTTTTGTAATGTTCATTGTATTGATTATTTTTTCTTTTGTACAATAAAGTGTTTACATACATACAAACATACTACACCAGCTGGGACTGGTGAACTTGCTTCACTTCGTCATCGACAAAGACTTCGCCCTCCAAGTGTAATAGTTAGTCAAGAGCAAACTTATTTTGTATAAAAGAAAAACTATTCTCTTGAACAATATCTATTAATGAAAACCGCATTAAAATCCGTTGCGTGGTTTGAAAGGTCTAAGCGTACATACAGAGGGACTGACGAAGGGAAGCTAGAGCATAGTGTAAATCGCCTATTACTGGCCACCCTCCGGTAAATGGCCACTTTGCAATAAAATGTGTAAAGGAGGAGATTTGCTCACATTTTTGCGATTTAACTAGAATACCTAGATCCTGAGTTATTACCCGGAGTATACTCATACTCATACTCATTTATTCATATTTTTCGATAAAAATACATGTCAAAGGTTACATTAATTTGTAGATTAATTAGATGTAGGTACATAATAGAAATGTTTATCAATTTACATTTCAATTTAAATTACAATATCTTAATTGGTAGTTATTCATTAGTTTAAATTACAATACATTATGAATTATAGTAGTCGTCAAGTGAATAAAATGCTTGTGTAGTAAGCCATTTTTTCAATTTGTTATAAAATAGAACATTGCAGTCGGTATTTTTTATTTCGTCGGGTAGTTTATTATAGATACTGGCTACTGTCCCAATTCTGCCAGTTTCAAGGTTGGAAATTACACGTGATCAGTGAAAATGCCTTTCCAGAAACAGATGCCGATTCATCAGTTGTGGAATCTAAAAATAAAATAAATTATATACATTAACAACTACAAATACTTAAACTAAAATCAAAAACAACTTAATATTGAAATCAATAATATACTTAGCTAAAATATACACAAAGGAAGTATTTACAAAGGTGAGGACGTAACTAGGCTAGCTGGGCGAGAGATGTAATCAGGAAGAAAGTTATATTGAGAAACTGGAATAATGGGATAAGTAATTGAAAAAAATATGATCTGTGTACCCGGAGTACTGTCCAAGTACCTTTACTCACAGCGTCGGTAAGAAATTTGATGTCTAGTAACTAAATGACACTTTCTAAAGTGGCCAGTTATTGACGATTTACCCTACTTTGTTTTATACTAATGTAAACAAGATGAAGACATTCTAGAAACCGAATTATAATTCCCAAATGCCTTTTAAAGGAGGATCTGAATAATGAGGTATTCGGTAAAGAGGTCATCATTCACTCTGTGACTCAGGACTAAGTTCTGGCTGCAGTAAATCATGAAAACGTGTGATGCAAGCACAATACGTTTGTGATTGATGTTGAGTCAAATCTTTTGATTTATGAATGTTTTTTATGAGGAATATTATTTTGTTGCGTTGTTTTAAGGAATTTTGTCGAGAGAAGCATGTTTTATTGAAGAACTGGTTTGAATACATCTGTAAGTCGTTTGTATTTCTGTTTCTAATAGGTACATTGTTTATTTATTTATTCCTTGATAAAACAGAGTTTTACATGTCCAAAGTTCAATGTTTACATAACAATTCTACACTAATTTATATAAATATAAAAATAAATTATCTTTACAAGGTATGTCAATATATGTAATTCAATATTCTGCCGTCCTAAGCAAAAACGCAGTAACTAAAGCAAACCTCCTGTAGTAATATCAACCTAATTATTAATGGTATAGAATTGAATCTGCTTTGGTGGTTGAATTTAACATACTGCTTATTGGATTAGGAGGGCAGTATTATGGAGTCAATTGTTTGGGCAGCGAACCAGGAACTAGTCAGTTTAGTCGTTGAGAAAGTCGTCAATGGTATAACATGCGTCAGATAGTAATTTAGCTTTTAATTTATTAACAATACGCCTCATATTTGGTACATTTTTTTTTTTTTTTTTTTTTTTTTAGTTTTCTTTTTTCCACCCGTTGTAAAAAGAGGTGTGCTGTAAGTTTGATAGCTCTGTGTGTGTGTGTGCAAGTTTCTAGCGGTGGTTTTAAACTAGGTTTCATGAAAATCAGTTATATGCCGTCTAATAGATATCAACTCTGAAAGATCTAAAAAATATTTACGTTGTTTTTTAATCTGAATCCAACTCAGGCAATTGCCGTTTCAGCCAGGGCATATAATTATAATCAGAGCTTTTCTCAAATAATGCGAGGAAATGATAGAGTGTATTCACTCTATCATTTCCTCGCATTATTTGAGAAAAGCTCTGATTTTTCTGGGTAAGAGTGTACCACCCTGACCTCATCGTCACTTAAGATCAAACTCAACCCCATTTTGATTTTTAAAATAAATATTATTATGATGTTAGTTCTAAATATTGCTCAAGTTTAACTTTTGAACACACTGTAGAATTGAAACATAAAACGTTGAGTTATTTTTCGTCATGTTGTTTAAATCAGGCTATTCTATAACTAACATTATCAAACAAAAAGAACAACTCAACAAAAGACCCTTGTTGACTTAAAAAAGAAAATAACTTTAAAAAGTTACACCTAATCAAGAAGTTTCCAAATGCCGAAGCATCTTGAAAATTTTGTTTTTTTGTTGTAATTAGATTGCTGCAAATTAATTTTTGTTTTGCTCTAGTTTAATAATGGAATTTTCTTAGAAATATTTTGTGAAATAAACTGGGGCATTAGGGCATTATTTTTTGTAAACGCTTTCGATATTCTTTTTCCCAACCAAAATATTAAAAAACAAGTAAAATTGTATTTTGTAGCTCCATCAGATATTATTAAACAATTAAATTGCTTCCGCAACGCGTAATCTTATAGATGGTGTAAATTCTGAGTCGGAAATTTAACACTGTTCTCACGTTCAATACCATGATTCGTCACTTCAATACAAAATGGATGCGATATGGAGTCCTCGGCACTGAAAGGATTAAGACAGGATAAGATCAAGTTTATTTTGAGTTTAATCCGAGAAGATACTTATCGTTGGTGAAACTGCAAAACCGAGTAAGTAACATTTTTAATAAGGAGCAAAATGCACCTTTTTCTAAGCAGTTAAGATTCATTCTGCTCTATAATAAATTTGTTGGTTACGCGTTTTTGCAGTATAACCGACGTCATATGACGATTAATTGGTTTAGTGTTACGTGAAATTAAATTGTTTGTAGATAAGTGTGACGAAGGTTTCCCTATTTCAACAACAATCATTTTAGGGATTTTTCAAGTCACTTGACAATATTGTATAGATATTTTTATGTTAGTTTTTTTTCCATAGGTTACTTTTTCCTTAAATATTTAGTAATAGGTTCCCAACATTTGACTTTAAAATTATACGTGAATTTATTTTATTTTACACATGTCATCCAAAATTTTCTTTCATTTACACCAAAAAAATCTTACTACTGCCAAACGTTTTAATTAGATTGATATTTAAAAAATACTGCTTAATATTTTCATAATTGTTATTAGTGCAACAAGAAAGCAACATTGATTTTTGATGCGAGTGTTGATTTTGAATCCCGACTCACGAGCGTAGCGAGTAGTCCTAGGTTAGAATCCTGGAAATAGCTTTCGTCTCGTGTGGCACACATCTTTTCACCTCAGTAGCGAGAACATTAATATTGAACTAAAGGTAATACTAAACAACATAGTAAAAATTCAACCAGAAGTATAATACCTACCCACTCAGCCACCCACCTATTTACATTAACCCTTACTTTGTCTCGCGCTCGCAGCAAAATCAATTTCTATTCAGTGTTTAAACAGCAAAACCTGCTTGTTAAAGGTGCTGAGGTGAATGTTTTTGCCAAGGAACAGCAAAACAAAGCACTGAATAAAATTAAGGTTTCATTAGAATCGGAATGCATAACTAAAGTTAATTTTTTTTTCGACTGTTATAAGGTTGCACTGTGTAAGATATCGTTATGAAGCAGGGCCGAGATCCTTTAGTTATCTGTTATTTACTTGACAGAATGACGGCTAAAAAAAAGACGTTGGTGAAACTGCAAAACCGCGTAACTAACATATTTGTGATACAACAAAATAATTATATCTTACTGTGTTATTAAAAAGGTTTATATTTATCGAAATATCGTTGCAGTCCGTTTCAGAGATACCTCAGCTCTATCACATACCTAATCATCAAAATTTCTACCTACTTGAGGTTGTTTGCAGTCGTCGTAAACCCATTTTCAGACTATCAGGATCGCTTCTGGGCCTTTGAAGTGCATTTCAGTATACAGATTTTTTCCACTATGAATGAAAGAGATAGCAGAAAAAGCGGATGAAAAAAGTGACACGATTAGAAATGAGATAGCAATACGTAGAACATTCCAGACCCGAGAGCCAAGGATAATGGTGATTATTGGACAAGGTCAAGGTCAAGGTCAAGGTCAAGGTCAAGGACAAGGCTATTTTAAAGGGCACGTATCATAATCCCGAAAGTTCATAATATCGAATGTTTCTTTTTTCTGAAACCGTAAACTTTTCAGGATTTTTTAAAAGGCCATTGTATAGAACCCATTAGTTAGGTTAGGTTTGTTTTATAACAATCCTGAAAAGTTTATGGTTTCAGAAAAAAAAACCATTGATATTATGAACTTTCGGGATTATGATACGTGCCCATTTTAAATAAGGCCTCAATGAGAAGAACATTTCAGCAACGAATGGTCTCGATCATGGTCGGCAGGTACATCAATAAGAAGAGCATTCATTCAGAAGGCATTCTGGAATCAGACACTGGCACTATATAAAAGACGGACCGGTTGCGGCTACGTTCATTCTTTACTTAGACTGAACAGTGCGAACAAGAGTGAACCGAGCGATCATCTAAGTTTTAGCAGCTTATTGTGCTATAATTGTTTGTAATATAAAGAAGCCTACTCACAATATCGGTGTATTCATGCATTTCTATCAGTTACCTAACACTACGTACAGTCAAAGAAAATGATTCTTTGACCACTTTGGACTATGTCGAAGTGACGTAATGAAACAAAACATAAGAGACTTCTTATGTTTTTACTTACAGTATCACTTCGACATAGTGTCAAAGTGGTCTAGAAATCAATTTCTTTGATTGTACGCCACAATACCATAATTAGTCAAAGACGATAATGGTTTTTATCGTCTGGAATAGAAGTCTGAGCATTCCACCAGCCACAACTAATATCGCTAATAGTTTTTTTCCTGCCAACCTAACGAAAATCAATAAAACACGGAGCACGAACACGTACCTATAAACTACCCAATGACAAGCTACCCAATCAAGGCTCTCGATATTCGTACGATACTGCCGGCGCCGGATACGTCGACGGCGTCCGGTGCGATTGCACTCCAAATTCGAATTTTGAACGTGAATTTAAATTTAGAATTTTATGTTGTAGTTTTGAAGTTCGAAGCGGTCTCTGGAAACTTGATTTTAAGAATGTCGACAGTTGCAGTTTGATTATTTTTTATGTTTTATACACTGAAAGTAGGCCATTTTTATTTTAGAAGTGGGTTGAAATTGATGCATGTCAACCCTAGGGAGGAAATTTAATTTAAAAAGCTGCCTGTGGAACTGTGCAGAAGCAGAAACCTTTTTACTGTATAGTATACATTTAAATAGGCTGGAGAGTTGTCTAACTGAGATATTCCCTGATTGATTTGTGCATATTGTACCTCATTTGTGTTTTTATGTAAGATGTGTTTATTTTTTGTAAATTTGTGCGCTTTGGCTGCTGCTGTAAGTCCACATGACATTGTTTAAATTTGCCGGATTAGAACAGTGCCACTCCAAGTCTTCCCGTGGATGTCGTAGAAGCCGACTAAGGTAATAAAGGCGTGTAGTACTGTTAGGCGATGGGCTTGCAACCTGTCACTAATACACTGGTAAACATCTTCGCCTAAGTGTGCAAAATGTGGTTACAGAATTATCAAAGAGTTTTTATAGTTGTTGGAAATTCTTTAGCTCTACCTACCCCACTCTGGGAATAAAGGCGTTAGTTTATATATGTTTATATTGTAACTTTTCATACTAAGACGTGTTCTACTTTTAAAATTAGTTTGAAAAGATACAATAACCCCTCAGACGCAGTAACCTCGCCTGACCTCACCATCAAAGACTGTAAATGTTGATCCACCATAAAACCTTGTCATAATGACAGTGTCAAGTGACGAGATCGGAATAACATAGGAATCAATCGCTGGTCTTACGCGGCATGGTTCTATAGTGGTTCATCAATTAAGACCGTGACCGTACTTAAGTAATTGTATAACATAAATGTTGATACAACGTGTTAGTTTTAAAGGTTATAAAGTATTCTCTGCAGTTTTCATTTTATTTTATTTTTTTTACTGGAAAAGGGCCGAATTTAAAGTACCCGAAACCGACGTGCGTGCATGACTCTATGTATGAATGTGGAAGAAGCCAAATAAATTTGTCAAGATCGTAGCAAATGGAAGGAAGTGGTCTCTGCCTACCCCTCTGGGAAACAAGCGTGATTTAATATATGTATGTATGAGCTTTGACAATAACTCGAATTGTTATTAACAGCTACTATTATAATAGTAAGCTTATTTATAAAAAGAGATACCTTTTAAGTAAACAGAAACCTATACCAGACAGCCAGGACATGGTAAAACGTCAATGGTTCTTAGTTTCACTGCGAAATCCTAAAATGGAAAGCGTGTACCATGATTTCGGTGCGTCACAATATAATAAAGGTTTTATTTCAGCAGGATGTAACTGAGTTAGGCTTTATGTTGACGTCATGGAGTTTAAAAGGAATTTAGGGAGTTTCAAAAAAATAGCGCCTGCTTTATTTTTTCTCCAGATTTTGGAAAAAAATAACTTTGAGCGTTGGGGCCATCGTTCTAGACAATAAAATATAATTTCCGAGTGGTCTCCAAACGTAATGAACGTTACCAAGAAATTTATTCGATTTTGGTGCTGACATCAATTAACAAATATTTGACGATATATTCGGAAATACAGTTTTTTCCGGTTCAGAATGATAACAATAACAAACTTGTATGTTATTTCCAAAATCTTAGGAAAAAATAAAAGGTGTGAAGAAGGAAAATAACTAGGTCGAAGAAATACTTACTAATACAATTTTAAAATAGTGTGAGTCAATAAACACAGCTAAAGCTTACTTAAGAACAGTACATTGTTTCCGATTTGTTTTATTTTATGATACAAAATAATCTTCCGAATTGATTAACAAAAAAATATTAAATATTAATCGAAGAAAAGGAATGAAAAAGTCAGAGAGAAATTTGGAATAAAAGAAGATGTTGTGACTAAGATTGAAAAGGGCATGCTTCGATGTTTCGGTCATTTAGAAAGGATGGATGAAAGAAGATTGACGAAAGAGATATACAGATCGAAAGTGAGCGGGCGGGTCGGAATGGGCCGCCCTAGGCGTACTTTTTCGAGTCAAATCGGAGAAATACTGTAAAAGAGCCGAATCTTAAGTACCCGAAACCGACGTGCGTGCATGACTCGATGTATGAAAGTGGAAGAAGCGAAAGAAATTTGTCAAAATCGTAGCAAGTGGATTGAAGTGGTCTCAGCCTACCCCTTTGGGAAACAGGCGTGATTTAATGTATGTATATATATGTAACCTTTTCGCCACCATTGATTTGATAAAAACGTCGTCCTCACACGCCAATGACAGCTGAACACCACAGTTAATTTGAACCTTATGACACAAATACTCGTGTGTAGTGTGTAGCTGCTAAACTGGTGAACCAATTTAGCAATTTATTTGGTCTTTTTATTTGAAAGCTGCAGGTTATCTAGCGGTGGTTGGACAGTTTTCAGATATATTAAGCTGCTCTCAAAGTAGGGATCACCATAAGTCTATCTAATATTCATTACTACGTCTTGTAATTCCAAAACCATATGAGACCTTTCCAAAATTAATTAACCGACAATCATCACAACTGGCAATAACTACATGCTTTTAGCAAACACTACCCATAAACGACCAATTTCAAAGAGCTACTAAAACAAAGCCATATAACAATACGACGGCTCTACCAAATTGGTCCTCAGTTCGAACTCATCTGACTGAAATTCTCGATGCAAAGCTAGATGCTATTCTACTGCGGAAACTGTTGCGTCATCAACCGTCGGTCACTTGATTACTTCCCGTGTTGACGCCCTGTAATCTAACCTATTCAGGACCAATCGAGTCGAACGTTGCAATCAATAGCTATTGCTGACTCTCTCGCTCGAATACGGAGCCGGCAATTATAGAGAATAGCGATGGACTTGAATAGGGGTGCCAAATGTGCTAATTTAAATGAGGAACAGGCGTTCTATTTTCGAATATACACAGATGAGAAATTAAATTGGGTTTGGTTGCCAGTAACAAAAGAGATAAGAGAAAGTGTTAGTAAACGTGGTTATTTTGGAATTAATTACGAATCTTAAGTACCCGAAACCGACGTGCGTGCATGACTCGATGTATGAATGTGGAAGAAGCGAAAGAAATTTGTCAAGATCGTAGCAAGTGGAAAGAACTGCCTACCCCTGTGGGAAACAGGCGTGATTTAATGTATGTGTGTATATAATTACAACTGCATTTGTAGTTTTTAAAGGTTTTTAAAAACAAATGATTCAGTTCGGGTAGTGTTTATCCAATAAAGTTTTTGTCATAGTACCTAGATATTGCTAGCCGTAAAAACATTTTTGCATAAAACCTCCATACCGAAAAAATAACAAGTTGCGCCATTTTATCGGGTTCTATTTCCCCACGTTACGAGTACGAGAGCTTTTAAAGTGTAGTTTTTCGTACTAAAATCTATGAAATTTCAAGAATAAATTCAATTAAGTATTTCCTATGGTTTCACGCTTCATTTTACAGTGGCTATAGATAAGTTGCATTGCGGAAACATTGTTTAAATCGAAAACATTAAGGATTAACGTAAACTGGCGACCGTCGCATCGAACGCTTATTACATACAAAAATTATTATTATTTTATTATTTTTAATCCTCGTGCTCCCTTTTACCTTTCTGAGCGATTTAAGTTCATGGCCACCGGCTCCCAAAACCGGTTGCGCTCAAAGGCCAATCTAACCCTCGCATTCCCATCCCACAAATTCAAATCTTATTCTAAATCCTTCTCGGTACATTCGGTCAGATTATGGAATCGGCTACCGACTGGCATTAGGCAATCACAAACGGTAGACTCCCTAAAAGGCAAATTAAAGAAGTTCTGGCTTGACTCTATCTCCTAAATATCAATTATCCTCTAGATACGTAAAATGTAGTTTATGTATGTATATTTAACTATTAATATGTATATTTCTATATCTATTTATGTAGGTATTTGAATGTAGTTTTATTTTAAATTTTATTATATAAGTTTTATTGGTCTTCTTCTTGTACACTTGTTTACTCGTTGCACAACCGTTCACTCATCTCAATCTCTCAAGGGTTAGCTGGAAGAGATCCCTTAAAGGGATAAGTTCGCCTTTGTACATATTTCTATATTAATTGTATTGTTATGGTTTTTCTTTTGTACAATAAAGTGTTTACATACATACATACATACATACATACATACTAGCGACCCGCCCTCGATTCGCTTCGGTTTATGTTTATGTAACCTATAGCGACTATCGGTAAATAGGCTATCTAACACTGAAATAATTTTTCAAATCGGACCAGTAGTTCCTGAGATTAGCGCGTTCAAGCAAACAAACAAACAAACTCTTCAGCTTTATAACATTAGTATAAATTAATACATTTTGATAGTTTCCGTTTCGACAATCGCTTACGTTAGCGTTAAGCATTATAAACCAATCGCGTCACTGGTACATCACGTGACTTTTCGTATCACATCTTCTATGGATGACGCGATTAGTTTAAAAACTAAACGGAAAGAAACACTAGCTAGCGTAATGCACCTTGTCTGGGCCCTCTGGTTAATTAACATTTTATGTTATGTTCATAGACGACGTTATTGACCTTGTAAGTAGTGACTCTGCCTCCGAAGTAACGGGTCCAAGCTTGATTGCAAGAAAGGGCAAATATTTGTGTAATAAATGCTTTGTGTTTTTGGCGTACTGTTATGTAAATACCCATACACATCCTTCATTAATACAGCGGATATTTACACAAAGTAAATGTTAGCTACCAATAAATTTATGTTTGATTTGGCGGGGATATACCAAAAAAACACATAAAACTAAAATATTAAAACATAATATTGGTAAATTAAAATAAATAATAAATAAATATCAGGGGACAATAATGTCACACCAATTTGACCTAGTCCCAAACTAAGCTCTAGGCTTGTAATATGGGTACTAGACAACGATATAAATACTTACATAGAGAAATATACATGACTCGGAAACAAATATTCGCGCTCATCACCCAAATATCTGCCCTTACCGGGATTTTAACCTAGGACCGCTAGCTTCGTAGGCAGGGTCAAATTAATTATAATGATAAGGGCTAAGAGTACCCATGCCACCTGGTGGTAAGCGGATGGTCATTTGAGACTTTAAGACATTTGCATTTTTAAGAATATCTAAAGAATATAATCCTAAGACTGTAAAGGGCATTGGGTAAATTTGTTTGAAGAATATTGTCATATTTTCTTTCAGCGGCTACAGATATTTTTTACGTAGTTATTTAAAAGACCTCGAAGTACACATAGATATATATAATGTATGGCGTTTAATAATATCGGAGCCGAGATATTTAAGATTTAAGAGTTCAGTTTTTGTTACTAAAAGTACACCTAGGTAAGAATGTTAAATATCTCGGCTTCGATATATTTACTTAAGAGTATTACATTACATAACAAAACATGTTTATTTTGAATTATTCTATCATAATTTACCACATTTACTAATGGCTGCTCACCTTGAAAATGTATGACTTTTACAAATGGTAACACTTTTAACCAAACCCCTTTGTGCGTTAATAAATTTAACCGTAATTTTACCGGTTGTCTTAACTCTTGTATTTGCGTTTAAAGGGTTAAGAATGGTGGTAGCGATTAAGGCATTATTCCGCCACCTTATGGTAAATATGATCCCATGAAATAATAAAATATCCTCCGTTGTTTTCTATTTGCTCAGGAAATTTGATATTTTGGACCCCGTGACGCTAATGGGGTAGAAAACCGTCTTCCGCCATCGAAAAAATAATGATTTGCACTTTTCCTTGTCGAATATGAGGAAAGATTTTGTATAAGGGTTTCTTATAAAATGTATTTGAATAAGTTCGAATGTTGTTTATGGGATTATTTTTATGTGCAGAGGGAAGGATGAAAGTGGCTTATAGGAAAAGTATTTTATTATTAGATCATTATTCTGAGTATCGAAGTACTAGGGGACGCCCGCGACTTCGTGTGCGTAGAATAAGATAAAAGATAAAAGATAAAAGATAAAACACATTTATTCAGTAAGTAGGCCGTACGGGCACTTTTACACGTCAAGAATCTACCAGCGCTTCCCAAGAGGAGACACTGCTGAGAAGAAACGCCGCAAGAAACTCAGCAGTCAGTCATTTTTTAAACATATTACAATGGTACTACTTAATCTAGCATTATAATAAAGCATTAAATATTAAATTCAATATAATATGAAATAACATGCGTAGATCAGCAGGAAAACATGCCAAAAATCTTACGTGAGAGATAAAGGAAGAAAAAGGAGAAAAAAAAAA
Source organism: Acleris laterana (assembly GCA_963966035.1). Classification (NCBI taxonomy): domain Eukaryota; kingdom Metazoa; phylum Arthropoda; class Insecta; order Lepidoptera; family Tortricidae; genus Acleris; species Acleris laterana. Next base: position 10,549,680 of record OZ014461.1, read on the forward strand.
CTAAAACCCACCTACTTATAAATTTGTTTATAACACGGTGCAAGATGACCACATGAAAGTTTCGATACGTTTTCCTACATCAACGGTGTCCCCTAGACAAGATAAAGCTTTTGCAATTGATCGAATTATTATTGACTATGTTCCGGGTTTAGACCATGCATCTGTTAGTTTCCCACTACTCCCCCCATTTATCCCTACTGGGGGTTGATTTTCGGCAAATCCTTTCATGCTACTCACTTACATCATGAAAGGAAACCCCGTACCAAATTTCAAGTTTCTAAATGTAGGTACAGTGGTTTCGGCTGTGCGTTGTATGTATGTGTATGTGTATGTGTATGTATGTTGAATGTATAAGTCAGTGAGTCAGGTTTGCCTTATGTATAGATGATTAGAGTGTTTATCTTTTGATAATACTATTAACAATATTAATAAAAACAAAAATAATGTCTTATAAATTTTAAATCAATGTTTATACAGGTCCCTGGATAAAGTGCACAAACGAATAGGGATGAAACTAGACACAATTTTATCGACAAAAAAAATAATAAAAAAAAATTACCACCTTTATTTATTTTTTTATGATTTTTTAAAAAAAGTCATAGTACGCAGAGGACCTCATCGGAACAAATCAAGATATTTTGGCTCCTGTGGGCTCTATTGATTTGAAACAAACGGAATTATAATCACAAAAGTTTATTTGTATCAATGAAAATAGAAAAAAATGAGAAAAAATGACATAAACCCTAAAATTATGACTTTTCCTATGAATTTTGTGTTTTTTTTTCTCGAATTTTTAGTATTTACTCGATTTACTCAAAATTATGCCCATCTTACCTCATGTTATATTTACCAGTAATGGTTGTATATCTCATTGCCTTTTATTTAAAAAAATAACCAAGTGTCTCGCACAATTACAAGATCCTTAATGAGCGGCCAAACAAAGACATTGCGTTTACACTTAATTAGGTAGCCGCTCAGGTTGAAACCCTTAATGGAGGATTAGGATTACATTTTGGGTTTCTTGCACAATTATAAGATTATTAATGAGTGGCCAAACAAAGACATAATGATTACGCTTAATTAGGTTGTCGCCCAGGTAGATTATTGTCCTTACTCTTTATTGAATTTTATTTGGGGTGGGGCGGGGAATACATGTTAGGATTAGCATAAATAGTGATAAGATAAGGTTTAGTTCATCAGTTACTTCGAATCATTCGTCGTTACTTATTCTCAGTTACAACTACTTCTACTATCAGGATTTCATAAAATGCCCCGTTTAAGTGAGTTTACGCACAGAGATCTCGCCGACATCCACTTTTATTATGGAATGGCGAGAGGTAATGCCAGAGCTGCTCGTTTATTATACATGGCAGCATTCCCGAACAGGAGACCTGTACCGTCTGCTCGTAATTTTCAAGAACTTCACAGACGATTGTCGAATGGACTTCGATTGGATCGAGATCGCCGAGAACAAGCAGGAGTAGTGATTGATGGAGCTGTTGAGGAAGCCATACTAAGAAGTTTATGTGCTGATCCGACGACCAGTATTCGGCGGTTGGCCTTGCAGCATGGAGTTTCAAAATCATCGGTTTGGCGGATTTTTAAAAAAGAAGGTCTTCACCCATACCACTACCAACGAGTTCAACATCTACACGACGACGTAGACAGGGTACCAAGATGTGTGCTGTCTTCTTGGATTCAACGGCAGATCAGGAACGATCCTGAATTCACCCAAAAAATTCTGTGGATGGATGAGAGTCAGTTTACACGACATGGGATCACAAACTGCAGGAATCTACATGAATGGAACCCCAAGGGAGAAAATCCTCACCTCAAAAGGTCGTCAAAATTTCAAGTGCAGTTTTCGATAAATCTGTGGGCTGGACTAATTGGTGACATGTTCATTGGCCCTATTTTTCTCCCCAGAACTTTGAACGGTCCCAGATTTTTAGAACTTTTGAGAGAAGATCTGCCCCTTGAATTGGAGGATGTGCCCTTGGAGACTAGAAGAACAATGTATTTATAAATGGATGGATGCCCGGCCCATTACGCACTTGACGTAAGGGGATTTCTCAACGCCTCTTATGCTAATCGTTGGATTGGCCGACAAGGGCCAGTGGCGTGGCCAGCACGCTCACCAGACATGACACCACTGGATTATTTCCTTTGGGGCACAATGAAACAGAGGGTATACAGCGTCCCTATCAACACAGAAGAGGAATTGCGTGGCAGAATTGTCCATTGTGTAAATTACATAAAAAATAACCCGGAAATGATACGTCGAGCAACTCAACAAATAGCAGTACGTGCAGGATTGTGTTTGCAAGAGCGGGGTGGGCATTTTGAACAGTTATTACATTAAATAAGTAATTATGAAATTCCATAATTCGTTTGATTTTATAATCCCATACCCAAAATGTAATCCTAATCCTCCATTAAGGGTTTCAACCTGAGCGGCTACCTAATTAAGTGTAAACGCAATGTCTTTGTTTGGCCGCTCATTAAGGATCTTGTAATTGTGCGAGACACTTGGTTATTTTTTAAAATAAAAGGCAATGAGATACACAACCATTACTGGTAAAAATAACATGAGGTAAGATGGGCATAATTTTGAGTAAATCGAGTAAATACTAAAAATTCGAGAAAAAAAAACACAAAATTCATAGGAAAAGTCATTATTTTTAGGGATTATGTCATTTTTTCTCATTTTTTTCTATTTTCATTGACACAAATAAACTTTTGTGATTATAATTCCGTTTGTTTCAAATCAATAGAGCCCACAGGAGCCAAAATATCTTGATTTGTTCCGATGAGGTCCTCTGCGTACTATGACTTTTTTTTAAAAATCATAAAAAAATAAATAAAGGTGGTAATTTTTTTTTATTATTTTTTTTGTCGATAAAATTGTGTCTAGTTTCATCCCTATTCGTTTGTGCACTTTATCCAGGGACACACTGTATATAACTTTCCAGACGACAAAGCTAGTTTAACATGATTCTAAAAATTTTGTGACCATTCTAGAAATATCGAAAACACATCAACACGTCCAATTTCCAATTGAATTCTTCGTTCCATCGCACCAATTCCCAACACAATATCTTCCGAAACAGAATGCCAGTACAAGTGTACCAAATCCATACATTTACGCCCTTTTTTGATTTAGCAATAGAACGCTCACGAAACATACACTCTATTCCAATAAGAAGTAAATATAGGTTTATATGCACTTACTGCCTTTTTATTTCTGACTGCATTTTCTTGGAAATTGTCACACGGAAGATACTATCAATAAAAATAAATATCAAAATAATTAAATACACAAAATTACATACCATATACATAATAAACAATAAATAAATATGTATACTTACCTATACATTATTATAATAATCCCGTGTGGTTGCCGGATTAGAATAGTGCCACTCCGTATCTTTCCGTGGATGTCGTAAAAGCCGACTAAGGTAATAAAGGCGTGTAGTACTGTTAGGCGATGGGCTTGCAACCTGTCACTAATACACCTGGTAAAAATCTTCGCCTAAGTGTGCAAAATGTGGTTACAGAATTATCAAAAAGTTTTTATAGTTGTTGGAAATTCTGTAGCTCTGCCTACCCCATTTTGGGAATAAAGGCGTGAGTTTATGTATGTATGTATGTATGTATTATAATAAAACAAAGGACGCTATTACAATTATAAGGAGTCAAGCCAGTATGTCTTAAATTTTCCGAGATCCGAGAGATGCGACTGATTGCGATTTCCTAAAGTCAGATATTAGTGTGATGAGTGCGAATAATTTTATTCCGAATCATGGATGTTTTCTATGTATGTGTTTTTCTATATAAGTATTTATATCGTTGTCTAGTACTTATAGTACAAGCCTAGAGTTTAATTTGGGACTTAGTCAATTGGTGTGACATTGCCCTGCTGATATCTATTACTAATTATTTAGTATAGATTAGCTACTCCACGATAACTCCAAGGGCAATTGTATGAGAACTGAAAAAATATCAAAATCAAACTCATAAAGGTTTGTACAGGAAAGCGGTTACAAAAATGACTGCTAAAAATGCATGCCATGCGTGATTGACAGAAACATGGCGTTTGTCGTTTTTTTGCTCTTGCAAAAATGATATGTCGAGCGCCATACTGCCGTTTTAACTATTAAAGAAGGCGGCAAACTCCATATAGTTGTCGAAGCATTCTAAACTCTATTGGGAATCACATTACATTAAAAATGTTAATACTATTATGCAGTTATAGGTGAAAAACGTAAATGACCTCTTGACCAGTTGTCCGACATTCTTTATTTGAAATTTGACGTTAATTCCATACTAGTTTTGTACACAACTATAAGTACCTACATGCAAGAGGTCATTTACTTTAGTTTTTCACTTATACCTGCTTTCTTTAGTTTTGTGGTTGCATTTTCAGATGATGTTTATAGTTTTTAAAACTGTTACACTCAGTATCAAAAGTAGCTAAGCAGAACATGGTAAAAATGATCTAGGCACGACGTATTCTCTTAACAATAGAGTCGAGTGCGGATCATTTTGACCTCTTCGGTTGCGTAGCTACTTCTGCTGTGCTGACTGTACCTACTAGTTTTTTTATTCATACAATATAAAAGTAACTTTGTCTGTTTGTTTCACTTTCACGGCTAAACCAATAGACCGGTATCGATGAAATTTTGTACTGTAATAGCTAGGACCCTGAGAAAGGACAAAGAATACTTTTTTCTGCGAGTAGCGATAAGGGTAAAAATCAAAATAAATGTACATAAGGACGCTATTTAAATGTCACTTAAATGATGTCTAACTTACAATTTCATTACAATTGACGTATGTTTGACGTTAACCAACAGTTTCGTGACGGTGACAAAACTCTCTTTAACTGGACATTTATTTTGATTTTTACCCATAAACGACATAATTATGCGGACAGAGTCTGAGTCGCGAGTAAAAGCTAGTATTTCTTTCGTAAATAACTATCTTCAAATAATTCGGCTTACCACAAAACGTATTTTATTGCGATTTTTGACGTTTGTAACAGATTGCATACCTGCTAAATACACAGCCCTTAACCAGTAAATACAACAAAATAGCGAAAAACTTCGAATTTGAAGAAAAAGTAGAGTTATTCCCTAGAGCATTAGACACTTTTACGAGGTTGACAACAGACCCTAAAGATTTCCTTTTCAAAGATCCTATCAGTAATGCGATTTAAATCTTCTATTTTCGAACTGCATTCTGCAAAAAGATATTTCAACAAGAACGTATCATCTGCTAAAGGTTGCGTCGTATATCCTGACTTATAAGCGACAAAAGAGAGCAGCATTTGTAATGGCAATTCTTTTGCAGATGTGTCGTTTTCTCAAAAGAGGGTAGAATGTACGGTAATGTGTCCGGAATGTGTTATATTGCGGGTGATGTAGACTGCTCCCCGGGGAGACAGGTCAGTGCACTGAAACTGACGGACGTATTATTACTATTCATGAGATTCCTTGGAATAAAAAATATAGTTTAAGTAAGTTTTTATTTTGTTAGTTTAGGTCAAAGGTACTTTTACATGTATCAGTCTGCCAGGCGAAAGATAAAATTATGTTAAAAATTTGGTCCTTTTCACACTGAAGCAAAAGACGATTTACAAAAAGTGTTTATGCATCAACTTACTTGTAATAGGTTTTTTGTGCAATAAAGAGTTTACATATACATAATAGGGTGGTCCAAAAATCAGTTTTTTTTTTTATTTTCCTTCTCCACAAGGGTCTTTTTATTTGATTAGACTTTCAATACCTCTGTGCATTTGAGTGAAATCGGACAATATTTAGGGGACGCTATGATTCGGTGATTTTTTTGATAAAAATAAAAAAAATGACATTTTTTGTACGCACTTCTTTAATACGAATAGTTTATGTGAAATAAACACAAAGTGAAATTAAATTATGCTAGTCATTTTTTTCAAAAATTACTGTCGTGGATACTTGGCGTATTTAAGTTGCAAATCATAGCGACCCCTAAATATTGTCCGATTTCACTCAAATTTTGCACAGAGGTATTGAAAGTCTAATCGAATAAAAAGACCCTTGTGGAGAAGGAAAATAAAAAAAAACTGATTTTTGGACCACCCTAATACATAATTTGTATACATACATACTTTTACATTTTAAATAACCCTATTATTTCTACAACTGACCTGCTGGCCTATTGTTTAACGCACTCGCAATCGCAATTGGCTTCAGAGCGGAACAATTGTTTTCATTTTGTATGCAGACAAGCGTTCGATTTTCAAAATAAAAACAATTGCGATTGCGAGTGCGTTAGGCAATAGCCCCTCTTATTGCTTTTTCGTTGTTTTGGCTTCAAGCAAAAGAATAAAAAGCGAACAAGTGCAAGTTGAACCCGCGTTGAAAGGGTTCCGTACAAATCGTAAAGGCTTTCCGGTTTTTTATAAGTAAAAACCTTTTATCTACACTATTAATTATATCACTTTTTATAGTTTTTTAATTTTTATTTTTCTTTCCAAGAATCTCAAGTTTAATAACAAATATAGTTTTCTTGTGAATTTGACAACTTATCCCTACTAAGGTTGTCTGGAAGAGATCGTTTATCAGAGATAAAACCGTCTGTTGTTTACCTGTGCTATTTTTAATTGTACTGTTTTTCTGTAATGTTTTTGTTTGGTTTGCAATAAAGTGTTTTGTATTGTAGTTTTTTTAATGACAAATTGAGAACCGAGGACATGTTAACCAAAAAAATGTGTACTTAATTATTATTTTTTAATATTTAAAATATTTATCTCGGTAAAATGTCTGTTATTTAATAACCTAAAAAGTATACTCACTATAAACCTAATTTAGTTAAAAAAAATGCGTCCTTTTGTGTCAAGCTCAATTGTCATAATAACAGATAAAGACAGAGCATATTTCAAACGTAAGTTATTGCGCAATTATGAATAACGAGTTAATATTAAACACAATAATTATTGTTAGTAAAATTTCAAATGAATTAACTTACTGTTCATTAAGATGAATAGACACGTTCTAAGAAACGATTGCAAGTATTCTTATTACTAGGGTTATGCGACTTTTGGTTGCATATCGTGGTTCTAGAATCCATGGAGTCGCTATCTCCTAATTATGATAAACATACCACCTTGATTTTGACCTTCAATGTTGTTATGTTTCAAATTAAACTAAAGACATTTTTACTTAACTAATATTTGTTTGTTTGTAAGGCATTAAAAGCGGAAATATCCTCTTTATAAAAGTTAATTTAAACTGGCTAAGCGATTTATATAAATGCATTTTAAAATATAAATATGACCACACTGATGGTCAAAATCCAACTGGTATGTTTATTATAATTAAAAATAGCGACTCCATGGATTCTAGAATTACGATGTGCCATCAGAAGTCTAACCCTACATATTAATCATTTACAAACAACACTTAGTTTTCTAACAAAGGTTCACAGAAAACTTCAAACATCTCTAACCCGAACTCAAGAAACACTAATGAATATTAACTACTTTTAATGCTAGAACTTCATAACTGAATAATCTCTTCTAAGTAATCCTTAAGCTATATTGCATTTCAATTAATGAATTTGTAATTAATTATTTCAGAAACAAACTTAGCTTCTTAAGCTTTACTTTTCTCTTCATTCTGAAATTACATTATGCTTTTCTGCCTTTTTAAGCCAAAAGACGGTATCTCGGATTGAACTGCCAAAGTGGATTAAAGCCTCTACTCTTAGTACTAAGGTTGTGAATGCTATAGAAGTTTTACTTGAGATGCTACCTAAAAGGCTTTGCTGGGCAGTTTTGAAGAGAGACTAGTAATGAATCGGTTTTTGATTAAGTTGTTCTTTATCTATTAGTTACTCATGTTTTTTTAGGGTTCCGTACCCAACGGGTAAAAACGGGACCCTATTACTAAGATTTCACTGTCCGTCTGTCTGTCACCAGACTGTATCTCATGAAACGTGATAGCTTGACAGTTGAAATACTCACGCTTATCACATAAATAATTATCAGGGGACAATGTCACATTAATTGACCTAGCACCAAACTAAGTTCTAGGCTTGTAGTATGGGTATAGACAACGATATAAATACTGAAATAGATAAATATATACTTAAATACTATCAGCCCAATGGAACCCTGACCCACCATAGAACGGTGTCACAGTGACATTATAAAACAATTTGTTTGACACTTCTTATGACTTGAATCATAACGTCTCTGTGACACAGTTCTATGGTGGGTCAAGGTTCCAATGGTCTGAGAGTACATAGAAAACATCCATGACTCAGAAAAACATATTCACGCTCATCACACCAATATCTGCCCTTACCGGGATTTGAATTCTGGACCGCTAGCTTTGTAAGTAGGGTCACTACCAAACTAATCTAACGTTTAGCCAAACACAGAAATAATATAAATAACACCTCTGAAATACGTCGCACTTGAGAGTAAAATACCTGCGGTGTTAACGAAAATTTCACCGTTAACCTGTTTCCAATGTTAATTATCACATTTTAGAGGTAAAGCGTCACAATATTCATCAAAATTTGCTGGCAATTAAAACTCAGCTATTGCTAAAGCTGCCGTGAATGTAGAAATTAATAGGAAAACTTCGCTTTAAACTTGGCTGCCGGAAAAGCTGTTTTTCTTTTTAATTAACACGACACGGTTGTGTGCTAATGGAAATATTTTATGCGATAACGAGGTCGCACAGTCAACAGTTTCAAAATCAAATCAAATCAAATCAAAAATCTTTATTTTACATAGATCATGGTGTACAGAAAGGTCTTATAAAATTGCATTGGCAACACATAATCTGCCGCTAAGCAGCACGTAAAATATATTATTATAAATAATTTGCCCTATTGAATTTACAAGGTTAAGTTTAATCTTAATTATGAAAATAAGATAATGTTATTAATTATGGAAATCATGAGAATAATTTATGTCAACAATATTAGGTTATTACAATTTAGTCAGAATTACTAAAGTACTCGTCCATAGAATATACACACTTTTGTATGAGCCAGCTTTTTAGTCCTTGCTTGAACTTAATTAAAGATAAGTTTTTTAATGCATTGGGTAACTTATTATAAATACTTATGGACATACAGTAAGTACTTCTGCTGTATAGTTTGGTTCTCTTAGCAGGCACTGCAAGGTGGTCCGGATATCTGGTGCGAAAACCACAGGTATCTCTATTCTTTTTAAAGAAGAAGTTTAGCAGTAGGAGCTAGTGTATGTCCGCCAGGGGTGTGGTTCTCTCAAAAACGCAGTCAAACGAACGCAGCGGCGAGTTTGAGTAGTCCCGTCAGAGCGAACCAAACGTTTCTTATAATAGTAATAATAATAATAATGGTTTATTTCAGACAAGGTCCATTCAAATTTGTTAGTAATCCTTATAATTAGATGTTAGCGTATTCAAAATAAAATTAAAATTAACAAAAGTAAAACACTAAGTAGGTACATAAATTTGAAAAAATAATATATACGCACCTTTAGAATTAAGGTGACCTAATTCACAAAAATTGGATTTCGAGTTAGGTCTCTATAGTAATACATTTATGACTCGATGTCGAAAGATGAAATTTTGAATTAGGTCACTTTAATTCTAAAGCTGAGATTATGTTAGGGCATGTGCGTGCATACGCTCCCATCGCGCCCATACAGGGCTATCCCATAGTTCAGACAATGCGGCCAGGATGCGGTTGGGCTGGCGCGGAGGTGGGCCTGCATCGAGAACATGCATGCATGAACTTCTTAGCGCGTGCATTTTCAATTTGGCTATGATAATGATGGCCGTAATGATAATTGGATAGCGTTATACAGAAAACAGCCAACTGATGTGTAGTTGAAACGGAGTTATGAGCGTTTAAAGTTTGATCGGTGAATTTCGGTCATTTTATGATGTTAAGGGCAAAGGTATGAGTTAAATTTTGTTAAACGAATGCTATATTTTTATTATAAATAGCGGGATCTCAAAAAACGTTCTCCGTTTTAAAGATATGAACGTTTTTTATGGATGGCTGTATTCTTCAATACTGTTTGTATGGTAAAATAAATTCACTTAAAGCGGCCAACTAACTTGGCCGTTTTCTGCATATTTGAAACTTGGATCATATCATTTGTTTTAAAACAGCCAAGATTAAGAAATTATTAAATAAACTATATGTAAATATCATTCTACACTGTTTTTTAAAAGAAATATAAATAAAAGAATTCATACGCGTATGCTGTGTGTTTAAAAAAACTAAAAAAATTGTAGAGACTTCTTTATTTGTACTATATGTAAAGAAAAACATTTAAAATTAAATAATGCGATAGAAATAACAAGATTTTAACTTAATGCATTATTTCTAAGAAGCATTTAATAATTAAACAAAAAAAAAACTTTTGTACTAAAAAGTTTTATAATAAAATAACATTCAGTAATACCAAAAAGTCTTTTATAGCGTCTTCTCATTTTAATTAAAAGGAACATAAGTTATGTACTTTCAATGTAATTGAAATAAAAATTCAACCCTCTACGGCTTCATCCTCTATCAAAAAGTCTAAATTTGTATTGAATCCGTCAACATCATCCAAAACATTAGGAGATCCAGTTAATTTATCATAAAAGAGCTGAGCATCACCAGGTATCAGATGTTTTATAGACAGGAGATCCCTCAACTTGGGCTCCGCAATAGGCTTGCCATTTGGCCACAATTTAGTCAAAAGATTCCAAAATGATAATATTTCATCATTGGAATTAGAAAAAACATTGTCAGTAGCAGATCTTCTCGTTCTAGTAGAAATACTCCGTGCGGGTGTTTTCTTCTGTAGATCAATACAGTCATATTCATATTTACTGAAATCTGGCCTCATAAAAAAATTAAATGCCTCTGATTTTGTGATCTTTATTTGTCGAGCTAACAGCCAGTTGACTTTCTTATTATCTACCGTCTTTTTCCTATTAATAATGTTTTTTTCAAGGTTTTCGTTTGAATGAAAATCTTCCGATTTCATTTCACAGACTAGGTATCATAGGATATATATTTTTTTGCATAAACGCATAATATCAAGGTACTCTTGAGGTGTGTATATTCTTTGATTATACTTTAGAGCTCTTTCGATATCACCAAAATCTTTATCATTGGGCAAATAGCTATGACCAGGCATTAAAAATTTAAATGTAATGGATTCCAAGTGCGGCTTCATTTCTAGTGCTGCTTTCATCAGAAGCGTAATTTTAATATTCCGGTTTTGGCCTCCGCACGAGTCAGACCAAAAAATTAGATGCTTAACATCTTAACTCATAAAACCATCATTGTTAATGTGCTTTAATAAGCAAGAACCTACTTCTTGGGCACCTCTTCCAGGTTGTCCCTCAACCCAAACATAACAATAACTTTGATTGTTTTTTGCACTGCGCACGCCCAAGTTATAAAGCCAAAGTTGTCGCTTGTAAAAGATCAAATTAGTTTGAAGTCTCAGTAATGGTAAAGTTTTATCCATGTCGAAAGTGAGACATTCCACGTCGGCTTGATCTTTTGCCATATTCATATTAACCTTCATTTTACGTCTTGCCTCTTCAGCTAGATCTAAATGAGCCTTCTTTTTATCTTTTATATATTATGTTCTACATCTTGACCTCGGCGTTCCGCGTAAATTTTTTGAACACGTAATCCATCGCAAACATTACAAGTATCTTTGCTTAGAATTTTTACTTGCTATAGAAAAACTCTTTAAAAAAGGCAAAACTAACGGCATTTATCCCTGTTTTTTCTTTATATTGATCGTATACTGCAGCCAGTCAGTCCAGGTTTGAAAAATTTTGCAGATGTTCTTGTTCTGCAGTAGTAAGACTCTCTTATATCTTGTTTTCGATCATAAGTAGTACAGTTCTTTCCCGCTTGCTTTAAACCCCTCTGGTCCAACAATGGTTTTCTTGAATGTAATTTCTGCATTGCTGTTGATACTCGCGTAATGATTTTCAATACAGACTTATAACACCCCTCTGTTTGGTTTAACAACCGGCTTCATTAAAAGTAGGTACCTATTTTTAGTTGTTAAATTTCTATTTACAGTGGTTGACCTTGATTAAAATAAATATTCTATCGACACTAAAAATAATGTAGGTAGGTGCATAAATACTTACGTTAGTAACTGGTGATGCGACGATCTCCGAAATCACACAGTTATCATCATTCCGCCGTTCAGGGCTCAAAACAGGTGATGTACTCGTAAAGGACGGATCAGGATTTTGATTTAGAGTACTTAAAGATATAATGTGCTGCCTTAGACCATCATCTTCTTCTGACGATGAACATTCGTTTTTAGGATTCAAAACACGATTAACTAAGTATTTGCCACGCCAAAGTTTATTTGAACTTTTTTTCATATTGACTCAAACGAACAATACGAAACGAATCATCAAAGAACACTATTCACTGACACTAAGTACTTAGATCCAAACAAAATATTAAACTGATCTTATAACATAAACATCGATTGAATTAACATAAACAAAACTTGTACGGCACGCGCAGCGCTGATGCGACCACTAATCAAACCTGTTCATACAGGGGCTTGCCTAAATATTATAGTTTTTAAAAAGTCTGGAACAGTCAAAAATCTCCCATATTATAATGAAAACAGCCAAAATTGTCCGTTATTATAATGAAAACAGCCAAATATGCCAGCCGAGATGACAGAATCACTCATATTCTACAAGAAAAAAATGTAAAAGTCAGCCAACTCTCATGGATGCTTTTTGCAAAAATTAAAACAGCAATACGTAATACAAAAAATAAATTGCTAAACTCAGCCATATGTTTGGTTGCTTTCTGCAAAATACCTTTTTTTGCTTTGTGCTAAGATAGGTTATTTCAACCATAATATGAGTGTTTTTTACTAAATTATTTCAGCTCATGACTGTTTTTTACTCTTTAATATCTCCGTATCTAATAAAGATATTAACATGGCTGTCTTTGGCAAAAATTCCAAATGATGTAAATAGTTGGCTGAGTTCAAAAAGTAATTTTTTGAGAAAATGTCAGATGGCTGTTTTCTGCATAACGCTATCCAATTATGATAGTGGTAATGATAATTATGATGGTGGTGATGATGATGTTAATGACGAAAAACAACACCAACTCAACTACTGTTCTACTTAGTGTGCTGTGACGTTCTTTCACTTTGCAAGCCTAAACCACACGCGAAATTTAAAAAATATTTTAGCAGCCGTTAATTGAAGAATAATTACACGCTAATTATTTAAATATTGTCGTGTAAGTAGACTTTAACAGTAGATTGTGCCTTTGTAGCTTAGAAAATGTGCACACAGGGCACCTGATGGTAAGTGGTCACTGAGGGACTATCAGCCCATTGAAGTGACGTTATGGTTCAAGTAGTAAGAAGTGTCAAAGGAACTGTTTTATAATGTCACTGTGACACCGTTCTATGGTGGGTCAGGGATCCCATGGGCTGAGAGTACATAGCCGTAAAAATTAAAATAATATTTGCTGAAATTTTTGTCTTAAAATACGTCAAGGTTTTTTACATATTTTAAGACAGACATATCGGCTAAGATTAGTCTATTTTAATACGACCATTAGAATTGCTGCTAATTTATTACATTAACGGGATTATGTGTTTGTGTTTATTGATCTGGGTAAAGGTACTTCTGTTCCTCTAGGGAGCCCAACAGGACCCTGTTAATATGCTTATGCTGTCTGTCTGTCTCTCCTTACATGAAAGAGCTGGAATATACATAGTTTTTTTCATAATTTGTCTTATTACGGCTGATTTACTTAAAGAAAGTGTTTTTTTGCATCGTAGATACGGTACAACCTACAAGCGTCAATATTAGTATGATTAATAAGATTATATAACGAGCTTGGAAAAAAACAACGCGTAATTAAAATGGTATAGAGTGAGTTTAGCTCACACTGATCCATCTGTACTGTCACAGAATTTAATTCCTAGTCCACCTTGGACTATTTCAAATTGACACTGTTAATCACTACATAGTATAAAACAAAGTCGCTTCCCGTTTGTCTGTCTATCCCTATGTATGCTTGGATCTTTAAAACTACGCAACGGATTTTGATGATTTGGATTTATAATTCTAGTGATTCAAGACGAAGGTTTTTTTTTGTACAATAAATTCTGTTTTATATACGGAAGTTACAGATGTCTCATACGTTTTTATTGATTACGTCACTTTGACAAAGTCCAAAGTGGACTGGGAATTAAATTCCTTGACTGTGTACGGCGGTATGGAACCCTCGGTCCGCGAGTCCGACGCGCACTTTACTGGATTTTATTAAACGCACACCAAAACGTTAGAATTTGCATAATTTTGATGACGCGGATAGACTCACACACATTAAACGTCAGCAACCCACTAGTCGGGTTCTCTATTCGTAGGCAGTTTTCGCTACAAAACAGGAAACGGTTACGAGCGTAGCGCCTCGTAGCAGAAAATATGCAAGGTAGGTAGTGAGAATCTACTACGAAGCTAGCGGTCCCAGGGTTATTGGCTACCTATAATTATACGTACAGTCAAGGACTCTAATTGTTGAGCCACTATGGAACCTTGTCGCATAACGTTAATCATTAATTTTGACGTAATTTCTTTCGTGTGACTTAACGCTGTCATGATGACCATGGGTTCCATAGTGGATCAAGTACTTGACTGGACCTAAATACCATTTTTTGTATGATATTTAGATATGTTTATTATTATATTTATCGTTGTCTAGTAACCCTTAGTACGAGCCTAATAAAGCTTAGTTTGTGCACGAGTCTCGTGGTAGTTTTTTTTATTTATATACAATAAATATAATGAGTTTCAAAAGCGACATTTATTTTCATGCTTCATTGTATTGGCATTCAAGTGATATACGGATACTGCTGGTTATGAGGAAGCGCTATATCTAGTGATTGGTGCACTAACTATGTCCAAAAAGTTCATCCTTCCTTAAGTTATTTGAAAAATGAATGAGATGAGACGAAATGTATGAGTGGGAATGGAATAAAGGGTCTTCGTTATTTAAGTTGGCAACGGGGGTAGATTTATTTTTTTCTGACTTGTGTAAAAAACATGATTTATTGCATCGAGTTACATTGCACTGAAGTTCTTAGCGATATCCAACATTTATACTACTTAGTTACTAAAAATATGCCAAATACATGGCACCCATCATTGCACCGAATTTCACTTCATCGAAAACAATTTTCTGCTGAAATCGTGTTGTTTTTAGTTTCTTAAATATTAATTACGTAAAACTATTAATCCTGGAAAATCCTTTCAATGGAATGAAAATTCTGCAAATGAATACGCCCTTTAAAATGAGTTTGACAAAACAAGGGATAAACATCACCCTGTGAAAGAACTCCGTTCAAGGTTAACGCCCTGTGACCCTTCGAAATTATATCCCAGTGATATTGTCTCTTCCCACATTATAATTAATAAGGTGTAATTAGTCTGAGGTTGTTCACGTCACAGCAGATTTTTGACCTGGGGTGAGTGACTCTACCCTTACTTATAATTAGGCATCGGAGTTTTTGTCGCACGGTAAGACTAATAGCAAGCTATGGAGTCGTCATTTGCCATAAATATAAAGTCTTGTTCATATTCATACTCATTTATTTAATTTATCTTAAATGCCTCTATAGCGGTCGGTCGTGTATATTTATCTTAGTCAAGTTAAAAAAATATCTATTAGATTATAAATTCATAACTTGAACTATTACACCTGCGAATAAATAATTCGCCACTAGTGTGGACTAAAACATTCACATCTGCCGTGTTTTAATGTATCTTTTGTTTGTTTATAAATTTTCGTAATTAAATCAGTATAAAAACGGTAATTATTTTTTATTGTAATATTTATTTTTCAAATATAACATTAAATAATCGTTTCTAAACTCGTCAACGTTGTTGTCCTTGATTATAAAAAAAAACCTAAATAATTAAATAAATAAATGAGTATGAATATGAACAAGAGTTTAGATTTATGGCAAATGACGACTCCATAGCTTGCTATTAGTCTTACCGTGCGACAAAAACTCCGATGCCTACATATAACACATAACCTAGTTGTTTCCCGCGACTCCATTCGCATAAAAGACGATTACTGCTACTTGCAGTAATATCCTTGTGTCCTTCTTCCGGCACCTATGTTTCTAAAGAAACAACTATATATGCCAAAGAAAACTACCAAAAGATGAGAATTGTAAGCGATATCTCCCAAACCACTCATTGACCGAATAACACTCTGGAACCGTCTATTAATTAACAGCGATATGTTCTGCGAAATTGCGGCTACCCCGTTGAACCGACACGTTCGCAGCGACCACTAGATGCCGCAGCATGGCTCTATCACCACTCTATATGGATTTATGGCCTCGTAAGACCGAATGTACTATCAACCCAATGGAACCCTGACCCACCATAGAACGGTGTCACAGTGACATTATAAAACAATTTGTTTGACACTTCTTATGACTTGAATCATAACGTCTCTGTGACACAGTTCTATGGTGGGTCAAGGTTCCAATGGTCTGATAGTACCTTAGCATCTCACGACAGAAGCTATATCATTTATGAAGGAATCTAGGTTGAATTCCTTTTGTTTTATTTGCAATTCCATTACAAATGCATTGCTTTTTTCATAAACTAACAATCCGCCCTTGCTTTGCGTCGATTAAGTTGAGTTTTCTGTAACACAAGTCTATAGACCAGTTTTTTTTTTTACCATCAGTCATCAAAAATTCTAATTTGAAAACCATTTCCAGGATTAGGGTTTTAAAACCGATCAGCATTATTAAGTTTTTTATGTTTCGATTACGGTGGTAATACGTGTAAACAAAGATTAGATTTAGATTTAGATTTATTTATTTCATAATATAAGATACAGTTATATTGCACACGTCATGTCAATTATACAGAATTCATATTATGATCGTCAAGGAAGTAAAAACAAAAAAAGTAACAAAGTAAAGTAAAGTAAAGTAAGTAAGTAGTAGTAGTAGTTAGGTTTAACTTTTTTTTTTCGTGAACAAACTACATAACCATTCTTTTGTTATTCACATTTTTATGATACCGGTTTTTTGACGTCTCCATCAAATATTTCTTCTTTTTATACCAGCCCGCATGCCAGTGTTAAACTATGGTTTTACATTATATAAATAAAACCTTTTCATTCGGTTCGAACAAATATATTAATTATTCTTTGTTTGATTTTCGTTTTCGGCTTGAAGCCCTCCGAGGTATATCTTACGGGTTAGGCGAAAACCGCTTGAAATAATGTTCTAATAGGTACACTATTACAATAACTTTTTATCATTAGATATCATTTAATTGTTGTAATATTTATTAGAAAATGCCATCCCAAATTTTAAATATTCATATCATCCATAAAATGTGCTAAATAAATAAAGATATTTAAACAAACCTATTGGGTCGAATACAAAATTAATGAAATTTGTGTCTTAAAATGTCTTATTCTTTCGAAGTAGAAAGAAAAAACTTTTTTTTTTATGAAACATTCCAACTGTCAACTTATACTTATAAGTATTTTTTCTATCCTACTAATTTTCGTTAACACATCCATGTTCTTTTTTAATAAGCTCTGGGACTGCATGCGTAATGATACTTATTTCAAATTTATGGTTTTATGTAATTTTAAACAACCTTTTTATATTGGTTACCTTGCGCTACTTCTTCTAAACAGTAGCAGTGGTCATAACAGCAATAGTAGACTGTTAAATAAAAAGTTACCATTCAGCCAACTTACATAATATATTATCGGATCCCTTTGACTGCCATACATATCGTTGGTCATAATGTATTGTTAGTCATACATTTTTTTGTCATAACTTCTTTCAGGCTGAAGTTACAGTTTTTAATAAACGTTTATCGTGTAGATTCGTTAGGTTACGTTAGGTTAGTTTTATAAAAATCCTGAAAAAATAAGTGTGTCCTGAGAAAAATGCATTATGACTTGCGAAAATTATGACTTGAAACCAATTATGACTAAAAATAATTATGGCAGTCAATAGAGACCCTATATTATTTAATCATGTGTAATGTCAAGCACAAAAGGCATCCTGAATTTCCCTTTTACTAGACGTCCAACAGAAGTCAAAAATTTCCATATCCCAAGATTTATAGGCACTGCTACTTAGGACACCTTTTCCCTGTATTAATGGTGATCCAACCCTTTTCATCTGTCACGGTCCACTTTAGAATCCGTCTTGAGATTTGGATCCGGAGATATGGAATTACTACGGGCTTTGTTGGAGAACTACTGCTCCTAGGCAATGCATTTGATGAACTATTGGGACATTTAAAATATTTTTTTGATGAAGTTTTTTACGCGGCTATGAGTACTTAAATCACAGTTCAACATTTCATTGTTTTTTTTAAAGTCCTGGTAATCTAACTGTTTTGTACGACAATGTTAGGCACTTTAGTACACTGTCATAATAAGCTTTGAACTGAACAGCAAATGAAAAGTATGACAATAACAATGGCGGTCACAATGACAATGTTCTAAGTACGCTTAACATTTTTATTGGATGAATGTACGAGTACATAATATATTGCTAACGTAAAGTGTTAGAAAATTATTGAGTAAATAACAATGTAGGTTGATGATGACTTAAAAAACCTTTTTTTCTACACTCTTTTTTTATTTGATTTGGGGAAAATAAATAGTATTTTTAACACCACAAAAATTAACATCTAAAAAGACTCCTTACTTTATTTTTCGTTCAGTCGAATAAAAACATCAATGTTACGTGTGCTTACGTCAAAATATCATACCTATTTCTGTATAAATATATCCACTGAATATTATATTGACAACTTGACTGACGGCATGCTCCTTAATACTCGTACGAGTAAAGTTTCAGTTGCCGTGAAAATGAAACATTTCATCTTTAATCATTGATATTATTACCCTTGTAAACAGGAAAATTTTGTGTATTTTACAAGGTTTTATTTTTTATCGTTCCACCTGTTTCGGGGTCTGTAATTAAAGGAAACGTATCATAATTTATAAAGTTCAAAATACATAATGGGTCAATACATAATGGTTCATAATATAATTATTACGGTTTTATTTCTGAAGCGGCAAACTTTTCAAGATTGTTTAAAAGGTCATTGCATAGAACCCATTATAGGTTAGGTTAGGTTTATTTTATAACAACCCCAAAAAGTTAACGGTTTCAGAAAAAACACCATTATTGAACCATTATGCATGTGACCCGTTATGTATTTTGATCTTTATACATTATGTAATTAAATCTTGCAAGTTAAATTTGACCCACTTCCTGGTTATCGATTTGCAAGACAATATTGAAGATGGAGCTGATCTATTGATGACATGGAGCTATTCTGATGAATTGAGTCGGAAGGTGGTGACATGATCTCACTATAACGTAGACCCACCATGTTAGGCCTCATGTCTTAAGCCTTGATAAGCACATTGACTTTGCAAAGGAAAATACAGACGGCAACAAAAGCTTGTCCCAAAAATATTTTGCTGTTCATATTTTGCGCCTAATACAAATGCACGTGCTGTGTCCGGGCAAGGATTGCACCACCTTATCTCATTCCATGGGTGTCGTAGAAGGCGACCAGGGGAATCATACCAGAGGAACGGTGTATATAAGCAATAGTGTATATCTGAACATTACAACACTAAGCTGCGATTGCCAACCCGCCTGCCAAGCGAGGCGATTATGGCAACTCCACAAGGAAAAAACCAAAAAAATAAACATGGAAGTTGTTACTACTTTAGGAAAATCTCGTATCTGATATTTCAAGATATTTTTTTATCTTGAAATATCAGATACGATTCAGTATACGTTTAAACGTAATTATTATTAAGTTTAAGTTTAAAATCGTACGTCACAAAATATGAGACACGAGATTTTTCCAGCGACCCCGCTTTTCTTGGCTATGGTAGCGGTCACGGTAACGGCGGGGCGGGGGGTGCTAAGAGTCTCCGATAAAGTTCGCGGGAAACTGGATGACAGCAGCAGACCGATCGTCGTGAAAACCTTGGGGACGGCCTTTGTCCAGGGTAGTGATTCTCTGAACAACGACGGTCGGCCTTATACGTTCGATCCATTGGCAGAAAACGTGCTGCTAATTTGAAAATTCACGCGCTAAAATATGTTTTGTTCGCACTGACGGGACAACTTAAACTCGCCGCTTGGACATTCACTCGTGCGTCCGCCCGTCCGCCCGTCCGTTGTTTTTGAGAGAATAACACCCCAGCAGTGGACGCTTTGCGGCTGGTGATGATGAATGATTGACTGAAAAATGACACATTTTTCTAGTCATGCCCAAAGTCACTGCACATCTTTGTGTTCTCATGCAGAGGTAGGACAATCGGTGAAATAACTAGCATAGCCATTCCATTTTAAGACCTCAGGTTGACAACGGCTTGAGATTATCATCGTAAGATTGCAAGTCGCTATAGGAGTTCACTTAGCATTAAGTAGCCTATGTGCTCGTTTATTTTGTCTCGTCGTTTATTTCTATTTCTATTTATGTTTTTTAAAACGTTATTAACAAAGTCGCTTTGCGCGTCTGTCTGTCTGTATATTCGCTAAACTACTACTACCACACAATATATTAGTATAGTGAGCGTATATTTATCACTTTTTCTATTACTTTTTTTAATACTCTTGTTTAATAACTTACATAGTTTCTTGTTATTGCTCGCGTGAAATCTGTACCACCTACCTCGTAAAATATTTTAATTTGACACCTTATCCCTAGTAAGGTTGTCTGGAAGAGTTCGCTAATCAGCGATAAGACCGCCTGTTGTTTACCTGTGTTGTTTTTAATTGTGCTGTTTCTCGGTAATGTTTTTGTTTGGTGTACAATAAAGTGTTTTGTATTGTATTGTATATTTTGACCACCGCATCAAAATCTATTTTGTGGTTTACCATACAACTTACCCCACTCTGGAAATAAAGGTGTGAAAGTATGTACGTATGTATTTTTACGTACGGTCGTTACAGAGAACTCACATAAATCAAGTATAAGATATGGTAAAAATTGAACAACACCCTGTACTGTCTCTGACCTGTAGTTCAGTCAGTGACTCAGAACTACCTAATGAAATAAAACGACCGGCTACTGACCTCGTATACAGGGTGAGCTCAATGGCAAGCGGATATGGTTTGACGTATATCAGCAGGAATAAATGAAGATATATCGTTTGGAAAGGTCAACCTGATTGTTCTGTCGACCAAAACAAAAAGGGATTACGTGCATACGGACTTTTTACTATTATACTACCTTTTTGTTTTGGATGGCAGGTGTTGATATTGATGCCTTCACTAGCTTTGACCTTGCATTCTTTGGGGTTAAGTTGGATATTTATCGTGTTTGGGAATAACAAAGTTTCATGGACAAACAATATTTAAACATAGCTTTTGCCTATATCCCATATAACCTATTTCATGTTTCGGGCTATACCTAATAATACCTATATCGGAGAATAAAATTACACGTCGATCGTTTAAGATGCTGTACCGTGAAAGGGGAACAAACAAACAAACAAACATACAAACACACTTTCACAACTATAGTATTGGTATTGATAAGGATTAGGATAAGGATTCTTGTGTTGCCTGTATACCTTAAGCTAGTTGAGTTTTTAAGCACTTAATTTATAAAACGACCTATAATAATTCTGCGTATAATACGTTCGTTAAAGGTATTTCGATAAAGTAATAGATATCCTATTTTTGAACTTAAACATTTTAAAATTCTAGCAGATTACGTCCATCACTTGTATTAATTTAATAAAAAGTGAGTAAACATTATTAAGTTTAAAGGCAAATAAAATTAATATATTTAATACTGCCAGTAACCGTATTAAAACAAATTAATAAGCCTTTTATTAATGAGACGTGCAATTAAAATATTTAACAAGCCTATAACACGCTTTATCATGTACTTAATGAAATTTCGAGCGGATACAATCTGGATGAGTATGCCATGGTAGCCGTGATGACCGCCGGTTTTTTTTTACAGATTTTGTCTTTTTGGTATGTACCGGTTTTTTTTTGTACAAAGCTGATATTTTTCATTATCTATCAAACTTTGAATTTGGTTGTAATAACGGAAGATTACATTATTTTTATTTATATTACATTTGATATAAACCTGTACAGACTGATCATTATACATTTTTAATGTCGTTACTTATGTATAATAATAATTATCACGCGGGTGACGTAGAAATATTTTTTGGCTGCGTACAATTTATTCAAATAATTTCTTAACATTTTCGTTTTCATTATTGTTCAAACATTTACCACCCTCCCACATCTCCAAACACCCTGTGAAGCACGTACTAATTCGCAAATTGGCCAACCAACTCGACTATTTCTTTCATCCGAGATGGATTTCGAGTTTCCTTGGGCAGTATAATTTAAAAAGTTGGATTGGCGACCCCTGCGGCGTCTCCAAGTTTTTTACGATTGTTTCAGGGGACGGCCGTGACTGTTTTGATTCGAATTTGTTTTTTATTACTCCTACTGCGTGTCATTACTCATTTGAATGGTTTTATCTAGATTGACATTGTTTTAATTATAATTTTGGGCACCGAAAAAAAAACATTTTGAACACGAAATAACATAGCCTAGTAAAGCGTCTGATAATATGAATCTCTGTTGTTTAAATTTGATGACATAGTTAGCCTAGTTGTTAATTAATCTGCATGCGAAGTTCGGTCCCGGGTTCTATTTATTATTTATTTATTTATTTAAACTTACAAACATACATACATACATAAGATCACGCCTTTATTCCCAGAATGGGGTAGGCAGAGCTACAGAATTACTAACAACTCTAAAAACTTGTTAATAATTATGTAACCACATTTTGCACAATTAGGCTACTTAAGACGTTTACCAGCGTATTAGTGACAGGTTGCAAGCCCATCGCCTAACAGTATTACACAGCCTTTATTCCCTTAGTCGTCTCTTACGACATCCATTATTATTTAAACTTCTTTGGACAAAATACAATAAAGTACAAATGGCGGACTTAATGGCATTCTCTACCAGTAGGCGAAACAGAAATAAAAACTACAGTCGGTGCGAAGAAAAAAGCGTTGAAAAAAAAATGTTTCAATAAAATATAAATATAAGTAAATACAGACGACTAACAAGCATATACTCATACTTTTATAAATAAAATAATATATTAATAAACAGATAAGGCGATGTGTGTTAAATCGATTTACGACTGCGCTTGTTCCAGCAGATGCTTATGAAGCATCCGCTTGAAAGCTAACTTGCTTGGGGCTTGTCTGATGCTCAGTGGGAGCTCGTTCCAGAAACGGATGGCCTTAAGGGCAAAGGAATTAGACATAAAACCAGTATGGTGGGGAGGAATAGAAAGTTTAAGAGGACGAGAGGAACAGCAATTCACAGCCTGGACGGGGGGTATTAAAATTGAATTTACATTTAAGATAACTGGAGTAGAAGACTCTATTCCCGCGCAGGGTCAATATTTGTGTGATGAGCACCATTTTTTTCTGAGTCATGTTTTTTTTAAGTCTTTATTTGTCCTTATAATTCAAATCAAATATATCAAGGTACAATGTCACACCAATTGACCTAGTCCCAAACTAAGCCTTAGGCTAGTACTATTTGTTTTAGGCAACGATATAAATACTTGCATAGAGAAATTAATATTCTTTAATTCATAGAAAACATCCAGGACTCAGGAACAAATATTCGCGTTCATAACACAAATATCTGCCCTTACCGGGATTTGAATCCAGAGGCATTTTGAAAATCGAAGGCTTGTCTGCATACAAAATGAAAACAATTGTTCCAGTTTGAAGCCGACTGTGAATGCGAGTGCGATAGGCATTAAGCGTGCTTGACCGCTGGCTTCGTAGACGGGGTCACTAAATACTAGGCCAACGTGTCCTCAAACAACATGTTTTAATAAATATCTTTATCTTTGCCTAGTATCCAAAGTGCAAGTCTAGAACCTAGTAGGCGTGAAAATGTCTCCCGATATACATTTTTGTATCAAATCTAAAATCAGCCAAATAAATCCAATAATAAACCAGTACTATTATTTCCAAGGTCAACTGTCACTTCCAGCGACTTATTTTCACTTTCCCAACAGAAAAGTCTACATGTTTTTTTGGCAGCAAAGCTTTTGGAAAGCTTCTGTCATAGACAAGCGTAAAAATGTTCTAATATGTTTTATTTTTGTCACAGATAACGAAAAACATTTCGTGTAAGTAAAATATGGCACGAATACAGTTAGTTTTCTTAACATATGATTTTTAATTATGGATCGGATTTTGTTGTATTTAAAAGAACACAGGGGCTATTTATTGCCTAACGCACCAATTAGAATTAATATTTTATTTAGTTTGATTAATTTGTGCCATGCCTGTAAAATACTAGAATAAAATTAAAAAAGTTAGAATGTAAAATATTATACTTATAAGTTTCTTACACTATTTTTAAGATTGGTGTGCCCAAGCAAGGTTCACGTTGAACTTAATATTATTTACTTAAGACCTTTTGTATACAACATGATCGCAATAAAAGTTTTGATTTGATTTGATAACCAATCAAAGCACGAGTCTCATTCATAGGCCGGTAAACATGATAGCCTATTTGTGCAAAATGTGGTTACAGAATTATTAACAAGATTTTAAGGTTGTTGGTAATTCTGTAGCTTTGCCGACCTTTCTATAGGATAACAGGTGCGAAGGTATGTATGTAAACATGAGTCTGTTATAGGAGCTCGTGCTACATATAGTTAGGATACGTTGTCGTTGAATGAGTCGTGAAGCAAAGCTACTATAATTATTATAATATATTTTTTTTATATATAAATGTGTGTGTGTGTGTGTATTATATTATATCATCATCTCTTTTTGCTACTTTTGATGCAAACTTGCATTTGTCCTACCCCATGCATTGTCCTTACTCATTTACTTCAGGGTTACCTGGAAGAGATCTCTTTTGGGAAGTTCGCCTTTGTACAATACTTTAATAATAACGTTGTAATATTTATATTTTTGTGCAATAAAGAGTTTACATACATACATAGGTTCAGAGCACGTTTTCATGCAGGGTGATGGTGATTTGAAAAGGTGACGTATGATTAAAAATGTTCGTGGTTTTTCAACAATTTGATCCCTTAAATAAGACTTAATCGTTCACAAATATTTATGTCCCTAAATTAAATGCCCACCGTTCCGCCGCAATCCCGCCTCCCAATATGCGGAAAAAGATTTTTCGCCTCAAGCCCTCTCGGATTAATAACGAGTGGCCCATTCAGGTTATACCAGAAATTGCGGAAGATGTCTGACAGATTGTTACACACAGCTATTAAGGAAAGGCGATAAAAAAAATACGACAAGATTTTGTTGCCGACTCTACTTTTTTTTGCACAGTCGTCATCTACTCGTCAGGACAATTCTAACAAGCCCTAACACGACGGGCTTGTCATGTGTAATTTAGGAGTTCTTAATGGCCACCCTGAGTTTCCATCATCAGACCAGCTCGATGGTACTATATTATTGTATTGTCATCAGAATTAAAGGCATATGCAAATTTTTACTTCATCGAAAACCGGGAAGTGGGTCAAATTTTACTTGCAAGATTTGAACCTTACATACAGGTCGATTCACAAGAGTTGGCACGAATGGAATGAACGAAAGTAATGACACCTATCATTGTGTGAGTGCCGTCCTTTGAACCGATGTTCGAATTTCATACCGAAAACCTGTTACTATTTTACACACTAGTATACTTTCATTAACTCATTCAATCTATTCGTGCCAACTCTTGTGATTCGACCTGTACATTATACTGCAAGTTAAATCAAAGCTTGTTAAAAGCAGCCATTCCATCGTCTCTTTACCCCTTATCGAAAAGTGTTAAAAAAATTAGTATCACTGTGTGATTCCCGTTCCGTCCCATTTGAGTCTACAGGGGGGTTATTATGACATAGCTGCGCGGTTCTGTTTACGCTCAGAGAAAGGGACAGAGCTATGTAGCATCTATAGCCTCTGTCCTTTACACTCACCGTGAAATGATCTGCATAGCTATGTCATAATAACCCCCCAGATACACATACAGTATGGTTGATTTAATACTACTTAATTCGCAATCAAGCGTGTTCTATTTAATTTCATTCAAACATACATACCTTCACGCTAGTCTCCGAATGGGGTAGGCAGAATCTATGGAACACCAGGTGCACCGGTCTAAACTTACGACTTTTACTTCCTCTACATTCATAAATCTCGTCATGCACTTACGTCGGTTTCGGGTACTTTTGATTTGGCCGTAAGTCATCTTGAATCTGATCACTGTATGCATCCAGGGCGTCTCCTGCCGTCATCGCCACTCATTTCTATGTTATTATAATTGTTAATTTATAATAAAAATTAAGATTTGTTCCCGATTCGTCATATTTCCAACTAGTCATACTCCCAACTCGTCACATTCCCGATTCAGCACGTGATCGTAATTTCATTTGACTGTACCATGACGAGTTAGGAATATGACGAATCAGGATTATACTAATCGGGAATGTGACGAGTTTGGAGTATGACCAGTCGGGAAAATGACGAATCAGGAACAAATCAAAATTAATTGTATTGTTGACAAGGTATTCTCAAGGTTATGGACCCAGTTCCATCAGTTATAACCGACGAAAGGTATGAATATTGCTTTATCTTTCAAGATGAAGAATAACCCGTGACGTTTATTATAGATAATTTATAATATTGCCTCATCCAGCTCCATTTTTGTTTAACTTTAACCCCCAGCTAGAATAGACTTTTTCATAATAGGTTTAGTTTTTTGTGTCTGTGTGTTTGTAAATTTAATTTTGTCTGTGAAGGGTTATAATGCAGTTATTTGTAAGGTGGTATGTAGCCAGCGGGTCTAGTATGGCTGCGTCTATATCGCGTGTCAAATGTGGATAAAGCATCCGTCACTCTCGTACTAATTTGCATGTCAGAAGGTGACGAATGCTTAATCTAAACTTTGTCACGCGATAAACACAGCAATATTAGGGTCCCTGGTTTACTTAACCCTGTCTGTTATGCAACCAATTTCCAAGTTACCAGTTAACTGTTTTTTCGTTTCCAGAAATTGCTTGCCACCCAAGCATACACTGAGTCCGCATGTTTGAGAGACTGATATTATTCTTCTCAGAGAGAATTGTTCATAAATGGCGCTATGATTAGGTTCCCGACTATTGTTATAAGAAAGGCGATTTCTCCTTATAACATTTTACTTGTAACAAAATTGCTCGGAATTATTCTTTATGAATCTAGGTTAGAGATACAATGGAAGGCTTACCGCCTCCTATTTGAAGTTAAGTCTTGGGATATTTTCATTTTATTTGAAGATGGAGCTCTGAAAATGCTTTGTTCCTGTCTGTTACAAGGTCAATTTGTTATAAATGTTAAATTGGTTAAGACGAGGGATAAAATTATTGAAATACAAGAGATAAAGATGTTTATTCAGTAAAATATCGACACAGGCACTTTAAGACGTTTCAAAATTAGCAGCGCTTCCCAATAGGAGACCATACCTTTGAGCATTCATTCCCAGAGTGCGGTAGGCTGAGCTACAGAATTACCAACAACTCTAAAAAAATATTGACAATTCTGTAAACACATTTTACATAATTAGGCTTATATGTTTAACAGTATTAGTAACAGGTTGCAAACCCATCGCCTAACAGTCCCACAAGCTTTTATTCCCTTAGTCGCCTGAGTCTTCCTGTGGATGTCGTAAGAGGCGACAATGGAATAAAGGCTTTAGTATTGTTAGGCGATGGGCTTGCAACCTGTCACTATACTCGCCTCGGCGAATGATGGGTCCTATGACACTGACAGTTATTCCGACGCTACAACCTTGTAGTGGCGTCATCGTTACATTAGAATCAAATTGGAGGCGTCTAAAATTGACACTTATTAATTGTAGGTAGATATGTGCCATTTTAAAGATATTCCGTTGGAATTTTCACAATTTTTAAAATTTATAAGAAATTATCTGAATCAGACTTTACGTTTACGTCTTGCCAAACTTACTTCGTTTGAAAGATATCGACTAGTGTGAAAAAATATCGATAAACAAATGTCGATTATGGTAACAAGTATACAAATTACAGTAATGTCACCTAAAAACGTTTAAAAGCGTTTTTTTGGGAATATAGTTGACCAATTTTGTAGCAATATGGCATTTAATTAATAAAAATATTAAATGAATACATACTGTCAGTCATTACGAGAAATATGCTAAACTAATTTAAAGAAAAGCATTCGTAAGCATGTCAGCAATTGATCTAAGTGTAATAAAATAGGTTTTTGTTAGTGTTATTGTCTTTATGTTAGATGAAAATAAAACAACGTGAATTTATCAATGTATTATTTAATCAGAATCCGACAATCGTGCATTACATTCGGTTTGATTTTCGGTGTCCGAATCTGAATCAGAACTACAGGACTCGGCAACATTAATTATAAATGGTTCATCCACTATGTTATCGTATTTTACGTCGCGATCCCAGTCTTCCAAACATATTCTTTTTGTTCTTTCGACCACTTTCCGCCAATCTTCGGGGGTTACGTGATCGCACGCTTCTTTTAATAGTGTCATCATTTTATTTGATGTAAAAGGCGGAGTTGTATTATGTCTTGCTGCATAACCTTTGACTTGTGCCTATATCATCTCAATGGCATTGTACTGATATAAGAATTGCACTTTCCGTGCATCGCATTGTTATCATCAGTTTAGTGTTGCCGTCACAAAAAATAAATATATGTATGGGGTGTTAATTACTTTAATTATTACAGGAGTGAAAAATAATATATGAATAAAGAAACATTTATCTAATTTGCACTATTCAAACGTTACTAGATTTAAAATAATTATAAATATATTTTTTTAAGTTAGCTGACTTGCAGCTTTATAAAACGGCCCCCTGGCCGCAGGACAAATACTACTTTGCCGATAGTGTCGGTACTTGCACATCACTATCAGAGATGTCAGTGTCAGTGTCATACGACCCATCATTCGCCGAGGCGAGTATAATATACTGGTAAACATCTTAGCCTAATTTTGCAAAATGTTGTTTCAGAGTTATCAACTTTTTAGAGTTTTTGGTAATTTTGTAGCTCTGCCTACCCCACTCTGGGAATGAAAGCGTGAGTTTATGTATGTATGTATGTCGCCTCTTACGATAACCATGGGAAGACATGGAGTGGCACTATTCCAACCCGGCAACCACACGGGACACCTTTAACACAATATTACTTAGGTATGACAATGATAGTACTTCATCATCATCATTTCAGCCGACAGTCGTTCACTGCTAGGCAAAGTCCTTCCATAAGGTTTGCCACAAGGACCAGTGCTTTGTCACTTGCACCCATTAGTTTCCTACAACTTTAGCCACGTCATCGGTCCATCTTGTTGGACGTCTAACCACGCTGCGTCTTCCGCCACGTGATGCCACGTTTCGACCCTATCGGCTATCTGTTCTGCGGATAGTATTTTCTTGACAAGTATTATCTCCAACAAGTACAAGGTTAAAGTCTTAGATCCGAATAGGAGACGACATTCACCCAGCTGTTCATTCAATAAAAAGTATTTTATATCAAGTTTAATGTTATCATATTATGGAGAATAGGTTTGCTGAAAAAAATAAAAAAAATAAAAAACCTTAGATAGAAAAATAGCTAAGGACACAAAATACATGGTGATGGTGAAAATAATTGCTTTAAAAGTTAAGTCAAACTTAATTACAATAAAAACTAAAAGTAATATTTGGTCTT
This sequence comes from Acleris laterana, assembly GCA_963966035.1. Lineage (NCBI taxonomy): Eukaryota > Metazoa > Arthropoda > Insecta > Lepidoptera > Tortricidae > Acleris > Acleris laterana. The sequence goes on from OZ014461.1 coordinate 10,579,557, forward strand.
GATGAACTTCTATCTGGAAACCCTGGAAGAAATAGTTTCACTTTAATAACCCCAGTAATGCTTTAAACATCGTTAAACTCGTCTATCCATCTTCCTATAAGTACCTCGTCGACAAGAATTTTAACCAAACGCTCGGACTGTCGCTACTTAGGTCATGAATAATGTAAAAACACGTCTTTATGTGCTCTGACGTAGGTATTACAATGGTTTTTAGACGTGATAAAATACCTTAACTCAGATTGATAAAGAGAGTTTTATTAAATATTTTATATTAACAAGGTTTGACAAGGTTACTGATTTTTACTTAATTTTTTTGTAATAAATGTTTTTGTGACACGGAAATGTTGAAATATCGGAATTGAGCAAAAAACATTTTTATTGATTCTAAAAACTTTGATATTTTGACGACGCGTTTGGGCTAGGCGGTAAGCATCTTGGTTGGAAATTTTAAATATTTCAAAGAATAAATAATAAATCCCTACCTTTTTTTATTATCTAGTATTTGATATTATATATTGCTAGCGTTTTTTTACTGCCCATACAGTCGCCCAAAAATTTGGTCTTCCACCCTACGGTTGAAATTCTTTTGCACGTCATGATTTTCCCTTGCAATAATAATTATGACGGTGACAGGTGTCATAATTTTAGATCTCTCAGATAATTTTGACAAAACTGGAAAATCACTGTCTTGGCCGACCGTACAATACTAGAGCTTTATCTAGAACTAGATTACGTTAAGTGATGGAGATAATATAGTAGAGAACCAGTATGCACACATACAAACAAACGTACGGGTCAAACTGAGAACCACCTTTATTGGAGTCGGTTAAAAATACGCAGCATTTCAATTTATAATACACTTACGTGTTCAAGCACCCCGTATACCTCAGGTGACCCTTTTTCGAAACAACGCTGGCACTATAAAGATTTCCCCTGCCCTTCGAGGATTTATGACCACCGCAACATGGCGGGTGCAATATGGCGGATATTGCATTTTTTACAGATCCACGTGGAAAATTGCGTGATTTGTGGATTGTGCTGCATTGGGGTTGCGTTACGAGTATAATATTTTTTTGAAAAGAAAATAATACAAAACACGGGTAGTAAAAAAAAGATTAGGGTTCTATAAAATTTGAATTTGAAGAAAGATTTATTAACACCAAAGAATTCGCAATATTTTTTGCTGGCGTTCAAAAAATATTAAAAACGTTACTTTAGAGTGGGATATGTTATAAATTGAACGTTTGTAACTGTATAGACTTTTATGCAACGGTTGTATAAAAGAGGGCAAAACGACAAAAAACGATTTGAGCCGAAACATAGTTAAGAACTACCGCTATAAAATCTGCTTTGAAATAAAGAAAACGCATCCAAATCGTTTCACTTGTTTAAGAGATACGGGGTCACTGAAAGACACACACACACAAACACATAGCGGTCAAGCTTATAACACCCCTCTTTTGCGTCGGGGCGGGGGTCAAAAAATTCAATAACATGACCACAGGGTATAATCCATTTTATTGTTTTAAACGAAACTCAACCGTAAGTTAATCAAGGACCAAATTTTTGTCTATTTATTGCCGTTGACGGGCAAAGAGGCAGACAGCACGCCTCATGGAAAGTGGTCACCGCCGCCTATGAACCTTTACAGATTCAACCGATTGTACCAGCTACGAATTCCGTTTTCTGGCACTGCCGATCGAATTGTCGAGCGTATAAGGCTGCTTAATTGAAAATGCACGCGCTACAATGTGTTTTGTGCGCACTGACGGGACTACCTTAATCTCGCCGCTTGGATATCACTCGACAGTCCGCACGAGTCGCACGACCGTCGTTGTTTAGAGAATCACTACCCAGTTCTAATATAATTCCGAAGTGTTGTGTGTCGAAATGATTAAAATACATTTTCACGCCACTGCTCGGAAATATGGCCAAAGAAGGATCGAAATCAGAATAGAAAGTTGCTCTTAGTAGTACAACACAAAAACAGTCCAACAATGTTGAGTTGCAAAGTAAAATGGAGTGTTTTTAGACCAGTTTACTTTCTACTCTGCTATTGGTCGGTTATTTATGACATTAGTAACTCGTTCGGAAATAAATAAAAAAATGTTTGACAAATATGACATTAGAACGTTTAATTAAAAAATTAAAACGTCAAATCCGCTCAGTGAAAGTGTATTTTGCGATTGTAAACGTGTTTTTATGTAAGTTTTTAAGGCGTACGTGAAAAACGCCTTTGCATCTTTAAATAAGGTAAAAATTAAAAAAGTTAAAAAGGCGGGAATGAAAATTACTTCTGTTCTTTTAATTGGAAACAAACGCTAAACTTTTGAACTTTTGATTGGAAATTTGTACGATATTCAACAAAAATGAGTGATACAAGTACAACCGGCCGAAATGACACAAAATACTAATATAAATGTTCCGGGAAAAAACATTTCCTTGTCATTCAGCAACTGTCCTAATGCTAATATCAATATTACTTTTAATTAAACTGTGTATTATGTCCTAACCTGTTTTATTTCCTTACATTAGGCGTGAAAAGCACATAGTATTGCCTCGGTAGAAAGTGCAATAGATGGACTCGTATCTTCGCGGTCCTCACCTGCGGCTCGGCCCGCGAACTAACTCGTCCATCTATTGCTTACTTTCTGTACCTGGGCTACAATGTACTATAATATAAAAAAATTAATCTAGTTACAACTGTAAAAACTTTTAATTAACAAATTCTCCATCTGTCAAGTCGGTCCTAAACCTTAGTTCATCGATACCGTCTAGACTGGAGCTCTTAACAACTCTTATCGTCTGACAGTAATGTCAGCTGGCTGTAAGACTGGCTCTTTCGTTGTCAATTCATTCATTAGTCATTACCTTGGGTATGATTCTGTAAATAAGCAAAGGTGAACGAATGCACGAGTGATACCAAGCGGCGAGATTAAGTAGTCCCGTCAGTGCGAACAAAACACATAGTAGCGCGTGCATTTTCAATTTAGCAGCACGATAGGTCGAACATAAGGCTGCTTAATTGAAAATGCACGCGCTACAATGTGTTTTGTTCGCACTGACGGGACTACTTAATTTCGCCGCTTGGTATCACTCGTGCATTCGTTCACCTTTGCTTATTTACAGAATCACACCCCTTGTCCATTATGTTTATCCCACTAGTTTCTGCATGCGACTCGCGAATTTGAGGTTACTTATTGATATATGTTCTAATTAAAATAGTAATTAATGAAATCAATGAAAATGGGTAAAATTTTAATTAAATCAAACAAACCAATTTAACGTTATTAATACAATATTTTTTGAATAATCAAGTGAGATCTTCTGTTGTTTTAATTACTGCTTGAATATTCTATTACAATAACTTTTTCTAACGCAATAGAAAAGGAAGTTTGTATCCAACAATATTTTGACCTTCAGTATTTTAATATTTCAAATTCATTTATTCACTAAACCGCTAAACCAATTTAAATTAATTTTGGTATGGAGGATATCAGATCTCTGCTGTGAAAGCGTTACAAAATAGCAAAAATTTGTAGGTATGGAAAAATTTAACTCAAAATGTTTTTAGTTCATTTTAAAATAATCACACTGAAGGTCAAAGGCGACTCCATGGATTCTAGAACCGCGATATGCAACCAAAAGTCCTAACCCTAGTAATAACTACTTCTCAGTATTTTGTATAAAGTGTAAGTTTGTTAATTAATTATAACGACATAAAAAAACATTAAACTCGCGCCCCAAAGATAAATTCACTGGTATTTGTATTAGACGTAATCCAAGACCCCGTCTTCATTCAAGATTTTGTTCTACAAATGGTAAATGATCCCCACTAAATAATACTTGAGGCTTTGAATGTAAATCGAGTACGCTAATGAGTTTCTCTTCCAATAAATCTCTTTGGCACTCATTAAGTTGTTCCGAAAATCGGACTTTTCGCAGACTATATAAAACAGTCGTTTTGGAGCGCGAAATGGTTATACGTTTTGCATTTTTGACGACGCGCTGGCCTTTGAAGCTAGTGGTCCTGGGTTCGAATCCCGGTAAGGGCAGATATTTGTGTGATGAGCGCGAAGATTTGTTCCTGAGTCATGGATGTTTTCTAATGTATTTAAGTATATATTTCTCTATATAAGTATTTATATCGTTGTCTAGTACTCATAGTACAAGCCTAGAGCTTAGTTTGGGACTAGGTCAATTGGTGTGAGATTGTGTCCCCTTATATTTATTATTCATTTATTTTTATTATTTGTGTGAGTGAAATTGGTGAAACATTTAGGTGTTACAACCCCACTCATATTATTTAAAATGATGTGATTGCTGCTGCTATTTTTTTTCTTTGGCATTAAGCTGCTTACACACTGAATGCGGAGGCGGCACGGAGCCGCGCTGTTCCATACTAAAAACGCCTTCAGTACGCTTTTGAAACGCTTTTTAAAACACTTATATTTTTACTAGCTTGTAATTAAAAAAATTACAAACTAACAAACAATATTGTCAAATCTAAAAAGTCAATTCAAACCTACCTCTTTGTTGGATTGACTTCAAATTTGGCATACCTACCTCCCTTACAGACCCACCGTACCACTAAACCGTACCACTGGTGTTACTATAACCAATTATTTCTATTAAAATCGAATTTAACAGAGTCGACGGAGCTCTGCTGTCGCAGAGCTCCTATTTCTGGGTAGTTTGGCCCTCCGGGCCTGCTGAAGAACTAACAAAACCTAAACCTACTTTATATTTATGATACTAATTTTGGTCAGTGGTACGGTTTAGTGGTACGGTGGGTCTGCACCACCTACCTCTGTGCTTGAGGTACTTTTACCTAGGCCCTTATTCAGTACATCTTGAATCTGATCACAGCTATGTGCGTCTAGGGCGTGCCCTCCTGACATCTTTACTCACTCACGCTGGCTACATCTAGCAAAAATAATGTAGAATAAAATGAAATGAAATTTATTTGGCACTTAAAGCACTAAAAAAGCAAAAGCAAATATAATACAATTTTTTTAATAAAATCAACTTATACTAGATTATATTTTAATTGCATCAAACCCAAAATGGTCTCTACTCAGCTTTTTATGCCACGGTATATTGTTTCAATATTCCGTGACGCTGGTTTTCAGTGAGACCTGGAGAGGTAAATGGGCACCGTGATAACTATACTATACTAATTAGAAATTAGAATACAGCCCATCTACAACACACGCCTTAGTGGTAAAGGGCCCCACTGAAGAACAGCGCAGTGGCTTCCCTCGGCATCGTTCTGAGTAGGCCCCTTATTGACGCAACGTACAGCAGATGAAAATATGGTATCTGTTTTATTTCTGATTATTATAAACAGTGTCGATTTTGTGTCAATAAATGTAGTATCTTTTCTTTCTGTCTTTGTTCTAAAGCCTTAGTCAACTTCATGCCATTAAAAAGAAACCACTGTGTTCTCTTCGCTATGTCTTCGTAATGGTAGCCATTACAAAAAGACGGTTCGATGACGACTTGATACATTTTAAATGCTTTTTTAAGGGCGAGATAGGGAGACGTGTTTTTAGAGGTTGTAAAAAGTTTGAACTCGATATTACGTATGATGAGGGGTATTAAAGTGACAGTAGGAAAGCTGCTAACCTTGGCACCGAGGAAATTTGTACAGGGTGGTTATTATGACATAACTATGCAGTTCATTTTACGGTGAGTGTTAGGGACAGAGCTATGGCAGTTATATAGCTCTGTCCTTTTTTCTCAGTGTAAACAGAATTGCATAACTATTTTATAATAACCCCCCAGTACTTTAATTGTATTTAAGCACAAAGTACACCTGGCTGAGGGATATTAAGGCTAAACTTATGTATGACTCATGCCATTTTTTTTGTTGTAAAAATTTCAACGTGCCTCAACTACATTTTTTCGTTTTTTTTAATAAGAATTTTCATCAGTACCTACTAAATTGGCTCTTTGATTTTTTAACTTCTTAAATAATTTAAGGTTTTCGGATTTGTCTGTTTTAATACACTATTATGACATTGTTTCTTGCCAAATCACATGATCTTAGATCAACGGGAAGTACTTTATTATGTTTTGATTGCCTTGCGAGTGTCAGCGGCATAAACAGCCGTATCTTTTGATGTCGTTGACATATAAGTTTTATTATTTTCACACCTCCAATAAGTTGCAGACTTGAGTACATGATATGAATTTCAAATTAATACCCTACCGCAATTCTGATGAAAAGGGTCTAGTTAGATAGGGATTTCTTTTTATACTTTTGAATCACGGAACCCTAAAAATGATCCCCTAGCATTCAAAATCACGACCCTCAGTACAGTGGGCATTTCAAAAAATATATTCCAAAATATCACAATTCAAATTGCGCACACTTTCCAATATGTATGTATGTATGTATGTAAACACTTTATTGTACAAACAAGAGATAACAATTATAAAATAGACAAAAATATAACAGGGATGTACAAAGGCGAATTTATCCCTTTAAGGGATCTTTTCCAGTTAACCTTTGAGCGATTGAGAAATAATTAATTTACAACGAATAGCCAAATAAGTACAACACTAAGTATTATATTATATCTCGCTGGAACATTGTTAAGAGGCAGCTCAAATAACAATCTTGTATGTACCCAAATCACACGTCTTATCAAAATAAGGAAATTTTGTTTCACGTTTCCTTCTTTGCGGTATTTTATCTGAAAAAAAATCTAGGTTGATTTTTCACAAACTTGGCCTTATTCTACGTTGCCTATTCCCCTAGTAAAAAAAAATGGTACACTTTGAATAAATATTTGATTGTTATTCATAAATAAGTGTCTTACCTTCATTCCATACGAGCCTGACGAGACGTTAGATACATTGACTAAGATGTTAGTTAAATTCACTTAAGAACTTGCTGGTACTATCAGCTTTGATTGATATAATATCGAAATAAACCTTGATTAAAAGTAGTTGTTTCGGTTGTTATGCCAGAATGACCCAAATGTCGTAAAAGCCATTTTGGCCAATATTCATTAAATGAATATTTTTCAGGCGTTGCCCATATAGTGTACATTTTTTATTACACTTTTATTAAATTTAATTAAATTTTAATGTTAACTAACTAACATAATTATAAGACCAATGTTATTAACACTATATGGGCGACGCCTGAAATAAATGTTTTTTTTTATCGACCTGTATAATTTATTGTAGGTATTCATTTTTATCAACTAAGAGAAAATCTCTTTTGGTTGGCTCACATATTTTTTTATGTAGAGGTAACAGATATCTGTCAAGAGCCTTATGGTCTAAAATCCCGGTCTATGTGGAGACCCCTCTCTTTTTCAAGGTCAAATTATATTCATTAATAAAGAAAAAACACGCAAAAATAGCTATCGAAAATGTATAGGATTGACGTAAGCTGCCGATTGGTTGCGTTGAGCTCTTAATGTCAATTCTATAGTATTTTAGAGTTTCCGAAAATCGGTTAGGTACGTTAGCTTTAACCATCTTATCTCAGGGCCTTAGAAACGGTAAACAATCCAAAGTTTGCACTCTAAATATATAGGTATATATATATTATTATTTTTTATGGCATAGTGTAGACAAACGAGCACACAGGCCACCTGATGGTAAGTGGAAACTGTGACCCATAGACATTCGCATTCACAAGACTGCAATGCAATCCCAAGACTGCAAATGCGTTGCCAACCCTGAGGACTAAGATGGAATGCCTCTATGCTAGTCATTTCACCGGCTGTCTTATCCCCAAACCGAAACACAACAATGCGAACACTGCTGTTTGGCGGTAGGTTAATGGATAGCATTATAAAAGTCACAAAGGATTTTTGAAATCAATTTTACGCACGGACGAAACGTCGGAACCAAGTTGATTCAATTCCTTATGACAATTTTAATCAGATGAAAATGTAATTTTTTACTTGTCTGCGCAATCTGAATTTTGTCTTTGATATATTTTAAATTTGAAGTTTTTTGACAGCGGGCGACCGGTGACAATATTCAAAAAAAAAGAAGATGCAACGGTTACGTATCAGAACGCCTAAAATTAATAAGCTTAATATATCATAATACCTAAATAAATCATAATACCTAATGGTATTTTTTACAGAAACCGAAATCTTCTCAGGATTTTTTAAAAAGCCATTGCATAGAACTCATTAGGTTAGGTTAGGTTAGGTTAGTTTTATAGCAATCCTGAAAAATGTATGGTTTCAATAAAAATACCATTAGGTATTATGAACTTTTAGGGATTATGATACATTAGGCTTATTAATTTTTGGTATTCTGATACGTGGTAGCTTATAAAACAAAACCAATCATTTTTTTTTCTTACTTGTGTTGGCTTAGAGAATCATCACCTTATTTCTTATTTTCAGTCACACGATTATAAACAAAAGATATCAATCGCCATTTTCTTTTGCCGCATGAATCGGTTCATTGAACCCTCAAAAGATTTGCTATCAGATGGTTCAACGAGAGTTTGTCTCTGATCGCATTTGAGAATAGGATATTGTATAGATCAAAGGTACCCATTATTTTCAGTTCGTATCAAATAATGTTCACGAAAGTGTTTTCGTTGAGTATTGTATTACTATTTTTCGTCGTGAAATGTGATATTGTCTAATAACGATGACCCTCGCTCAATATTGGCTGTAGTGTAGGTAAATATTTAAAAAATAGAGGAGCCCAGCGTTGAGAAGAAGTGCCGCAAGAAACTCAACGGTTACTTTTTTAAATAATCTCCTTAAACAATGATAATGGAATGTATGAAATATTTAAGTATTAAGTGTGCTTTCCTGGGTAATCAATGTAATCATTTAATAATAA